>JARGYO010000162.1:7326503-8526503 GCA_029206835.1 Rana muscosa
GTTTACAGACACCTCATCTAATGCTTACCATTCATGGTACAATATTAACAAAGGCAAGCAATTAAATGGTCCACTTAAGTTATTTTTGATCATTTGATTCAAGACCCCGCAGCATTTTCTTAATGGCAGAAATGCACATTTTGCTTGTTTGAGAACTCCATTGAGAAGTACAGCGATACTTGAACTATATTCCAGGATTTGCTTGTCTTCAGCTGAGAGTTTTGCACAGAGTCGCCCCGAACCTCCTGTTCTGGGGTCCCTCGACCGCTGTCTCAGCTCCTTCCTGCAATAGCTAACCCCCCTCTGGAAAGCTCTCTCCCAAGGGGGTTAGCTTGCGGGCGCGCTCCCTGTCATACACGCTGCGTCCATAGACACAGCGTGTATGACTCGGTCCCGCCCCCCCAGCGGCAGCATTATTGATGTGATTAATAGCAGCGCGAGCCAATGGCTGCGCTGCTATCAATCTATCCAATCAATGGCCAGACTCTGTGGAGAAGAGGACGCCGGGGGATGCGCACAGCAGGTTAACGGGCTCAGGTAAGTAAACGGGGGGCCGTCATTGCCAGATGTTTTTTCACCTTAATGCATGGGATGTATTAAGGTGAAAAGACACAAACCTTTACAACCCCTTTAGGCCCCTTTCACACTGGGGCGTTTTTCATGCGGTTTAGCGCTAATATTAGCGCTATTATACCGCATGAAAAAATCATACCCTTTAGCCTTCAATGTGAAAGCCTGAAGGCTTTCACACTGAAGCGGTGCGCTAGCAGGACCGCTCCAAAAGTCCTGCTAGCCGCTTCTTTACCGCGGTCTCCCATTGAAATCAATGGGACAGCGCGGTAATACCGCCCGCAAACCGCGGCAATAGCCGCGGTTTGCGGGCGGTATTAACCCTTTTTCGGCCGCTAGCGGGGGTTAAATTCACCCCCCTAGCGACCGCATACCGCGGTAAGAACGACGGTATAGCAGCGCTGAAAATCGCGCTGCTATACCGCCACCGCTCCTGCCCGCCCCAGTGTGAAAGGGGCCTTAAGGTATTCATGTTATATAATTTGAATACCATGTCTTAGATGTAATATTTATTATTGTAAAAGAACATAGTTCACACTTATTTTTATTTTCAACTTTTCTGAACAAAAAAAAAAAAAAACACGGAAAAATAGGATCCATGAACTAAGAGAAAAGGATTTTACGGTGAGTAAAAAATCCTATTTACTCTTTCGTTCATGGACCGACACAGCTTCTCTATTGACAAAGTGGGACGTCCCAAAGCAGTGTCAGAGAAAGAAACGAGGGGTGGTAACAGCATAAAAGTAAACTTCACCCCAAACACAAAACAGCACTCCTCCAACGGAGGAGTTGCAATGCTAAACGGCCGCCTGCAATATCTTGCGGCCGAAGGAAGCATCCGAAGATGCACACACCTTAACTTGTAAAGTTTAGTGAAAGTGTGAACGGACGAGCAGGTCGCCGCCTTATACACCTGGTGAAAACAGACGCTTGATGCTCTCAGAGCTCGGACAGCGTCCAAAATATACAACGTCGTTTCCTTAGGATTCGACGGAAGAGGACACAAGGATGGCAGTACAATGTCTTCCTTGATGGAAGGTCAAAAGACCTTAGGAAGAAGAAGGCTGCGGACGCAGCACCACCTATCCTTGTGGAAGATCAGATAAGGAGCCCTGCATGACAAGGTTGCCGGCTCAGAAAGCCGTCTTACTGACGCAACACCAAGAGGCATCTATTGCCCTGGTTGAATGCGCCGGAATGGAGGCGCCTGACCACAATCTGTCGGATCCACCTAGAATGGTGGTCGACGAGACCGCTGGGCCCTACTGGGGACCAGCCACTGAAAAATAAACAGTGAGCCTGGATTCTGGAACGGAGCAGTACCAGACAAGCATTCTCTCAGAGTTTGGACCACGTCCAAGAATGCAGCGTCGTCTCCTTAGGATTCGACGTCTGAGGACACAAAGATGGCAGTACAATGTCTTCCTTGAGATGGAAAGTCGAACACGACTTCTAGGAAGAAAAGAAGGCTGCGGACGCAGCACCACCTTATCCTTGTGGAAGATCAGATAGGGAGGCTTGCATGACAAGGCTGCCCGCTCAGAAACCCGTCTTAGCTGGCGTAACAGCCACCAAGAGGACCACTTTCTAAAAAAAAAGTGTCAACCAGGGAATCTCTCTGATGTTCTAAAACAGTGGTTTCTGAGACACTTAGAGGCCATGCCGTTGGAGCCATAGCCTGCAAGCAGGATGGCATATGGGACCCTGCATTTGAGTAGAACCCGTTCCTGTACTAAGACAGGAAGGTTTACCCTGCGTATCAGCAGGTTTTGTACCGCCCCATGTAGGGCTTCCAAACAAGTCGGCAGAAGCTGGCGGTTAAGAGGGAAATATCTGTTCGGTAGGCAAGCCAGGTTGGGCTTGCAAACCCAGGGACGCTTCTGTCCCTCAGCAGGCGCTTTATCGGCCTGGGGTTCTTTACTTGCCGCACTAGGCGGACGAAGGGACCGCTTGTATGCGGTGAAGGAGGGCCCTAGCCTATGGTGTGGCTCCTTACCCTTATTTGGATTGCCGAAGCAATGTGCTCTTACCTCCTGTGGCATCTTAAATGATGTCATCCAGCGAGGCCCCAAAAGTCTGTCGCCCTAAAAGGGCAGATCCAACAGGGCCTTCTTGGAAGATTCATCTGCAGACCAGCACCTTTGTCAGATCAGGTGGCGTAGCGCCACCGCCTAAACTGAGGCTCAAGACAGCAAGGGGTTAGTATCCATGTCTGACTTGCAGACAGACTCAAGGCCCTGTACCAACTGATCGGCCAGAGCTACCTCGTACGGAGTAGCCTCCCATGCTTTTAACCCTTGGAGTAGGTACCTTGCCTTCTCAGTAAGTGTCTGAAACATCAGACAAAGCCCAGCCAATGCTGGACGTACCTCTGAGCCCCCCACTGTGTATAGGTAGCGAGTGTCCCTGAAGACAGGAGCCCCCTCCACTGGAATCGTGGTAACTTAAGTCTGGACACAGGGGGGTCCACTATCGGGGGAGAGGTCCGTCTTTTCAGGAACTATCCTCAAGGGGTACTGGACCGCCAAAAAATAAAGATATTTTTTAGGGCTGAAAAAGGAAAAAACCTCAGTGGGTTTTCCCACTCCTTGTACAAGAGCTTATTAATATAAGACACACAAGGAACACCTTAGCAGTGCGGGCTGGCTTTAGGGAACTCAAAAAGGGGACTGGTGTCTCTGCTGCTTCTGCAGCATTCTCTATTCTTAGCGTACTCCGCACTGAAGTAATAGGTCAGATACAAAAGCCTTTTTGCGTGCTGACCTGGACTTGGAGCATTCTCACTGTCCGACAGGTCACGGTCTGTAGTCTCTAATGCATCATAATCCGAGTCATGAGCCATAGCTGGACCTGGTTCTGCATCAGAATTATCCCCATAAGATTGCAGGGGACGGGGGCGTTTACTATCCCCTGTATTCCCGTGTGCTGCTTCCACCCTGGCAGCAAAAGCCTTGGCAGCAAAAGCCTCTAGGATTGCCGACATAGTGCCCATAGACACATCAGGGGCACCAGCTGCTAAATCTGGTGTTTCAGGGGAAAAAACCTCTGGCTCAGACGCCATGCTGACCACGCGCTGACACCCACAGGGCTCCAGGCAAGATATCAATAGGCTACCCTCCTAGCTAATCAGAGATGCTGGGTCACCCAGGGGACTCACCACCCTTGGATCGGTACTGCTATGCTGCCGTGTGCTGCGCCTGTGATGCTATCCCACTGCTGCTGTGTCAGTCTGATAGTTTATCAGCGTTTCACGTGTAAATTTTTACGCCAGTGTAATGCACCCTAGAGGCCGGAGACTATCGCAAAATGGCCGCCAAGCGGCTGTATGGAACATGTGTGCTCCAAGAAAATGGCCGCCGAGCCGAATATAGAGGCAAAAGCGGCTGCGGAACCCAAAAAGATGGCCGCCGAGCGGCGGTAAACACGTACAGCGTGAATCCTAGGAAACATGGCTGCCTAACAGTAGATGGAGGCCAAGCAGGTGCGGAACACAAGAAAATGGCCGCCAGGCGGCGATATATACATATAGGCGCAAAACTACAAGAAAATGGCCGCCGGGCAGTCACTAGAGGCCGAAACAGGCATGGACCACCGCAAAATGGCCGCCGACAGCATGGAGGGGGAAGAAGCACACACAGGTAAGCAGAAATGACATCTTTTAAATGCATAGTTACAGCCAGCCCCGCACCAGATGGAACCCCTTAGGTGGCCCCCAGCACCCTTAGCTCAGAGCCCAGGGAGGAGGGAAGGCAGGGAGAGAAGACAGAAACGGGCCACAACCACTTACTTGATCTCTCCAGGAATGTCCAGCCAAGTCACCCTGCCGAAGCAGGGGAGCTACTTACCTATCCTGCATGTCTCATTCTGGAAGACATTCCAAAACAGATCATCATCCACAAACAGAAGGTGACTGTTGGCCAGGCATGCTGTGATTGGACCTTGAGGAGCGATCATATGTATGCCCTGGAGCGCGACACTCACCGGACAGGCTGCTGCGACTCGGCCGTAAGATCAGCCGAAGCTGAGCGGTCCAATGCAAGCCTTGGAGCGTAAGCTCACCGGTCAAACTACTGCGACTCGGCCATAAGGTCAGCCGAAGCTGAGCGGTCCGATGCAGGCCTTGGAGTGTAAGCTCACCGCCCATCCATAGGGCGACCGGTATGTCGTGGAAAACCCAGCGCGTAGCTAGCGTCGGCACACGCTCGATGGCCGAAACTGGGGGGACTACAAGGATCGAGGATCCAGCCTGTCACCCAGTCGGCAGTTGATCGAAGATCACAGGAAACATACAAAAAAACAAAATGTAGAAAAAAATTGGATTTTTTACTCACCGTAAAATCCTTTGCTCTGAGTCCATGGCCCGACACAGCCTCTCTATTGACAAAGTGGGTATTATCCGTTAATTAGGAGTGACTAGGCAGAAAACTTGTAAAAAGTGTTGCATCACACCCTCTACAGTACCGCCCAGGGGGCGGACCCTCTGGGTATATCACCTCAGTCTGCATCTCGCAGATCAGTTCGTCAAAAAGCAGTACAAACTTAAAAGGAGGGGTGGGTGCTGTGTCGGTCCATGGACTCAGAGAAAAGGATTTTACGGTGAGTAAAAAATCCTATTTACTCTTTCGTCCATGGACCGACACAGCCTCTCTATTGACAAAGTGGGACGTCCCAAAGCAGTGTCAGACAAAAAAACGAGGGGTGGTAACAGCATAAAAATAAACTTCACCCCAAACACAAAACAGCACTCCACCAACGGAGGAGTTGCAACTCTAAACAGCCGCTTGCAAAACCTTGCGCCCGAAAGAGGCATCCGAAGATGCACCTACATCAACTTTGTAGAATTTTGTGAAAATGTGAGCGGACGACCAAGTCGCCGCTTTACATAATTGGGAAACAGACGCTTGATGTCGGAAAGCCCAAGAGGCACATATTGCCTTGGTTGAATGCGCCGTGACCGGAAAGGGGGGCGCTTGACCCTTTAAGGCGTAAGCCTGGATTACTATCTGTCGGATCCACCTAGAGATGGTGGCCGACGAGACTGCTTGGCCCTTCTTGGGACCAGCCACCGAAACAAACAGTGAGTCTGACTTCCGGAACAGGGAAGTAGCAGATAGGTATACTCTCAAAGCTCGGACAACGTCCAAGGAATGCAACGCCGACTCCTTAGGATTCGACGGGTGAGGACACAAGGATGGAAGTACAATGTCTTTGTTCAGATGAAAAGCCGAAACAACCTTCGGAAGAAAGGAAGGCTGCGGCCGCAGCACCACCTTATCCTTGTGGAAAATCAAATAGGGAGCCTTGCAGGACAAGGCTGCCAGCTCAGAGACTCGTCTAACTGACGTAACAGCCACCAGAAAGACCACTTTCTGAGAAAGTGTCAATAGGGGAATATCTCTAATATTCTCAAACGGTGCCTTCTGAAGCACCGAGAGGACCAGGTTCAAGTCCCACGGAGGTAGTGGGGGACGGACCGGAGGGGCCACATGTCGAACCCCTTGCACAAATGTACTCATGAGAGAGTGAGTCGCCAGGGGTCGCTGAAAAAAGACAGCCAGGGCAGATATCTGTCCCTTAAATCGTACTTAAGGCAAGCCTTTGGTCCACCCCACGCTGTAAAAACAGCAGGATTCTGGAAACCAAATAAGTACGCGGATGCCATTTCATTTCCTCACACATGGAGATGTAGGCCTTCCAAGTGCGGTGATAAACCTTCCTAGAGGACGGTTTCCGAGCACTTCTCATAGTAGAGATTACTGAATCTGATAGGCCCCGGTCTCTCAGTACCTGGTTCTCAACAGCCATGCCGTTAAAACCAGTGACTGTAAAGCAGGATGGAGTATGGGACCTTGCGATAGCAGGTCCTTCCGTAGTGGTAGGCGCCAGGGGACGTCTCCTACCAGACGTACTAGATCGGCGCACCAAGGACGCTGAGGCCAATCTGGAGCGATTAGGATCATTGGAATTCCCTCTGCCTCCACTCTGCGGAGCAGAAGAGGAAGAAGCCTTAAGGGAGGGAAGGCATAGATTAGCCGATACTGACCCCACGATGCCACCAACGCGTCCGTTGCGTCTGCCCATGGGTCTCTTGACCGGGCCACAAACCTCAATACCTTCCGATTGAGTCGGGAAGCCAGAAGATCTACGTCTGGTGTGCCCCATCTTTGGCAGAGGAGTTGGAACACCTCCGGGTGTAAGGACCATTCTCCCTGGTCCAGCATCTGGCGGCTCAGGTAGTCCGCCTGCCAGTTTTCCACACCCAGAATGTACACGGCCGACAGTGCCGGTACGCTCCTCTCTGCCCACTTCAGGATGCGAGCGACCTCCGATGCTGCAGCTGAGCTTCTTATTCCTTCTTGATGATTGACATATGCCACTGCTGTGGCGTTGTCTGACTGGATCCTGACTGGATGCCCTTGCAGCCTCTGAGACCATTTGAAGAGGCACAGCCTAATCGCCCGGATTTCCAGGACATTGATCGGCAGTGGGGCTTCCTCTGGGGTCCAGCGACCTTGCGCCGACTGAACACCCCAGACTCCCCCCCAACCTGTAAGGCTGGCGTCCGTCGTGATCACTATTCAGTAAACCGGAAGAAATGACTTCCCGGCCATTAGAGCCGGTGCTGTCAGCCACCATACCAGGGATCTCCTGACTAGGTGGCTCACTCGGATTTGATAATCCAGAGATGAAGGGCATCTGTTCCATCGGGACAGAACTTCCTTCTGTAACACTCGAGTGTTGTATTGAGCATATGGGACCGCCTTGAAGGAGGCTACCATGAGGCCCAACACTTGCATGCAAAAACGGAGTGACGACCAATTCCTGGAAGTCATCTGCCGTACTGCAGCCCGGAGGATCTGCAACTTCTCCACAGGGAGGAATACCTTTGCCTCTGAGGAATCCAGAATCAACCCCAGGTACACTAGGCGTTGAGTGGGCACCAATACTGACTTTTGCGTGTTTAGTATCCAACCACAGTCTCGAAGAGTCTGACAGGTAATAGACACGCTTACCTCCAATTCTGAGCTTGAAGGGGCCTTCAGTAGAAGGTCGTCCAAGTAGCCCATGATAGCGATACCCCGCTGTCTTAGAAGTGCCAGAATCGGAGCGAGCACCTTGGTGAACGTCCTGGGTGCTGAGGCAAGGCCAAACGGGAGGGCCACAAACTGGTAGTGGTTCTTCCCGATAGCAAATTGCAGAAACCTCTGGTGTCTGGAGTATATGGGGACATGCAGGTATGCGTTCTTGATGTCCAAGGAGGCCAGAAAGTCCCCCGGATGGAGAGCCATGACTACAGATCGAACCGACTCCATCCGAAATCTTTGTACTTTCACAAAGCAATTGAGGGCTCTGAGATCCAAGATTGGACGAACCCCCTCCTTCTTCGGCACAATGAACAGATTTGAGTAAAAACCCTGACCTCGTTCCTGTTCTGGAACTGGAATAACTACCCCGTGTTCCAGTAGACCCTGGACCGCCCCATACAGGGCCTCCCGACGGGTCGGTAGTAGCTGGAGATTGGAGGTGATGAACCTGTCCGGTGGACAAGAGAGAAATTCTATCTTGTAGCCTGAGGAGATTACTTTGCAAACCCACCTGTCGGAGACTAGAGCTGTCCACTGAGTCGCGAATTTGCGAAGACGTCCCCCCACCTGAGAGCTGGGTGGGGGCGGACCTTCATGCGGATGCAGATTTGTCCGCAGGCTTGTTGGGTTTGCGGGACCAAGGATGCTTTTGTCCTTGGGCAGGCGCCTTGTCGGCCTGGGGTCTTTTCCCTGTCGCCCTAGGGGGACGGAAAAAACGCCTGCGTGTAGTAAGGGAGGGCCCTTGCCCTTGGCGTGTGGCATCCTTGATGAGCCCCAAAAAGTCTGTCGCCCTTTAAAGGCAGATCCAACAGGGCTTTCTTGGAAGTGTGGTCCGCAGACCAGCCCTTTAGCCAGATCAGGCAATGTATTGCTACTGCATAAACCAAAGCTTTTGACAGCAGGGGAATAGTATCCATGTCTGACTCGCAGACAAACTTAAGGCCCTGGACCAACTGGTCGGCCAAAGTTATCTCATTAGGAGGAGCATCTCGCTCCTTTAACCCCTGGAGTAGCAATTTTGCCCATTCAGTAAGCGTCTGAGACACTAGGGCCCCCGCCAATGCCGGGCGTACTGCCGAGCCTACCACTGAATATAGGTAGCGAGCGAGTGCTTCAGCCTTCTTATCCACAGGGTCCTTGAAAACAGGAGCCCCTTCTACTGGAATAGTGGTGGCTCTATTAAGTCTGGACACCTGAGGGTCCACTATAGGGGGAGAGGTCCATTTCTTCAGAAAACTCTCCTCAAAGGGGTACCGTACCGCAAACCTCTTTGGGGCTGTAAAGACCCTCAGTGGGTTCTCCCATTCCTTGTATAAGGGTTTGTCAAAATAAGACACACAAGGGAACACCTTAGCAGTGCGGGGAGGTTTACGAAACCCAAAGGGGACTGGAGTTTCTGCTGCTTCTGCAGTATTTTCCAACTTTAGCGTATCCCGCACTGCAGTAATAAGGTCAGATACCAAAGCCGTCTCGCATACTGACCTGGACTTGGAGTCATCCTCACTGTCCGATCGGTCACGGTCTGCAGTCTCTGATGCGTCCGAATCTGGGCCATGAGCCGTAGCTGGACCTGGTTCTGCATCAGAATTATCCCCGGAAGATTGCAGGGGACGGGGGCGTTTACTACCCCCTGTATTCCCATGTGCTGCTTCCACCCTGGCAGCAAACGCCTCTAGGATTGCCGACATAGCGTTCATAGACACCTCAGGGGCACCAGCTGCTAAATCTGGTGCTTCAGGGGAGAAGACATCTGGCTCAGATGCCATGCTGACCACACGCTGACACCCACAGGGCTCCAGGCAAGATATCAATAGGCCACCCTCCTGCGCTGCAGAGATGCTGGGTTACCCAGAGGACTCACCACCCTGGACCGGTACTGCTATGCTGCCGTGTGCTGCGCCTGTGATGCTGTCCCACTGCTGCTGTGTCAGTCTGCTTCTTTTATCAGCGCTTCCTGTGTGAATTTTCGCGCCAGTGTAATGCACCCTAGGGGCCGGAGACTCTCGCAAAATGGCCGCCAAAAACGTCTGTATGGAAGATAATGTGGGCTCTAAGAAAATGGCCGCCGAGCCGAAGATAGAGGCCAAGCAGCCGTAGCCCACAAAAAGATGGCCGCCGAACGGCAATATATACATACAGGGTGGACAAACATGGCCGCCGATCAGAGATAGAGGCCAGCGGGTGTGGACTACAAGAAAATGGCGCTGAAACCACAGGAAGATGGCCGCCGGGCAGTCACTAGCGGCCAAACCCGGCATGGACCACCACAAAACGGCCGCCGACAGCATGGAGGAGGAAGCACACACAGGTAAGCAGAAATGACATTTCTTTTAAATGTTAGTTACAGCCAGCCCCGCTCCAGTGGAACCCCTTAGGTGACCCCCAGCACCCAGCAACCTTTAGCTAGAAGCCCAGAGAGGAGGGAAAAGGCAGGGAGAGAGGGAAGAAAGGGGCCACAACCACTTACTTGGTCTCTCCAGGAATGTCCAGCCAAATCACCCAGCCGAGGCAGGGGAGTTTACTTACCTATCCTGCATGTATTATGCTGGAAGACATTCGTCCGTGCACGGAAGGTGACTATTGGCCAGGCATGCTGTGATTGGACCCAAAAGGGACGATCATATGTATGCCCTGGAGCGTGACGCTCACCGGACAGGCTACTGCGACTCGGCCGTAAGGTCAGCTGAAGCTGAGCGGTCCGATGCAGGCCCTGGAGCGTAGGCTCACCGGCCACCCGTGGAGCAACGGGCATGTCGTGGAAAACCCAGCACGTAGCTAGGGTCGGCACACGCTTGATGGCTGTACTGGGGAGACTACAAGGATCGAGGATCCAGGATCCAGCCTGTCACCCAGTCGGCAGTTGATCGAAGATCGCAGGAAACAAAAAATGTAGCAAAAAAAATATCTTTTTCCCCCGGACCAATGGGCCCGAAGGGAGCCATGTCCTACTCTTAGCTAGACAGAAAAAAACTGATCTGCGAGACGCAGACTGAGGTGATATACCCAGAGGGTCCGCCCCCTGGGCGGTACTGTAGAGGGTGTGATGCAACACTTTTTACAAGTTTTCTGCCTAGTTACTCCTAATTAACGGATAATACCCACTTTGTCAATAGAGAGGCTGTGTCGGTCCATGGACGAAAGAGTAAATTCATTTTTTCCCCTGGACCAACATGGGCCCAAAGGGAGCCATGTCCTACTCCTTGCTAGACAGAAAAAAACTGATCTGCGAGACGCAGACTGAGGGGATATACCCAGAGGGTCCGCCCCCTGGGCGGTACTGTAGAGGGTGTGATGCAACACTTTTTACAAGTTTTCTGCCTAGTCACTCCTAATTAACGGATAATACCCACTTTGTCAATAGAGAAGCTGTGTCGGTCCATGAACGAAAGAGTAAAAAAAAATTTCACCCCCCAATTTTTCTGTTTCTTTTCTGGGCCTTACCATCTCTAAGCGGCACTTGGTTCATCGGTTCGAATACCACCTGCAGAATTACCTGCATGGAATTTGCATGTTCTCCCTGTGCCTGTGGGTTTTCTCCAGGTATTCCAGTTTTCTCCCACACTCCAAAAGACTCTAAAATGGCCCTAGTACGTGTATGTATGAATGTGAGTTAGGGAACTTAGAATGTAAGCTCCTTTAGGCAGGGATTGATATTAAAGGAGAAGTCCAGCCTGAGCTTTTTAGGCTGGGCTTCTCCTCTGGGTCACAGGAGTGCAATTCGTTTTGCACTCCTGTGACCCGTTTTCAGCGGAGAGCGGTCTGAAGTCCGCTCTCCTCTGACGTCACTGCCATCAGTCGGGGCAGCACGGCATCACGACTTCCCAAGACTTCCCAAGTCGGGATCCGCCAGCTGCCCTGGTTGATGGCAGTCTCAGCGTATCAGCGAGCCGCTGAGACAGCCTCTCCCCGCTCCTCCACTGCTCAACACTCCAATGAGCGTGGAAAAGCAGAGAGGAAAGAGGCTGACTGACAGTCAGCCTCTTTCCTCTCTGGGATCTGTGAGAACCGAGCCAGCAGCGATGTTCGGTGACTCGGTTCTCAGTGCACAGACGGCGGGGGACAGATGGAGCATCGGTCTGATGCTCCATCCACCGAAGTAAGTATGAATAGGAAAAAACATGGAATCCCATACTTCTCCTTTAATGTATGTAAAGCACTGCATAAATTTCCGGTGCTATATAAATACCTATGATAAATAAAACTACCAATTCCTAAATAATGGCAAGGCCAAAACTTGTAACACTGATGGCTGCTGTAACACTGATGGCTGCAGTAACCCCACATTTCTACTGTTTAAAAATGACATGCCTGTACTGTAAAGCTTAACTCCAGGCAGAAATAAAATAAATCTGTACTGCACACAACATGGTGGTTCTAAACTAAAGTCTAAACTTTTTTTTACCTCAATGCATTACACTTAACTGAATCCTTCACAGATCCAGCGCGCATCAATCTGCTGCCCCACTCACCTTTCTTCCTCTATTCATGGGCTGCTGTCAGTCAAATCCTATGAGGGAGCAGGCCTGTGACCAAGCCACACTGTGTGTGTCTGTGGACACACACAGCTCGGCTCGGGACTGCGCCCACACAGGTGTCCCCTCAGCATGTGGCTTGATGAGGGGGCACTTGCAGAAAAAGGCGTCACTAGGAGGGGGGCCATGGCCCCCCAACATTATACTGTGTTCCCCCTCCCCCAATTAAAAGAAAATGACACTGGGACTGGGAGCAGTCTGGAATGCAGGGGACAGGGACGGACAACCACCGTAGCGCTGGCTCTGGCTCCACCTCCACCCGACTCCACTCCTGGCCACCTGGCTAAAACATCAAGAGCGGTCCGTTTGTTACAGGAAGCAGCACGAGTTCTCTCACAACTTCACCTGCATCCCACCGCTCATCGGACATAGGGGCTGATTTACTAAGAACACTGCACTGCGCCGGTTCATACCTTAATTGGTGTGCCGGATAAATAGTTGAATGGGCATGCGAACCGGCGCACGCTGATGCGCATCGCGATAGTAAATCTAAAAATCCTCCCGGCGTAAGGGATTTTCTCAGTGATATCAGCGCACGCCCAATGCAATTACTTAATTGAATTTAATTGGGTTTGTCTTGCTAGCCAATAAGTATCTGTTCTCAGTTAATTAACCCCTTTTGATGCTAAGCTCATTCTTATTCTTCTAATATATCTTTGTTGTTTTTATTGTATTGAAAGATTTGGTTACAAAAAAAAAACATTCAGAGAAGTGTTTCTAAACACCAGGAATTCCTTTTTTCATATCTTTAAAAGTGACAATACACTGGGCAATCAGTTAGATCTTCCATAAATTAGATTCATTGCAAGAGCCTGTTTGATTTACTACAATTAGAAGTAATTCTTACAGTGCGTCTTCCTATTACCGCTTTAGCCTAATGCTCCACTATTTTAACCCCAAAGTCGTGCACATATCGCTCGCTCACGCGCGCATGCCGCACACACAGCGGTCACGCATCTTTCCCACAGAAATACATATTTTAATGCAAATTAATAATAAAACAGATGCAGATTTCTAGGACTGTGCCAAAAAATGTTTATAGTGAAAGGCAACTAATGCTTTATATTAACCACTTGCTTACTGGGCACTTAAACCCTCTTCCTGCCCAGACCAACTTTCAGCGCTGATGCACTATGAATGAAAATTGCGCGGTCATACAACACTGTAACCAAATTAGAGCTGGCACGACGCGTCGACGTAATCGATTACGTTGACTACGAAAATACGTTGACGTGCGTGAAAGGCGTCGATGCGTCACACGTTGCAGGTCAATACACCCCCACCGCGGCTTTCAGCGCGGTGCTTCTCTCCCACACACGATCACCACTGACTGTCCCCTATCCTCCTCCAGTTCCCATCCGCCTTCTCCATGCTGCTCCGTGTCTCCCTCTCTTCTCCGTGTCCCCCTCCATGCTGCTGTCCCCCTCTCTCTTCTCCATGCACCTGTCCCCCTCTCTTCTCCCCCTCCATGCTGCCGTCCCCCTCGGTATCTCAGGATGGAGAGCGGAGGTAGGAGCCAGTAAACCCGGTTCCTTCGTTTTCTGAATGGACAGAGTCAGTGATCACTGAATCTGTCCATTCACATAACTGAAACATTGTAACCTCCTGTGATTACGATGTCTCAGTTAATGAATGAAGAGAAGCCGTTGTCTTCTCTCCATTCATTATCAGTGCAACTGAGGCTGCTGAGAAAGGGACTGGGGAATCTGTGTCCCTAGTCCCTTTCCCTGTCTCAAAAGGGAGATGTCAGAGGTCTGTTAAGACCCCTCATATATTTCACCATAGTCCCCCAACAGGGCTGATAAAAAAGAAAAAATTGCAATAAATAATAAAAAAAAAAAAAATTGTAAAAAATAATAATAATAAAAATTAAAAAAAACAACACACTGACACTGTCCCCACATCCCCCCCCCCCTAAAAAAAGAAAGCATTGTAAAAAATAAAAATAAATTATAAACATTTATGAATATCTGAACAGAAAAGAAAAACAAAAAAGGAAAGATAAAATAATATAACTACACATATATATATATATATATATATATATATATATATATATATATATATACACATACATACATTATATATATATATATATATATATATATATATATATATATATATATACACACACACACACATACACACACACAGTGGGGCAAAATAGGATTTTTGTACTCACCGTAAAATCCTTTTCTCTGAGTCCATGGACCGACACAGCTTCTCTATTGACAAAGTGGGTATTATCCGTTAATTAGGAGTGACTAGGCAGAAAACTTGTAAAAAGTGTTGCATCACACCTTCTACACCTTCTACAGTACCGCCCAGGGGGCGGACCCTCTGGGTATATCCCCTCAGTCTGCATCTCGCAGATCAGTTTGTCAAAAAGCAGTACAAACTTAAAAGGAGGGGTGGGTGCTGTGTCGGTCTATGGACTCAGAGAAAAGGATTTTACGGTGAGTACAAAAATCCTATTTACTCTTTCGTCCATGGACCGACACAGCTTCTCTATTGACAAAGTGGGACGTCCCAAAGCAGTGTCAGAGAAAAACGAGGGGTGGTAACAGCATAAAAATAAACTTCACCCCAAACACAAAACAGCACTCCTCCAACGGAGGAGTTGCAACTCTTAACAGCCGCTTGCAAAACCTTGCGGCCGAAAGAGGCATCCGAAGATGCACCTACATCAACTTTGTAGAATTTTGTGAAAATGTGAGCGGACGACCAAGTCGCCGCTTTACATAATTGGGAAACAGACGCTTGATGTCGGAAAGCCCAAGAGGCACATATTGCCTTGGTTGAATGCGCCGTGACCGGAAAGGGGGGCGCTTGACCCTTTAAGGCGCAAGCCTGGATTACTATCTGTCGGATCCACCTAGAGATGGTGGCCGACGAGACTGCTTGGCCCTTCTTGGGACCAGCCACCGAAACAAACAGTGAGTCTGACTTCCGGAACAGGGAAGTAGCAGATAGGTATACTCTCAAAGCTCGGACAACGTCCAAGGAATGCAACGCTGACTCCTTAGGATTCGACGGGTGAGGACACAAGGATGGAAGTACAATGTCTTTGTTCAGATGAAAAGCCGAAACAACCTTCGGAAGAAAGGAAGGCTGCGGCCGCAGCACCACCTTATCCTTGTGGAAAATCAAATAGGGAGCCTTGCAGGACAAGGCTGCCAGCTCAGAGACTCGTCTAACTGACGTAACAGCCACCAGAAAGACCACTTTCTGAGAAAGTGTCAATAGGGGAATATCTCTAATATTCTCAAACGGTGCCTTCTGAAGCACCGAGAGGACCAGGTTCAAGTCCCACGGAGGTAGTGGGGGACGGACCGGAGGGGCCACATGTCGAACCCCTTGCACAAATGTACTCATGAGAGAGTGAGTCGCCAGGGGTCGCTGAAAAAAGACAGCCAGGGCAGATATCTGTCCCTTAAATCGTACTTAAGGCAAGCCTTTGGTCCACCCCACGCTGTAAAAACAGCAGGATTCTGGAAACCAAATAAGTACGCGGATGCCATTTCATTTCCTCACACATGGAGATGTAGGCCTTCCAAGTGCGGTGATAAACCTTCCTAGAGGACGGTTTCCGAGCACTTCTCATAGTAGAGATTACTGAATCTGATAGGCCCCGGTCTCTCAGTACCTGGCTCTCAATAGCCACGCCGTTAAAGCCAGTGACCGTTAAGCAGGATGGAGTATGGGACCTTGCGATAGCAGGTCCTTCCGTAGTGATAGGCGCCAGGGGACGTCTGCTACCAGACGTACTAGATCGGCGTACCAAGGACGCTGAGGCCAATCTGGAGCGATTAGGATCATTGGAATTCCCTCTGCCTCCACTCGGCGGAGCAGAAGAGGAAGAAGCCTTAAGGGAGGGAAGGCATAGATTAGCCGATACTGACCCCACGATGCCACCAACGCGTCCGTTGCGTCTGCCCATGGGTCTCTTGACCGGGCCACAAACCTCAATAACTTCAGATTAAGTCGGGAAGCCAGAAGATCTATGTCTGGTGTGCCCCATCTTTGGCAGAGGAGTTGGAACACCTCCGGGTGTAAGGACCATTCTCCCTGGTCCAGCATCTGGCGGCTCAAGTAGTCCGCCTGCCAGTTTTCCACACCCGGAATGTACACGGCCGACAGTGCCGGTACGCTCCTCTCTGCCCACTTCAGGATGCGAGCGACCTCCGATGCTGCAGCTGAGCTTCTTATTCCTTCTTGATGATTGACATATGCCACTGCTGTGGCGTTGTCTGACTGGATCCTGACTGGATGCCCTTGCAGCCTCTGAGACCATTTGAAGAGGCACAGCCTAATCGCCCGGATTTCCAGGACATTGATCGGCAGTGGGGCTTCCTCTGGGGTCCAGCGACCTTGCGCCGACTGAACACCCCAGACTCCCCCCCAACCTGTAAGGCTGGCGTCCGTCGTGATCACTATTCAGTAAACCGGAAGAAATGACTTCCCGGCCATTAGAGCCGGTGCTGTCAGCCACCATACCAGGGATCTCCTGACTAGGTGGCTCACTCGGATTTGATAATCCAGAGATGAAGGGCATCTGTTCCATCGGGACAGAACTTCCTTCTGTAACACTCGAGTGTTGTATTGAGCATATGGGACCGCCTTGAAGGAGGCTACCATGAGGCCCAACACTTGCATGCAAAAACGGAGTGACGACCAATTCCTGGAAGTCATCTGCCGTACTGCAGCCCGGAGGATCTGCAACTTCTCCACAGGGAGGAATACCTTTGCCTCTGAGGAATCCAGAATCAACCCCAGGTACACTAGGCGTTGAGTGGGCACCAATACTGACTTTTGCGTGTTTAGTATCCAACCACAGTCTCGAAGAGTCTGACAGGTAATAGACACGCTTACCTCCAATTCTGAGCTTGAAGGGGCCTTCAGTAGAAGGTCGTCCAAGTAGCCCATGATAGCGATACCCCGCTGTCTTAGAAGTGCCAGAATCGGAGCGAGCACCTTGGTGAACGTCCTGGGTGCTGAGGCAAGGCCAAACGGGAGGGCCACAAACTGGTAGTGGTTCTTCCCGATAGCAAATTGCAGAAACCTCTGGTGTCTGGAGTATATGGGGACATGCAGGTATGCGTTCTTGATGTCCAAGGAGGCCAGAAAGTCCCCCGGATGGAGAGCCATGACTACAGATCGAACCGACTCCATCCGAAATCTTTGTACTTTCACAAAGCAATTGAGGGCTCTGAGATCCAAGATTGGACAAACCCCCTCCTTCTTCGGCACAATGAACAGATTTGAGTAAAAACCCTGACCTCGTTCCTGTTCTGGAACTGGAATAACTACCCCGTGTTCCAGTAGACCCTGGACCGCCCCATACAGGGCCTCCCGACGGGTCGGTAGTAGCTGGAGATTGGAGGTGATGAACCTGTCCGGTGGACAAGAGAGAAATTCTATCTTGTAGCCTGAGGAGATTACTTTGCAAACCCACCTGTCGGAGACTAGAGCTGTCCACTGAGTCGCGAATTTGCGAAGACGTCCCCCCACCTGAGAGCTGGGTGGGGGCGGACCTTCATGCGGATGCAGATTTGTCCGCAGGCTTGTTGGGTTTGCGGGACCAAGGATGCTTTTGTCCTTGGGCAGGCGCCTTGTCGGCCTGGGGTCTTTTCCCTGTCGCCCTAGGGGGACGGAAAAAACGCCTGCGTGTAGTAAGGGAGGGCCCTTGCCCTTGGCGTGTGGCATCCTTGATGATGTCATCCAGAGAAGCCCCAAAAAGTCTGTCGCCCTTTAAAGGCAGATCCAACAGGGCTTTCTTGGAAGTGTGGTCCGCAGACCAGCCCTTTAGCCAGATCAGGCAATGTATTGCTACTGCATAAACCAAAGCTTTTGACAGCAGGGGAATAGTATCCATGTCTGACTCGCAGACAAACTTAAGGCCCTGGACCAACTGGTCGGCCAAAGTTATCTCATTAGGAGGAGCATCTCGCTCCTTTAACCCCTGGAGTAGCAATTTTGCCCATTCAGTAAGCGTCTGAGACACTAGGGCCCCCGCCAATGCCGGGCGTACTGCCGAGCCTACCACTGAATATAGGTAGCGAGCGAGTGCTTCAGCCTTCTTATCCACAGGGTCCTTGAAAACAGGAGCCCCTTCTACTGGAATAGTGGTGGCTCTATTAAGTCTGGACACCTGAGGGTCCACTATAGGGGGAGAGGTCCATTTCTTCAGAAAACTCTCCTCAAAGGGGTACCGTACCGCAAACCTCTTTGGGGCTGTAAAGACCCTCAGTGGGTTCTCCCATTCCTTGTATAAGGGTTTGTCAAAATAAGACACACAAGGGAACACCTTAGCAGTGCGGGGAGGTTTACGAAACCCAAAGGGGACTGGAGTTTCTGCTGCTTCTGCAGTATTTTCCAACTTTAGCGTATCCCGCACTGCAGTAATAAGGTCAGATACCAAAGCCGTCTCGCATACTGACCTGGACTTGGAGTCATCCTCACTGTCCGATCGGTCACGGTCTGCAGTCTCTGATGCGTCCGAATCTGGGCCATGAGCCGTAGCTGGACCTGGTTCGGCATCAGAATTATCCCCGGAAGATTGCAGGGGACGGGGGCGTTTACTACCCCCTGTATTCCCATGTGCTGCTTCCACCCTGGCAGCAAACGCCTCTAGGATTGCCGACATAGCGTTCATAGACACCTCAGGGGCACCAGCTGCTAAATCTGGTGCTTCAGGGGAGAAGACATCTGGCTCAGATGCCATGCTGACCACACGCTGACACCCACAGGGCTCCAGGCAAGATATCAATAGGCCACCCTCCTGCGCTGCAGAGATGCTGGGTTACCCAGAGGACTCACCACCCTGGACCGGTACTGCTATGCTGCCGCGTGCTGCGCCTGTGATGCTGTCCCACTGCTGCTGTGTCAGTCTGCTTCTTTTATCAGCGCTTCCTGTGTGAATTTTCGCGCCAGTGTAATGCACCCTAGGGGCCGGAGACTCTCGCAAAATGGCCGCCAAAAACGTCTGTATGGAAGATAATGTGGGCTCTAAGAAAATGGCCGCCGAGCCGAAGATAGAGGCCAAGCAGCCGTAGCCCACAAAAAGATGGCCGCCGAACGGCAATATATACATACAGGGTGGACAAACATGGCCGTCGATCAGAGATAGAGGCCAGTGGGTGTGGACTACAAGAAAATGGCGCTGAAACCACAGGAAGATGGCCGCCGGGCAGTCACTAGCGGCCAAACCCGGCATGGACCACCACAAAACGGCCGCCGACAGCATGGAGGAGGAAGCACACACAGGTAAGCAGAAATGACATTTCTTTTAAATGTTAGTTACAGCCAGCCCCGCTCCAGTGGAACCCCTTAGGTGACCCCCAGCACCCAGCAACCTTTAGCTAGAAGCCCAGAGAGGAGGGAAAAGGCAGGGAGAGAGGGAAGAAAGGGGCCACAACCACTTACTTGGTCTCTCCAGGAATGTCCAGCCAAATCACCCAGCCGAGGCAGGGGAGTTTACTTACCTATCCTGCATGTATTATGCTGGAAGACATTCGTCCGTGCACGGAAGGTGACTATTGGCCAGGCATGCTGTGATTGGACCCAAAAGGGACGATCATATGTATGCCCTGGAGCGTGACGCTCACCGGACAGGCTACTGCGACTCGGCCGTAAGGTCAGCTGAAGCTGAGCGGTCCGATGCAGGCCCTGGAGCGTAGGCTCACCGGCCACCCGTGGAGCAACGGGCATGTCGTGGAAAACCCAGCACGTAGCTAGGGTCGGCACACGCTTGATGGCCGTACTGGGGAGACTACAAGGATCGAGGATCCAGGATCCAGCCTGTCACCCAGTCGGCAGTTGATCGAAGATCGCAGGAAACAAAAAATGTAGCAAAAAAAATATCTTTTTCCCCCGGACCAATGGGCCCGAAGGGAGCCATGTCCTACTCTTAGCTAGACAGAAAAAAACTGATCTGCGAGACGCAGACTGAGGTGATATACCCAGAGGGTCCGCCCCCTGGGCGGTACTGTAGAGGGTGTGATGCAACACTTTTTACAAGTTTTCTGCCTAGTTACTCCTAATTAACGGATAATACCCACTTTGTCAATAGAGAGGCTGTGTCGGTCCATGGACGAAAGAGTAAATTCATTTTTTCCCCTGGACCAACATGGGCCCAAAGGGAGCCATGTCCTACTCCTTGCTAGACAGAAAAAAACTGATCTGCGAGACGCAGACTGAGGGGATATACCCAGAGGGTCCGCCCCCTGGGCGGTACTGTAGAGGGTGTGATGCAACACTTTTTACAAGTTTTCTGCCTAGTCACTCGTAATTAACGGATAATACCCACTTTGTCAATAGAGAAGCTGTGTCGGTCCAAGAACGAAAGAGTAAAAAAAAATTTCACCCCCCAATTTTTCTGTTTCTTTTCTGGGCCTTACCATCTCTAAGCGGCACTTGGTTCATCGGTTCGAATACCACCTGCAGAATTACCTGCATGGAATTTGCATGTTCTCCCTGTGCCTGTGGGTTTTCTCCAGGTATTCCAGTTTTCTCCCACACTCCAAAAGACTCTAAAATGGCCCTAGTACGTGTATGTATGAATGTGAGTTAGGGACCTTAGAATGTAAGCTCCTTTAGGCAGGGATTGATATTAAAGGAGAAGTCCAGCCTGAGCTTTTTAGGCTGGGCTTCTCCTCTGGGTCACAGGAGTGCAATTTGTTTTGCACTCCTGTGACCCGTTTTCAGCGGAGAGCGGTCTGAAGTCCGCTCTCCTCTGACGTCACTGCCATCAGTCGGGGCAGCACGGCATCACGACTTCCCAAGACTTCCCAAGTCGGGATCCGCCAGCTGCCCTGGTTGATGGCAGTCTCAGCGTATCAGCGAGCCGCTGAGACAGCCTCTCCCCGCTCCTCCACTGCTCAACACTCCAATGAGCGTGGAAAAGCAGAGAGGAAAGAGGCTGACTGACAGTCAGCCTCTTTCCTCTCTGGGATCTGTGAGAACCGAGCCAGCAGCGATGTTCGGTGACTCGGTTCTCAGTGCACAGACGGCGGGGGACAGATGGAGCATCGGTCTGATGCTCCATCCACCGAAGTAAGTATGAATAGGAAAAAACATGGAATCCCATACTTCTCCTTTAATGTATGTAAAGCACTGCATAAATTTCCGGTGCTATATAAATACCTATGATAAATAAAACTACCAATTCCTAAATAATGGCAAGGCCAAAACTTGTAACACTGATGGCTGCTGTAACACTGATGGCTGCAGTAACCCCACATTTCTACTGTTTAAAAATGACATGCCTGTACTGTAAAGCTTAACTCCAGGCAGAAATAAAATAAATCTGTACTGCACACAACATGGTGGTTCTAAACTAAAGTCTAAACTTTTTTTTACCTCAATGCATTACACTTAACTGAATCCTTCACAGATCCAGCGCGCATCAATCTGCTGCCCCACTCACCTTTCTTCCTCTATTCATGGGCTGCTGTCAGTCAAATCCTATGAGGGAGCAGGCCTGTGACCAAGCCACACTGTGTGTGTCTGTGGACACACACAGCTCGGCTCGGGACTGCGCCCACACAGGTGTCCCCTCAGCATGTGGCTTGATGAGGGGGCACTTGCAGAAAAAGGCGTCACTAGGAGGGGGGCCATGGCCCCCCAACATTATACTGTGTTCCCCCTCCCCCAATTAAAAGAAAATGACACTGGGACTGGGAGCAGTCTGGAATGCAGGGGACAGGGACGGACTGAACCGCCGTAGCGCTGGCTCTGGCTCCACCTCCACCCGACTCCACTCCTGGCCACCTGGCTAAAACATCAAGAGCGGTCCGTTTGTTACAGGAAGCAGCACGAGTTCTCTCACAACTTCACCTGCATCCCACCGCTCATCGGACATAGGGGCTGATTTACTAAGAACACTGCACTGCGCCGGTTCATACCTTAATTGGTGTGCCGGATAAATAGTTGAATGGGCATGCGAACCGGCGCACGCTGATGCGCATCGCGATAGTAAATCTAAAAATCCTCCCGGCGTAAGGGATTTTCTCAGTGATATCAGCGCACGCCCAATGCAATTACTTAATTGAATTTAATTGGGTGTGTCTTGCTAGCCAATAAGTATCTGTTCTCAGTTAATTAACCCCTTTTGATGCTAAGCTCATTCTTATTCTTCTAATATATCTTTGTTGTTTTTATTGTATTGAAAGATTTGGTTACAAAAAAAAAAACATTCAGAGAAGTGTTTCTAAACACCAGGAATTCCTTTTTTCATATCTTTAAAAGTGACAATACACTGGGCAATCAGTTAGATCTTCCATAAATTAGATTCATTGCAAGAGCCTGTTTGATTTACTACAATTAGAAGTAATTCTTACAGTGCGTCTTCCTATTACCGCTTTAGCCTAATGCTCCACTATTTTAACCCCAAAGTCGTGCACATATCGCTCGCTCACGCGCGCATGCCGCACACACAGCGGTCACGCATCTTTCCCACAGAAATACATATTTTAATGCAAATTAATAATAAAACAGATGCAGATTTCTAGGACTGTGCCAAAAAATGTTTATAGTGAAAGGCAACTAATGCTTTATATTAACCACTTGCTTACTGGGCACTTAAACCCTCTTCCTGCCCAGACCAACTTTCAGCGCTGATGCACTATGAATGAAAATTGCGCGGTCATACAACACTGTAACCAAATTAGAGCTGGCACGACGCGTCGACGTAATCGATTACGTTGACTACGAAAATACGTTGACGTGCGTGAAAGGCGTCGATGCGTCACACGTTGCAGGTCAATACACCCCCACCGCGGCTTTCAGCGCGGTGCTTCTCTCCCACACACGATCACCACTGACTGTCCCCTATCCTCCTCCAGTTCCCATCCGCCTTCTCCATGCTGCTCCGTGTCTCCCTCTCTTCTCCGTGTCCCCCTCCATGCTGCTGTCCCCCTCTCTCTTCTCCATGCACCTGTCCCCCTCTCTTCTCCCCCTCCATGCTGCCGTCCCCCTCGGTATCTCAGGATGGAGAGCGGAGGTAGGAGCCAGTAAACCCGGTTCCTTCGTTTTCTGAATGGACAGAGTCAGTGATCACTGAATCTGTCCATTCACATAACTGAAACATTGTAACCTCCTGTGATTACGATGTCTCAGTTAATGAATGAAGAGAAGCCGTTGTCTTCTCTCCATTCATTATCAGTGCAACTGAGGCTGCTGAGAAAGGGACTGGGGAATCTGTGTCCCTAGTCCCTTTCCCTGTCTCAAAAGGGAGATGTCAGAGGTCTGTTAAGACCCCTCATATATTTCACCATAGTCCCCCAACAGGGCTGATAAAAAAGAAAAAATTGCAATAAATAATAAAAAAAAAACAAATTGTAAAAAATAATAATAATAAAAATTAAAAAAAACAACACACTGACACTGTCCCCACATCCCCCCCCCCCCCTAAAAAAAGAAAGCATTGTAAAAAATAAAAATAAATTATAAACATTTATGAATATCTGAACAGAAAAGAAAAACAAAAAAGGAAAGATAAAATAATATAACTACACATATATATATATATATATATATACACATACATACATATACACACATTATATATATATATATATATATATATATATATATATATATATATATATATATATATATATATATATATATATATACATACACACACACACATACACACACACAGTGGGGCAAAATAGGATTTTTGTACTCACCGTAAAATCCTTTTCTCTGAGTCCATGGACCGACACAGCTTCTCTATTGACAAAGTGGGTATTATCCGTTAATTAGGAGTGACTAGGCAGAAAACTTGTAAAAAGTGTTGCATCACACCTTCTACACCTTCTACAGTACCGCCCAGGGGGCGGACCCTCTGGGTATATCCCCTCAGTCTGCATCTCGCAGATCAGTTTGTCAAAAAGCAGTACAAACTTAAAAGGAGGGGTGGGTGCTGTGTCGGTCTATGGACTCAGAGAAAAGGATTTTACGGTGAGTACAAAAATCCTATTTACTCTTTCGTCCATGGACCGACACAGCTTCTCTATTGACAAAGTGGGACGTCCCAAAGCAGTGTCAGAGAAAAACGAGGGGTGGTAACAGCATAAAAATAAACTTCACCCCAAACACAAAACAGCACTCCTCCAACGGAGGAGTTGCAACTCTTAACAGCCGCTTGCAAAACCTTGCGGCCGAAAGAGGCATCCGAAGATGCACCTACATCAACTTTGTAGAATTTTGTGAAAATGTGAGCGGACGACCAAGTCGCCGCTTTACATAATTGGGAAACAGACGCTTGATGTCGGAAAGCCCAAGAGGCACATATTGCCTTGGTTGAATGCGCCGTGACCGGAAAGGGGGGCGCTTGACCCTTTAAGGCGCAAGCCTGGATTACTATCTGTCGGATCCACCTAGAGATGGTGGCCGACGAGACTGCTTGGCCCTTCTTGGGACCAGCCACCGAAACAAACAGTGAGTCTGACTTCCGGAACAGGGAAGTAGCAGATAGGTATACTCTCAAAGCTCGGACAACGTCCAAGGAATGCAACGCCGACTCCTTAGGATTCGACGGGTGAGGACACAAGGATGGAAGTACAATGTCTTTGTTCAGATGAAAAGCCGAAACAACCTTCGGAAGAAAGGAAGGCTGCGGCCGCAGCACCACCTTATCCTTGTGGAAAATCAAATAGGGAGCCTTGCAGGACAAGGCTGCCAGCTCAGAGACTCGTCTAACTGACGTAACAGCCACCAGAAAGACCACTTTCTGAGAAAGTGTCAATAGGGGAATATCTCTAATATTCTCAAACGGTGCCTTCTGAAGCACCGAGAGGACCAGGTTCAAGTCCCACGGAGGTAGTGGGGGACGGACCGGAGGGGCCACATGTCGAACCCCTTGCACAAATGTACTCATGAGAGAGTGAGTCGCCAGGGGTCGCTGAAAAAAGACAGCCAGGGCAGATATCTGTCCCTTAAATCGTACTTAAGGCAAGCCTTTGGTCCACCCCACGCTGTAAAAACAGCAGGATTCTGGAAACCAAATAAGTACGTGGATGCCATTTCATTTCCTCACACATGGAGATGTAGGCCTTCCAAGTGCGGTGATAAACCTTCCTAGAGGACGGTTTCCGAGCACTTCTCATAGTAGAGATTACTGAATCTGATAGGCCCCGGTCTCTCAGTACCTGGCTCTCAATAGCCACGCCGTTAAAGCCAGTGACCGTTAAGCAGGATGGAGTATGGGACCTTGCGATAGCAGGTCCTTCCGTAGTGATAGGCGCCAGGGGACGTCTGCTACCAGACGTACTAGATCGGCGTACCAAGGACGCTGAGGCCAATCTGGAGCGATTAGGATCATTGGAATTCCCTCTGCCTCCACTCGGCGGAGCAGAAGAGGAAGAAGCCTTAAGGGAGGGAAGGCATAGATTAGCCGATACTGACCCCACGATGCCACCAACGCGTCCGTTGCGTCTGCCCATGGGTCTCTTGACCGGGCCACAAACCTCAATAACTTCAGATTAAGTCGGGAAGCCAGAAGATCTATGTCTGGTGTGCCCCATCTTTGGCAGAGGAGTTGGAACACCTCCGGGTGTAAGGACCATTCTCCCTGGTCCAGCATCTGGCGGCTCAAGTAGTCCGCCTGCCAGTTTTCCACACGCGGAATGTACACGGCCAACAGTGCCGGTACGCTCCCTCTCTGCCCACTTCAGGATGTGAGCGACCTCCGATGCTGCAGCTGAGCTTCTTGTTCCTCCTTGATGATTGACATATGCCACTGCTGTGGCGTTGTCTGAGTGGATCCTGACTGGACGCCCCTGCAGCCTCTGAGACCATTTGAAGAAGCACAGGCCGATCGCCCGGATTTTCAGGACATTGATCGGCAGGAGGGCTTCCTCTGGGGTCCAGCGACCTTGCGCCGACTGAACACCCCAGACTCCCCCCCAACCTGTAAGGCTGGCGTCCGTCGTGATCACTATCCAGTAAACTGGAAGAAATGACTTCCCGGCCATTAGAGCCGGTGCTGTCAGCCACCATACCAGGGATCTCCTGACTAGGTGGCTCACTCGGATTTGATAATCCAGAGATGATGGGCATCTGTTCCATCTGGACAGAACTTCCCTCTGTAACACTCAAGTGTGGTATTGAGCATATGGGACCGCCTCGAAGGAGGCTACCATAAGCCCCAACACTCGCATGCAAAAACGGAGTGACGACCAATTCCTGGAAGTCAGCTGCCATACTGCAGCCCGGAGGGTCTGCAACTTCTCCACAGGGAGGAATACCTTTGCCTCTGAGGAATCCAGAATCAACCCCAGGTACACTAGGCGTTGAGTGGGCACCAATACTGACTTTTGCGTGTTTAGTATCCAACCATAGTCTCGAAGAGTCTGACAGGTAATGGACACGCTTACCTTTAATTCTGAGCTTGAAGGGGCCTTCAGTAGAAGGTCGTCCAAGTAGCCCATGATAGCGATACCCCGCTGTCTTAGAAGTGCCAGAATCGGAGCGAGCACCTTGGTGAACGTCCTGGGTGCTGAGGCAAGGCCAAACGGGAGGGCCACAAACTGGTAGTGGTTCTTCCCGATGGCAAATCGCAGAAACCTCTGGTGTCTGGAGTATATGGGGACATGCAGGTATGCGTCCTTGATGTCCAAGGAGGCCAGAAAGTCCCCCGGATGGAGAGCCGTGACTACAGATCGAACCGGCTCCATCCAAAATCTTTGTACCTTCACAAAGCAATTGAGGGCTCTGAGATCCAAGATTGGATGAACCCCATCCTTCTTCGGCACAATGAACAGATTTGAGTAAAAACCCTGACCCCGTTCCTGTTCTAGAACTGGAATAACTACCCCGCGTTCCAGTAGACCCTGGACCGCCCCCATACAGGGCCTCCCGACGGGTCGGTAGTAGCTGGAGATTGGAGGTGATGAATCTGTCCGGTGGACAAGAGAGAAATTCTATCTTGTAGCCTGAGGAGATTACTTCGCAAACCCACCTGTCAGAGACTAGAGCTGTCCACTGAGTCGCAAATTTGCGAAGACGTCCCCCCACCCGAGAGCTGGTTGGGGGCGGACCTTCATGCGGACGAAAAAAACGCTTGCGTGCAGTAAAGGAGGGCACTTGCCCTTGGCGTGGCCCCTACCCTTGCTAGTTTTAGGAAGCAAAGAGCTTTTACCTCTTGTGGCATCCTTGATGATGTCATCCATAGAGGCCCCAAAAAGTGTGTCGCCCTTAAAGGCAGATCTAACAGGGCTTTCTTGGAGGTCTGGTCCGCAGACCAGCCCTTTAGCCAGATCAGGCGGCGTATTGCTACTGCATAAACCAAAGCTTTTGACAGCAGGGGAATAGTATCCATGTCTGACTCGCAGACAAACCTAAGGCCCTGGACCAACTGGTCGGCCAATGTTATCTCATCAGGAGGAGCATTTCGCTCCTTAACCCCTGGAGTAGCAATCTTGCCCATTCAGTAAGTGCCTGAGACACTAGGGCCCCCACCAATGCCGGGCGTACTGCCGAGCCTACCACTGAGTATAGGTAGCGAGCGAGCGCTTCAGCCTTCTTATCCACAGGGTCCTTGAAAACAGGAGCCCCTTCTACTGGAATTGTGGTGGCTCTATTAAGTCTGGACACCGGAGGGTCCACTATAGGGGGAGAGGTCCATTTCTTCAGAAAACTCTCCTCAAAGGGGTACCGTACCGCAAACCTCTTTGGGGCTGTAAAGACCCTCAGTGGGTTCTCCCATCCCTTGTATAAGAGTTTATCAAAATAAGACACACAAGGGAACACCTTAGCAGTGCGGGCAGGTTTATAAAAACCCAAAGTGGACCGGAGTCTCTGCTGCTTCTGCAGTATTTTCCAACTTTAGCGTATCCCACACTGCAGTAATAAGGTCAGATACCAAAGCCGTCTCGCGTACTGACCTGGACTTGGAGTCATCCTCACTGTCCGGTCTCGGTCTGCAGTCTCTGATGCGTCAGAATCTGGGCCCTGAGCCGTAGCTGGACCTGGTTCTGCATCAGAATTATCCCCAGAAGCTTGCAGGGGACAGGGGCGTTTACTACCCCCTGTATTTCCGTGTGCTGCTTCCACCCTGGCAGAAAACGCCTCTAGGATTGCCGTCATAGCGTTCATAGACACCTCAGGGGCACCAGCTGCTAAATCTGGTGTTTCAGGGAGAAGACATCTGGCTCAGATGCCATGCTGACCACGCGCTGACACCCACAGGGCTCCAGGCAAGATATCAATAGGCCACCCTCCTGTGCTGCAGAGATGCTGGGTCACCCAGAGGACTCACCACCCTTGGATCGGTACCGCTATGCTGCCGTGCTGCGCCTGTGATGCTGTCCCACTGCTGCTGTGTCAGTCTGCTTCTCTTATCTGTGCTTCCTGTGTGAATTTCTCGCGCCAGTGTAATGCACCCTAGAGGCCGGAGACTCTCGCAAAATGGCCGCCAAACGTCTGTATGTAAGATAATGTGGGCTCTAAGAAAGTGGCCGCCGAGCCGAAGATAGAGGCCAAAGCAGCCGTAGACCACAAAAAGATGGCCGCCGAACGTCAATATATACATACAGCGTGGATCATTACAAACATGGCCGCCGATCAGTCGATAGAGGCCAGAGGGTGTGGGACTACAAGAAAATGGCGCCGAAACCACAGGAAGATGGCCGCCGGGCAGTCACTAGAGGCCGAACCCGGCATGGACCACTGAAAAATGGCCTCCGACAGTATGGAGGGGGAAGAAGCACACACACACACAGGTAAGCAGAAATGACATCTTTTTAAATGTTAGTTACAGCCAGCCCCGCTCCAGTGGAACCCCCTAGGTGACCCCCAGCACCCAGAAACCTTAGCTAGAAGCCCAGGGAGGAGGGAAGGGCAAGGAGAGAGGGAAGAAAGGGGCCACAACCACTTACTTGGTCTCTCCAGGAATGTCCAGCCAAATCACCCAGCCGAGGCAGGGGAGTTTACTTACCTATCCTGCATGTATCATGCTGGAAGACATTCCAAACAGATCATCGTCCGCGCACAGAAGGTGACTGTTGGCCAGGCATGCTGTGATTGGATCCAAGGGGACAATCATATGTATGCCCTGGAGTGCGACGCTCACCGGACAGGCTGCTGCGACTCGGCCGTAAGGTCAGCCGAAGCTGAGTGGTCCGATGCAAGCCTTGGAGCGTAAGCTCACCGGCCAGGCTGCTGCGACTCGGATGTAAGGTCAGCCGAAGCGGAGCGGTCCGATGCAGGCCCTGGAGCGTAGGCTCACCGGCCACCCGTGGAGCGACGGGCATGTCGTGGAAAACCCAGCGCGTAGCTAGGGTCGGCACACGCTCGATTGCCGAAACTGGGGAGACTACAAGGATCGAGGATCCAGCCTGTCACCCAGTCGGCAGTTGATCGAAGATCGCAGGAAACAAAAAAAATTTAGCAAAAAAATATATTTTTCCCCCGGACCAATGGGCCCGAAGGGAGCCATGTCCTACTCCTTGCTGGACAGAAAAAAACTGATCTGCGAGATGCAGACTGAGGGGATATACCCAGAGGGTCCGCCCCCTGGGCGGTACTGTAGAAGGTGTGATGCAACACTTTTTACAAGTTTTCTGCCTAGTCACTCCTAATAAACAGATAATACCCACTTTGTCAATAGAGAAGCTGTGTCGGTCCATGGACGAAAGAGTAAAAAGTATTTAGTCAGCCACCAATTGTGCAAATTCCCCCACTTAAAAAGATGAGAGAGGCCTGTAATTGTCATCATAGGTATACCTCAACTATGAGAGACAAAATGTGGAAACAAATCCAGACAGACAATCACATTATCCGATTTTGAAATATTTTTTTTTTACAAATTATGGTGGAAAATATCTATTTGGTCACCTACAAACAAGCAAGATTTCTGGCTCTTACATACCTGTATCTTCTTCTTTAAGAGGCTCCTCTGTCCTCCACTCATTACCTGTATTAATGGCACCTATTTAAGGAAAAAACCTGCGCTAGGACCTATAAACAATAGTAGGCAGCAGCAATAATGTGATAAACATAAATCAACTAAATAAGGAAAAAACTGCGCCAAGAAAAATAAATTTAAATTATCTTAATAAATAATATAAAAGTCCAATCATGCATCCTCCAGAAAAAGGGGAACCAGAGAAAAGTGCTGTAATTGATCCAACAGTCCTGTATGCTAGCACATCCTGCCAGACACCAACACCATATAAAGTGCCTGCTTACCAAATAACAGCCAAATGAACGCAGTCGGCTATGACCCAGCCGCAGCCTTTGGGTAGAAGGGGGATCCAGGGATTGACAGGGACGCTCCTCCAATGGTTCAAAACCTCTTGATGGCTCAATGACACAAATGGGAAAACAACATAGGATAATACCGTTTGAATATTATAGGATAGTGAAACACCACCACCGTGAATGGAAAAGGAGAAATCGTGAATAGCACCCTGGTAATGATGGCTGCTTACCGGACGCAAGAGAGAAGCTCACGATTAGCTATAACCTAGCCACAGCCTTTTTCCTATGTAGATTAACCGGCTCAGACCAACGGAACATTCCTCAATGGTACCGCACGCCACCGACATTCCATATATGATACCAAGAAAGAGGGGGGAGACCATAGAGTAGTATCCTCAAAGCATTTATTGTAGAAAAAAAAGTAGCGTACTTACAAGAACACGGTAATAGTAAGCATTAAAACATGCCGGCCGGCATTAAAACAGAAGCCCTTTCTTCGTCGAGCTGCGTGGTGACGTCACTGCGTGTTCTCCCAGACGCGTTTCGTCATATATGACGTTCTAATGGCACCTGTTTGAACTTGTTATCAGTATAAAAGACACCTGTCCACAACCTCAAAATAGTCACACTCCAAACTCCACTATAGTGAAGACCAAAGAGCTGTCGAAGGACACCAGAAACAAAATTGTAGACCTGCACCAGGCTGGGAACACTGAATCTGCAATAGGCAAGCAGCTTGGTGTGAAGAAATCAGCTGTGGGAGCAATAATTAGAAAATTGAAGACATACAAGACCACAGATAATCTCCCTCGATCTGGGGCTCCACGCAAGATCTCACCCCGTGGGGTCAAAATGATCACAAGAACGGTGAGCAAAAATCCCAGAACCACACGGGGGGACCTAGTGAATGACCTGCAGAGAGCTGGGACCAACGTAACAAAGGCTACCATCAGTAACACACTACGCCGCCAGGGACTCAGATCCTGCAGTGCCAGACGTGTCTCCCTGCTTAAGCCAGTACATGTCTGGGCCCGTCTGAGGTTTGCTAGAGAGCATTTGGATGATCCAGAAGAGGATCCAGAGAATGTCATATGGTCAGATGAAACCAAAGTAGAACTGTTTGGTAGAAACACAACTCGTCGTGTTTGGAGGAGAGAGAATGCTGAGTTGCAACCAAAGAACACCATACCTACTGTGAAGCATGGGGTGGCAACATCATGCTTTGGGGCTGTTTCTCTGCAAAGGGAACAGGACGACTGATCCGTGTACATGAAAGAATGAATGGGGCCATGTATCGTGAGATTTTGAGTGCAAACCTCCTCCCATCAGCAAGGGCATTAAAGATGAAACGTGTCTGGGTCTTTCAGCATGACAATGATCCCAAACACACCGCCCAGGCAACGAAGGAGAGGCTTCGTAAGAAGCATTTCAAGGTCCTGGAGTGGCCTAGCCAGTCTCCAGATTTCAACCCCATATAAAACCTTTGGAGGGAGTTGAAAGTCTGTGTTGCCCAGCGACAGCCCCAAAACATCACTGCTCTAGAGGAGATCTGCATGGAGGAATGGGCCAACATACCAGCAACAGAGTGTGACAACCTTGTGAAGACTCAGGCCTCGTACACACGGCCGAGATTCTCGTTGAAAAAAACATGTCGTCGGAGTGTACGCGGTGACGTCATCGACTACGTCGAGCATGCGCTTGTCACATTCGATGCCGTCGCCGCCATCTTGGTATACCCTACGTATGCCTAGGAAGCTATCGCGCATGCGTCGAATTCATTTCGAACATGCGCGGGCTTCCGGGCGGACAGGTAAGTGTACACACACTCACTTTTCTCGTCGAGAAACATGCCGAGGAGAATCTCGACGAGAAAATAGAGAGCAGGTTCTCTATTTTCTCGTCAAGGTTTCTGGTCGGTTTTCTCGACGAGAAACACGCTAGCAGCGTACACAAGACCGATTTACTCGGCAAGACCTCTCTGCCAGCAAGTTTCTTGCTGGTTCTTGCCGAGAAAATCGGCCGTGTGTACGAGGCTTCACAGAACTAGTTTGACCTCTGTCATTGCCGACTAAGGATATATAACAAAGTATTGAGATGAACTTTTGATATTGACCAAATACTTATTTTCCACCACAACTTGCAAAAAAAATTATTTCCAAATCAGACAATGTGATTGTCTGGATTTGTTTCCACATTTTGTCTCTCATAGTTGAGGTATACCTATGATGACAATTACAGGCCTCTCTCAACTTGCACAATTGGTGGCTGACTAAATACTTTTTTGCCCCACTGTGTATATAATTATGTAGTTATTAGAGCTGCACGATTAATCGTTATAAGATCGCGATTTCGATTCACCCCCCCGCGCGATCTCCAGGCTGGATTAGCTTGATTTCTTTATTTTCATATTTCCGCGCTGGGAAGCAGCGTGGAACGCAAATGGCGCCGATTGGAACCGACGTCAGCAATAGGAACTGACGTCAGTCAGCAGAGAGCGTGATGCGCCGCAGCGCCGCTGGATGATGCCTGGGCGTGGGCGGTACCACCACGTTTTTTCGGCCAGGAAACTAAACACCACAGTGAGTGCGCATTGCACACTGTGAGTCTGTGTGTGCAACAGCATTGATCCGATGATTCCAACACACACGTGAGTACCGGCAACCACTGGCACTGTCCCTTATAAAATATTATCACAGTCTGAGTCAGCTACCCATATTATGAATATTACCACAGTCAGCTACTCCAAACTCTGGGGTAGCTGACTGTGGTAATATTCATAATATGGGTAGCTGACTCAGACTGTGGTAATATTCATAATATATTATAAGGGACAGTGGTTGCCAGTATTTTAAGTCCACTCCTCACATGCCCCCCTTTAATAGCCTGTCTGACGGTCACCTGCAAGGTCTGGGGCCCAGACCTTGCAGGTGACCGTCAGACAGGCTATTAATGGGGGGCATGTGAGGAGTGGACTTAAAATACTGGCAACCACTATCCCTTATAATATATTATGAATATTACCACAGCACAGTCTGAGTCAGCTACCCAGACCTTGCAGACAGACTATTAAAGGAGGACTTAAAATACCAACCACTGTCCCTTACGAGACTGCGCACAGATATTTTAGATCTCTCATGTTCAGAGGTTGTAAATCTGTAAAATATTATTTTATTTTTTTGAGAATCGTGAGAGAATCGTGATCTTCATTCTATGCAAAAGAATCGTGATTCTAATTTTTCCCAGAATCGTGCAGCTCTAGACTAGTTATAATAGGATTTTTATAACAGCTTACCTGTAAAATCCTTTTCTTGGAGTACATCACGGGACACAGAGCGACATAGTCATTACTAATGGGTTATATAGTTACCGTCAGGTGCTGGCACTGGCAACTTCCAAAACCGGAAGTACCCTCCCCTATATAAGCCCCTCCCATCCGGGAGCACCTCAGTTTTGTAGCAAAGCAATAAGTGTCCCCAAAGAGGGGCGGGAGCTCTGTGTCCCGTGATGTACTCCAAGAAAAGGATTTTACAGGTAAGCTGTTATAAAAATCCTATTTTCTTTCTCGTACATCACGGGACACAGAGCGACATAGTCATTACTAATGGGATGTCCTAAAGCAATGCCAAATGAGGGGGGGGGGATACACCATATATAAGCTGAGCGCTATCAGACATGAGGATCTTTTGCGGCCTGCAACACACTGCGCCCAAAGGCGACATCCTCCTGACTTCTAACGTCCACCTGGTAGAACCTAGTAAACGTGTGTACTGAAGACCATGTTGCGGCCTTACAGACTTGAGCCAGGGAGGCCTGGTGATGCACTGCCCATGAAGTTCCAACTGCTCTCGTGGAGTGCGCCCTAACTTTGAACGGAGGCGGTCTACTTCTCAAGCTATAGGCTTGTATTATGACCTGTCGAATCCACTTGGCTAAAGTAGATTTTGACGCTGCCTGACCCTTTCTGGGGCATTCCGGCAGAATAAACAAAGTATCCGTTCTGCGAATCTGAGCAGTGGCTTTTAGATAAGCTTTAACTGCTCTTACTACATCCAAAGAATGCAATAACTTTTCCTCTACCGAAGTAGGCTTGGGGAAAAAAGAAGGAAGAACCACATCTTGGTTCAAATGAAAACTCGATACCACCTTAGGAAGAAAGGCTGGATGAGGACGTAACACTACTCTGTCCTTATGGATAACCAGATATGGCTCCTTACAGGACATAGCTGCTAATTCCGATACTCTTTTAGCCGAACAAATGGCTACTAGAAAAATCAATTTCCTGGTGAGAAGCACTAAGGAAATATGCTGTAATGGTTCAAATGGTTGTTTCTGTAGAACCGACAGAACCAAGTTTAGATCCCATGGACATATGGGAATATTAACCGGAGGACTAATACGCATCACTCCTTGTATAAAGGCTTTGACTAGTGAATGCGAAGCCAAGGGCCTTTGAAAAAATATTGACAAGGCCGAAATCTGACCTTTGATAGTACTCAAGGCAAGCTTCCTATCTACAGCCCATTGTAGGAAGTCCAGAATTCTACCTATTACGTATTTACGTGGATGCCATTTCCTGGCCTCACACCAGGCGATGTACGCCTTCCAGATTCTATAGTAGATCTGCCTGGATACCGGTTTCCTGGCATTGATCATGGTAGACACCACAGCATTAGAGAGCCCTCTCCTTTTTAGAATGTGGGCTTCAATAGCCAGGCCGTCAAACCTAGGGCTGGTAAGGAAGGGTGGTATATCGGTCCCTGCGAAAGCAGGTCCGGACGATGTGGGAGGGTCCAAGGACTCCCCACAGACATTTTTACAATCTCCGCGTACCATGCTCTTCGGGGCCACGCTGGAGCCACCAGAATCACTGGTTTCTTTTCTACCCTGATTCTGCGGAGTAATCGAGGTAACAATTGTGGCGGTGGGAATGCATATATCAGCTTGAACTGATCCCAAGGGAACACTAGGGCATCCGAGCCGCACGCTAGGGGATCCCTTGTCCAAGAGACAAACGTGTCCACTTTCGTGTTGAACCTGGATGCTAGCAGATCTACATCCGGTGTTCCCCACCGCTGACATATTGTCCGGAAAACCTCGGATGAAGGGACCATTCCCCTGGGCATAATTGTTGGCGACTTAGAAAGTCCGCCTTCCAATTCTCCACCCCTGGAATGAATACCGCAGATATGGCTGGGACATATCTTTCTGCCCATCTCAGGATGTAATTTACTTCCCTTTGGGCTGCACGACTCCTGGTGCCCCCCTGACGATTGATATATGCCACTGCTGTGGCATTGTCTGACTGAACTCTGACAGGGGACCCTTGGAGTTTGGATGTCCATGCTACTAGGGCATACCGGGCTGCTCGTATCTCTAAGAGATTGATGGGCAGGGCCTTTTCCGCATCCGACCATCTGCCCTGGAGAGACCATTGCTCCAGTACTGCTCCCCAGCCTAAAAGGCTGGCATCTGTAGTGACCACCTTCCAAGAAATCGGACTGAAGGATTTCCCTCTTTCCAGATTCCGGGGAACCAACCACCAACGGAGGCTTCTGCGAACGGAAGGGGACAAGGACATTGGTACGTCCAGAGCCTGAACTTTTTTGTTCCAGGCTGACAGTATGGCCCTTTGCAACTTCCTTGAATGGAATTGACCGTAGGGTACTGCTTCGAATGATGCCACCATTTTTCCCAGCAGCCTCATGCACAGGCGTATGGATGGCTGTCTTTTTGAACCCACTAAGTGGATCAAATCTCTCAAAGACGACCCCTTTTCTCGAGGCAAGAAAATTTTTCTCTGGTCTGAATCCAGCCTTAGTCCCAAGTATTCCAGACTTTTGACTGGTTTTAGGGCTGACTTGTCTCGGTTGATAATCCAACCGTGATATTCCAGATACTTGATTGTCTCGTGAACAACCACTTCTAGTTTTTCCACTGAGTGGTCTATCAGCAACAAGTCGTCTAGATATGCCATTATCGTTACACCTCGTGTTCTTAGATTGGCCAATAATGGGGCCAGAATTTTTGTGAACACTCTTGGTGCTGTGGCCAGACCGAAGGGTAAGGCTCTGAACTGAAAATGGCGCCCTTCTATCGCAAAGCGTAGAAATTTTTGGTGGGCTGGAAAGATGGGGATGTGCAAATACGCATCTTTGATGTCGATCGAGGCTAACCATTCCTCCCCTTGTAGGGCAGTGGCTACCGATCGGATCGACTCCATCCGGAAAGTCCTGATATGTAGGAATTTGTTTAGCCCTTTTAGATTTAATATGGGCCTCACGTCCCCGTTTGGCTTCGGAACTGTAAAGAGGTTTGAGTAAAACCCGAACCCCCATTCTTCCAGGGGGACCTCTATAATTACTGCTTGAAGCAATAATTGTTCCAGTGCCAACAGGAGGGATCCTCTCTTCTGGGGATCCCTTGGCACGTTCGACCTTATAAAGCGGGAAGGAGGGGAGTTTTTTAACTCCAATTTGTATCCCAGATTTACTGCGGAGAGCACCCATCTGTCTCGGATCGTGTCCCGCCAGGTTTCTGTGAACAACTGAAGTCTTCCCCCCACCCGATTGGGTGGGGGCAACCCTTCATGCATTTGACTTTGGGGGAGGTTTTGTACCTCTCCTGCTCCAGGGCTTCTTGTTACCCTGCAACTGTCCCTGATTTTTACCTCCGGGATTTGACCGGGGAGGCCGTCGGAACTGTTTCACAGCCGATGTCCTAGGGACTGGAGAAGCCGGCCTCTTAAAAGAGGGACCTCTAACTCTATTTTTGACCGGCAAGAGTGTACTTTTACCGCTGGAAATTCTCTGGATATACTTGTCCAGGTCTTCCCCGAATAAGCGCTCCCCATGAAATGGGAAGCTGACCAGCAATTTTTTACAGGGAGCTTCAGCAGACCAGTTTTTGAGCCATAGAAGCCTGCGCATATGTACTACAGACAGCGTAAGGCGGGAGGCCTGATGGATTGAATCCTTTATAGCGTCCACCGCAAAGCATAAGGCTCTAGGTAGATCAGCTAGAGCAAGAGCCTGCTGATCTGGCACGTCCCTTAAGACCTGTTTCAACTGATCCTTCACTGCTTGGCAGACCCCTATAGCTGCCACTGCTGGTTGTGTCACCAATCCTGCTGTAGAAAAAGCAGATTTCAATAAGGACTCCAATTTTTTATCTATTGGGTCCTTGAACATTTGGACATTTTCCACCGGACATGTCAGTGATTTATTCACACAAGAGATGGCTGCGTCCACTGTAGGGACCTTCCATTTTCTGACGAACTTATCCTCCATAGGATAGACCACCGGAAATCTCTTGGGGGGAGTAAATATTTTGTCAGGATGCTCCCAATCCTGGTAAATGAGCCCCTCCAGTAAAGGATGGATCGGAAAAGAACAAACAGTCTGGGGAGCTTTTAGCGACCCCAACGAGGAGACAGAAGAGGAGGATGGCTCCGCAAGTGGCATTTTAAATGCTGATCGGACCATATTAGTCAGGGACTGCACCCATAACCTCTCAGCATGTGATGCTGAGAACGGCTCCTCCACTGTTGATTCCTCTACAACTGAATCAACCTCATCCTGATCCCCCTCAGGTAGGTCGTTCTCTGTATGGGACTGTTGCTCTGTTAACAGGCACTCTGAGGGAGGAGACGGAGATCGAGCGCTTTTCTCCTGTGACAGGGAAGCAGCAATTAGTGCTGACAATCTCTCTTCCAGCCCTCCCAGAGCTGAGGAAAAAACCTCCTCTGTTACATACACAGGAGCAGGTGAACTGGGGACAGCCACAGTACCAGGTACTCCTGGGGGTGCCCTACGGTCACTAACCTCTGATTCTTCAGGGGAGACTGGTGCAGCCAAAGCATGCCCAAGATCCTCAGAGCCCGATGGAGACCCCCTATTCCTCCTGGAATTTCTAGTCCCGGAGTTTTTAGACGGCATATTCCTAAGCCACAAAGCTGAGGTATTCCAGCCGAAAATACACCAGTTACTGATAATAGTCTAGCATAAATGCTGCTATAATAAACAGTTGGTGTCTACTAATGTGCCTTTCTAGGGGATGCCTGTATCAACCGCTTGCTGTATGCCTTTAAATGTTGCCAGCTCTGTCTCTGTACTTCATAGCCAGCTTACTGCAATAATGTGGCTTTTTAAAAACCTGCTGAGACGCCCGCACATGCGCAGAAGCGCTGCGGCGCGCACAGAGCGTCATCCCCCAGGCCCCGCCCCTTTTTCCGGCCACCTCTATATATAGAGGCGCGCGCACACGCGCGGCCACGTGCGCCTCGGCGCTAATTTTCAAACATGGAAACCAGGGACAGGAGCCAGGGCCCCCTTTGCCGCAGGCCGGAGGATAGACGAACACTGCAACATGGCAGAGGAAACAGTTTCCTGTAGGAGAACTCACCAGCTGCCTGGACTTTGCTCTCTGAGAAGAAACTAGTCCATATGACAAGAAAAACATTCCACAGCGGCCTCTAGTGGACAAACACAGGTACCGCAGTTTAATATACTAAACATATATAAAAAAACATTTTTTTTTTTTTTTCTTGACCACCATTAAAAATTATTACATTTTTTTTTTTTAGTAGTTACAGGCATGCACAGATATTAGCGGGAATACCGTTAGGTAACAGACAGAAAGACAAATTAGGCTTGGGGGTCCCCCAATAGAACCAAGTTCCTGGGGGCCCCCACTTACCTGTTCCCCGCCGCAGGACTTTGTTTGGTCCACAAAAAGCCCAAACTTCACCTATCACGGCAGGCATTGTAATCAAACCTTCAGGGACCGGGTTCCCAAGGATTCCACTCCCCTGGACCTGTATAGCACCCTGCACAGAAAACATCTTGGTCGTGGGTATGACCAGAGCTCTGGATCCCAGGGTCCAGCTCTCCTAAGAGAAGCATTACAGGCAGAACCTTGCTCTTCTCTGCAAGGCCCGGGTACCGACCGTTTAGCTATGAAGCTTTTTTGGTCGGATCCGGAATAGCTTACTGAGGCCCAAAAGAACCTGTACGCAAGCTCAGTGAAAAACACATGTTTCTTCTTGGCCAACACCTTAGACACTGGCAAAAAACTGAGGTGCTCCCGGATGGGAGGGGCTTATATAGGGGAGGGTACTTCCGGTTTTGGAAGTTGCCAGTGCCAGCACCTGACGGTAACTATATAACCCATTAGTAATGACTATGTCGCTCTGTGTCCCGTGATGTACGAGAAAGAAATTCTTTTATCTTACCTTTTTTTTTATTTGCTTATCATTTTTTGTAAAGTTATCCAAAGGATTAATTAGCTAATCAAAAAAAAAGAACAATAGATTAAGTAAAAAAATGTAATAAAAATAATCGTTATAGTCGATGACTAAACGAAAAAATTATCGCTAGATTAGTCGACAGACAAAATAATCGTTAGTTGCAGCTCTAAACCAAATGAAATTTTAGGTCATTTTTTTCCCACAAATAGAGCTTTATTTTGGTGGTATTTGATCACCTCTGCGTCTGTTTGTTTTTTTTGCTATAAATAAAAAAGACTGATTAAAAAAAAAAAATTAAATATATATTTTTTTATATTTTGTTATCAAATTTTGAAAAAAGGTAATTTTTCGTCTTCATTGATGTACACTGATGAGACTGCACTGATGGGCACCGATAAGGCGGCACTGAGAGGTGGCATTGATAGTTGCCACTGGTGGGCACTGAGAAGTGGCAATGATAGTTGGCAGTGATGGGCACTGATAGGTGGCACTGATTGGCACCAGTGGTGGGCATTCATAGGTGGCACTGGCAGGGGCGATTGTCACAGATGAGGCAGAATTGCCTCTTCCTCTTCGGGCCCGATGTCCCTTGCACATAAGCCGGTGATTGTTTTTTTTTTTGTGCATAAATAATAGGATTTATTTGTACTCACCGTAAAATCCTTTTCTCTGACGTCCATGGACTGACACAGCATCTTCAATCTTGACAAAGTGGGTTATGTTCCTGCTCATAGGAGAAGACTAGGCAGAATGTTAGATGTTTTAACATACATTTCATTACCAGAGCTGAACATCCCCGCCCAGGGGGTGGCCCCTCTGGACATAACCCTCCTCCCTGGTCTTCCATCCATCACAACAGGAACACACCACGCACGGCTACAGCGCCTTGATGCCCAGGACGTTCCCTGCTGACACTACAGATCTGCCTTCAGTCTCTCCTCCATCTGGGACCTACATCTCCCCGCGGACTGCCATTGATGACACCAGACCTGCTCTATCCTCTACATTGATATGCCTTAATAATTTCATCACCTTGTGAGTAGCCATTTGGCTGATTTTATTATTTGTCAATTAATACTTCATTACTGCACTTAGTTTGGCGCACCTTCCTTTCCTCATGATAGTGGTCTTCGCCTACTTCCGGTGACCTGTGCAGATTGGGACATGCAAGTAGGCGTCCATGATGTCCAAGGACGCCAGAAAATCCCCCGGGTGGAGCGCAACAATCACCGAGCGAATGGATTCCAAGCGGAATCTTTGAACCTTTTACAAAGAGATTCAAGGGCCTTGAGGTCCAGAATTGGACGGACTTCGTCCCTCTTAGGGACCAAAAAAAAAATTTGAATAAAATCCCTGAAACCTCTCATTGACGGTACTGGCAAAATTACCCCGCACCTCAGCAAGTCCTGCACTGCCCCCAATAAGGCAGCCCGACACGCTGGAAGGAGAGAGAGATATGAGGGAAGAATCTGTCTGGTGACCAGGAAAGGAACTCTATCCTGTATCCCGAGGTGATCACCTCGCATACCCACCGGAAGGAGATCCGGGAGGTCCACCGATCCGTGAACCTGCGAAGTTGCCCCCCAACCCCAGAGTCGGGCGGGGGCAAGACTTCATGCAGTGGCGAGCTTGCTTGCCGGCTTGTTCGGCTTACGCACCCAGGGACGCTTCTGTCCTCCAGCCGCACCCTTGTCAGTCCGGGAGAAATTTCCAGCGGGATCTGACTGACGAAAAAACTTCTTCTGAGTGGGAAAGGAAGGACCCGGCTTACGGCGCGGCTCCTTTGCCTTAGTAGGCTGAGGAAGAAGGGTGCTCTTACCTCCCGTGACATTTTTAATAATGTCATCCAGGGAAGCACCAAATAGTCTTCCGCCCTTAAAAGGTAAACTTGTCAGGAGGTTCTTAGGGGCCAGGTCAGCAGACCAGTATGTCAACCAGATAAGGTGACGCAATACCACCGCAGACACTGAGGCCCTAGAATTAAGGGGGCAGCATCCATAGTGGCATCGCACACATACACCAGGCCCTGCACCATTTGGTCGGCCAGTGCAATGCAATATGGAAGAAGATTATGCTCCTGCACAGTCTAGTGCAAAATCTTAGCCCATGCCGTGAGTGTCCGAGACACCAGGGTCGCCGCTACAATGGGACATAGCGCGGATCCCAGCATGGTGAACATGGCTCTAGTCACCACTTCCGACCTCCTATCAGTAGGGTCCTTAAAGGCAGGAATCTCCTCAACCGGGAGAGTCGTGACTTTATTCAACCGGGCGACCGGGGGGGTCGACAACCGGAGGAGAGGCCCATTTTTTTATTTTATTTTTTTAACCAGGCTCTCCTCAAAGGGGTACCTAACTGCCAGATGCTGCGAGACCGCAAGGTCTTCTGCGGTTTGTCCCAAACCTGGTCTATGAATTTGTCAAAGAAAGGTGTAAAGGAAAAAACCTTTTTAGTAGGATTAGCTTTAAAGGGGTTGTAAAGGTTCGTTTTTTATTTTCTAAATAGGTTCCTTTAAGCTCGTGCATTATTGGTTCACTTACCTTTTACTTAGATTTCCCTTCTAAATATTTTTTTTCTTTGTTTTCTTTGTCTGAATTTCTCACTTCCTGTTCCTCCTCAGTAAGCTGTTCAGTAAGCTGTTCTGGCTGACTAAACACCGCTCGGGTGATGGTGTGAAGTTTAGTGAGGAGAAACAGGAAGTGAGAAATTCAGACAAAGAAAAAAAACATTTAGAAGGTAAATCAAAGGAAAAGGTAAGTGAACCAACAATGCACTAGCTTAAAGGAACCTATTTAGAAAATAAAAAACGAACCTTTACAACCCCTTTAAATGAACCAAAGGAGACTGCCTCCACCAGAGGTTCCTCAGCCGCAGCATTCAGCTTGAGAGTGTCCCTTACAGCATCAATGAGTTCACTAACAAGTGTCCTGTCATGTACTGACCCAGATAAGGAGTTTTCCTCACAAGGAATGTCCTGGTCAAAAAAATATGCAAAAAATTCAGAGCTAGGGTCCTATGCCGCAGCAATGCCCATATCTGAATCAGAGCACTCCCCTGGAGATGGTGAGGGCGCTTTTTAGCCCCCTGCGCCCGCACGCCGCTTCCATCCTGGCAACAAATGAGTCCAGGACTGCTGACAACTGGTCCCTAGGGACCGCAGGTGCAGTAGCACTGTCTGTTGCCTCTGACATGAAGGGGGAAGCAGGTGACACTGACTCCATGATAACACAGCACTCTCTGAGACTTTGTTAAATATGAGAAAAAAGTCCACCCTCCAGCTGCACTGACTGTGGGGGGACTCACCAACCCAGCTAGGACCGCGCGGTTCCGCTGCCTGTGTCCTGCTCCCAGCGCGAGTGAACAGTTAGAAGACCGAGGACAATCGCGCCGTTCTTAGCAGTAGATGCCAAACTAGCACCAGAAAAGCGCGCGATTTCAACAAAATGGCCGCCGCAATTAAAAAGTGCACCACAGCGTGTCCACGGCAAAATGGCCGCCAATGCAGTTTTCAGTAGTAATAGAAAAACATAGTAAAAATGGCGCCCGACGGCGCAAGCAAAAACACAAGACCCAGGCTGACACAGACAGCATTCCCACACATAATGCAGACCCCCACCGGGCAGAGTGACCCCCAGGCACCCCCAGTTAGCGCACAACACGAGTAATGACAGAGAGTAGCAAATACAAGGGGGGACAGGGAAACCCCCCTACCATAGGAACACACAGTATGTACTCTCCTGCTGAGGCAGGAGAACCAGTACTTACCTGTCCAGCGAGGACCCACTGGTGTGTTCCTGACAGGTCTATCACAGTGCAATACTGAGTAGCTGTTGGCCCGGTCCACTGTGAAAGATACAGCAGAACGGTTCAGTCATGTGTGGACCCTGGAGCAAAATAGCTCACCGGCCAGCCCTGGAGCCGTGGGGTATGTCGTGGACTGATCCCACGCAGAGCGAGGATCAGCACGCTTGATGGTCGGACTGGGAAGACTACGAGGATAGCAACTACCCAACCTGTTGCTCAACCGACTGTTGATAGAAGAATCTCAAAAATAAAATAATAAAATTCAAAAGGAATAAAAAAAAAATCCTCAGGAGACTGGCTCCGAAGAGAGCCACGTCCTCTCCTCTGCTAGGCAGAAAAAAACAGAGGCAGCTGGCTGCAGGGAGGAGGGGTATGTCCGTAGGGACCGCCCCCTGGCCGGGGCTGTTCAGCTCTGGCAATGGAATGTATGTTAAAACATCTAACATTCTGCCTAGTCTTCTCCTATGAGCAGGAACATAACCCACTTTGTCAAGATTGAAGATGCTGTGTCAGTCCATGGACGTCAGAGAAAAGGATTTTACGGTGAGTACAAATAAATCCTATTATTTCTGCTACTCGCGCTGACAGCGTGAGCACAAAAAAAAAAACAATCACCGGCTTATGTGCAAGGGACATCGGGCCAGAAGAGGAAGAGGCAATTCTGCCTCATCCCCTGCCAGTGCCACCTATGAATGTCCACCACTGGTGCCAATCAGTGCCACCTATCAGTGCCACTTCTCAGTGCCCACCAGTGGACGGTAAGAGAAAAACAATTACCGAGCTTTTGTTTACATCACGTGATCAGCTGTCATTAGCTGACAGCTGATCACGTGGTAAGGGGCCGGGATCGGCCCCTTGCTCGGATCTGTGATCACCCGAGTCTCAGTGACCACAGCGCGTGAAGGGGAGGACGTCTATTGACGGACTCCCGGAAATTGAGGACCGCGCTGTGGCCGTCGATCAGCTATAGCGCTGATCTCAAGTGGTTAAAAAGAGGCTAAATGGGCCATTGACATGCATCACAGTTGTACTTAGGAATGTGTCTTTGCAAATTTAAACTAAATTAAATCCTTTCTTATTTTTGCATGGGGATAGAGTGCAGAGGGATGTCTGCACCCCTGATAGGGTGAAGACAACTCCCAAATTTTGGCAGTTTCCCCTTTAAAATTATTCACTTCCTGTCACATAGCCACACAGGAAGTGAGGGAAAATACCTACCAATGTCTTTCCTTGGGGACACACAGGTCAATCTAAATAGTTTCCCCGTTCGGTAAATTGAACTCCAGCATTTTGCTGTGTACACCCCAAATTATTCGTTATCTTGGACTTTGGGGTTTATTTACTAAAGGCAAATCCACTTTGCACTAGAGCTGCACGATTAATCGTTATAAGATCGCGATTTCGATTCACCCCCCGCGATCTCCAGGCTGGATTAGCTCGATTTTTGTATTTTCGTATTTCTGCGCCGGAACCAGCGTGGAACGCAAATGGCGCCGATCGGAACTGACGTCAGTCAGCAGAGAACGTGATGCGCCGAAGCGCCGCTGGATGATGCCTGGGCGTGGGCGGTACCACCACGTTTTTTCAGCCAGGAAACGAAACATCACAGTGAGTGCGCATTGCACACTGAGTCTGTGTGTGCACCAGCATTGATCCGATGATTCCAACACACACGTGAGTACCGGCAACCACTGGCACTGTCCCTTTATAAAATATTATGAATATTACCACAGTCAGCTACCCCAAACTCTGGGGTAGCTGACTGTGGTAATATTTATAATATGGTAGCCGACTCAGACTGTGGTAAAATTCATAATATATTATATGGGACAGTGGTTGCCGGTATTTTAAGTCCACTCCTCACATGCCCCCCTTAATAGCCTGTCTGACTGTCATCTGCAAGGTCTGGAGCCCAGACATGAAAACACATGCACAGTCCATGAAACACACAAATCGCAAGTTCACCCAATGAACTGTACCCACTGAACTTCAAAGTGGGTACACCTTTCAAGGATGTCCTTCAATTACTAACCCAAAAAACACACTCTCTGAGCATGCCCAGAAACATCCAGGTGCTGTTCACACACAAAAAGCACCAAAAAAAGCTAAGTCCCTGAGCATGCCCAGACCAACCCAATTGCAGCTAGCAGAAAATAAGCCACACCTCTGTCCAAAATTAAGCACATCATCCAGCATGCTATTAAATTAGAGATGGGACAAACACCCCCTGGTCCGGGGGGCAAAAAAAGAGCCTAACATGGGCAACAGTTATACAACAAATACCATTGCAGTCTATGGGAAATTACTTGTTAATTTTGTGAGTCCCTACTTGGCTGGCTTATCTTCTAGTTATTGGCCTTAAAATGGGTATGGGGGCCCCAAGTCCCACCCTAAGGGACATATATCAATGTCACCAATTTGGACAACACCAAAAACGAAACAAGGAGAAGTGCCTTTTAATATGCCAAATTGCTTAAGGGCCAGTTCACACCACATGCAGTCCATTGCGTTTTTTTCTGCATCAAAAATGCATGGAAAGTTGGTTATATGGTTCTAAATGGCAGTGTTTGTTCCAGTGCATTCCAGTTCCAGAAAATAAAGTAGAACATGCTGCATTTTACATGCACTGGACTGTACCGCTGTAAAACGCATCAAACATGCATCATAAACGCACATGCAGAAAAGCATCTGGAACGCATCTGGACTGCGTTTCTATGGAGTGAACTAGCCCTGAGCCCTGGTTCACACTGGTGCAATTTGACATGTGTTTTGACATGTCAAATAGGCAGAATTTTCCGGCAATTCCCGTCAATGGCACCGTCCTAATCAGTGCGACACCGCATCTGCGGCACTGCACAGATTTCAAAAAGTATTTTCTGTACTACTTTGTGATTTTTGCCCGCCAAAACCTGCACAGATGTCTCTGTAATCGCAGCCGAAATCGGGACGGACAAGCATAAGTAAAATTGTGTGAGTTCAGCTGAACTCGCACGGCTTCACTCCCGCAGTGTGAATCTGGGCTCAAGCTAGTAACTTGGGGGGGGGGGGGGGTTATTCTGCCTGTAAAGTGGTGCATCTTGTAGCATGTTTCCAAAATGATGCTTCAAAGATGTACAGCTTTATATAGCCATTTGGGTCTGGAAAGGCTTAAAATGAAAACCCCCACGTGAAAAATACCTCCCCAAAATCTACAAAAATTGTGCCCCTCCCACGCACTAACAAACCCCTAGCCAAACACAGCAGGCAAGCCCATGAAAGGGGGGTGTATGCTTGGGAGCAGAAGGGGCTCGGGCACCCCAAAAGTCAACCACCTTGTTCACATATTCAGGGGGACAAGGGCCTCTTCCACACAAGGCTGGGGTTGTGGGGGGCTGCAGACAGGGGGTCTTTACTAAATGTGGAAAGCCCCTTTAAACTAGTGGGTACAAGGTGCTTTGTGCTTGGTATTGGGCTGAGCCCAACATGCCCCAAAGGCAGACAGCTATGTTGAGTCCATGTGGCCTTGAATGGTTCGGGAGGGAGTTGGGCGATCGCTCTTCTCGAACCTTTCCTAGCTGGCCCTGTTTACTCTGAAATAGTATGTGGGTTGGATTGGTGAAGGCAGCTCACAGAGTGTGGAGTTCCCCTTTAATTGCAAAAACTAGACCCAAAGAATTATATGCATTAGAAGGAGGAGACACGAACATTGGAGTGTGGAGTTCCCTTTTAAATACAAAAAAATCGCCCCAAAGAATTATATGCATTAGAAGGAGGAGACACGAACATTGGAGTGTGGAGTTCCCTTTTAAAAGCAAAAACTAGGCCCAAAGATTTATATGCATTAGAAGGGGGAGACACGAGCATTGGATTGTGGAGTTCCCCTTTAAAAGCACAAGCTAGCCCCAAAGAAATCATATGCATTAGAAGGGGTAGACAAAAGCATTGGAGTATGGAGTTCCCCTTTAAAAGCAACAACTAGTCCCAAAGAATTATATGCATTAGAAGGGGGAGACACGAACATTGGAGTGTGGAGTTCCCCTTTAAAAGCAAAAACTAGTCCAAAGAAAACATTTGCATTAGAGGGGGAAGTTAAATGCCCTTTTATGAGGAGCTACAGTAGCGAGAGTATTTTTACATAATTTTAACAAGGTACATGTAACATGTTAACAATGTAACATGCTAATATGACCTGTGTGCAAATATCCTTAAAAAAAACACATAAAAGTGAACCAGCATTATAAAAAAAAAGTCACGTTTGGAGGTGCGCCTGTTCAACCCATGCAAATGCATTTACGTTACTTGACATTTACTAAGATTTTGCCGGCGCAGTGAACTAACGCACTTGAACGCCCGCAAATGCCGCTTGCGCATGCGCAGTGCATAAAAAGACCACACGCAGTTCTAAACCTACTTGCAGGCGCACCAGGCTTGTTCTGAAAAAGTTACTTTCTCATTCTATTTTGGGCATATTTGTTATTTGGGCAGTTGTTACTATACTTCCTCACATCACCCCACATCACCCCATAATATTGGCACTTCCAGCTTCTTTTAATTTTGATTTGAAGATGCCGTGCGCCAGGTCCATAGTGGCGCACTGAGCGCCTCCTCCCGTGCACCGAGAACACTTTAGTAAATGGGGAATAGCGCTGCGTTACAGGCGCAAACGTTTCGTAAATACCAAAACTGCCGTTGCGCCTCGGCGTGCGCCGCAACTCAAGGCGCAACGGTTCGTAAATCAGCCCCATAATGTCTATGGGGTGGCGGAGTCAGGTGCCGGAGCGGTGGGATGCAGGTGAAGTTGTGAGAGAACTCGTGCTGCTTCCTGTAACAAATGGACCACTCTTGATGTTTTAGCCTTTGTTTTACTATGGAACTTTGTAAACCAGTCTTTTACTGAATAAATCAAGACATATTGCACTTTCTGTTTGAGTACAACATTGCAGGAAGAATTACACCTTGGATTTGGCGTCTCATCACCCTGCTCACCAGTTAAGCCTGTTTGACCCACACACAGTATTGCCTGAGGGGTCTATCTCATCTGATGAGTCCAACCACTTATGGGAGGTGTGAAGCACGTATCACCTGTGTGGATATCAGGCTGGGTTCACACTAGTGCGACACGACAGCCGTCCTACTTTGGATCCGACTTTGCCCCGCGACATGAAGCCGACATATGTCCGACTTTGAATGAACGGGGATCCGACTTGGATCCCCGCCAATAGCAGGCACTGTGTTTGGTATGAATCTTGAGGGGGAACTCCAGGCCAAATTTTAAATAAAAAACCGGCATGGGTTCCCCCTCCAGGAGCATACCAGGCCCTTGGATCTGGTCTGGATTTGAGGGAAACCCCTACGCCGAAAAAACGGCGTGGGGGTCCCCCCCAAAATCCAAACCAGACCCTTATCCGAGCATGCAACCTGGCAGGTCGCAGGGGAAGAGGGGGGGACGAGAGAGTGGCCCCCCTCCCTCCTGAACCGTACCAGGCCGCATGCCCTCAACATGGGGGGTTTGGTGCTCTGGGGCAGGGGGGCTGTGACGTCATTAAAAGCCTATATTAATTCGGAGCGGAGCAAACAGCCAGTATTACAGCGGGAGGAAGTGATGCGTCAACATCGAGGAGGAGAAGAAGACGGCGACGACGACGGGAAGACCGGCCCCTCCACTAGCAAAAGAGCTGGAAGAAGATAGTGGAGGGGCCGGCAGAAGGACAACGGAGAGCCGGACAAGACAACGGGAAGACCGGGCCTCTCCGCTAGCAAAAGAGCTGGAAGAAGATAGCGGAGGCCCGGCGGAAGAAAGAGCCGGAGAGCGGGAGAAGAAGAAGGCGACGGAGAAGACCGGGCCCCGCTAGCAAAAGAGCTGGAAGAAGATAGCGGAGGCCCGGCAGAAGAAAGAACCGGAGACCCCCGAAGTCGGAAGAAGACCCCCGGAGCTGTGCAATAAAATTTATTTAAAAAGCTGTGTGTGTTTTTTATTGACATTTTTTTTTCCACCAGGTGAATGGGTAGGGGTACGATGTACCCCATACTCATTCACATAGGGTGGGGGGCCGGGATCTGGGGGCCCCCTTATTAAAGGGGGCTCCCGGATTCCGATAAGCCCCCCGCCCGCAGACCCCGACAACCAACGGCCAGGGTTGTCGGGAAGAGGCAATGTCCTTATCAACATGGGGGCAGGGTGCTTTGGGGTGGGGGGGCCGCAGGTCGCCCCCCTGCCCCAGAGCACCAAACCCCCCATGTTGAGGGCATGCGGCCTGGTACGGTTCAGGAGGGAGGGGGGGCCACTCTCTCGTCCCCCCCTCTTCCCCTGCGGCCTGCCAGGTTGCGTGCTTGGATAAGGGTCTGGTTTGAATTTTGGGGGGGGGACCCCCACGCCGTTTTTTCGGCGTAGGGGTTTCTCTTCAAATCCAGACCAGACCCAAGGGCCTGGTATGCTCCTGGAGGGGGAACCCATGCCGTTTTTTTATTTAAAATTTGGCCTGGAGTTCCCCCTCAAGAGCAGCAGAGCACAAGTCGCATGCCAAAGTCGGATCATGCAAGACTGCGGTCCGACTTTGATCCGACTTCAATGATAGTCAATGGGCTGAAGTCGGATCAAAGTCGGACCGAAGTAGTACAGGGAGCATTTTCAAAGTCGGACCGACATGTGTCGGACCAGTTAAGACGGCTCCCATAGGGAAACATTGATTTTCACACGTCATGCGACATGAGCTCCCAATGTCGGAGCGTTTGTCGCCCCAGTGTGAACCCGGCCTTAGCCCTGGTTCACACTGGTGCGATTTGACATGTCAAATCGCATGTCAAATCGGTGATATTTGCCGCAAATTGCGGGCAATGTTACCATCCTAATCGGTGCGATGCCGCATCTGCGGCATTGCACCGATTTCAAAAAGTAGTTTCTGTACTACTTTTTGCGATTTCGGGCCACGATTTACATTGACATCTGTGCAGAAACCTGCACAGATGTCCCTGTAATCGCGGCCGAAATCGGGAATGACAGGCAGGAGTGAAATCGTGCGAGTTCAGCTGAACTCGCACGGCTTCACTCCCGCAGCCCCAGTGTGAACCTGGGCTTAGAGCCCTTTAACACTTTTTTAGCAACAGCAGCACCTGTGAAGAATATCTGCAATTTGAACTTTGTCTATTTGCACACCATTGAACCTTCACTGGCCACATTCCCGGTCATTTTTTTATCAATATTTGTCCTTGCCCCCCCCCCCTAAATATGAAACCTGTAGACACCACTGGGTGAATTACATAATTTTGTTTTGCTACTGAGTTACTGTGAGGCGGCAAATAAACAGAAGCCTACAGATGTACTTTAGATTGCTGACCTAATCTGGAAAATTAAAATAGATACTCTGATAAATTTGCCTAGTTGAATAGAAAATCCATTGAAAATGAAAAACAAGTGTTTTAATTTTGGAATTAAAGCCGGTGATAGACGGTTCGAAGATTCCTAACCGGCCGAGATTCCAACCATGTATGGGCAGTCTGAATGTACCCAAGTTGATCGATCAATCAACTTGAGTACAACCAGCCTGCCAGATTTTACATGCAATTATCACTAGTTGCTGTTATAGCCACTAGCAGTACTTCGTGTTCTCCCAACGGGGCTTGGGGAAGCTGTGGAGGCAGGAAAAAAATGCGCTCCATCTATGGCTGGCTTTAGGATAACCTTAAATAATCTAGTGAAAAAGAAATAGGCTATTTGTATAACTGACATAGACTGGTATAATAAGGACATGGTAATAATGAAAGTAAAAGGGAGAAATAAAATGGAAGGCCACTACGCTAATAGTGGGGGTTATTTACGAAAGGCAAATCCACTTTGCACTACAAGTGCACTTGAAAGTGCACTTGTAAGTGCAGTCGCTGTAGATCTGAGGTGCAAGCTCTGCGGATTTAAGCAATCCAATCATGTGCAAGCAAAAAATAGGATTTTTGTACTCACCGTAAAATCCTTTTCTCTGAGTCCATGGACCGACACAGCTTCTCTATTGACAAAGTGGGTATTATCCGTTAATTAGGAGTGACTAGGCAGAAAACTTGTAAAAAGTGTTGCATCACACCTTCTACAGTACCGCCCAGGGGGCGGACCCTCTGGGTATATCCCCTCTGTCTGCATCTCGCAGATCAGTTCGTCAAAAAGCAGTACAAACTTAAAAGGAGGGGTGGGTGCTGTGTCGGTCCATGGACTCAGAGAAAAGGATTTTACGGTGAGTACAAAAATCCTATTTACTCTTTCGTCCATGGACCGACACAGCTTCTCTATTGACAAAGTGGGACGTCCCAAAGCAGTGTCAGAGAAAAACGAGGGGTGGTAACAGCATAAAAAAAAAAAAACTTAACCCCAAACACAAAACAGCACTCCTCCAACGGAGGAGTTGCAACTCTAAACAGCCGCCTGCAAAACTTTGCGGCCGAAAGAGGCATCCGAAGATGAACCTACATCAACTTTGTAGAATTTGGTGAAAGTGTGAGCGGACGACCAAGTCGCCGCTTTACATAATTGGGAAACAGACGCTTGATGTCGGAAAGCCCAAGAGGCACCTATTGCCCTGGTCGAATGCGCCATGACCGGAAAGGGGGGCGCTTGACCCCTTAAGGCGTAAGCCTGGATTACTATCTGTCGGATCCACCTAGAGATGGTGGCCGACGAGACTGCTTGGCCCTTCTTGGGACCAGCAACCGAAACAAACAGTGAGTCTGACTTCCGGAACAGGGAAGTAGCAGATAGGTATTGTAACGGCACCCCAGATCTGAAAGGGGGTTAACGCCGTTTAAAGATATTCCCTCTCCTGGACACAAATTTGCTGCCGATCCTCCACAGTCAGAAGACCACTTCCCATAGGAATTAATCCTTCCAAAAGAACGAGACGCACTCTGTATCTTTCCAGGATGAACTACCTCTTTATTGCAAAAGTACTACAACTCTTATACACACACAGAGAAGCTTCTGACCCTCCTCTCATCATACACCTCTGACCAGACCCAATTTTATTTATTTTTTTAATATCTTTTTTATTAATTTTTCAACAACATATAACACACTTTACAATACATAAAACACATATACCGACTCAATATTTCCCAAAGAGAGAGGAGAAAAAAAGAAGGGGGCAGGAGAGGGAGAGGGGGAAGGGGAGAATACAATCCCTCGTCTTCTCCCCTAAGTGTTTTAAAGTTTATTATGTGTTAGAACTCTAATGTTAGTGCCCTTTTAAATGAAAATACATAATGTGGGGTGACAAAAAGTGATTCCAAAGACTTCTTAAAAAAAAAAAAACCCAAGTATTAGAGTCCAAAAGTGGGCTATATAAATGACTGAAAGATGAATTTACAAGTGGCTGTGTTGATGGAGTGACAAAACATGTATATGGAGATAAAAGGTAACAGGGATAAGTGGCCTCCCCAATATGTGAGAAAGGGGAGGGAGAGAAAAAAAAAGGGGGGGGGGTGGAAAATTGAGGAGGGGAGGGGGGATAGGGGAATAAGATCCCCTTATTCTCCCCCTGATATCTTATGTGATGAAACTCTAATATTGATACCCCTTAAAGTGAAGTGATTCCAAACAACTACTTCAAACTAAAAACCTGGTGTTAGTGTCCATTAATGGACTATTAAAAAAATAAAAAAATAAAATTTTTACGGTTGACTATATTGATAAAGTGATCCAACTTATATGTGAAAAGGAAAAGAGAAGGGAAAAAAAAAAAACACCCTTATACACAGAAAATTCACCCCCCCCCCCCCACCCTTCGCCATGTGCATTGATCATAAATGATTTATCACAACTTTATTAGATTCTCTCTCTAAGTGTTTAAAAAAAAAAAAAAAGGGGGGGATTAGGAAGGGATAAAGGGGGGAGAGGAAGGGTAGGCCGGCATGCATGGCATCTAGTAGTATACATATCCCAGTACATTTTAAATTCTTAAGGAATAGGCCCGACAATAGCCCCAAAAGATCAACCTTTTGCCCCATACACACGATCGTTTTTCTTGTCATTTTTTTTCTTGCCGTTTTTCACCTTGTTTTTTTTCATGTTTCCTCTCAAGCCTGTCTTGTGTACACACGATCATTTTAAAAAACGATCAAGAAAAGCGCAGTGACGTATACCACATACGACGGCACTATAAAGGGGAAGTTCCGCTCGAATGGCGCCACCCTTCATGTTAGTAAAGTTTGTTGAGCAAAGATTCGCGCTTTTCAGCCTCGTGCTTTTCAGTCCGTTACTGCGTGACGAATGTGCTATCTCCATTACGAACGCTAGTTTTACCAGAACGAGCGCTCCCGTCTCATACTTGATTCTGAGCATGCGCGTTTTTTTCACGTCGTTAAAGCATACACACTATCGTTTTTCACGTCGTTAAAAAACGACATGAAAAACGACGTGAAAAAAGAGAACATGTTCGAAATTTTTAATGGCCGTTTTTCACGTCGTTAAAAATGCTCTGGAGCATACACACGATCATTTTTAATGCCCATTTTTAAAAATGGCATTTTTAACCGCATGAAAAACGATCGTGTGTATGGGGCATAAGGATTTAAATAGCTTATTCAGTAAATATAGATTGAGTCTCAGTGAGATTGTGCAAGTATCTCTCTATAGGTTGTGGTGTCCTTGAACTCCATCCACGGAGTCCAAATTAGGGTATGTCGTTGGAAAGTGTCCTTGTTACGATGAGTAATTTCTTCCATGAGGTGTACCTCTGATATTTTTTGAAACCACTTTTTCACAGATGGAATCTCGGGCTGGCCCCAAAGGGTAGGTATAAGTGCTTTAGCCGTGTTAAGCAGGTGTGGAACTAGAGAACCTTTATATTTTCTGACAGACTCCTTAGTAGCATGGAAGAGGATGGCCCATGCGTCAACAGGAAGATTAATACTGGATATTTGTTGGATGATACAAATGATGCTAGACCAATAGGGGCGGATAAGTGGGCACGACCACCATATATGAGCATGAGTTGCTCTGTTCCCGCAGTTCCTCCAACACAGTGGGGAGTTGGCAGGGAACATCTGATGAAGCTTTGATGGGGTATAGTGCCATCTAGTTAACAATTTGTAATTGACCTCAGCCATCTTTGATGCAATTGAAGAGATATGAGTCAGCTGCAGGACTTTGTCCTTTTGGCTACCCGGGATACTGGATTCCAGGTCTGCCTCCCACTTAGCAAAGAAGGGAGGGTAATTGTCTCCTTGGAGCTTAATAAGTGATTTGTAAAATACCGAGATACTGTGTTCCGGTATCTCAGTTGAATTGAAGATTTCCTTAATACTGTTTAAGTCCTGTATCCCTTTGAGTGGCTGAGGCAAGGTTCTAAGGAAGCCCTGTAACTGGTTATATGTCCATTTGTCCAGAAACGTAATCGGCTTGAGGCCGAGAATTTCCTCAAGAGGCTTAAGAGCATTTGCTCGCAGAACCTGGTGTAATAAAAGAGGTCCTTCTGACGACCACGTCCTATATCCCGGGTCTAATAGACCAGGTAAGAAATAATCGTGTTCCAAAAGTGGTAACAATGGAGAAGCATATGACCATGAAATCTTCCTATGTAAGGCATCCCATACATCAAGAGTGGAAGTGGTTAATATAGAGGTACTTGGGGCAAGGGGTCTGTGTATATGTGGTAACCAGGGTATAGTTGCTAGGTCTGTGTTACTAAGAGCATATTCCAAGCTCACCCAGAGTTTGGAATTAGCGGCATATTTCCACTCGGCAATTCTAGATAGAATAACAGCATTATAATAAGTCTTAAAGTTTGGAAGGGCCAATCCCCCAGCATCCTTGGAGCGGAATAACACTTCCTTGGATACTCTGGGGTGGCTGTTCTTCCAAATGAAGTAGGAGACCATGGCCTGTAATAGGGAAAAAAAACTATAGGTACACCCAATGGGATCATTTGAAAAAAAAAAAAAGGACTCTAGGCAAAATGTTCATTTTAACTACGCTCACCTTACCCAGCCATGAGTGGGTCATCGTATTCCATTTTTGTAGATCCTTTCTAATGTTATTCAATAATGGGATATAGTTATATTTAAAAAGAGACTGAATATGAGGCGTAAGATTCACTCCCAGATATTTCATATTACGTTGAACCCATCTAAAAGGGAAGAGGGGTTTTAAACTTTCCACCTCACTTCCTGGTAGATTAATATTTAGAATTTCGGACTTGGAAAGGTTAATTTTAAAATTAGAAAGTGTCTGAAAAGTAGAAAAAGCTGTCATTAAATTAGGAAGCGAGATACGGGGCTGCTGAATAAAAAATAAAATATCGTCCGCATATTCCGCATATTTGTGAGTTTTATTACCTACTTGAATCCCATGTATATTTATATTATGTCTTATAGTTGCCAGAAAGGGTTCCAGGGTAAGGGCAAATAAAAGGGGAGAAAGGGGGCACCCCTGTCTAGTCCCATTAAATAGTTGAAATGACTCACTCAAAGTGCCGTTTATGCGGATTTGTGCCGTGGGATTAGAATAAAGGGAGGTAATGCGATAGAACATCTTGGGTCCCAACCCTAAATGTCGCAGGGTCATTTTTAAGTGATCCCAGTCCACCCTATCAAACGCTTTTTCTGCATCTGTGGATACAAATAGGGTGGACTGGGACGACCTTTGAGCGTGTTGTATAAGAGATATCGCCCGGAGAGAATTATCCTTGGCTTCTCTATGTGGGATAAAGCCCGTCTGATCTGTAGAAATCCAACTGGGTATAAGGGGGAGTAGTCTATTAGCCATTACCTTTGAATATAATTTGATATCAACATTCAATAGGGAAATTGGCCTGTAGCTACTGCATTGAGTAGAGTCCTTATCTGCTTTAAGAATAACTGAAATGTGAGCTGTAAGAGATTCCGGGCGTAGTCCCGAGTTCTGTGAGATTGAGTTGGCATAGGCAGTGAGCTGGGGCAAGAGAACGTCGCTAAATGTTTTGTAGTATCGGGTAGTGTAACCGTCCGGTCCCGGGGCCTTACCTATCGGTGAAGATTTCAGAGCTGCCTGGAATTCCTCCACCGAAAGTTCAGATTCAAGTTCTCTGAGGGATGAATTTGGAATTTTAGGCAAATTCGCTTCTTTTAAGTATGCTAACATGAGGCTACGTCTCTCCTTCCCAGTCAGAGACGGGGAATCACACTGCACTTTATAAAGATCTGCATAATAATCCCTAAAAGCTTTAGCAATATGAGGGGTCGCGTAGACTAAATTTCCATTAGATAGTTTTATTTTAGGGATAAATGATCTAGTCTGTTTTTCTTTAAGGGATCTTGCTAGTTGTCTGCTAGGTTTATCCCCCCACTCAGAGTTTTTGCGAATAACGTTGGAATTTCCGAGCTGTGTCTAGATTAAGCAGATTTTTTAGTTCTTCTCGTTTCAGCGTAAGAGCTTCTAAATGGGATATATGTAAAGTGAGTTTGTGTTGTTTATCGAGTTCAGTTATTTGATGAAGGACCTGCTCAAGTTGTTGACCATGCTCTCTTTTCTTCCTTGCCCCAAGTTCTATGAATCGGCCTCTCATAGTTGCCTTATGAGCTTCCCATATGATAGCAGGGGTTGTCTCAGAAGGTTTGTTGTCTCTAAAATATTGCGATATATGAGAGGCAAACATTGAAACCTCTGTTACATTAGAAAGAAGAGAATCATTGAGTTTCCAATTATTGGTGCGCTGGGGTAAAGTGGGCATGGTCATTGTCATCGACACAGGTGCATGATCTGATAGTGTCGCTGTGCCTATATCCGCGGATTTTAATAGTGGAAGATGATAGTGATCTAAAAAAATATTATCTATTCGAGAGTAAGACTGATGAGTCTTTGAAAAATGGGAGAAATCTTTTTCTTTTGGATGTAGGATACGCCATACGTCTATCAATTGCCAGTCTATAAGTCTCTTTTTAACTAAAGACAGACGCTTAAAAGAGATATTAGAACGACCATGGGATGTGTCCAAAACAGGATCTAGAGACATATTTATGTCCCCTGCCAGTACGATTAATCCCTCGGCAAAGTGTGATAAATCAATGAGAATTTGAGAGAAAAAGGTAGATTGGTTTTGGTTCGGGCAATATATGTTTGCTAAGGTACATTGGGTGGTGCCCAAGAAACCCTTTAAAAAAAGAAAACGGCCATGGTCATCCGCTTGCATATCTGAAAAACGAAAGGGTACACTACCACTAAAACCAATGGCCACACCCTTCGCCTTATTTGTATCTGAAAGGCTATAATACCACTGGGGAAAATATACCGAGTTCAATTTGACCTGCGTAGTATGGGTTAAATGTGTTTCCTGAAGGTACACAATAGAAGAAGCCAATTTCCGTAATTCACAGGTGACCTGATGTCGTTTAGCCGCGACATTTAAACCCCTTACATTATAGGAAGTAACTTTAAGTGTGGTCATTATCACAGTAGAGCGTGACCCTTAAGCCTACTTATCCATGCATGCCGGCCTAGGGAAGGGAAGAATAATAAAAAATAAAAAAAGACCGGTATATGTTGAAAAGAAAAAGAAAGAAAAAACAAATTTACATAAACATAAACAAAGATGTCCATCCGGACACGTGTGGGAAACCTTAATTTGTCACGCAGATATCTGCGGTGGTCCCTATGGGGGAAGAGAGACCGGGTAGCCATCCAGAACTCCCTTAGGAGAACGGATAAAAAAACTTGAGGGCTACCCGCTCTCCCCAACCCCCAAAGGAAAGAAGGGAAGGGGAGCGTGTTGTATAGACAACACATAGGAGCATTATGCTCCACCAGCATTCAGCTGTGCGTAAAAATAGTGAGCGGGAAAATACTTTTTGCTCCAGCAATACACAACAAACCATGAACATTAGATCTTTTTAGAACATTTAACTTTGACGGCTAAATCTCATTTCATTAAACATGATCGCTTACAGATATACTCAGTCAGAGAGAAAAAAATGCATATAGGCCTAATGACTCTTTACTCATCTAGGTTGTTGTTCAGTGCTTGGCGCGGAAGAGCGCCCTTTTTTAGTAGGAGATTTTTGACAATGAGAGTCCTGAATATGCGAGAACTTAGGGATCAGATCCTGCCAGTTCGGAAGGTCTATTGAAGGAAGATTAAGGACCTTTAGAAATTGTGGTAGTTCCTCTGGGAACCGGAGGGTATAAAAGCGACCATCGTTGTTAGCGATGAGGCACGCCAGGAAACCCCATCTATAAGTGATCCCATTAGAACGTAAATGTTCCAAGAGTGGTTTAAGAACTCTGCGGCGATCCAAGGTTTCTTTGGACAAGTCCGAGAAGATATTAAGAGTCGCTCCATCAAAATCAATGTTGGGGATACCCCTCATCTTGGTCATTATGGCGTTCTTATCTGTATAGTAATGTAGGCGGCATATTACATCTCTAGGTTGCTCAGTGACTATGTTACGTGGCCTGAGAGCCCGATGAACTCGGTCGAAGCGTAGTGGATCGGTGGGTGCATTTCCCAACACTGAGTTAAATATACCGGTAATCGACGGCTCCAGATCCTTATCGCCAGTCGCTTCGGGCAGACCTCTGATTCGCACGTTGTTTCTGCAATTTCTATTCTCGAGGTCCTCAAGCTTATATAATGAGGCACGATGAGCACAGGCTGTGTGACAGTCTTTTGTAGTTCTCTTATAGCTGTTTCATAAGTATCTTGTCTCTGTTCTGTATCCTCTACCCTATCGAGAATATGCGCCATATCTGTTCTCACCCCCGCTATTTCCTTTTTTATTGATGTTTCAAGTCCATGGAACATCCCAGATAGCTCTTTTCTAATGCCGATCAGCAGAGACGACATGTCTGAACCTGTGGGGGAATCAGGTTCTTCCATGGGAACTGAGCAGCAAGATGATGCAGGCAAGCTTTTTTTTTTCAAGGATTGCTAATGAAACGAGAGATGTGTTGCGTCTTGTGCATCTAGTTTGACTGCTACAAGCATCAGGGCCGTTTCCACTAGTAACCAGGAAGCGCTGTATAGAGCTAGCAGCGACTTGATTACTATGTTTTTTAGAAGTAACAGAGCGATTTTTTTTGAATGTCTTTGTTGGCATAATTGGAGCTTTAAAGCTGCATGCTGAGTGGAGCACCCCTCAGTCTTATCTGCTTAGCAACATATGTACCGCATAGTGTGGAACATATAGTTATTCAGGTCCATATCAAACATACAGTCTTATTGATCTTATTTCTGTTAGATATGCTTTTTCAATGATTTTATAAATGCTACCACTGGATATTATATCATGGTTCAATAAAGGAGCTGTCCAACAGTAACATACATCAGCAATAGAACAAAAACACAAATCCAGATATATATCTCCAGGGTATATTTCCTCGTTTTCTGCTGTTTGTCAATGTCCCATAATCACATGAAAAAGTAAAATAGTTATTGCTGAATGCTGGTATAACACAATTCAATCTAAGAGAACCGAGGGGGGGGGGCACATATACCGGGCCTTCCCCTAGGATTTATGAGGAGAGGGCTATATGTCAGAGGAGGCTGAAATCAAGGGCTGGCTGGCTGGGGATCTGGGTGTAACAAAATGGCCGCCGACCTCCAGGAGTAGGCCGGAGCCGCGGTCTTTCCTAAACCAGTCTCCGTTTAGGGCAAAGCCTCTAGAAACAGTCTTCAACTAGCACCTATGCGTCCGCTACTATTAGGGGTACAAACACAGGGAAAGGAGTGTACCTGGGAGGTGGGGATGCGGCCGTCCTCTCGGGTCCCAGAATGGCGTCGGGTCTCAGTGCTGGCACACCCCCAAACTTCAGACAGCAAACCCGCTGTCCTTCAGGCAGTTAGAGGTATCAGGGCTCCGGAATCTGTTCTTTACTCGCGTGTCCTTTTCACAGGGGGAACTCCTCTAGTTCAGGGTACAGGATACAGGGCTTATGGCTTGCTCCAAGCACAGAGTTCAGCATAGGGTTTAGTCCATTCGCGGCCATGAAGCTCCGTCAGCAGTTTCACGGGTGATACCGGCTCCTTCGCGGCTCAGTGCTGCTCTCTTATGCCCCCTGCTACCCGCTGCTATCATCCCCGCACTTCCACTCTCAGTTAGCGTCGCGGATCTCCGCGACTTTACCTCCGCTACGCACAGTCAGCCAGACAGCCAAAGAGAGGCAGGTAGGAGCGGGCTGCACGGGTCACGCTGCCGCCGACTAGTTCCCCCAGCCGGGGGACGGCACAAAACACTCCGCGGTAAGTATCAGGCGAGCGGGAGGAGACACACACACTCTCCTTCCTCACTCCTCACTCTCGCTAGACCGGAAGTCGACACAGAGTATTTACTTTGTAGGTGTTTATCCATTGCTTTTGGCTTTATTGAGCTGTCAGTTGGAGATTACTTCACGTGTCACAAAGTCGTTGTAATTGTGACCAGACCCAATTTACATGAGTCAATTAACTACAGTGAATGGCTAATACACATCTCACAATGAAAGGATCTGTAGCATACACAAGCAGGCAGGTGACTCATCAGCATCTCTTCAATTAACCTGTCTGTCTGCTAGTTCCACAACCTATAATTATAGGCTTAATTCCCACAAGCCACAATAGACAATAGAATGTAGTCACACACCATCACCGCAAGTATTACATAAAAAACCCACACACAGTATATACCCAATATATGCCCTGTATATACCGTATTGGATATGGCTATCACAGATCATGGTGGGGTTCTCATTCACCCTGTGCCCCCAAGTGAGACACAGGGTGGTTTACACATAAGAGGCATTGGGGAAGCTGAAGCAAGGGTATCTCATACTAAGAGATTCTGGGTTCCCCGGGCCTTCCTGTTACAGGTATACTCTCAAAGCTCGGACAACGTCCAAGGAATGCAACGCCGACTCCCTAGGATTCAACGGATGAGGACACAAGGATGGAAGTACAATGTCTTCGTTAAAATGAAAAGCCGAAACGACCTTCGGAAGAAAGGAAGGCTGCGGCCGCAGCACCACCTTATCCTTGTGGAAAATCAAATAGGGAGCCTTGCAGGACAAGGCTGCCAGCTCAGAGACTCGTCTGACGTAACAGCCACCAAAAAGACCACCTTCTGAGAAAGTGTCAACAGGGGAATATCTCGAATATTCTCAAACGGTGCCTTCTGAAGCACCGAGAGGACCAGGTTCAAGTCCCACGGAGGTAGCGGGGGACGGACCGGAGGGGCCACATGTCGAACCCCCTGCACAAATGTGCTCACGAGAGAGTGAGCCGCCAGGGGTCACTGAAAAAAGACAGCCAGGGCAGATATCTGTCCCTTAATCGTACTTAGGGCAAGCCTTTGGTCCACCCCACGCTGTAAAAACAGCAGGATTCTGGAAACCAAATAAGTACGCGCATGCCATTTCATTTCCTCACACATGGAGATGTAGGCCTTCCAAGTGCGGTGATAAACCTTCCTAGAGGACGGTTTTCGAGCACTTCTCATAGTAGAGATTACTGAATCTGATAGGCCCCGGTCTCTCAGTACCTGGCTCTCAATAGCCACGCCGTTAAAGCCAGTGACCGTAAAGCAGGATGGAGTATAGGACCTTGCGATAGCAGGTCCTTCCGTAGTGGTAGGCGCCAGGGGACATCTGCTACCAGACGTACTAGATCAGCGCACCAAGGACGCTGAGGCCAATCTGGAGCAATTAGGATCATTGGAATTCCCTCTGCCTGCACTCTGCGGAGCAGAAGAGGAAGAAGCCTTAAGGGAGGGAAGGCATAGATTAGCCGATACTGACCCCACGATGCCACCAACGCGTCCGTTGCGTCTGCCCATGGGTCTCTTGACCGGGCCACAAACCTCAATACCTTCCGGTTGAGTAGGGAAGCCAGAAGATCTACGTGTGGTGTGCCCCATCTTTGGCAGAGGAGTTGGAACACCTCCGGGTGTAAGGACCATTCTCCCTGGTCCAGCATCTGGCGGCTCAGGTAGTCCGCCTGCCAGTTTTCCACACCCGGAATGTACACGGCCGACAGTGCCGGTACGCTCCTCTCTGCCCACCTCAGGATGCGAGCAACCTCCGATGCTACAGCTGAGCTTCTTGTTCCTCCTTGATGATTGACATATGCCACTGCTGTGGCGTTGTCTGACTAGATCCTGACTGGACGCCCTAGCAGCCTCTGAGACCATTTGAAGAGGCACAGCCTGATCGCCCGGATTTCCAGGACATTGATCGGCAGGAGGGCTTCCTCTGCTTTACTCCATCCTGCTTTACGGCGACCTTGCGCCGACTGAACACCCCAGACTCCCCCCAACCTGTAAGGCTGACGTCCGTCGTGATCACTATCCAGTAAACCGGAAGAAATTACTTCCCGGCCATTAGAGCCGGTGCTGTCAGCCACCATACCAGGGATCTCCTGACTAGGTGGCTCACTCGGATTTGATAATCCAGAGATGATGGACATCTGTTCCATCTGGACAGAACTTCCTTCTGTAACACTCGAGTGTGGTATTGAGCATATGGGACCGCCTCGAAGGAGGCTACCATGAGGCCTAACACTCGCATGCAAAAACGGAGTGACGACCAATTCCTGGAAGTCAGCTGCCATACTGCAGCCCGGAGGGTCTGCAACTTCTCCACAGGGAGGAATATCTTTGCCTCTGAGGAATCTAGAATCAACCCCAGGTACACTAGGCGTTGAGTGGGCACCAATACTGACTTTTGCGTGTTTAGTATCCAACCACAGTCTCGAAGAGTCTGACAGGTAATAGACACGCTTACCTCTAATTCTGAGCTTGAAGGGGCCTTCAGTAGAAGATCGTCCAAGTAGCCCATGATAGCGATACCCCTCTGTCTTAGAAGTGCCAGAATCGGAGCGAGCATCTTGGTGAACGTCCTGGGTGCTGAGGCAAGGCCAAATGGGAGGGCCACAAACTGGTAGTGGTTCTTCCCGATAGCAAATCTCAGAAACCTCTGGTGTCTGGAGTATATGGGGACATGCAGGTATGCGTCCTTGATGTCCAAGGAGGCCAGAAAGTCCCCCGAAATCTTTGTACCTTCACAAAGCAATTGAGGGCTCTGAGATCCAAGATTGGATGAACCCTGTCCTTCTTCGGCACAATGAACAGATTTGAGTAAAAACCCTGACCCCGTTCCTGTTATGGAACTGGAATAACTACCCCGCGTTCCAGTAGACCCTGGACCGCCCCATACAGGGCCTCCCGACAGGTCGGTAGTAGCTGGAGATTAGAGGTGATGAATCTGTCTGGTGGACAAGAGAGAAATTCTATCTTGTAGCCTGAGGAGATTACTTCGCAAACCCACCTGTCGGAGACTAGAGCTGTCCACTGAGTCGTGAATTTCCGAGAGCTGGTTGGGGGCGGACCTTCATGCGGACGCAGGCTTGTTGGGTTTGCGGGACCAAGGGCGCTTTTGTCCTTGGGCAGGCGCCTTGTCGGGCTGGGGTCTTTTCCCTGTCGCCCTAGGGGGACGAAAAAAACGCTTGCGTGCAGTAAAGGAGGGCCCTTGCCCTTGCTAGTTTGAGGAAGCAAAGTGCTTTTACCTCCTGTGGCATCCTTGATAATGTCATCCATAGAGGCCCCAAAAGTCTGTCGCCCTTAAAGGCAGATCCAACAGGGCTTTCTTGGAGATCTGGTCCGCAGACCAGCCCTTTAGCCAGATCAGGCGGCGTATTGCTACTGCATAAACCGAAGCTTTTGACAGCAGGGGAATAGTATCCATGTCTGACTCGCAGACAAACCTAAGGCCCTGGACCAACTGGTCAGCCAATGTTATCTCATCTGGAGGAGCATCTCGCTCCTTTACCCCCCTGGAGTAGCAATCTTGCCCATTCAGTAATTGTCTGAGACACTAGGGCCCCCACCAATGCCGGGCGTACTGCCGAGCCTACCACTGAGTATAGGTAGCGAGCGAGCGCTTCAGCCTTCTTATCCACAGGGTCCTTGAAAACAGGAGCCCCTTCTACTGGAATTTTGGTGGCTCTATTAAGTCTGGACACCGGAGGGTCCACTATAGGGGGAGAGGTCCATTTCTTCAAAAAACTCTCCTCAAAGGGGTACCGTACCGCAAACCTCTTTGGGGCTGTAAAGACCCTCAGTGGGTTCTCCCATCCCTTGTATAAAAATAAGACACACAAGGGAACACCTTAGCAGTGCGGGCAGGTTTATGAAACCCAAAGTGGACCGGAGTCTCTGCTGCTTCTGCAGTATTTTCCAACTTTAGCGTATCCCGCACTGCAGTAATAAAGGCAGATACCAAAGCCGTTTCGCTGTACTGACCTGGACTTGGAGTCATCCTCACTGTCCGGTCTCGGTCTGCAGTCTCTGATGCGTCAGAATCTGGGCCCTGAGCTGTAGCTGGACCTGGTTCTTCATCAGAATTATCCCCAGAAGCTTGCAGGGGACGGGGGTGTTTACTACCCCCTGTATTCCCGTGTGCTGCTTACACCCTGGCAGCAAACGCCTCTAGGATTGCCGTCATAGCGTTCATAGACACCTCAGGGGCACCAGCTGCTAAATCTGGTGTTTCAGGGGAGAAGACATCTGGCTCAGATGCCATGCTGACCATGTGCTGACACCCACAGGGCTCCAGGCAAGATATCAATAGGCCACCCTCCTGTGCTGCAGAGATACTGGGTCACCCAGAGGACTCACCACCCTTGGATCGGTACCGCTATGCTGCCGTGCTGCGCCTGTGATGCTGTCCCACTGCTGCTGTGTCAGTCTGCTTCTCTTATCTGTGCTTCCTGCGTGAATTTCTCGCGCCAGTGTAATGCACCCTAGAGGCCGGAGACTCTCGCAAAATGGCCACCAAACGTCTGTATGGAAGATAATGTGGGCTCTAAGAAAGTGGCCGCCAAGCCGAAGATAGAGGCCAAAGCAGCCGTAGACCACAAAAAGATGGCCGCCGAACGGCAATATATACATACAGCGTGGATCATTACAAACATGGCCGCCGATCAGTCGATAGAGGCCAGAGGGTGTGGGACTACAAGAAAATGGCGCCGAAACCACAGGAAGATGGCCGCCGGGCAGTCACTAGAGGCCGAACCCGGCATGGACCACTGCAAAATGGCCGCCGACAGCATGGAGGGGGAAGAAGCACACACACACACACAGGTAAGCAGAAATTACATCTTTTTAAATGTTAGTTACAGCCAGCCCCGCTCCAGTGGAACCCCCTAGGTGACCCCCAGCACCCAGCAACCTTAGCTAGAAGCCCAGGGAGGAGGGAAGGGCAAGGAGAGAGGGAAGAAAGGGGCCACAACCACTTACTTGGTCTCTCCAGGAATGTCCAGCCAAATCACCCAGCCGAGGCAGTGGAGTTTACTTACCTATCCTGCATGCATCATGCTGGAAGACATTCCAAACAGATCATCGTCTGCGCACGGAAGGTGACTGTTGGCCAGGCATGCTGTGATTGGATCCAAGGGGACGATCATATGTATGCCCTGGAGTGCGACGCTCACCAGACAGGCTGCTGCGACTCGGCCGTAAGGTCAGCCGAAGCTGAGCGGTCCGATGCAAGCCTTGGAGCGTATGCTCACCGGCCAGGCTGCTGCGACTCGGCCGTAAGGTCAGCCGAAGCTGAGCGGTCCGATGCAGGCCCTGGAGCGTAGGCTCAACGGCCACCCATGGAGCGACGGGCATGTCGTGGAAAACCCAGCGCGTAGCTAGGGTCGGCACACGCTCGATGGCCGAAACTGGGGAGACTACAAGGATCGAGGATCCAGCCTGTCACCCAGTCGGCAGTTGATCGAAGATCGCAGGAAACAAAAAGAATTTAGCAAAAAAATAATAATATCTTTTTCCCCCGGACCAATGGGCCCGAAGGGAGCCATGTCCTACTCCTTGCTAGACAGAAAAAAAACTGATCTGCGAGATGCAGACTGAGGGGATATACCCAGAGGGTCCGCCCCCTGGGCGGTACTGTTGAAGGTGTGATGCAACACTTTTTACAAGTTTTCTGCCTAGTCACTCCTAATTAACAAATAATACCCACTTTGTCAATAGAGAAGCTGTGTTGGTCCATGGACGAAAGAGTAATGCTGTTTTTTATTTTCCTTGCATGTCCCCCTCAGATCTACAGCGACGGCACTTGCAGTGAAAAGTGGATTTGCCTTTAGTAAATAACCCCCAGTGTGTTTAATAAGGGAATAGATAGTATAACTAGACCAATTCTTGAGACCGGTATGCAGTAACAGTTTTTTTTTTTCATTCTGACAGCTCAGGTCGAAGCCACTGTACTAACGATCTGACGTTGGTACGGCCATCTCCCCTGCTGAGCTGTTGTGTTCTTACAGGGGGAGAGAGCTGATCGGGAGCCAGTCAGCTGCTGGTTTTCCAGCATTCTCGGCCGGCTTCTGTTGGACCGACTGACATATACATGGGCCGAATGTCGGCTGATGTCTCCTGACATTCGGCCTGTGTGCATAGGGCTTAAAACAAGTCCTTCAGTGACAGAATACACTGAACCAAACGATTAAAGAAATCGTAATAAAAATGAAACTGGATATGCACTGTGGTATTTATGATATGCACTATGGTTGATGCACTTTAGATGTTATTTTAAACAGAATATGTATTACTGATATTGATTAAAAAAAAATGTTACCACAACATCCCATATTCCTGATATGTGCCTGCTGTACCATGTACTTGTATGAAAAATTATCCTGTTCTTTTTGTATTGCTTCCCTTGTGTGAAATCCCGGGTGTTCCTGCCATTCTGCTTTTCTATTAAAACTGACCACAGTAGCCATGAGAGCACAGTGTAGTCAGTTTTTTGGCGCTCAGAGAGAGAGCTGGGGGAGGGGAAACAGCATCACACAGTGAATGGCTGTGCGGGGGGGGGTCAGAACAAGTCTAATTATTGGAGGAGAGCAGGCTGAGTTCAGCAGGCTCAGCCTGCTCTCCTTCAATAATTAGACTTGTTCTGACCCCCCATTCCTGCACAGCCATTCACTGTGTACTGCTGTTTCCCCTCCCCAGCTCTCTCTATGAGCTCCTTATGCAGCTGAAAACAGGGGTCATGTGATCATATATATAAAAAAGGGGAAAAAATGTATTAATTGTATTTATGTTTTAGTTCTATGTAAACACAAATGTTTTGACTTTCATTTCTATTTTAAACTGAATGAGTTGTTTTACAAGGTGCACTGGGATGGATTGTTTGTGATTTCTGCTATACTTTGGAACATGTAAATAGGAGGAGTCAAAGATTGCCCATTTGTCAACTGCAGAATAAATGGGAAAAGCAAATGCAATTTCTGCAATGTTTTACAATGTCAAAAGGACTAGAAGTACTTTAGCAGCACTGTAAAATAAAAGTACGATACCCTAATCTATAAAGCAAGGGTTGGATTAGGTGATGAAATACTTGAGCAGTTAAAAACAAGTCAGGATGACTTGGCTTTTGAGACTTATTTTTCTTTTCCAAGAAGAGACCTACCGGTATTTTTATATATTAGTAGTAGAGCAATGTACCATGCTAGCCATCGTTAATACATAAAGTTTGACATTTAGGTGAATATAAAGTTTTAAAACTAAATCAGAAGCTTCTACTAAACAAAAGTTGCATGAAAAAATAGCCAGCGTATTAAAGTGGAAGTCCATGCAAAATCTAGAATCCCTGCATCTATAGACACCAGGGATCTAACACTAACCTCTCTATCCCTGTAAAAGCAAAAACGAGCAGGTCAGATTGACTTCCAAAAGGGTATGTATACTTTTGCTTTACATGGATAGAGAGGTCAGTGTTAGATCCCAGGTGTCTATAGATGCAGGGATTTTAGATTTTGCATGAACTTCCACTTTAATTTAGGAAGCTGATCTGCATAGCTGATCAACAGGTTCCGGTGAATGCACTGGTGGTCTGCAGACTCAGTAGGGAGCACAGGATTCAACATATCCAGAACAGGATATAGCCAAACACCAAGCAGCAGTAAAGTGGTCTCAGGTCTCTAAATTCTGAATTCCAGATACAATATAAGAATTACCAGCCTGTGCTCAGAGATTAGTGTCAGAGTATACTCAGGGTTTGCTCCTGTGCCATACACAGAGAAACTCATGGCTGGATGGTCTTACTTGAGGAAGACTATAGGGAGCTTAAAACTGCTACCTGCTGACTGCTGGACCTAAAGTTATGGCCAGATCGCCCCATTCCTCCACTCCTCCCAGGATTCAGTGTTTCCAATCTGGAAAAATGCTGCGGGCCCCTCAGTCTGCTGACCATCTAGCATCGATCCATGTCCCAAGCCAACACAGCCAGCAGGCCAGTTGTTTGACACCTACAAAGTGAGTCTTCTAACCCCTTTTCATGTACTGGATTGTGCTCTCTGACTCAACGTATCCCTCTGATGTTCCATATTGCTGCCCTGTGTTTGATGAATGAATTTTGTTGTGCCCCCAAATTGCTGTCCTGTCATTGCTGCTTGTTCCTTGTTGTGCCTGGATTGTCCCTGTGACCCTTGACTTAATTTTTGCTATGCCATATTGTTGCCCGTCTCTTGCCATGCCCTGGACCTCTGTACTATCCTATGCTGTGCCATATTCCTACCCTGTAATCATGCTGCTTATTCTTACTGTGCCCGGATTGCTGTACTAGGACTCTTGGTTGGTTCCTTGCTGTGCTCCATTATCCTGCTTTTGTCCCTTCTTGTGCCCTAGATTGCTACCTTTGGACTTGCTCCTTGTCACTGCACCCTATTTTCATCTTCTGATCCCGCAAAGTCTCCCTATATGTATCGTGGTTATCCTTCCCCACTTTTGTGTGCTGAAATACCCCAATAAACACCCTGCCATTTGGGACCCATGTGAGAGTGTATGGAGAGCTTTAGGGTGTCACCACTCCAGATGGAAGAGCAACAAAGACACCATTAAACAGCAGCATTGTCAATCTGAGAAGAATTGCAAAAGAAATTGCACTAGCAGAATTAGATAGACCTGACCAACAAATTAAAGCCAAACACCTACTACTTCTTTTTAACCTCTTCCCGTTGGCTATACGCATATATGCGGCCCCTCAGCAGGTGGGCTTTAAATGCCAAGAGGCCGCATATATGTGGTCCTACCCATTACTGTGCTGAGTGTGTGCTCCCTGTGCACACCCGATGCAGTAACCAGCGGGTGCCAAAAAGCTACCAATGCATACTTGTGATTGGGAGCTTTCTGATCATGTGACTGCCAATCACAGAGGTCACATGATTGGAATGCCTGCCTCCACCTCCCAGCATTTAGAACCTCTTAAAGGGCTGGGAGGTGGAGGTGGGAAGGGGTTAAACACTGTTTTTTTTTCTTTTAGGACAAAGGTTTTACATACATAAATACAGGTGAAACTCGAAAAATTAGAATATCGTGCAAAAGTTCATTTATTTCGCTAATGCAACTTAACGCGGAGTTCCACCCAAAAGTGGAACTTCCGCTTAAACCACTCCTCGCCCCCTTACATGCCACATTTGACATGTAATTTTTTTTGGGGGGGGGAGTGGGGGCTTCAGTAGGAGTGGGATTTCCTGTCCCACTTCCTCCTTCCGCCCAGGGACCGCTTAGGCGACTCGTCATATCCCTGTAGGCGATCACCTGGGACACGTGACAGGTCCCAGGTGATCACCTGTCCACTCAGGCATGCTCAGTGAGTGCCCGGCCATGAAGCTGAAAGTTGTTATGGCCGGGTGCCCACAGTTAGAATGGAGGCGCCGGTGGAGAGGGGGGGGGAGAGGAGTGAAGCTCCGGGCGGCCGCGTCGTTGGACAGTGGAACAGGTAAGTGTCTGTTTATTAAAAGCCAGCAGCTACAGTTTTTGTAGCTGCTGACTTTTAATAAACATAAAAAAGGCTGGAACTCCCCTTTAATGTCAGAAAAGGGTACTCACTGAGGCCGAGATGCAGAGAGTGGCTCACTCTTGCGACCAAGCGCACTTCACCCCCTGGAGAGGAGACAGAGGGTGGATGGCACAAAGAGGCACAAGCTACCAGTAGGCTGAGCAGGACTTGCGTGAAGGTCTCAGAAGGCAGGTACAGGATCAGATGGAGATCAGAACTTAGCAGGTGTAGTTGTGCAGAAAGTCCAGAAAAGGCCGGGGGTCAAACACCCAAAAAGGAGGAAAGTCCAAAGGTAAGCAGAGGGTCAAGTACTAGAGACTGGAGACAATCCGGGTCACAAGCAAGAAGGTCAGGTGCAGGAGGCTAGCACCAGAATCCGGGTCACAAGCAGGGGGTCAAACACAGGAGACAGTAGCGGAGTCCAAAAGCGAGCCAAAGGTCAGGTCAGGAGAGATCAGGGTAGTCAAGAGGCAATCCGGGTCACAGCAGAAGATCAGGCAGGCAGGAAGCAGGAACTTGAGACACAGGAAGCTGAAGACAAAACAGCAATTTGCTTGTGAACTTGCCCCGCTTTTATAGGCCGCCAGAGTGTCATGTGACACGTGCACTAGCGCGCCGCTCAATTGGGCCCCGAACGCACATGCACAGGAGCGCCGTTCCACCGCGCATGCGCGGGAGGAACTGGCGCCACTGAAGCTGTTCGTTTCCCTGACAGTGCCTCCCCCTGAGGGGTTCCAGCAGTAAAAACAACCACCCCCCTCTTAGCACTCCTCATTCTTACCACAGCAGCTCTGGTCAGCTCAGGTGTGACTGGGTGGCGGGCACCATTACACCCCCTCCCCCCCCCGTTGCAAGAGTTCACCTCAGGCAATGGTGGCGGAGGACACCCCCAGCTCGGGGCCAGGGCGGGCGGCTCAGATTGATACACAATACACCCGACGGCAGCTGGTGAGGACACACATACACACAGTGTGCAGCCGCGCTGCCCGGGAGGAGAAAAGTAGTGACAGGCTCAGCTCAGCAGAGCAGTAGTGAGAGGGGACTCGGAGGAGAAAAACAGACCGGAGCAGCCCCAGCGCGCGCCGGATGTGTTCAGGCTAAAAATAAATAAAAAAACTGCCAAGGGAGCCAGGGTTTTCTCCACCCTCGAGATGGTGTCACCCCTCTCTCGGGTGTCACCCGGGTGCGGACCGCACCCCCATAGCAACGCCTCTGTGTAGGGACGTGCTGGAGATTGTCAGGCATTGGGGCCACAGTTAGGCAAGTGGCTGGAGGCGGAGGAAGGCAGTGCTGGGAGCAGAAAGGGGATATGCAGAGCACCTCCTTCTTATTCCCCCTGATGTCGGGTTCATATGTCTGTAGCCAAGAGAGTCCCAGGATGAGGGGGAACATGGGAGAGAGAATAACGTCAATATGTAGAGATTCCTGATGACCGGAGTCTGTGGTGACCAGGATGGGGTTAGTTTCATGTATAACCAAGTCCAGAGCGAGGAAGAGAGCCATCAGCCAGGTGAACTTGAAGACTGTTTCTTGGTCTGCAGTGGAATATGCAAAAGGATAAAAAAGATCTGTCAGCGCACACACTGGTATTACTGAACACTTAAAAACGGCAATGCATAGGTCTAAAAAAACAGTCACAGTTCAATAGTCCATATGGTGGTACAAATGACCAGTCCTAAAAAGGAAGGAGGTGATGAAAAATGGTGGGCGGCAGCTGTCCTCAGAGAAAAGCCAACTCTGTTAAGGAAAGATAAGGGGACAAAGAAGGGAAGCGCCACCTAAGTGCAATATGTCAGATAAAAATGTTTAATTAATCTTTAATCTTTAATGTTTAATTACAAGACACAAGTACAAACAGGGCTTATCAAGGTCTCATAAACGCGGTGCGGTCCGGTCTCAGGTCCATCTGGATCCACGAGTCTGCAGGCAAAGAAGATGGTCCATCCTGTGGCCACCAGGAAACAGACAGAATTCAGCGTGGAGCGCAGACAATGACGTCACCGGAAAGCAGAACCAAGGAGAACACCGGAAGGAAGGCGAGACAGGAAACAACAGGCTACGTGCTCGGAGGCTAGCTCCTTCTACAGGCCTACTGGAATGCTACGGGTGGAATGCTATTTATGTACTGCGGCTGATAGGAAAACAGCAAACCACAGCACACCAGCATCATGTCAGAACAACTATTCACTGTAACAAAGATATAATCATGAATTGGCCAATATTAATTTGATATGATTGAATAGCTGAATGCAATCTAATGGCTTGCAAGGGAAAACACACCCCCCGCACTGGAGCATAAAAACACATGACAAACTATGGGGATCATACCAATAAAATGCATATTAGAAATTCTACTTCCAAACTAACACAGCAGTAGACTGCACCCCAGGAGCGGTGTGGGAGGCGCACAAAGCGGTCATTAGAGGAATCTTTATGAAACACGGCGCACGTATCAAAAGAGAAAAGGGAGAACAGCTGAAAAAACTTCTGGCCAACCTCCATGCTACGGAATCACGACATAAGGGTGCCCCTGACCCCCTGGTAGAGGTTGAACTCGCCTCCCTTCGCAACCAAGAAAACAAGCTCCTCAATTACAGGGCTAAAGCAGCACTACAAAAATGTCACCTCATATCCTACGAGTTGGGAAATAAATGCGGGTGGATTCTAGCCAGGGCAGTTAAAGAACTTAAAATGCAAACTTACGTCCCACACATTACGACAGCAACCGACACGAAGGTCAGTTTACCACATCAAATAGCCAACACCTTTAAGGAATATTATGCAAATTTGTACAATATTCCACCCCCCCCCCCCAGAACACAACCCCTGATTGAGGCATATCTATCCTCTGCCCGACTCCCCTCACTGTCACCGGAAACTATAGCCGAATTAGACGCCCCGATCACGTCAGATGATTTAGAATTAGCACTAAACCAGGTAAGGCCCCAGGGCCAGACGGCCTCACCCTACTTTATTATAAGACATTGCTCCCTACCCTTGGTCCTCATATGGTGTCCTTCTACAACAAACTAGGAACCACTGCGGCCTTCTCCAGGGATACCCTACGGGCACATATCACGGTTATCCCCAAGGATGACCAAGACCCCACAGTATGCAGCAGCTACAGGCCGATTTCCCTCCTAAACACAGACCTCAAGCTATTCACCAAGATTCTAGCGACTCGACTAGCCCGCCACTTACAAACATTAGTCCACTTGGATGAAGTGGGCTTCATCCCCACTAGAGAAGCTAGGGATAGTACAATCAAAGTGATGAACCTCATACATGTAGCTGGCCAGACCCACAAGCCTTCCGTTTTTATAAACACTGACGCTGAAAAAGCCTTTGATCGGGTTAACTGGGAATATATGTTCTCGGTTCTGAGACATATCGGACTGGGGGAAACCATGACTAGATGGATTGCTCAAATATACTCCACCCCTACAGCACAAGTTAAGGTTAACGGGATCTTATCTGACCCCCTCCCGATCACGAACGGGACTAGGCAAGGCTGTCCATTGTCACCCCTCCTTTTTGCCTTATCACTAGAGCCATTCCTCTGTAAAATCAGAAACAACCCAGACATCCAAGGCGTTCAAGTAGGAGATACCCAACACAAGGTCTCTGCCTATGCGGATAACTTGCTTTTCTCCCTACAAACCCGTTGATCTCCCTCCCTAACCTCCTCCGTGAATTTGAAACATATCCAACCTCAAAATCAACTATACTAAGTCAGAGGCCATGGGGGTAGGGATACCACAAACTGCTATGCAAACACTGCGCTCCAATTTGAATTTCAAGTGGACAGAGACTGCCCTGAAATACTTGGGCACCTATGTTCCGGCTGATCTTAAACATACCTTTAACCTGAATTTCCCTCCTCAACTAATCAAAACCCGAACCTTATTCGACTCATGGCATAAAGGCCTCCACTCCTGGTTCGGCCGTTGCAACCTTATAAAGATGTGCATTCTGCCCAAATACCTCCACTTACTACATGCACTTCCAATCTCTATCCCAGCTGCATTCTTTAAACAAGTACACAGCCAGTTTAACAACTTTATATGGGCGAATAAGAAACCGAGGCTACCCCGTACCCTAGCGGTCCCCTCCTACCAAGCTGTACAATTAAGTAGGATCATAGACTGGTGCCGTCATCCAGACCTGAAGTTATGGACACACCTCGAACAAGCCCAAACACGTATACCCCTGCAGGTCGATGTTTGGTGTTATGAACACCTCCCGGCAGGTGTCAAAAAACATCCATTGATAGGAACGACACTCCGCATAGGGGCACAAACACTCATCACACAGTCACTATCCACACCTAACTCCCCCTTATACCCTATTATAGGGAACCCGAAATTCCCACCAGGACTAGACCCCCCCCCCCCAGGTCAGGAGTGTCTGAGGATATAAACTGTACAAAGGCGAGACACTTCTTGGTGAGTGACATTTGGCCCTCTCTAGAGACACTAAGAAACAAAACCGGCCCCTTTAAACTGCCGTTTTGGACGGCGGTCCAACTAAGACACTTCCTCACGTCCATATCAAACACGCAAGGGTGGAGGATTTACCACTAGCAGGGGCCCTGGCCCCACTGTGTCAAATATAGAGATACTTGTCAATAGATATACACCAAAGTTTTTGAGAATGTACATGAACCCTGTTTTATTCCTCCCTCTTTGTGATGATGTTGACAGTGTCCGTCCATCCGCCCGCCCCCCTTCCCCCTTTTTTTTTTCTCCCCCTTTTTTGTTTCTGGAATGTCCTTTCATGTATGTTTGTTCCTATTGCCTTAGCCCATGTTGGGCATTAATAAAAATGTATATTTGAAAAAAAAAATGCATATTAAAACAATATAAAGACTAATGTGGTCTATTATCTAAAAAAGGGGGGGGGGAAGCAAATGGGGTATTTTCTATACATACAAAAAAATACATATTTGTAAAAAACATATCAACATACATGTAATGGAACATATATACATATATAAAAAATTGAAAGAAAAACAAATATGTAAGAAGGTGGATTCTAGCCTAATTAGTATTATTCCACATGTATGGTCAAGCAACCATCAGGTGCAAAGACCAAAAAAAATAAAATCGCATGGTATAAGCTACCTAATTACAAAGCATGTACGCAAAAAATAAAATTACACACTCATATATGTGTGTGTGTGTGTGTGTGTGTGTGTGTGTGTGTGTGTATATGGGCTACTTACTATAAGTAGAGAGCCCATTATATACAGAAGGGGTAGGCCATGAGGGGGTCTGTTGTAATAAAAAAAGCATATAAATTGTTATATAAAGGTAGCACCAGGGTTGCCAACTTTCAGTAAATTTACAAACAGTTTGTAAAATCCATAATTGTTGCATTTGTCCATGAATGTCAGTTACGGACATGCAGCCTACATGTCTGTAATGGACATTCATGGACAGATGCAAAAAGTACGGATTTTACAAACTGTTTGTATATTTACTGAAAGTTGGCAACCCTGGGTAGCACCCACACAGAATGTACGGCATGGATAAAGCGTGGCATAATCTTATAACACTTTACAGGAGGGTATGGACTTCTATTTCTTCGTTTAACCCTCCTGGGGCCAAGGTCCCCAAAGAATATATCCAAAAGGATTCCTGCTGACATAGACGTTTAAACCTCTGCAGCAGGTAAGGTATCAGAGATGGCTTCCAATACCCAAACTTTAAGGCCTATAGTGGATTTTTTATGGTGGCACAGAAAATGTTTGGGAACACGGTGATGGTCCCGTCCCTTCTCAATGAATCTTCTGTGCTCAAAAGAGTCCTGATAGTCCTCCCTACATAAAAAAGCCTGCATGGGCAAATAAGGCAGTAAATAACATAATCAGTGGAACAATTATAAAAATCTTTAAAAATATATGTTTTACCTTTTGCTAAAAAATACTTTTGTCCATGCTGGACAAATTGACACGTCAGGCAAAGTGCTTTTCTACACTGAAACATGCCAAGGAGAGGGATCATTACCAAAGGAGAGATTTGTCTATTAAATGTGATTTTACTGCGAGCGATTTTGCTCTTGATATTGCGGGCCTTCCGATATGTAATCTTAGGGTGAGCAGCTATACTAGACATAAGGTGGGGGTCCTCAAGTAATATAGACCAATGACTAGCTAGAATTTTTTCCTTATTTTTATGTCTGGCATGAAACTTAGGTGGCGCTTCCCTTCTTTGTCCCCTGATCTTTCCTTAACAGAGTTGGCTTTTCTCTGAGGACAGCTGCCGCCCACCATTATTCATCACCTCCTTCCTTTTTAGGACTGATCATTTGTACCACCATATGGACTATTGAACTGTGACTGTTTTTTAGACATATGCATTGCTGTTTTTAAGTGTTCAGTAATACCAATGTGTGCGCTGATAGTTAATTTTTATCCTTTTGTATACTTTCACAGCCTTACTGAGCTGCACCACTGTGTATTTAGTTTATGCTATATATACACGTTTTTATTTTTATTTTAATAAGTACCCGTATGGAACTTTTATCCCTCATTGAGAAACATAAACACCTGATCCTGGAGGAATGTTTTGAGCTATTCACTAAAGGTTTTTTCATGACATCTTGTCCCTTGCTTAATTTTAAAAAATGTACCCCTGTTCTTAGTGCATATTTTAGAAAACTGGAGGACCTTGTTGCCACCACCAATCAGCAGTGGTGGGATAAGTTTTTCTTGCAACAATATATCCTATGCAGAATCTCACCTAGAGGTCTTAGAGCCGGTTCACACTGGGGCAACATGACTTCCAGCGCGACTTCCAGAAGCCACTCAGACACGACTTGAGCATGAATTACAGCGAGACTTGGAGGAGACTTCAGCGTGACTTGTGGTCATTAACAACACGACTTGAGGTAAATTCCTTGTGGCTTCTGGGTAAATTCCTTTCTGCTTCCTGTAAAGTTGCCTTCAAAATGAACAGTGATCAGACTTCTAAGCGACTTCCATTGAAATCAATGGGTACAAGTTGCTTACAGGTCGCCCAGAAGTCTAGAAGACAAGGAGAGAGGCGCCTCTAAGTGCAATAGTGTAACAAGGTTTTAATAGTAGCTACAAATACACTCACATTTAGGTGAATTAACATAGGCGGTTAAAAATGGCAGGATGACAATCATTAGCAGCAGGTCACAGGGGGTTCTCAGCTCTGCGTAGAATGACAGGAGTGTCTCTGAAGATGGAGCGGCTGGCTTACGGGGACAACGATCCTGTAGTATGTTCAGAGCGAGGCTTGGGGCGCACATGTGGTTAAGCTGCAGAGGGTGATGTCATCAAAAATGGACGCGTTTCGTGAGCGTGCGGACTTGCGGTGTCCTGGCAAGTCGCGCTCCTTTATCAACATGACATAAGGGCAGAAGTGGATAGACGCCTTATATAGGGACAAGGATGAGGAAGTGAGCTGGATGGGGTGGGGCTGGAAGAAGGTGGTGTCCACAGGAGGAGTGGAGGGGTCATGTGATCAGGATGGCCTGGATCACATGACCTGATCACCTGATCACATGATCACATGGCCTGAAAAAAAAAAAAAAAGGGGGCTGCAAATGGGGATAGATCAAGGATAATGGATGGACCGGAAAATAAATATTAATAGTAAATGGCATTAATAATAACGGTGTTAGATGGGTATAAGTATGAATGGGGCCAATCGCGAAAAAAATATAATAATAAATATGAATGTTAAGGGTCACGAAAAAAAAAAAATATATATATATATATATATATATATACATATATACACACTAATAATAAAATAGCATTAATATAGGCAGTACTGCGGGAATAAACGGGGTATAAATAAGAATAACGGGTCACGAAAAAAAGAAATAATAATAAATATGAATAGAAAGGGTCACGGAAAATATATATATTAATGATAAGTAGCATTAATGCAGGCAATGCTGCAGGAATAGGCAAAGTATGTCTCCTTATAAATAATATAATATATGGAACATGTTACTTGTATATAGAAAATATCCAAAAGGTGCTGATGATGGCAACTGTATATATCCAATTGATAATATTAGTATGAAGTTTAATAAGTAATATGAAATTAATACGAAAAAGGGAAAAAAGGGGAAGGGGAGGGCATAATGTTATTATGGGGGGGGGGGGGAATGAAAGTGGGGAGAGGATGACGGGCAAATGAAAGAAAGGAAGAGGGAAGGGGAAACAGGAATGGGGGGGGGGGGGGGATTTTAGGAAAAAAAAAAACCCAATCCTTTTTTACTCTTCAAAGATTTAAATAGATGTATACGCAATCTCACCCTTAAGAGGCACTACCATATAAAAGAACAAAAGGATCATTTGAATAACACCACTTCCCTTCCCACATTCCTACCATCACTTCCAATTTATTCTTATATCATTCCAATTTCATCAATGACACGGAAGATCCTTTGGTTGATGAGGAATTGTTTTACTTACTCACCCACTTGTTTTACTTACTCACCCAACACCCAGCCACTTCTCCTCCAGTTATCCACACTGCTTTTAAACCCAAGTCCATTTTTAACCCCGTACATTCCAAATGTAGAGTTTTTATAGGGTAGTGTTTGCAGATTTTCAAAAACGTTGTCAATCAGCAGCCCCCAAAAAAAAAAATAATCTCTCTCCTCTCGAGATTAGAGCCCTCCGATGCCTCGCTGAAGATATAGTCATTAAGTTAGCTGATAAAAGGTGGAGGAATTTTCATACAGGACTATAATGACTATCTTGGTGAAGCTAGGAGACTACTCTCCGACAGTAACACTTACAAAAAGATCAGTAAAGACCCTACCCCGGACTATGCTATAGAAATTGACTCTCTAGTCACAGCTGCCTGTCTTGACAATGTTCTTAATAAAGTAGAAAAATCCTTCCTTTTAAAGAACTTTTATCATATTCCTTATTTTTACCACCTCCCAAAAGTGCACAAAAGCCTGGACAATCCCCCGGGGAGACCTATAGTGGCCGCGATGGACAGCATCACCACGGGGCTTAGCCTATACGTAGACCAATTTCTTCAGTCCATTGTTCAGCAATTGGATTCATATATCAGAGACGGGAGCCACCTTCTAGAACTGCTCTCAGTGTACAAATGGGAACCCACCTACATTTGGCTCTCACTCAATGTGAATTCCCTTTATACTTCTATCCCCCATGCCTTTGGCCTCCAGGCTTTGGAGTTCTTTCTCTCCCATGATCCTCTTATTAACTAACGACAAGCCTCATTTATCGTAGATGCCACCACTTTTTGCCTTACTCACAATTATTTTAAATTCGATGATGACTTTTACTTACAGTTACAGGGAACCGCTATGGCCGCTAATTTTGCACCCTCTTATGCCAACCTAGCGATGGGATTCTGGGAGAAAGAATACATCCACAACAATAATAATCCATTTTCAGGCAACATCGTTTTTTTTGGTCGTTACATTGACGACATTATTGTTATTTGGGACAGTTCCATGGATAGTATCCCACCCTTTGTTGACAATTGTAACAACAATTCGTTTGGCCTGTCTTTCACCTCTGTTAGTGATCCTACCACCTTACCCTTCTTGGATTTGGAGTTGGCCTTTGATAAAGAGACCTTAGCCATCATCTCCAAAAATTATGTCAAACCTACAGCCGGCAACTCCTATTTGCATCATAAGAGCTGCCATTTCCCAAAATGGATCAATAATATTCCCAAAGGACAGTTCTGCCGGCAGAACTGCACCAGAGACGTCGACTATATTGACCAAAGCAAGCTATTAAAGAAAAAATTCAGTGAGAAAGGATATCCTGATGGCCTCATTGACAAAGCCTTCCAATTTTATCTGAAGGGTAAACCCCTGAAAGGGGCTCGTGAGACAGAGAATCATTCTCTCCGCTTCACTACCACTTTCCATTTTGAATTAAAAAAAATGGAAAGTATGCTCGCCCCAAAGTAACTTACCGCAGAGCACCCAATCTCAAAAGTAAATTGGCTCCCAGTAAGATTCGCCCTCGCGATTGTACTCCTACCCCATTAGTCCTCATACCTTTGGTTGGCATGTACAAGTGCAATAAAACCTTATGTAAAACATGCAAATATGTTCACCATGGGCAAAAATCTTTCTCCACGAAAAGTAAAACTTATCCACTCAAAGAGTTCTACAACTGCTCTTCTGAGTTTGTAGTATATGGCCTTAGCTGTCCCTGCAGCCTCATGTATGTGGGCCGCACTATACGAGCTTTGCGAGTCAGGTTTGGGGAACACAGGAGGCTAATTGAAGGTGGCAACGATCCCCACAGTGTCCCCAGACATTTCTGTGTAGCCCACCAAAAATCCACCAGTGGCCTAAAGGTCTGGGTAATTGAACAGATCCCCCGCTCACTTCCAGCAGCAGAGCGGTTCAAAAAGTTATGCGCTAGGGAAACTTTTTGGATTTACACTTTAGACGTTCTCTCGCCTGGTGGTATAAATGAAGGGATTGAGATTTCCACCATTTTATAAATAACATTACCCTACCTCCTCACATTTATGCTCATTTCACCTGTTCTTTTATTATTTATTGTATTATCTTAGAGGCCTGTATGTGCAATTAGATTTTTTGTAGAATTTATATACTTTTAATATTTTAACCTTTTATCTATTGGGTAATACCCTTATTGCACTGATTTGATTTTTATTGTCAGAATATATATAACTACCGTTTGTATCATATACTGACATATTGCCCATATATTGCCTATGTGAGTATATTTGATTTAATCCATTTACTCTTATACTACATCCTTACAGTTGATGTAGTTCACGTTATTACTTAGTTTTTTGAAAAATTATCATTCTTTTAAGCTCCATGTATGTGATCATCTGTACACTTGTGTAAACTAATATGCATAGATCAGGGCTTGACAAATTTGCTTGGAATCTAGGAGCCAGCTAAAAAAGTTAGGAGCCAGGAACGCGCACCGTACTGCCGAGCTTGCACGCAGAAGCGAACGCATACATGAGTAGCGCCCGCATATGAAAGCGGTGTTAAAACCACACGTGAGGTATCGCCGCGATTGGTAGATCGAGAGCAATAATTCTAGCCCTAGACCTCCTCTGTAACTCAAAACATGCAACCTGTAGAATTTTTTAAACGTTGCCTATGGAGATTTAAAGGGTAAAAGTTTGTCGCCATTCCACGAGCGGATGCAATTTTTAAGCGTGACATGTTGGGTATCAATTTACTCAGCGTAACATTATCTTTCCCAATATAAAAAAAAAAAAATTGGGCTAACTTTACTGTTTTTTTTTTTTTTTATTAAAAAATAAGACAAGTGTATTTTTTCCCAAAAAAGTGCACTTGTAAGACCGCTGCGCAAATACGGTGTGACAGAAAGTATTGCAATGACCGCCATTTTATTCTCTAGGGTGTTAGAATAAAAAATATATATAATGTTGGGGGGTTGTAATTAAAGGGAAGGAGATGGGGCAGTGGAAACAGACAGGGGAAGCTCCATTAGCATTGCTGGTTTGTATGTCATACCAACGGCCACCACAAGATGGCGCTTGATCACAGAAGGAAGCATAGGCCTACAGAGAAGCATAGGCCTGCAGAAGGCCGCAAAGCCGCAGCCTCAATTACCGGCCTGACGCGATCGCGATTGCGCGGCGCGGGGGGGGGGGGGTTTCACGGAGACACAGGATACCCCAGCTGTGCTGCCCCAGGCGCCAGGTCGCTAATTCTAGTCGCAATGGCGACCTGGCGCCCGGGGATTGTCGAGCCCTGGCATAGATGTATATGTTTTACGGTCATACATATCAGCATGGCATATATTTTCCCCATAGTCACCTTTCCCCTTCCTTTAATCATTTCTTCCCCCCCCCCTTCCCTTACCCTCCTCCCACTTTTTTTTTTCCCCTAAAATCCCGCCCCCCCCCATTCCTGTTTCCCCTTCCCTCTTCCTTTCTTTCATTTGCCCGTCATCCTCCCCCCACTTTCATCCCCCCCCCCCATAATAACATTATGCCCTCCCCTTCCCTTTTTTCGTATTAATTTCATATTACTTATTAAACTTCATACTAATATTTTCAATTGGATATATACAGTTGCCATCATCAGCACCTTTTGGATATTTTCTATATACATGTAACATGTTCCATATATTATATTATTTATAAGGAGACATACTTCGCCATTTGTCTACCTGCCTATTCCTGCAGCATTGCCTGTATTAATGCTACTTATCATTAATATATATATTTTCCGTGACCCTTTCTATTCATATTTATTATTATTTATTTTTTTTGTGACCTGTTATTCTTATTTATACCCCGTTTATTCCCGCAGTACTGCCTATATTAATGCTATTTTATTATATATATATATATATATATATATATATATATATATATTAGGGCTGTTACTGATTAAAATTTTCGATTAATCGTTTTTTTATTTTTTTAGCGATTAATCGACTAATTCCGATTGATTATAACGCACATACAGATCCAACTACTTTTAGCTGATCTCCTTGCAGGCTGATTCCCAGTGCAGATACCAACCACTGGAAAAATGGATAGCAGGATACAAAAAACACACAAAGGCAGCGCTCAATGGGAATAGCATTAAAACTTTTATAGTCTTTGTGATGTTTGTGCTGGAACACTGTGTGACCCTTCACCTTTTTCTCCTGATGCATGCTGGGAAGGGGCTGTACCAGGAAGTAGTGAGAGTGGTGTGTGAGACTGGGAAGCAGCAGCAGCATGATATGCATAGATCTGGTAATGACAGAAGCCTGTTGTATTAGGACTCCTCCATGTAACAAGTCATCATGTTCTGAGTGAGTAATAAACCCTTCCATGGTTAAGAAGTTCATCTGGCCTGTGTGTAACTTGCTGAGCAGAAACTTTAGCATTGCTAGCAAAACTCTGAGAGACCCCGTGTCTAAGGGACATAACAGTGGCGACGAGGATTGTGGATTTTAGCACACATGGCCTTCATAGGGTTTATTCAACCATTTGATCCTGCTGCTGAATCATGGAGCTCCTGGGTGGAGAGGCTGGAGCAGTATATGGAAGCAAATAGTGTGGCTGCAGAAAAGGGGATTTTTGTAACAGCTTACCTGTAAAATCCTTTTCTTGGAGTACATCACGGGACACAGAGCGACTTAGTCATTACTAATGGGTTATATAGATACCTTCAGGTGCTGGCACTGGCAACTTCCAAAACCGGAAGTACCCTCCCCTATATAAGCCCCTCCCATCCGGGAGCACCTCAGTTTTGTAGCAAAGCAATAAGTGTCCCAAAAAGAGGGGTGGGAGCTCTGTGTCCCGTGATGTACTCCAAGAAAAGGATTTTACAGGTAAGCTGTTACAAAAATCCCCTTTTCTTTTCGTACATCACGGGACACAGAGCGACTTAGTCATTACTAATGGGACGTCCCAAAGCAATGCCAAATGAGGGGAGGGATACACTATACATAAGCTGGGCGCCATCAGGCATGAGGATCTTTTGCGGCCTGCAACACACTGCGCCCAAAGGCGACATCCTCCTGACTTCTAACGTCTACCTGGTAGAATCTAGTAAACGTGTGTACTGAAGACCATGTTGCGGCCTTACAGACTTGAGCCAGGGAGGCCTGGTGATGCACTGCCCATGAAGTTCCAACTGCTCTTGTGGAGTGCGCCCTAACTTTGAACGGAGGCGGTCTCCTTCTCAAGCCATAGGCTTGTATTATGACCTGTCGAATCCACTTGGCTAAAGTAGATTTTGATGCTGCCTGACCCTTTCTGGGGCCTTCCGGCAGAACAAACAAAGTATCCGTTCTACGAATCTGAGCAGTGGCTTTTAGATAAGCTTTAACTGCTCTTACTACATCCAAAGAATGCAATAACTTTTCCTCTACCGAGGTAGGTTTGGGAAAAAAAGAAGGAAGAACCACATCTTGGTTCAAATGAAACCTCGATACCACCTTAGGAAGAAAGGCTGGATGAGGACGTAATACTACTCTGTCCTTATGGACAACCAGATATGGCTCCTTACAGGACAAGGCGGCTAATTCCGATACTCTTTTAGCCGAACAAATGGCTACTAAGAAAATCAATTTCCTGGTGAGAAGAACCAAGGAAATGTGCTGCAATGGTTCAAATGGTTGTTTCTGTAGAACCGACAGAACCAGGTTTAAGTCCCATGGACATATGGGAATACTAACCGGAGGGCTAATACGCATCACTCCTTGTATGAAAGCTTTGACTAGTGAATGCAAAGCCAAGGGCCTTTGAAAAAATATTGACAAGGCCGAAATCTGACCCTTGATAGTACTCAAGGCAAGCTTCCTATCTACAGCCCACTGTAGGAAGTCCAGAATCCTACCTATTACGTACTTACGCGGATGCCATTTCCTGGCCTCACACCACGCGATGTACGCCTTCCAGATCCTATAATAGATCTGCCTGGATACCGGCTTCCTGGCATTGATCATGGTAGATACCACAGGATTAGAGAGCCCTCTCTTTTTTAGAATGTGGGCTTCAATAGCCAGGCCGTCAAACCCAGGGCTGGTAAGGAAGGGTTGTATATCGGTCCCTGCGAAAGCAGGTCCGGACGATGTGGGAGGGTCCAAGGACTCCCCACTGACATCTTTACGATCTCCGCGTACCATGCTCTTCGGGGCCACGCTGGAGCCACCAGAATCACTGGTTTCTTTTCTACCCTGATTCTGCGGATTAATCGCGGTAACAATTGTGGCGGTGGGAATGCATATATCAGTTTGAACTGATCCCAAGGGAACACTAGGGCATCCGAGCCGCAAGCTAGGGGATCCCTTGCGCGAGACAAAAATCTGTCCACCTTTGCGTTGAATCTGGATGCTAGCAGATCTACATCCGGTGTTCCCCACCGCTGGCATATTGCCTGGAAAACCTCGGGGTGAAGAGACCATTCCCCCGGGCATAATTGCTGGCGACTTAGAAAGTCCGCTCTCCAATTTTCCACTCCTGGGATGAAAACCGCGGATATGGCTGGGACATATCTTTCTGCCCATTCCAGGATGCAATTCGCTTCCCTCTGGGCTGCACGACTCCTGGTGCCACCCTGGTGATTGATATATGCCACTGCTGTGGCATTGTCGGATTGAATTCTGACAGGGGACCCTTGGAGTTTGGATGTCCATGCTACTAGGGCATACCGGGCTGCTCGTATCTCTAAGAGATTGATGGGCAGGGCCTTCTCTGCTTCTGACCACTTGCCCTGGAGAGACCATTGCTCCAGTACTGCCCCCCAGCCTATGAGGCTGGCATCTGTAGTGACCACCTTCCAAGAAACTGGACTGAAGGGTTTCCCTTTTTCCAGATTCTGGGGCACCAACCACCAATGGAGGCTCTTGCGAACGGAAGGGGACAGGGATATTGGTAAGTCTAAAGCCTGAACTTTTTTGTTCCAGGCTGACAGTATGGCCCTCTGCAAGTTCCTTAAATGGAATTGACCGTAGGGTACTGCTTCGAATGAAGCCACCATTTTTCCCAGCAGCCTCATGCACAGGCGTATGGATGGTTTTCTTTTTGTACCCACTAAGTGGGTCAAATCTCTCAAAGACGACACCTTCTCTGGAGGTAAGAAAATCTTTCTCTGATTTGAATCCAGCCTTAGCCCCAAGTATTCCAGACTTTTGACTGGTCTTAGAGCTGACTTGTCTCGGTTGATAATCCAACCGTGATATTCCAGATACTTGATTGTCTCGTGAATAGCTACTTCCAGTTTTTCCACTGAGTGGTCTATTAGTAGCAGGTCGTCTAAATATGCCATTATCGTTACACCTCGTGTTCTTAGATTGGCCAATAGTGGGGCCAGACCGAAAGGTAAGGCTCTGAACTGAAAATGGTGCCCTTCTACTACAAAGCGTAGAAATTTCTGGTGGGCCGGAAAGATGGGAATATGCAGATAAGCATCCTTTATGTCGATCGAGGCTAACCATTCCTGCCCTTGTAGGGCGGTGGCCACCGATCGGATCGACTCCATCCGAAAAGTCCTGATATGTAGGAATTTGTTTAGCCCTTTTAGATTTAATATGGGCCTCACGTCCCCATTTGGTTTGGGGACTGTGAAAAGGTTCGAGTAAAACCCGAACCCGCTTTCTTCCAAGGGAACCTTCATGATTACACCTTGGAGCAATAGTTGTTCTAGTGCCAGAAGGAGGGATCCTCTCTTTTGGGGATCGCTTGGCACGTTTGACCTCATAAAATGGGCAGGAGGAGTGCCTTTTAACTCCAGCTTGTATCCCAGACTTACTGCGGAGATCACCCATCTGTCTCTGATGGTGTCCCGCCAGGTCTCTGTGAACAACTGAAGTCTTCCCCCCACCCGATTGAGTGGGGGCAAGCCTTCATGACTTGGGGGGAGGTTTTGTACCTCTCTTGACCCAGGGTTTCTTGTTACCCTGTGATTGTCCCTGATTTCTGCCCCCCTGGATTTGACCGCGCAGGCCGACGGAACTGTTTCACAGCCGATGTGCCCGGGACTGGAGAAGTAGGCCTCTTAAAAGAAGGACTTCTACCCTTGTTCTTAACTGGCAAGAGTGTACTTTTACCGGCAGAAATTTTCTGGATATACTTGTCCAGATCTTCTCCAAATAAGCGTTCTCCATGAAATGGGAAGCTAATCAGCAATTTCTTACAGGGAGCTTCAGCAGACCAGTTTTTGAGCCATAGAAGCCTACGCATATGTACTACAGACAGCGTAAAGCTGGAGGCCTGTTGGATTGTATCCTTTATGGCGTCCACCGCAAAACACAAGGCTCTAGGTAGGTCAGCTAGGGCAAGAGCCTGCTGATCTGGTAAGTCTCTTAAGACTTGTTTCAACTGATCCTTCACTGCTTGGCAGACCCCAATCGCTGCTACTGCAGGTTGTGTCACCATGCTTGCTGTAGAGAAAGCAGATTTTAGTAAGGACTCCAATTTTTTATCTATTGGGTCTTTGAACATTGGAACATTATCTACTGGACATGTCAGTGATTTATTCACACAAGAGATGGCTGCGTCCACTGTAGGGACCCTCCATTTTTTTATGAACTTATCCTCCATGGGATAGATCACCGGAAATCTCTTGGGGGGAGTAAATATTTTATCAGGATGCTCCCAATCCTGGTAAATAAGCCCTTCCAATAAAGGGTGGATTGGGAAGGAACAGACAGTCTGGGGAGCTTTCAGCGACCCCAGCGAGGAGACAGTAGTGGTTGATGGCTCTGCAAGAGGCATTTTAAATGCTGATCGGACCATGTTAGTCAGAGTCTGAACCCATAATCTTTCAGCCTGAGATGCTGAGAAAGGTTCTTCCACTGTTGATTCCTCTATAACCGAATCAACCTCATCCTGATCCCCTTCAGGTAGGTCGATCTCTGTGTGGGGCTGTTCCTCCACTAACAGGCACTCTGAAGGAGGAGATCGGATGCGCTTTCCCTGTGACAGGGAAGCAGCGATCAATGCTGTTAATCTCTCTTCCAATCCTCCCAGAGTTGAGGAAAAAACCTCCTCTGTTATATATACACAGGAGCAGGTGGACTGGGGGCAGCCACAGCACCAGGTACTCCTGCGGGGTTCCTACGGCTACTAACCTCTGAAATTTCAGGGGAGATTGGTGCAGTACAAGCATGTCCAAAATCCTCAGAGCCCAATGGAGACCCCTTTGGCTTCTTGGAAGACTTATTTCCAGAGCGTCTGGACGACATATCCTTTAAGCACAAAGCTGAGGTATTCCCGTCGTCATACACTAATTTTACTGGTAATAGTCTAACACAGTTGCTGCTATATACCAGCTGGTGTCCACTAAAGTGTCTTTCTATGGGGATGCCTGCATCAACCGCCTCTGTGAGCCACCGTTTTGTTGCTAGCTCTGCTTGCATCCAGCTGACACTTGTACTGTGTTTTTTATTCATGCTGGGACGCCTGCACATGCGCAGAAGCGCCGCGGCGCGCATCGAGCGTCATCCAGCCGCCCCGCCCCTTTCCTTTCATAGGAGGCGCGTGCACGCGCCCGTGCGCCTTCGGCGCTCTTTTTGAAAACAAGCAGGGACTAGGAGCCAGGGCCCTTTTTGCCGGAGGGCCTGTGCGGTGGATGAGCGCAGCAACAGGGCAGAGGAAGGGAAACTTACCAACTGCCTGGATCTTTTGACTTGAAAAAGCCAAAGATCCACATGACAAGAAAAATGGACCACAGCGGCCTCTAGTGGTTTAACACAGGTACCGCGGCCTCCTTTTTTTTTTTTTTTTTTCTTGACTACTATTAAAATTTTACATTTTCCAGTAGTTACAGGCATGCACAGATATTAGCGGGAATACCGTTAGGTAACAGACAGAAAGACAAATTAGGCTTGGGGGTCCCCCAATAGAACCAAGTTCCTGGGGGCCCCCACTTACCTGTTCCCCGCCGCAGGACTTTGTTTGGTCCACAGAAGCCCAAACTTCACCTCTCACGGCAGGCATTGTATTTAAACCTTCAGGGACCGGGTTCCCAAGGATTCCACTCCCCTGGACCTATATAGCACCCTGCACAGACAACATCTTGGTCGTGGGTATGACCAGAGCTCTGGATCCCAGGGTCCAGCCCTCCTAAGAGAGGCATTACAGGCAAAACCTTGCTCTTCTGTTGCAAGGCCCGGGTACCGACCGTTTAGCTATGAAGCTTTTTTGGTCGGATCCGGAACAGCTTACTGAGGCCCATAAAAGAACCTGTACGCAAGCCCAGTGAAAACACATGTTACTCTTTGGCCAACACCTTAGACACTGGCAAAAAACTGAGGTGCTCCCGGATGGGAGGGGCTTATATAGGGGAGGGTACTTCCGGTTTTGGAAGTTGCCAGTGCCAGCACCTGAAGGTATCTATATAACCCATTAGTAATGACTAAGTCGCTCTGTGTCCCGTGATGTACGAAAAAGAAAAGAAAGTTACAGTTTTCCTCACAATATTGGGTCAAGCTGCATATGGCACTCTCAGAGACCTAATTTCTCCAGACAAGCCAGCCTCTAAGCCCCTGCCTGAGTTAATTCAGAAGCTACATGAGCACTACAACCCAAAGCCATTAGAGATTGCAGAGCGGTTTAAATTCTACAGTAGAAGGCAGCATGCCGGGGAGGACATAAAGACTTATATCATTGCTTTACGTAAACTAGCTGCCACTTGTCAGTTTGGAGACTTCCTGCAGACGGCTCTCCGTGACATGTTTGTTATGGGACTCTGCGACCCAGCCATACAGAAACGTTTACTCACAGAACCCGACTTGACTCTGACGAAAGTCACTGACCTTGCTATGGTCATGGAGTTGGCTACACGGGACGCCACCCTACTGAAGGCACCACCTGAAACTCCTGCAAGCCAGGGAGAGGAAATATTCCACTCTGCTATCACCCGACACCCAAGACGGCCGTCTCCAAATCTTCCTAAACCTCGCCACTCTAATTCTTCTGTCTCTAGGACACCAACTTGCTACCGTTATGGTAACACTACTCACAGTGCACCTGCTTGCAAGTTCAAGGATGTCATTTGTTTTCTTTGTGGAAAGACTGGCCATATTGGGCGTGTTTGCCGCAGCTCATGCTCCCCGTACACTACCACAAAAGTTAAACATAAACAGACATTTCAAATGGATACTGACAATCACGGCTCCAGCTCTGATGAGGAAACCTGTGTCCAGCATGTTGGACTGTTTCGGGTAGCTGGGAGTACTCCTGCGATTAAAGTGGATGTCACACTCAATGGCTGTCCTGTCTCCATGGATGTTGATACAGGGGCGGCTGTGTCTGTCATTTCATGGACTGATTTAAAGGCATCGGGTCTGTCCCTACCGCTCCAACCTACAAATCTCACACTACAAACCTACAGCAAGGAACTACTACAGCCCTTGGGTTACGTGAAACCCCTTGTTACATTAGGCAACCGCAGTCAAACTCTACGCCTTTATGTTGTCAATAAAGGAGGTCCTCCGCTGTACGGTAGGGACTGGATCAAAGCCCTGGGCATGCCTCCTCTTGCCATTGCCCAATGTACATTGCTTTCTGAGGTGGACCATTGGGTGGAATCCCTGAAGTCACGCTTTAAGGGGGTTTTTGAGGACTCTTTGGGCACAGTAAAAGGAAAAATGGCCCACCTCCTCTTGAAGCCGGGTGCTACACCTCGTTTTTGTAAGGCAAGATCAGTACCTTTTGCCTTGAGAAAGAAAGTGGAAGCAGAGCTGGACCACCTATTGGCTGAAAAGATCATAACTAAAGTGGATAGAAGTGAATGGGCATCGCCAATTGTGCCTGTCAAGAAAAAGAATGGAGACATTAGAATTTGTGGAGATTTCAGGGTTGCCCTGAACAACCAAATTCTTGTGGATCAATACCCATTGCCTCGACTTGAAGATCTATTTAGCTCATTGGCTGGGGGGCAAAAGTTTACAAAAATAGACTTAAAGCAAGCTTACCTGCAACTGCAAGTACACCCAGATTCACGCCATCTGTTGACCATTAACACCCATAAAGGATTATTCCAATATAACCGCATGGTTTTTGGCATAGCCCCAGCTCCAGCCATCTGGCAGCGAATCATGGATGAGGTCCTGGCAGGCATACCTTTCACTCAATGTCTACTAGATGACATGCTCATCACTGGTCCCACTGATGAAGAACACAGAAAGAATGTTGAAGCTGTGCTAGAGAGACTCCAAAGGTATGGTTTACGGGTCAATCTTTCAAAATGCGAATTTCTAAAGTCTCGACTGGAATTTTGTGCCCACACTGTGGACCGACATGGGTTACACACTACTGAAGAAAAGGTTAAAGCCCTTACCCATGCCCCTACTCCCCAGAATGTCACACAGCTCAGGTCCTACCTTGGCCTCCTAAATTACTACCACCGTTTCTTGCCGAACCTAGCACACCAGCTTTACCCATTACATTGCTTACTGGATGCAAGAGCTAAATGGATATGGACAGCCAAATGTGAAGAGGCTTTTCGGTTTTTCTAAAGAACTCATTCTGTCTTCTCGAGTTCTGGTCCACTATGATTTAAAGAAACACGTCACCTTGGCTTGTGACGCCTCGCCTTATGGACTGGGTGCTGTGCTTTCCCATGTCATGCCAGATGGCACAGAGCGCCCCATTTCTTTTGCCTCCAGGTCTTTAACCTCAGCAGAGCAAAACTACTCCCAGATAGACAAGGAAGCTTTGGCCATTGTATGGGCCACAAAAAAAATTCATACGTACATCTATGGTCGGGAGTTCACACTTATCACTGACCACAAACCTCTGTTGTCAATACTGAACCCTCAGAAACGAATTTCTACAACAACCGCATCTCGCTTACAAAGGTACGCTTTATTCTTGGGAGCTTATACTTATTCTATCAGATACCGCTCCCATGATGCCCATGGCAATGCAGATGCGTTTTCCAGATTGCCAATTGGAGACCACTCACCAAGAGACGTACGCATAGTGGAAATACACAGGCCGAAATCCTGCATGTCCACCTCCTTAATTGCCAGACATACAGTCACAGATCCCGTCCTGTCTCAGATATTCTCATATGTTCAGGCTGGATGGCCAGAGAAAGTCCCAGGTGAATTTCGTCCGTACTTTGCCAGAAAATGTGAGCTTGTGACTAATGCTGGTTGCCTACAGTGGGGCAACAGATCGTACCTCAGTATTTGCAACCAACCATGCTAAGGATACTGCATGAGGGCCATCCTGGCGTGGTGCGCATGAAGCAGCGAGCCCGGAGCTATGTTTGGTGGCCTCAAATGGACACAACAATTGAAGATTATGTGGCTCAATGTCCTGGGTGCTGTCAAGCTCAGCGACCCCAAAAGAAAGGAACCCTGCTACCTTGGCCATGGCCGACAGAACCGTGGTCAAGACTCCATCTTGATTTTGCTGGCCCAATCCAGGGTAAAATGTATTTGATCATAGTAGATGCACATTCAAAATGGCCAGAGGTTTTTCAAATGCCTTCTGTTACCTCAGCTGCTACCATTCTAGTCTTAAGGAAGCTCTTTGCTCAATATGGCTTGCCATAGTCTCGGACAATGGGACTCAATTTACATTGCATGAGTTTCAATCCTTCCTCAGTGGCTTGGGCATCCAACACTACAAAACAGCTCCTTATCATCCAGCCTCGAATGGGCTGGCAGAACGGTTTGTGCAGAGGTTTAAGAAGCACTTACTGTCCACTCTGGACCAGGTTGGACTGTCAGAGGAGAAGCTTCTGGAGTTCTTGACCATGTACCGAAACACAAAACACGCTACTACTGGGCTGTCCCCAGCTTTTCTTATGTTTGGCAGGCATCTCCGCACCAAACTGGATTTAGTTCGTCCACAGGAACAGTCACAGACACCTCCTCCGCCAGGCCGTCCTGGATTGCGTGCTGGTGATCTTGTATGGTTTGTATGGTTTCGGAATTACAGAGTTTTGCCTCATTGGCTTCCTGGCATTATTGATGGACCTCTTGGACAACGAATGTACCTTGTTCGCCTGGAGAATGGCGTTTGTGTTCGAAGACACCTTTCGCAATTGAGAAAGCGCATTTGCCTGCCAGTAGAAACAAACCCGATCTCTCTTTCTACCCAACCACCAGAGTCTACTCAGGGCTCTACTGGTGACATATGGCATGGTGTCTGGCATGATCCTACAAGTTTACAACCAACTCTTGAAGCGGTTGGTGACCGTATTCCTGAGGAGCCCGGACATGTGCCTGGAGTTGCAGAGACTGATTTGTCTGTTGGACACCCACTGACACCTCCAGAACCTTTGACAGACTCTACCCCTCCTGGTGCTGTGCCACTTCGTAAGTCTGCCCGCCAAAGACATCAAACTCCTCGTTGGCAAAGCACTGAAATCTTACGGGACACTTTGGAGGTCAGGAAACAGAGACAAAGGGCTCATAATGTGATGCGGGAGCCACAGAACTGAGTTGGAGATACTACTTGCTGAACTGATCCTGCTTGCCTTGTTTCTTTATGTGTTGAGTATTTTGTTCTCTTGTTATGTTTATTTTATTTTTTTTCCTATTTTTTTTTTTTTTTATGGGAAAAAGAGGAGATGTGATGTTTGTGCTGGAACACTGTGTGACCCTTCACCTTTTTCTCCTGATGCATGCTGGAAAGGGGCTGTACCAGGAAGTAGTGAGAGTGGTGTGTGAGACTGGGAAGCAGCAGCAGCATGATATGCATAGATCTGGTAATGACAGAAGCCTGTTGTATTAGGACTCCTCCATGTAACAAGTCATCATGTTCTGAGTGAGTAATAAACCCTCTCCATGTTTAAGAAGTTCATCTGGCCTGTGTGTAACTTGCTGAGCAGATACTTTAGCATTGCTAGCAAAACTCTGAGAGACCCCGTGTCTAAGGGACATAACAGTCTTCAAGTAGGTAACACAATAAATATTGCACTGGAGATAAAACCAATGTAGCTACATAAACTGTAAAAATGGTGCGAGTAATACCTAACGGTAGCAAAAGCAGTCATAAAAACATAAAGCTAAGTATGATACTGGTATAAAAATGTGTACAACGATACCACTGCTGAATCCAGATGAGGAGGGGTTAACATCAGTCTGTCGGCATGTAGATGTCCCGTGAAGGGAACTATCACAACTCCCAGTGGATGGCTGTAGAATCCCAGGTTGATAGAGGGAAGTGATAGAGGGAAGTGTAACAGCCCTTGTGTGTGGCAGATAGTAAGGTCCCGCCGGCATGCAGATATGAAGGCACAGAAAAGGAGCCCTTCAGATGGACACGGCAAGCCCCGCCGGTGTCCGTGACGTCACCGGATCTCCGACAGAACTCCCTGAAGCCAGCGGAGAGGTGAGTACCGATCAAAATAATTTTGATCGATCAAAAAAATTAATCGATTAATCGAGGAATTAATAGTTAATTTCCACAGCCCTAATATATATATATATATATATATATATATATATATACACACACACATTTTTTTTTTTTTTTCGTATTATATATTTTTCGCGATCGGCCCCATTCATACTTATACCCATCTAGGTGAAGTTTGGGCTTCTGTGGACCAAACAAAGTCCTGCGGCGGGGCTCAGGTAAGTGGGGGCCCCCAGGAACTTGGTTCTATTGGGGGACCCCCAAGCCTAATTTGTCTTTCTGTCTGTTACCTAACGGTATTCCCGCTAATATCTGTGTATGCCTGTAACTACTGAAAATGTAAAATTTTAATAGTAGTCAAGAAAAAAATAAATAAAAGGGACCGCGGTACCTGTGTTAAACCACTAGACGCCGCTGTGGTCCATTTTTCTTGTCATGTGGATCTTTGGTTTTCTCAAGTCAAAAGATCCAGGCAGTTGGTAAGTTTCTCTGTGGGAATCCACTTCCTCTGCCCTGTTGCTGCGCTCATCCACCGCACAGGCCCTCCGGCAAAAAGGGCCCTGGCTCCTAGTCCCTGTTTGATTTTCGAAAAGGGCGCCAATGGCGCACGGGCGCGGGCGCGTGCACGCGCCTCCTATGAAAAAAAAGGGCGGGGCGGGTGGATGACGCTCGATGCGCGCCACGGCGCTTCTGCGCATGTGCAGGCGTCCCAGCTTGTATAAAGACACAGTACAAGTGTCAGCTGGATGCAAACAGAGCTAGCAACAAACAGTGGCACACAGAGGCGGTTGATGCAGGCATCCCCATAGAAAGGCACTTTAGTGGACACCAGCTGGTATATAGCAGCAACTGTGTTAGACTATTACCAGCAAAATTGGTGTATGACGACGGGAATACCTCAGCTTTGTGCTTATAGGATATGTCGTCCAGACGCTCTGGAAATAGATCTTCCAAGAAGCGAAAGGGGTCTCCGTCGGGCTCTGAGGATTTTGGGCATGCTGTACTGCGCCAATCTCCCCTGAAATTTCAGAGGTCAGTAGCCGTAGGAACCCCGCAGGAGTACCTGGTACTGCGGCTGTCCCCAGTCCACCTGCTCCTGTATATATAACAGAGGAGGTTTTATCCTCAACTCTGGGAGGATTGGAAGAGAGATTAACAGCATTGATCGCTGCTTCCCTGTCACAGGAAAAGCGCGTCCGATCTCCGTCTCCTCCTGCAGAGTGCCTGTTAGTGGAGGAACAGTCCCAGAGATCGACCTACCTGAAGGGGATCAGGTGAGGTTGATAAAGTTATAGAGGAATCAACAGTGGAAGAACCTTTCTCAGCATCTCAGGCTGAAAGATTATGGGTTCAGTCTCTGACTAACATGGTCCGAGCAGCATTTTAAATGCCTCTGGCGGAACCATCAACCACTACTGTCTCCTCGCTGGGGTCGCTGAAAGCTCCCCAGACTGTCTGTTCCTTCCCAATCCACCCTTTATTGGAAGGGTTTATTTACCAGGATTGGGAGCATCCTGTAAAATATTTACTCCCCCCAAGAGATTTCCAGTGATCTATCCCATGGAGGATAAGTTCATAAAAAAAAATGGAGGGTCCCTACAGTGGACACAGCCATCTCTTGTGTAAATAAATCACTGACATGTCCAGTAGATAATGTTCCAATGTTCAAGGACCCAATAGATAAAAAATTGGAGTCTTTACTAAAATCTGCTTTCTCTACAGCAAGCATGGTGACACAACCTGCAGTAGCAGCAATTGGAGTCTGCCAAGCAATGAAAGATCAGTTGAAACAAGTCTTAAGGGACTTACCAGATCAGCAGGCTCTTGCCCTAGCTGACCTACCTAGAGCCTTGTGTTGCGGTGGACGCCATAAAGGATACAATCCAACAGGCATCCCGCTTTACGCTGTCTGTAGACATATGCGTAGGCTTCTATGGCTCAAAAACTGGTCTGCTGAAGCTCCCTGTAAGAAATTGCTGATTAGCTTCCCATTTAATGGAGAACGCTTATCTGGAGATGATCTGGACAAATATATCCAGAAAACTTCTGCCGGTAAAAGTACACTCTTGCCGGTTAAGAACAAGGGTAGAAGTCCTTCTTTTAAGAGGCCTACTTCTCCAGTCCCTGGCACGTCGGCTGTGAAACAGTTCCGACGGCCTCCGCGGTCAAATCCAGGGGGCAGAAATCAGGGACAATCACAGGGTAACAAGAAACCCTAGGTCAAGAGAGGTACAAAACCTCCCCCTAAGTCATGAAGGGTTGCCCCCACTCAATCGGGTGAGGGGAAGACTTCAGTTGTTCACAGAGACCTGGCGGGACACCATCAGAGATGGGTGATCTCCGCAGTAAGTCTGGGATACAGGCTGGAGTTAAAAGACATTCCTCCTGCCCATTTTATAAGGTCAAACGTGCCAAGCGATCCCCAGAAGAGTGGATCCCTCCTTCTGGCACTAGAGCAACTATTGCCCCAAGGGTAATCATGAAGGTTCCCTTGGAAGAAAACGGGTTCGGGTTTTACTCGAACCTTGTCACAGTCCCCAAACCAAATGGGGACATGAGGCCCATATTAAATATAAAAGGGCTAAACAAGTTCCTACATATCAGGACTTTTTCGGATGGAGTCGATCCGATCGGTGGCCACCGCCCTACAAGGGCAGGAATGGTTAGCCTCGATCGACATAAGGGATGCTTATTTGCATATTCCCATCTGTCCGGCCCACCAGAAATTTCTACGCCTTGCAGTAGAAGGGCGCCATTTTCAGTTCAGAGCCTTACCTTTCGGTCTGGCCACAGCACCACGAGTGTTCACAAAAATTCTGGCCCCTACGATTGGCCAAACTAGGAACACAAGGTGTAACGATAATGGCATATCTAGACGACTTGTTGCTGATAGACCACTCAGTGAAAAAAACTAGAAGTGGTCGTTCACAAGATAATCAAGTATCTGGAATCTCACGGTTGCATTATCAACCGAGACAAGTCAGCCCTAAAACCAGTCAAAAGCCTGGAATACTTGGGGGCTAAGACTGGATTCAAATCAGAGAAAGATTTTCTTACCTCCAGAGAAGGTGTCGTCTTTGAAAGATTTGACCCACTTAGTGGGTACAAAAAAGAAAAACCATCCATACGCCTGTGTATAAGGCTGCTGGGAAAAATGGTGGCTTCATTCGAAGCAGTACCCTACGGTCAATTCCATTCAAGGAACTTGCAGAGGGCCATACTGTCAGCCTGGAACAAAAAAGTTCAGGCTTTAGACTTACCAATGTCCCTGTCCCCTTCCGTTCGCAAGAGCCTCCATTGGTGGTTGGTACCAGAATCTGGAAAAAGGGAAACCCTTCAGTCCGGTTTCTTGGAAGGTGGTCACTACAGATGCCAGCCTCATAGGCTGGGGGGCAGTACTGGAGGGGCAAGTGGTCAGAAGCAGAGAAGGCCCTGCCCACCAATCTCTTAGAGATACGAGCAGCCCGGTATGCCCTAGTAGCATGGACATCCAAACTCCAGGGTGGCACCAGGAGTCGTGCAGCCCAGAGGGAAGCGAATTGCATCCTGGAATGGGCAGAAAGGTATGTCACAGCCATATCCGCGGTTTTCATCCCAGGAGTGGAAAATTGGAGAGCGGACTTTTTAAGTCGCCAGCAATTATGCCCGGGGAATGGTCTCTTCACCCCGAGGTTTTCCAGGCAATATGCCAGCGGTGGGGAACACCGGATGTAGATCTGCTAGCATCCAGATTCAACGCAAAGGTGGACAGATTTGTGTCTCGCACAAAGGATCCCCTAGCTTGCGGTTCGGATGCCCTAGTGTTCCCTTGGGATCAGTTCAAGCTGATATATGCATTCCCACCGCGATTAATCCGCAGAATCAGGGTAGAAAAGAAACCAGTGATTCTGGTGGCTCCAGCGTGCCCCCGAAGGGCATGGTACGCGGAGATTGTAAAAATGTCAGTGGGAAGTCCTTGGACCCTCCCACATCGTCCGGACCTGCTTTCGCAAGGACCGATATACTACCCTTCCTTACCAGCCCTAGGTTTGACGGCCTGGCTATTGAAGCCCACATTCTAAAAAAGAGAGGGCTCTCTAATCCTGTGGTATCTACCATGATCAATGCCAGGAAGCCGGTATCCAGGCAGATCTATTATAGGATCTAGAAGGCGTACATCACGTGGTGTGAGGCCAGGAAATGGCATCCACGTAAGTACGTAATAGGTAGGATTCTGGACTTCCTACAGTGGGCTGTACATAGGAAGCTTGCCTTGAGTACTATCAAGAGTCAGACGGCCTTGTCAATATTTTTTTCAAAGGCCCTTGGCTTTGCATTCATTAGTCAAAGCTTTCATACAAGGAGTGATGCGTATTAGCCCTCCGGTTAGTATTCCCATATGTCCATGGGACTTAAACCTGGTTCTGTCGGTTCTACAGAAACAACCATTTGAACCATTACGGCACATTTCCTTGGTTCTTTTCACCAGGAAATTGATTTTCTTAGTAGCCATTTGTTCGGCTAAAAGAGTATCGGAATTAGCCGCCTTGTCCTGTAAGGAGCCATATCTGGTTATCCATAAGGACAGAGTAGTATTACGTCCTCATCCAGCCTTCTTCCTAAGGTGGTATCGAGGTTCCATTTGAACCAAGATGTGGTTCTTCCTTCCTTTTTCCCCAAACCTAGTTCGGTAGAGGAAAAGTTATTGCATTCTTTGGATGTAGTAAGAGCAGTTAAAGCTTATCTTAAAGCCACTGCTCAGATTCGTAGAACGGATACTTTGTTTGTTCTGCCGGAAGGCCCCAGAAAGGGTCAGGCAGCATCAAAAATCTACTTTAGCCAAGTGGATTCGACAGGTCATAATACAAGCCTATGGCTTGAAAAGGAGACCGCCTCCGTTCAAAGTTAGGGCGCACTCCACAAGAGCAGTTGGAACTTCATGGGCAGTGCATCACCAAGCCTCCCTGGCTCAAGTCTGTAAGGCCACAACATGGTCCTTAGTACACACGTTTACTAGATTCTACCAGGTAGACGTCAGAAGTCAGGGGGATGTCGCCTTTGGGCGCAGTGTGTTGCAGGCCGCAAAAGAGCCTCATGCCTGATGGCGCCCAGCTTATGTATCCCTCCCCTCATTTGGCATTGCTTTGGGACGTCCCATTAGTAATGACTAAGTTGCTCTGTGTCCCGTGATGTACGAAAAAGAAAAAGGGATTTTTATAACAGCTTACCTGTAAAATCCTTTTCTTGGAGTACATCACGGGACACAGAGCTCCCACCCCTCTTTTTGGGACACTTATTGCTTTGCTACAAAACTGAGGTGCTCCCGGATGGGAGGGGCTTATATAGGGGAGGGTACTTCCGGTTTGGAAGTGGCCAGTGCCAGCACCTGAAGGTAATCTATATAACCCATTAGTAATGACTAAGTCGCTCTGTGTCCCGTGATGTACTCCAAGAAAAGGATTTTACAGGTAAGCTGTTATAAAAATCCCTTTATAAGGCGTCTATCCACTTCTGCCCTTATGTCATGTTGATAAAGGAGCGCGACTTGCCAGGACACCGCAAGTCCGCACGCTCACGAAACGCGTCCATTTTTGATGACGTCACCCTCTGCAGCTTAACCACATGTGCGCCCCAAGCCTCGCTCTGAACATACTACAGGATCGTTGTCCCCGGAAGCCGGCCGCTCCATCTTCAGAGACACTCCTGTCATTCTACGCAGAGCTGAGAACCCCCTGTGACCTGCTGCTGATGATTGTCATCCTGACATTTTTAAACGCCTATGTTAATTCACCTAAATGTGAGTGTATTTGTATCTACTATTAAAACCTTGTTACACTATTGCACTTAGAGGCGCCTCTCTCCTTGTCTTCCAGTTACCCCTGAACATGGTTTCTGTTCATCTATGATGGCTGCCCTGTGCACAGTGGATCCCATTTATCCCTGCTCCACCCATATACACCGCAGTGTGTAAACAGACTCCTAAGGACTGCCTTTAAGACTGTCTATATATATACACATATGTTGTATGGTATTTTTTCATTTTATTTTTATATTTATTTTTATTTTCACATTATATATATATATATATATATATATATATATATATATATATATATATATTTTTTTTTTTTTAATTTCTTCATATTGATTACTTTGGGTAATACATGTTTCTGTGGATATTGTGCGCCACCACTTGTCTATACGCCTAGAAGCCTGATTGAAGTAGTACAGGAACCTTTTTTGAAGTTGGAGCGACTGCAGTTGTGTACATTAAAACATCTCCATTCACTTTTACTTTTACACAATTAGTTTTAAAAATAGCGCAACTTGGGGCAACTCGGGGCGACCTGAAGTCGCGTCCGGAGTCGCCCCTGTGTGAACCGGGTCTAAGGAATTTAAAACAATGTGATTTTCTAGACCAAGACGTTCTTACAGAGTGGTCACATATTTCAGAGTTCTGCACCATGGATGGACATCATCATCCAGCAGAGAGAGGAAATTCCTTGCTCTGAAAGAAAAAATCCAGCTCCTATGCATTGATATTTGTAAAATTGTTCCGCATTTACCATATACATGGCTTCTTACGCTAAAAAGAAATTCCACTGCTGTTGCAGTGCGTTGGAGGTCATCATACAGTTGAGTCATACTATCAAAAAATGTATCTACTGAGTTCAATTGAGGACTTCTCTTTTCCATCAGGCCATGGGCCCAAGCTTGTGGTTCTTCAGCAAGAAGTGAGATTATAAATCCTACTTTAACCACTTCGGATGAAAAAGCCCTGGGCTGAAGGGCTAGGTACAAGGGTCAAGTGTTTTTAAAGGCCCAAAACTTTTTGCGGTCGCCTGAAAATTGCTCCGGCGTGGGGACCCTGGGTTCAGGAGCAGCCATGATCACCGTGGGGCTGGATGAGGCTTAGGATGTGGAGGCACCACTGGCCGGTGCCCGAGTTGCGGTTGACGGTGCAGGTGAGCCGGACAGCTGCTGGAGACAGCCATCTATCTGAACGTAGCCTTCCTGCAACTTTTGGTCTGCATTAGTGAGAGCTGCGACTTGCTGGCACAGGACATCAAGAGGTGAGCGCGCTTTGTCGGCCTCTGACATGGCTGTTTTGTACTGTCAGAAAGGGGTACTCACCGAGGCCGAGATGTAGAGAGCGGCTCACTCTTGCGACTAAGCGCACTCCACCCCCTGGAGATGAGACAGAGTGTGGATGGCACCAAGAGGCACAAGCTACCAGTAGGCTGAGTAGGACTTGCGTGAAGGTCTCAGAAGACAGGTACAGGATCAGATCTCAGCAGGTGTAGTTGTGCAGAAAGTCCAGAACAGGCCGGGGGTCAAACACCCAAAAAGGAGGAAAGTCCAAAGGTAAGCAGAGGGTCAAGTACTGGAGACTGGAGACAATCCGGGTCACAAGCAAGAAGGTCAGGTGCAGGAGGCTAGCAGCAGAATCCGGGTTACAAGCAGGGGGTCAAACACAGAAGACAGTAGCGGAGTCCAAAAGCGAGCAAAAGGTCAGGTCAGGAGAGATCAGGGTAGTCAAAAGGCAATTCGGGTCACAGCATTAGATCAGGCAGGCAGGAAGCAGGAACTTGAAACACAGGAAGCTGAAGACAAAACAGCAATTTGCTTGTGAACTTGCCCCGCTTTTATAGGCCGCCAGAGTGTCATGTGACACGTGCACTAGCGCGCGCCGCTCAATGGGGCCGCGAACGTGCATGCGCCGTTCCAACGCGCATGCACGGGAGGAACTGGCGCCACTGAAACTGTCCGTTTCCCTCACACTTAAAAGGTGAAACTACTATATGAGATAGTTCAGGCCGTGATTTGTCATAATTGTGATGATTATGGCTTACAGCTCATGAAAACCCCAAATCCACAATCTCAGAAAATTAGAATATTACATGCAATCAATAAAAAAAGGATTGTACATAGAACAATAATCGGACCTCTGAAAAGTATAAGCATGCATATGTACTCAGTACTTGGTTTGGGCCCCTTGTGCAGCAATTACTGCCTCAATGCCGCGTGGCATGGAAGCTATTAGCCTGTGGCACAGCTGAGGTGTTATGGAAGACCAGGATGCTTCAATAGCAGCCTTCAGCTCTTCTGCATTGTTCTCTATGGGGTTCAGGTCAGGCAAGTTTGCTGGCCAATCAAGCACAGTAATCCCACGGTTATTGAACTAGGTTTTGGTGCTTTTTAAAGTGTGGGCAGATGCCAAGTCCTGCTGGAAAATGAAGTCAGCATCCCCATAGAGCTCGTCTGCGGAAGGAAGCATGAAGTGCTCCAAAATCTCCTGGTAGACGGCTGTGTTGACCCTTAACTTAATGAAGCACAGTGGACCAACACCAGCAGATGACATGGCTCCCCAAATCAACACAGACTGTGGAAACTTCACACTGTACTTCAAGCATCTTGCAGTGTGTGCTTCTCTATTCTTCCTCCATACTCTGGGTCCTTGGTTTCCAAATGAGATGCAAAATTTGCTCTCATCAGAAAAGAGGATTTTGGACCATTGAGCAACAGACCAGGTCTGTTTTCCTTTAGCCCAGGGAAGACGCTTCTGACGTTGTTTGTTGTTCAGGAGTAGCTTGACAAGAGGAATACAACATTTATAGCCCATGTCCAGGATCTGTCTGTGTGGTGGCTCTTGATGCACTGACTCCAGCCTCAGTCCACTCCTTGTGAAAGTCCAACACTTTTGAATGGCCTTTTCCTGACAATCCTCTCCAGGCTGCAGTCATCCCTGCTGCTTGTGCACCTTTTTCTTCCACACTTTTCCCTTCCACATAACTTTCTATTAATGTTCTTTGATACAGCACTTTGGGAACATCCAACTTCTTTTGCAATTACCTTTTGAGGCTTTCCCTCCTTATGGAGGGTGTCAATGATGGTTTTCTGCACAACTGTCAGGTCAGCAGTCTTTCCCATGATTGTGATTCCTACTGAACCAGACTGAGAGACTATTTAACCACTTAAGCCCCGGACCATTTGGTAGCTAAAGGACCAGAGGTGAATTCAGAATTTTGCACTGCGCTGCTTTAACTGTAAATTGTGCGGACATGCAATGTTGTACCCAAACGAAATTTGCGTCCTTTTCTTCCCACAAATAGAGCTTTCTTTTAATGGTATTTGATTGCCTCTGCGATTTTTATTTTTTGCGATATAAACGGAAAAAGACCGAAAATTTTGAAAAAAAATTATATTTTCTACTTTTTTTTATAAGAAAAATCGAATAAACTCAATTGTAGTCATACATTTAGTCCAAAATGTATTCAGCCACATGTCTTTAGTAAAAAAAATGTCAATAAGCGTATATTTATTGGTTTGCGCAAAAGTTATAGCGTCTACAAACTAGGGTACATTTTCTGGCATTTACACAGCTTTTAATTTATGACTGCCTATCTCATTTCTTGAGGTGCTAAAATGGCAGGGCAGTACAAAACCCCCCCAAATGACCCCATTTTGGAAAGTATATGTGGAATTGCAACCCCAAAATACATTCTGCTGCTTCTCCTGAGTACGGGGATACCACATGTGTGGGACTTTTTAGGAGCCTAGCCACGTACGGGACCCCGGAAACCAAGCACCGCCTTCAGGATTTCTAAGGGCGCAAATTTTTGATTTCACTCCTCACTACCTATCAGTTTTGAAGGCCATAAAATGCCAAAATAGCACAAAACCCCCCCCAAATGACCCCATTTTAGAAAGTAGACACCCCAAGGAAATTGCTGAGAGGCCTGTTGAGCCCATTGAATATTTTTTTTTTGTCCCAAGTGATTGAATAATGACAAAAAAAAATAAAAAAATTACAAAAAGTTGTCACTAAATGATATATTGCTCACACATGCCATGGTTATATGTGGAATTGCACCCCAAAATACATTTTGCTGCTTCTCCTGAGTATGGGGATACCACATGTGTGGGACTTTTTGGGAGCCTAGCCACGTACGGGACCCCGAAAACCAAGCACCACCTTCAGGATTTCTAGGCACAAATTTTTGATTTGACTCCTCACTACCTATCATAGTTTCGAAGGCCATAAAATGCCAAAATAGCACAAACCCCCCCCAAATGACCCCATTTTGGAAAGTAGACACCCCAAGCTGTTTGCTGAGAGGCATGGTGAGTATTTTACAGCTCTCATTTGTTTTTGAAAATGAAGAAAGAAAATTTTTTTTTTTTTTTTTTTTAACTTTTCAAAACTTTGTGACAAAAAGCGAGATCTGCAAAATACTCACAATACCTCTCAGCAAATAGCTTGGGGTGTCTACTTTCCAAAATGGGGTCATTTGGGAGGGTTTTGTGCCATCTGGGCATTCCATGGCCTCCGAAACTGTGATAGGCAGTGAGAAGTGAAATCAAAAATTTACACCCTTAGAAAGCCTGAAGGCGGTGCTTGGTTTTTGGGGTCCCGTACGCGGCTAGGCTCCCAAAAAGTCTCACACATGTGGTATCCCCGTACTCAGGAGAAGCAACAGAATGTATTTTGGGGTGTAATTCCACATATGCCCATGGCATGTTTGAGCAATATATCATTTAGTGACAACTTTGTGCAAAAAAAAAATAAAAAAAAATAAAAAATCTTTTTTCCGCAACTTGTGTCAACATATAAAATATTCCATGGACTTGACATGCCTCTCAGTATATAGCTTGGGGTGTCTACTTTCCAAAATGGGGTCATTTGGGGGGGTTTTGAACTGTTCTGGCATTTTATACACAACATTAGGAAGCTTACATCCACTCTTCTAACCACTTGAAGACAAAGCCCTTTTTGACACTTTTTGTTTACATGAAAATAGGATTTTTATAACAGCTTACCTGTAAAATCCTTTTCTTGGAGTACATCACGGGACACAGAGCGACATAGTCATTACTAATGGGTTATATAGATACCGTCAGGTGCTGGCACTGGCAACTTCCAAAACCGGAAGTACCCTCCCCTATATAAGCCCCTCCCATCCGGGAGCACCTCAGTTTTGTAGCAAAGCAATAAGTGTCCCCAAAGAGGGGTGGGAGCTCTGTGTCCCGTGATGTACTCCAAGAAAAGGATTTTACAGGTAAGCTGTTATAAAAATCCTATTTTCTTTTTCGTACATCACGGGACACAGAGCGACATAGTCATTACTAATGGGATGTCCTAAAGCAATGCCAAATGAGGGGGGGGATACACCATATATAAGCTGAGCGCTATCAGACATGAGGATCTTTTGCGGCCTGCAACACACTGCGCCCAAAGGCGACATCCTCCTGACTTCTAACGTCCACCTGGTAGAACCTAGTAAACGTGTGTACCGAAGACCATGTTGCGGCCTTACAGATTTGAGCCAGGGAGGCCTGGTGATGCACTGCCCATGAAGTTCCAACTGCTCTCGTGGAGTGCGCCCTAACTTTGAACGGAGGCGGTCTACTTCTCAAGCTATAGGCTTGTATTATGACCTGTCGAATCCACTTGGCTAAAGTAGATTTTGACGCTGCCTGACCCTTTCTGGGGCCTTCCGGCAGAATAAACAAAGTATCCGTTCTGCGAATCTGAGCAGTGGCTTTTAGATAAGCTTTAACTGCTCTTACTACATCCAAAGAATGCAATAACTTTTCCTCTACCGAAGTAGGCTTGGGGAAAAAAGAAGGAAGAACCACATCTTGGTTCAAATGAAAACTCGATACCACCTTAGGAAGAAAGGCTGGATGAGGACGTAACACTACTCTGTCCTTATGGATAACCAGATATGGCTCCTTACAGGACATAGCTGCTAATTCCGATACTCTTTTAGCCGAACAAATGGCTACTAGAAAAATCAATTTCCTGGTGAGAAGCACCAAGGAAATATGCTGTAATGGTTCAAATGGTTGTTTCTGTAGAACCGACAGAACCAAGTTTAGATCCCATGGACATATGGGAATATTAACCGGAGGACTAATACGCATCACTCCTTGTATAAAGGCTTTGACTAGTGAATGCGAAGCCAAGGGCCTTTGAAAAAATATTGACAAGGCCGAAATCTGACCCTTGATAGTACTCAAGGCAAGCTTCCTATCTACAGCCCATTGTAGGGAGTCCAGACTCCTACCTATTACGTACTTACGTGGATGCCATTTCTTGGCTTCACACCAGGCGATGTACGCCTTCCAGATTCTATAGTAGATCTGCCTGGATACCGGCTTCCTGGCATTGATCATGGTAGATACCACAGAATTAGAGAGCCCTCTCTTTTTTAGAATGTGGGCTTCAATAGCCAGGCCGTCAAACCTAGGGCTGGTAAGGAAGGGTGGTATATCGGTCCTTGCGAAAGCAGGTCCGGACGATGTGGGAAAGTCCAAGGACTCCCCACTGACATTTTACAATCTCCACGTACCACGCTCTTCGGGGCCACGCTGGAGCCACCAGAATCACTGGTTTCTTTTCTACCCTGATTCTGCGGAGTAATCGAGGTAACCATTGTGGCGGTGTGAATGCATATATCAGCTTGAACTGATCCCAAGGGAACACTAGGGCATCCGAGCCGCAAGCTAGGGGATCCCTTGTCCGAGAGACAAACCTGTCCCCCTTTGCGTTGAATCTGGATGCTAGAAGATCTACATCCGATGTTCCCCACCGCTGACATATTGTCCAGAAAACCTCGGGGTGAAGGGACCCTTCCTCTGGGCCTAATTGCTGGCGACTTAGAAAGTCCGCCTTCCAATTCTCCACTCCTGGAATGAATACCGCAGATATGGCTGGGACATATTTTTTCTGCCCATTTCAGGATGTAATTTACTTCCCTCTGGGCTGCACGACTCCTGGTGCCCCCCTGATGATTGATATATGCCACTGCTGTGGCATTGTCTGATTGAATTCTGACAGGGGACCCTTGGAGTTTGGATGTCCATGCTACTAGGGCATACCGGGCTGCTCGTATCTCTAAGAGATTGATGGGCAGGGCCTTTTCTGCATCCGACCATCTGCCCTGGAGAGACTATTGCTCCAGTACTGCTCCCCAGCCTATAAGGCTGGCATCTGTAGTGACCACCTTCCAAGAAATCGGACTGAAGGATTTCCTTTTTTCCAGATTCTGGGAAACCAACCACCAACGGAGGCTCTTGCGAACGGAAGGGGACAAGGACATTGTAAGTCTAGGCCTGAATTTTTTTGTTCCAGGCTGACAGTATGGCCCCTTGCAAATTCCTTGAATGGAATTGACCGTAGGGTACTGCTTCGAATGATGCCACCATTTTTCCCAGCAGCCTCATATACAGGCGTATGGACGGCTGTCTTTTTTGTACCCACTAAGTGGATCAAATCTTTCAAAGACAACACCTTTCCTCGAGGCAAGAATATTTTTCTCTGGCCTGAATCCAACCTTAGCCCCAAGTATTCCAGACTTTTGACTGGTTTTTAGGGCTGACTTGACTCGGTTGATAATCCAACCGTGAGATTCCAGATACTTGATCGTCTTGTGAACGACCACGCCTAGTTTTTTCACTGAGTGGTCTATCAGCAACAAGTCATCCAGATATGCCATTATCATTACACCTTGTGTTCTTAGATTGGCCAATAAAGGGCCAGAATTTTTGTAAACACTCGTGGTGCTGTGGCCAAACCGAAGGGTAAGGCTCTGAACTGAAAATGGCGCCCTTCTACTGCAAAGCGTAGAAATTTTTGGTGGACTGGAAAGATGGGAATGTGCAAATAAGCATCTTTGATGTCGATCGTGGCTAACCAACCCTCCCCTTGTAGGGCAGTGGCCACCGATCGGATCGACTCCATCGGAAAGACCTGATATACAGGAATTTGTATAGCCCTTTTAGAATTAATATGGGCCTCCCGTCCGCGTTTGCTTCGGGACTGTAAAGAGGTTTGAGTAAAACCCGAACCCTCATTCTTCCAGGGGAACCTCCATAATTACTCCTTGGAGCAATAGTTGTTCTAGTGCCAACAGGAGGGACTCTCTCTTCCGGGGATCCCTTGGCACGTTTGACCTCAAAAATGGGAAGGAGGAGAGTCTTTTAACTCCAAACTGTATCCCAAACCTACTGCGGAGAGCACCTATCTGTCTTGATCGTGTCCCGCCAGGTCTCTTGCGAACAACTGGAGTCCTCCCCCCACCCGACTGAGTGGGGGCTTCAATGAATTTAACTTTGGGGGAGGTTTTGTACCTCCCCTGACCCAGGGTTTCTCATTACCCTGCTACTGTCCCTGTTTTTTACCCCCGGGATTTGACCGAGGAGGCCGTCGGAACTGTTACACAGCCGATGCCCCAGGGACTGGAGAAGCAGGCCTCTTAAAGAGGGACCTCTAACTCTGCTTTTAACCGGCAAGAGCGTATTTTTACCGCTGGAAATTTTCTGGATATATTTGTCCAGGTTTTCCCTGAATAAGCGTTCACCATGAAATGGGACGCTAACCAGCCATTCTTTACAGGGAGCTTCAGCAGACCAGTTTTTGAGCCATAGGAGCCTACGCGTATGTACTATAGACAGCGTAAGGCGTGAGGCCTGATGGACTGAATCCTCTATGGCGTCAACCGCAAAGCCTAAGGCTCTAGGTAGATCAGCTAGGGCAAAGCCTGCTGATCTGTCAAGTCCCTCAAGACCTGTTTCAACTGATCCTTCACTGCTTAGCAGACCCCAATAGCTGCTACTGCTGGTTGTATCACCAAGCAGATTTTCATAAGGACTCCAATCTTTTATTGGGTTCTTGAACATTTGGACATTATCCACTGGACATGTCAGTGATTTATACATACAAGAGATGGCTGCGTCCACTGTAGGGACCTTCCATTTTTTTTTTTTTTTTTTTTTGATGAACTTATCCTCCATGGGATAGACCACCGGAAATCTCTTGGGGGAATAAATATTTTCTCAGGACGTTCCCAATCCTGGTAAATGAGCCCTTTCAGTAAAGGGTGAAGTGGAAAAGAAAAAACAGTCTGGGGGCTTCTAGCGACCCCAACGAGGATACAGTAGTGGTTGATGGTTCCGCAAGGTGCATTTTTAAATGCTGATCGGACCATGTTAGTCAGAGACTGAACCCATAATCTTTCAGCTTGAGATGCTGAGAAAAGGTTCCCCCACTGTTGATTCCTCTATAACAGAATCAACCTCATCCTGATCCCCTTCAGGCAGGTCGATCCCTGTATGGGACTGTTGCTCTGCTAACAGGCACTCTGAAGGAGGAGACGGAGATCGGGCGTGCTTTCCCTGACAGGGAGGCAGCGATAAATGTTGACAATCTCTCTCTAATCCTCCCAGAGCTGAGGAAAAAAACTCCTCTGTTACATACACAGGAGCAGGTGACTGAGGACAGCCACAGTACCAAGTACCCCTGCGGGGTCTCTACGGTCACTTACCTCTGAACTTCAGGGGAGACTGGTGCAGCAGAAGTATGCCCAAGATCCTCAGAGCCCGATGAGACCCCCTTCGCTTCCTGGAAGATTCAGTTCCGGAGCTTCTGGACGGCATATTCCTAAGCCTAAAGCTGAGGTATTCCAGCCGTAATACACCACTTTTACTGAGAATAGTCTAGCACAATTGCTGCTATATCACAGTTGGTGTCTACTAATGTGCCTTTCTAGGGGATGCCTGTATCAACCGCTTGCTGTATGCCTTTAAATGTTGCCAGCTCTGTCTCTGTACTTCATAGCCAGCTCACTACAATATTGTGGTTTTTTTAAAACTGCTGGGACGCCCGCACATGCGCAGAAGCGCTGCGGCGCGCACAGAGCGTCATCCCCCAGGCTCCGCCCCCTTTCCCGGCTCACCTCTATATATAGAGGCACGCGCACGCGCGCGGGCACGTGCGCCTTCGGCGCTAATTTCAAATATGGTAACAAGGGACAGGAGCCAGGGCCCCTCTTTGCCGCAGGCCGGGGGATGGACAAACACTGCAACATGGCAGAGGAAGCAGTTTCCTATAAGAGAACTCACCATCTGCCTGGACTTTGCTCTGCTGAGAAGAAGCTAGTCCACATGACAAGAAAACATTCCACAGCGGCCTCTAGTGGACAAACACAGGTACCGCAGTCTAATATATTAAATATATATAAAAAAAAAATTTTTTTTTTTTTTTTTCTTGACCACCTTTAAAAATTATTACATTTTTTTAGTAGTTACAGGCATGCACAGAATTTTGCGGGAATACCATTAGGTAACAGACAGAAAGACAAATTAGGCTTGGGGGTCCCCCAATAGAACCAAGTTCCTGGGGGCCCCCACTTACCTGTTCCCCGCCGCAGGACTTTGTTTGGTCCACAAAAGCCCAAACTTCACCTATCACGGCAGGCATTGTAATCAAACCTTCAGGGACCGGGTTCCCAAGGATTCCACTCCCCTGGACCTGTATAGCACCCTGCACAGAAAACATCTTGGTCGTGGGTATGACCAGAGCTCTGGATCCCAGGGTCCAGCTCTCCTAAGAGAAGCATTACAGGCAAAACCTTGCTCTTCTCTGCAAGGCCCGGGTACCGACCGTTTAGCTATGAAGCTTTTTTGGTCGGATCCGGAATAGCTTACTGAGGCCCAAAAGAACCTGTACGCAAGCTCAGTGAAAAACACATGTTACTTCTTGGCCAACACCTTAGACACTGGCAAAAAACTGAGGTGCTCCCGGATGGGAGGGGCTTATATAGGGGAGGGTACTTCCGGTTTTGGAAGTTGCCAGTGCCAGCACCTGACGGTATCTATATAACCCATTAGTAATGACTATGTCGCTCTGTGTCCCGTGATGTACGAAAAAGAAAACATATTTTTTTTTGCAAGAAAATTATGTTGAACCCCCAAACATTATATATATTTTTAAAGCAAAGGCCCTACAGAATAAAATGGTGGGTGTTGCATTTTTTTTTTCTACACAGTATTTGCGCAGCGATTTTTCAAACACATTTTTTGGGGAAAAAAATAGGATTTTTTGTACTCACCGTAAAATCCTTTTCTCTGACATCCATGGACTGACACGGTGTCTCTTTACACGTGGGTTATGTCCCTGCTTGCAGGAGAAGACCTAGGCAGAATGTGAGATGTTATACATACATTCTAAAAGCCAGAGCTGAACAGCCCCACCCAGGGGGCGGTCCCTCCGGACATAACCCTCCCACTACAGTCAGCAGACTTCAGTTCGTAACAAAGCAGTACAAACTTAAAAAGGAAGGGTGGGTGCCGTGTCAGTCCATGGATGTCAGAGAAAAGGATTTTACGGTGAGTACAAAAAATCCTATTTTCTCTTACCATCCATGGACTGACACGGTGTCTCTTTACACTTTACACGTGGGATGTCCCAAAGCAGTGTCAAGAGGGATGGGAGCAGTATAAATGGAAAAACCAAAAACTTCACTCCAAGAAGGCAGAGCTCCTCAACGGAGGAGTCGCAACTTTAAACAGCGGCCTGCAGCACCCTGCGGCCGAAGGAAGCATCCGGAGATGCAGCCACATTAACCTTATAAAACTTAAAAGGCATGAACAGACGACCAGGTCGCCGCCTTGCACACTTGTGCAACCAACGCTTGATGTCGGAAAACCCAGGAAGCACCAATTGCCCTGGTGGAATGCGCCGTAACCGGAAAGGGAGGCGCCCGCCCTTTGAGAGCATAGGCTTGAATGACGGTTTGTCTGATTCCCCTAGAAATGATGGCAGACGAAACCGCTTGGCCCTGTTATGGACCAGAGACAGTCACAAACAGTGAGTCGGACTTTCGAATAGAAGCAGTAGCAGACAGGTACACCCGTAAGGCTTGTACCACATCCAATATGTGCAGCGCAAACTCTCTGGGATGCGATGGGTGAGGACACAAGGACGGGAGGACAATGTCCTCATGTAGGTGAAAGGTCGACACCACCTTTGGCAAAAAGGAAGGTCACGGATACAACACCGCCTTATCCTTATGGATGACTAAATATGGCGACTTGCAGGACAAAGCCGCCAACTCAGACACCCGTCAAACAGAAGTGATTGCCACTAAAAGGCCACCTTCTGAGACAAGACAAGAGGGGAATATCCCGGATATTCCCAAAAGGAGGTTCCTGGAGGACCGAGAGCACCAAATTCAGATCCCACGGTGGGAGAGGAGGCTTGACAGGAGGAAGCACATGGCGAACCCCCAACACAAGGTGCTAACCAAGAAATGACCCGCTAGAGGTCGCTGAAAGAAGACGGCCAAGGCCGAAATCTGATCCTTGATGGTACTCAAAGCAAGCTTTTGGGTCACTCCACACTGCAGAGGACGCAGGATTCTGGGGACAGAATACGTCCGAGGACGCCAGTCCAGCGCTTCGCATATGGCGATATAAGCTTTCCAGGCACGGTGATAGATCTGCTTGGAGGAAGACTTCCGTGTCCTTAACATGGTCAAAATGACCGAGTCCGAGAGACCTTCGGACCCTCAACACCTGGCTTTCAACAGCCCTGCCGTTAAAGCCAGAGACTGTAAGCCGGATGAAACATAGGACCTTGAGACTGAAGGTCCTCCCTCATCGGCAACCGCCAGGGAACGTCCGCGACAAGACGTACCAGATCAGCGTACCAGTGATGCTGAGGCCAATCAGGAACAATTAGGATCACCAGAGTTTATATCAGGCGATAAGGACCCTATGGGGCCACCAACGCATCCGAGGCATCGCCCAAGGATCCCTGGATCTGGCCACAACCTCGACCCTTGCGATTGAGTCGAGGGGCCATCAGGTCCACATCCGGCGTGCCCCACCGTCGGCAAAGGAGTTGAAATATGCAAGGGCCACTCTTCTTGGTCCGGCGATTGGCGTCTCAGATAGTTCGCCTGCCCATTGTCTATGCCCAGAATGTAAATGGCCTACAGAGCCGGCACGTTTCTTCCGGCCCACTTCAGGATACGGACTACCTCGGAAGCCGCAGCTGAGCTCCGAGTCCCCCCTTGATGGTTTACATACGCCACCGCCGTGGCGTTGTCCGACTGGCTCCTGATGGAGCGACCCCGTACTCTCTCCGACCTGAGGAGAGACACAGTCCGATGGCCCGTATTTCCAGAACAGTGATTGGTAAACGGGCTCGTCCGGAGTCCAAGGCCTTGAGCCGACAGGACTCCCCAGACTCCACCCCAGCCCGTCAGGCTGGTGTCCGTCGTGAGTACCGTCCATTGGATGGGAGGGGAACAACTTTCCGGACCGAAGAGCCGAGGATCTCAACCACCATGTCAGGGGCGCCCTGACCAGGTGAATCACCTGGATCTGAAGATCCAAGGACAACGGGGATTTGTCCCAGGTGGACAAGATCTCCTTCTGCAATGCCCTGGTGTGTGATTGGGCATACGGAACGGCCACGAAGGAGGCCACCACGAGTCCCGGGACTCTCATGCAAAAAAACGGATTGACAACCTTTTTCGGGATGTCAGCACCCGCACCGCAGACTGAAGTGTCAGCAACTTCTCCAGTGGTAGGATACCTTTGCCTCCAAGGAGTCTAGAATCAGAACTAGATACTCCAGACACTGAGTCGGGACCAGGACTGACTCCTGAATGTTCAGGAACCACCCGAAATCCCTGAGGGTCTAATTGACGATAGTCACCTTTCCTCTAAGTCTGAGCCACTTTCTGCTCTTAGCAGAAGATCGTCCAGATAGCCCACGACAGCAATACCTCACTGTAACAGAAGGCTAGAACCGGAGCAAGCACCTTGGTGAACACCCTTGGTGCCAAGGCTAGGCCGAAAGGAAGAGCCACAATTGATAGTGGACTTCGCTGATCGCAAGCGCAGAAACTTCTGGTGACTTGCGCAGATCGGAACATGCAAGTAGGCGTCCTTGAAGTCCAAGGACGCCAGAAGAAAATTTCTTTGGTGGAGTGTAGCGATCACCGTGCGAATGGATTCCATGCGGAATTTCTGCACCTTCTCGAAGGCATTCAGGACCTTGAGGTCCAGGATAGGTCGAACCACGTCCTATTTTTGGGACGACAGACAGATACGAGTAGAATCCCTGAAAACTCTCCTGTGACGGAACCGGCACAATCACTCCGGACCTGATCAAATCCTGTACAGCCCCCAAGAGGGCTGCCCGACAGGTAGGAAGGAGAGGAAGATTCGAGGGAAAGAATCTGTCTGGGGGCCAGGATCGGAATACTATCCTGTATCCTGAGGTGACCACCTCGCACACCCACCAGTCGGAGATTCGGGAGGACCACCGATTCGTGACCTGCGAAGTCGTCCCCCCACCCCAGAGTCGGGCGGAGGCAAGACTTCACGCGGAGGCGGGCTTGGGAGCCGCTTGTTCGGCTTACGCACCCAGGGGCACTTGTGCCCACCAGCCGCACTGCCGTCAGTCTGAGAGGACCTACCCGTGGACTCTGACTGACGAAAAAACCCCGTTTTGCTGGAAAGGAAGGCCCCTGTTTTCGGCGGGCCTCCTCACTCTTGCTAGTCTAAGGAAGAAGAGTGCTTTTACCTCCCATGACATCCATGACGATGTCATCCAGAGCAGCACCGAAAGGTCTACCACCTTTAAATGGTAGATCTGTCAGGAGCTTCCTAAGGCTAGGTCAGCAGACCAGCACTTCAACCAGATAAGACGACGCAATACCACCGCCGAGACAGAGGCCCTGGATATTAAAGGGGCCGCGTCCAACGTGGCGTCGCACACATAAACCAGGCCCTGAACCAGTTGGTGGGCCAAAGCAACTGTGTCTGGAGGAAGATTATGCTCCTGTACAGCTAGGTGCAACATTTTTGCCCAACCTGTAAGTGTTTAAGACACAAGGGTCGCCGCTACCACAGACCGTAGGGCGGATCCCAACAAGGCAAACATGGCTCTGCTCACCACTTCTGACCTCCTGTCAGTGGGGTCCTCAAATGCAGGAGTCCCCTCCATCGGGAGAGTGATGGCCTTGTTCAACCGGGCGACTGGAGGGTCGACCCTGGGGGAGAAGACCACTTTTTAAGTAGGGCATCTTCAAGGGGTATCTGATAGACAAACGCCGCGGGACCATAAAAAAATTCTTCTGCGGCTTTTCCCAGACCTTATCAATGAGCTGGTCAAAGAAAGTACATATGGAAAAACCTCTTTAGAAGGCCTGGCCTTAAAAGAACCAAAGGAGACTGTATCCGCCTGAGGTTCTGCATCCGCAGCATTTTAGCTTGAGAGTGTCCCTCACCGCAGTCATGAGTACACTAACAAGCGCCCTGTCATTTACTGACTCAGAACTGGAGTTTTCCTCATAAGGAATGTCCTGTTCAAAACCATCCAATACATTCAGAACTAGGGTCCTGAGCGGTAGTGGCTAGGCCCATATCTGAATCAGCGCACTGCCCTCATGAAGTAAAGTGGGGGGAGGGCGCTCTTTTGCTCCCTTGCGCTTGCACACAGCTCCCATCCTGGTCAGAAATGATTCCAGGACTGCCCACAACTGGTCCCTAGGGACCGCAAGTGCTGAAGCACTGCCTGTTGTCCACTGACATTTAGGGGAAGCTGGTGACAGAGACTCCATATTGCCCCCCTCTGAGACTCATCAGATAAAAAGTCCACCCACAGGCTGTGCTGACTGAGGAGGGGGCACCCAGGGGACTCACCAAACCGGACCAGGGACCGCTCAGTTCCGCTGTCTGTACCGCGCTGTGTCAGCGCTGGTGAGCTGTGAGGAGATTCACGCTGTTACAGCAGCGCTAGAGGCCAAAACTAGTGCTTTAGAGCGCGCGGGCTACAAGAAAATGGCCGCCGCACTTCACTGAGGCGATCCACGGCAAGATGGCCGCCATGACTCAGCAAAAGTGAAAAAAACAGCACACACACAGCGCCACTCGGCGCTCAGGCCCCAAAACACACAAAAAAAGGCCCCAAGCATATCTGCAGACCAGCATTAGCCCCTCCAAGAACAGTGTGACCCCCAGGCACCCCACACAGCACAGCGCCAGCAATGGTGACAGAGAGTGACAATGAAATACAGGGGGAGACAGGGAAAATCCCCCACAGAGAAACACACAGCTTTTTGTACTCACCTGCAGGCAGGAGAGACTACTTACCCATCCTCTGAGGGACCCACTGGTGTGTTTCTGACAGGACTATCACAGTGCAGTACTGAGTAGCTGTCGGCCCGGTCCACCGCGAAAGATACAGTCAGTCAGGAACTGTTCAGTCTTGAGAGGACCGTGGGAGCATGAAAGCAAACCCGGCCACCCCTGGAGTCATGGGGCCTGTCGTGAACTGAGTCTCACGCACACAAGGCGAGGATCAGCACGCTCGATGGTCGGACAGGGAAGACTACGAGGATATCTTGTACCCAACCTGTTGCCCAGCCGACAGTTGATAGAAGATTCTCAAAAATAAAATAAAAAAGAATTCCAGAAAAGGAATAAAAATAGGTCAGGAGACTGGCTCCTGAGAGAGCCACGTCTTCTCCTTCTGCTAGGCAGAAAAAAACTGAAGTCTGCTGACTGTAGTGGGAGGGTTATGTCCGGAGGGACCGCCCCCTGGGTGGGGCTGTTCAGCTCTGGCTTTTAGAATGTATGTATAACATCTCACATTCTGCCTAGGTCTTCTCCTGCAAGCAGGGACATAACCCACGTGTAAAGTGTAAAGAGACACCGTGTCAGTCCATGGATGGTAAGAGAAATACACTTTTTTTTTATTTTAATGCACTAAAACACACTATATTGCCCAAATGTTTGATGAAATAAAAAAGATGATCTTAGGCCGAGTACATAGATACCAAACACGACATGCTTTAAAATTTCGCACAAACGCGCATTGGCGACAAACTACATACATTTTTAAAAGCCTTTAAAAGCCTTTACAGGTTACCCCGTTAGATTTACAGAGGAGGTCTACTGCTAAAATTACTGCTCTCGATCTGACCTTCGCGGTGATACCTCACATGCATGGTGCAATTGCTGTTTACATATAACGCCAGACCGACGCTTGCGTTCGCCATTGGGCAAGAGCAGGGCAGGACAGGGGTGCTTCTTTTTTTTTTTTTTTTTTTTTTTTTTTTTATTATTATTAATTTTGCTTTTTTATTTTATTTTATTTTTAAATTGTTCCTTCCATATTTATTTATTTTTAATCATTTTTATTGTTATCTCAGGGAATGTAAATATCCCCTATGATAGCAATAGGTAGTGACAGGTACTCTTTTTTTGAAAAAACTGGGGTCTAGACCCTAGATCTTTCCTCTGCCCTCAAAGCATCTGACCACACCAAGATCGGTGTGATAAAATGCTTTCCCAATTTCCCAATGGCGCTTTTTATATCCGGGGGGCGGGGGACATTCCCTCCCACTGCTTGTAAAAGCAGTCCAGAGGCTAATTAGCCACTAGGATTGCTTTTACATGAAAGCCGGCCGCTGGCTGAAAAGAATGATACCAAGATGATACCTAAACCCACAGGCATCAATCTGGTATAACCATTCAAAGTCCAGCAACATAGCAGTACGTTGCTGGTCCTTGTTGGACATGTATTGTAATCTTTTTTTTTTCATGCAGCCAGTTGGCTGAACGAAAAAAGAGATTGATCGGGTGGGTATGCCCACCATTAGAATACCGCCTTTCATCCACCCACTTCTAATGATGGGCATACATGCACCATTTATATATGCCGAAGCATGGGGGCATCCTCCCGCAAAAAAGTTATGCCGCACACACATGGTCGGACTTTTCCACGGGCAAGCCTCCGTCGGAATTTCGACTGTATGTACGCGCATTAGGAGCAAAATCACTCCTCCGCCCCTGCTGCCCCAATGCTTCGGCATATTTGCTTTTTTTTTTAACTGTGTTGGTGAAATCACCTCCTACAACACTGGAGTCGCAGGGATCAGGCCTGTCTCTGCGAACGCTGCAGTTATGTGTGTTGTGTTTTGCAAGTGACAGTGATCGATCTATACTGCACTTGGGTGGCCTGGGCTGGACGGAGGGGCAAAACGCAGGTGCTAGCAGGTATCTGGGCTGATCCCACTAACACTGCGTTTTTGGGAACCCTAAACTGCTGGGGACGCTAGTATAGATCTGATCAGATCAGATATTGATCTGTTCAGATACTATACCACTAAGGAGGGTGTATGCTTCACGCGTGGGTGTTAGCGTTACTGGCACTAACCTGACGCTGCCTGGGGTGTGACGCAGACCCTCTCTGACGCTAAAACCTAATTGATATCACCCGCCGGGCGATCAGGGGGTTAAACCTTTATTGGGTTATATATACGGCGGGTGCCCTGACACTATAAAAAGCAAACTAACTAACCAGCGTCACCCGTAACACTTATATGATGATCACTGGTGAAAGGGTTAACTAGGGGCAATTAGGGGGTTAAAACCTTTATTAGATAATATATGGGGGTACCTGACGCTATAAAAACCTGCGGCGAACCTAAAAAAAATTACTGGCTACTGATCTGCATCACCGACGCTAAGACAGCGATCAGAAAAATGATCGCTTAGCGACAGTGGTGATAGGGGGTGAAAGGGTTACCTGGGGGGTGATCAAGGGGTTAAACCTTCATTGGGGGGGGTTAGGGGGCTACACTGGACCTAAAACTAAATGTAGTGACACTTTTACAGTCACAAATGTCACTGATTGCAGTGATCAGTAAATAAATGGTCACTGCAATCAGTGACACTGTGACTGGGGGCTGGGGGGTGATCTGGGGGGGGGCCTGGGGGGGTGATTTATGTGCCTATGTGTGCTGGTGTTAGTGTAGTGTTTGTGCACTAACCTTGATGTCTTCTCTTGTACGGCGCTCGGTATATGTGAGCGCCGCACAAGAGATGACATCACTTCCTCCTGCTTCCTCTGCCTGTGTTTACATTACACAGGTAGAGGGGGTATTCTCATTCGCCGGGAGCGATCGCGGGGGGGTGGCCGGAATCGAACGGTCGCCCCCCCATCTCGGATCGCTCCCAGACAAATTCCGACCGCTCACTGTACAGGAGGGTCCGATTGGACCCCCCAACTGTACAAAGGCGATCACGTATACTCTACATGATTGTGCCTGTCGGTGCCATTGTGCCGACGTATATATACAGTGAGCGGTCGTTAAATGGTTAAAGGCTCAGGAACCCTTTGCAGGTGTTATGGCTTAATTAGCCGATTAGAGTGGGACACTTTAAGCCTAGAATATTGCACCTTTTCACAATATTCTAATTTTCGGAGCCATAATCATCACAATTATGACAAATCACGGCTTGAACTATCTTGCTTTGCATGTAATGAGTCTATTGCATATATTAGTTTCACCTTTTAAGTTACATTAGTGAAATAAATTAACTTTTGCACGATATTCAAATTTTTCGAGTTTCACCTGTAAAAGTGTACCATTGTAAGCCGTCAGTGGTAAATCGTTTGTCTCAACCCTCTAAAAGCCACTTCGGCTTGGAGAGCTTGATCTTGACACTTTAACTCAAAACTTCCTATTTCTACTCATGAAATAAAGTTACATTTTACTGATAATGATCCTAATAATTTTTACTTTTCATTCCCCCATCTTGCCTGCCAATAGGAATGCAGTACATACACATGATGATGGTGTTGTGGTTTAAAAATAAAAATAAAAAAATCACAACTATCTGCAGTCACTAAGCAGCACCCACACCAACTTCTAATTTAACAGTGAGTAATTTTAGCTTTCCCTGTGGATTTAAGTCATTAAGAGCGTGATCGGAGTGAGTCGAGGGAAAGCCTAGGAATGGTAACTGTCACTGTGCACCAGGTCGCCGACAAGAGATAATGGTGAAAGTGATCCCTTTTGATTTTAATCCTCCCTGCGAGTGTTAAGTGGTTTGTCTCATCCAAGTAAACTGATGCATTCTGCTGGAGAGTTTGTGCTGTGACTTTCTGGTTGGATTACTAGATGAAAAGAGAAGCAAAAGGAAGGAAACTAACACAGCCATCACATCTAAGAATTGATAAGCTGTAATATAATAAATGTCTGCTTTTGGGTTTAATGCTGCTTTAAGATAAACTTGACTTGTGTCTTCATAAAAACAGAGCATAAACAGCATAATGCAAAATAAAATATTATAAAGTAAAATATGCAATGCTTGTGTTTACTACTGAAAAGTACTGTATGGCGTAGTCAAGGGCATTGGAGGTTGATGCAATGGGATCAGTAACTGTTATCATTCTTAGGACTCCATTAGGTGATGCAGAACTGCCACATAGCTAAAAGGGTAAGAAAATAATGAAGTTCATATGATGATATATAAATGTAATGTTTTGTCTGTGTGACATTTTGTTTGTTGGAAGTGTTCTTTTCCATTAATTTGTATGGAATTCATGACACTTGCACTTCTGAAAAATATGTTTTGCCTAAAACAACCAAAAGGAGAAAAACATGCATAATAATTTGGAACAGTTATTTGTTCTTCTGTGCAAAATGAATCATCACTGTCTGTGTTGTGTTTACTGGTGCACTTGGAGCGTATTTTTTTTTCTAGATGATTTTATGTTCTGTAATAACCTGCCCTTATTAAGATTTAGGATCACATTGTTTGGAGAAGATGAATCACACAATAGGCACTGGTCTCCAAGCTAACCTAGCAATCTAAAGAAAAACCTACATCACCATCTACTGGTGTGCTACAGATATAATCCTTTTCACACATAATTTTTTTAAGCTGCAAACAATAATATAGATCTCTACATATCCGTTTATCCTGACTCATGAAAAACTTGTTTTGTAACAATCTAATAGTGTTAAAATCTTGTATTTAAAGTGTTTGTTACCTTAACACTTCATACTCCTGATATGTGCCTGCTGTACTATGTAAAATTATCTTTGTTCTCTTTGTATTGCTTCCTTTATGTGACGTCCCTGGTGTTCCTGCTAGTCTCCTGCTTTCCTACTAAAAACTGACCACACCAAGCAAGAGAACACATCGTGGTCAGTTCTCTAGCCATGCTGGGAATTCAGTGTGCTCTCCTCCAATGATCAGACTGGTCCTAGCACGCCCCCCCCCCCCTTCACAGCCATTCAAGGGGAAGCTTAGTGTGCTGCTGCTTCTCCTCCCCCAGATTTTATGCAGCTGAAAACCGGGAATGTGATCACTTATTAATTTTTTTTTTAAATGTTTCCCTTTTTTTTTTTAAATCTACACAAAAATGTTTTGCATTTCTATTTTAACCACTTTAACACAGGGCATTTTTCACCCCCTTCCTGCCCAGGCCAATTTTCATCTTTCAGCGCTGTAACATTTCGATTGACAATTGCGCAGTCATGCAACACTATCCCCACAAATAGTGGTGGTATTTGATCACCTCTGCGTTTTTTCTTTTTTGTGCTATAAACAAAAAAAGAGCGACAATTTTGAAGAAAAAAAAAACACCCAATATTTTTTACTTTTTGCTATGATAAATATCCCAATTTTAAAAAAAATAGGAACCATTTTTAATATACGCTCATTGCGATTTTTCTTTTTTACCAAAAATATGTAGAAGAATACATATCGGCATAAACTGGGGAAAACATATTTTCTCTTATCGTCCATGGACTGACACAGCTCTCATACTGTTTACGTGTGGGTATATGTCCCTGCTCGCAGGAGAAGATCTAGGCAGAATGTTAGAAACATACATTCTAGAAAAAAAACAGAGCTGAACAGGCCCGGCCAGGGGGGCGGTCCCTCTGGACATAACCCTCCTACCTGCAGCTAGCAGCCTCAGTTTTTTTCTGCCTAGCAGAAGGAGAAGACGTGGCTCTCTCAGGAGCCAGTCTCCTGGAAGATTTTACTTTTAACTTTTATTCCTTTGGGAATTTTATTATTTTATTTTTGAGACCTTCAATCAACTGTCAGCTGGGCAACAGGTTGGGTACACTGGTATCCTCGTAGTCTTCCCTGTCCGGCTATCGAGTGTGCTGATCCTCGCCTTGTGTGTGTTAAATTCAGTTCACGACATGCCCCATGACTCCAGGGGTGGCCGGGTTGCTTTTATGCTCCTGCGGTCCTCTTAAGATTGAACAGTACCTGTCTGTATCTTTTGCGGTGGACCGGGCCGACAGCTACGCAGTACTACTCTGTGATAGGTCTGTCCGGACATAACCCTCCTACCTGCAGCTAGCAGCCTCAGTTCGTAACAAGCAGTACAAACCTTAAAAGAAGGGTGGGTGCTGTGTCAGTCCATGGACGTCAGAGAAACGGATTTTACGGTGAGTACAAAAATCCTATTTTCTCTCATCGTCCATGGACTGACACAGCTCTCATACTGTTTACGTGTGGGACGTCCCAAAGCAGTATAAGAAAAGGGTGGGAGCAAATAGTAAAGGAACAACCAAAACTTCACTCCAAACCAGCAGAGCTCCTCAACGGAGGAGCTGCAACATTAAACGGCGGCCTGCAACATTTTGCAGCCGAAGGAAGCATCCGAAGATGCAGCCACATCAACCTTATAGAATTTTGAAAAGGCATGAACGGACGACCAGGTCGCCGCCTTGCACACTTGTGCAACCGACGCTTGATGTCGGAAAGCCCAGGAAGCACCAATTGCCCTGGTGGAATGCGCTGTAACCGGAAAGGGAGGCGCCCTCCCCTTAATGGATAGGCCTGTAAAACAGTCTGTCTGATCCACCTAGAAATGGTGGCAGACGACACCGCTCGGCCCTGTTTCGGACCAGAGACAGACACAACTAGTTAGTCATAGCACGTACCACATCCAATGTGTGAAGCGCAAACCCTCTGGGATGCGATGGGTGAGGACACAAGGACAGGAGGACAATGTCCACATGTAGGTGAAAAGCTGAGACCACCTTTGGCAAAAGGAAGGTCGCGGACGCAACCCCGCCTTATCCTTATGGATGACCAAATAGGGCGACTTGCAGGACAAGGCCGCCAACTCAGACACCCGTCTGACAGAAGTAATGGCCACTAAGAAGGCCACCTTCGGAGACAAGGTCAAGGAGGGGAATATATCTCTGATATTTTCAAAGTGAGGTTCCTGGAGGACCGAGAGCACCAAATTCAAATCCTGAGGAGGGAGAGGAGGTTTAACAGGAGGGAGCACATGGCGAACCCCCTGCACAAAGGTGCTAACCAAGGAATGATCCGCTAGCGGTCGCTGAAAGAAGACGGCCAAGGCCGAAATCTGACCCCTATTGGTACTCAAAGCAAGCATTTGGGTCACGCCACGCTGCAAGGACCGCAGGATACTGGGGACGGAATATGTCCGTGGACGCTAGTCCAGCTCTTCGCACATAGCGATGTAAGCTTCCCAGGTACGGTGATATATCTTTCTAGCCGAAGATTTCCATGCCCTTAACATGGTCGAAATGACCGAATCCGAGAGACCTCGGACTCTCAGCTCCTGGCTTTCAATAGCTATGCCGTTAAAGCCAGAGACTGTAAAACAGGATGAAAAATAGGACCTTGAGACAGAAGGTCCTCCCTCATTGGCAACCGCCAAGGAACGTCCGCGATGAGACGTACCAGATCAGCGTACCAATGACGCCGAGGCCCATCCGGCGCAAAGAGGATCACCGGAATCCCCTCGGCCACAACCCTGCGCAGCAGGCGAGGAAGCAGCTGCAGCGGAGGATAACACATATCAGGTGATAATGACCCCATGGGGCCACCATGGGATCCGAGGCATCCGCCCAAGGATCCCTGGACCTGGCCACAAACCTCGACACCTTCCGATTGAGTCGAGAGGCCCTCAGGTCCACATCCAGCAAGCCCCACCGCCGGCACAGAATTTGAAAAACCTCAGAGTGTAAGGACCACTCTTCCTGGTCCAGCGTCTGGCGACTCCGATAGTCCGCCTGCCAATTGTCTACGCTCAAATGTAGACGGCCGACAGAGACCACGAGGAGAGGCACAGTCTGATTGCCCGTATTTCCAGAACATTGATTGGTAAACAGGCTTCGTCCGGAGTCCAAAGCCCTTGGGCTGACAGGACTCCCCAGACTCCACCCCAGCCCATCAGGCTGGCGTCCGTCATGATCACCGTCCACTGGATGGGGAGGAACGACTTCCCGGACCGAAGAGCCGGGGACCCAAACCACCATGCCAGGGACGCCCTGAGTGGGTGACTCATCTGGATCCGAAGATCCAAGGACAACGGAGTTTCGTCCCAAGTGGACAGGATCTCACTGTAATGCCCGTGTGTGTAATTGGGCATACAGAACAGCCTCAAACGAGGCCCCCATGAGTCCCAGGACTCTCATGCAAAAACGGGTTGACGACCATTTTCGGGACGTCAGGACCCGCACTGCAGACTGAAATGTCAGTAACTTCTCCAGGGTTAGGAATACCTACGCCTCCAAGGAGTCCAGAATCAGACCGAGATACTCCAAATGCTGAGCCGGGACCAGGACCGACTTCTGAATGTTCAGGAGCCACCCGAAGTCTCTAAGGGTCTGACTGACGATGACTTCTTCTAATTCTGAGCCATTGTCTGCTCTTAGAAGAAGATCGTCCAGGTAGCCCACGATAGCAATGCCTCGCTGTCTCAGCAAAGCTAGAACCGGAGCAAGCACCTTGGTAAACACCTTTGGTGCCGAGGCTAGGCCGAAGGGAAGAGCCACAAATTGATAGTGGACTTCGCCGATCGCAAGCGCAGAAACTACTGGTGACTTGCGCAGATCGGAACATGCAAGTAGGCGTCCTTGATGTCCAAGGACGCCAGAAAATCCCCTTGTTGGAGTGTAGCGAACACCGTGCGAATGGATTCCATGCGGAACTTTTGCACCATCACCAAGGCATTCAGGCCTTGAGGCCCAGGATTGGCCGAACCCCGTCCCTTTTTTGGGACTACAAACAGATTCAAGTAGAAACCCTGAAACCTCTCCTGTGACGGAACCGGCACAATCACTCCGGACCTGATCAATCCTGTATGGCCCCTAAGAGGGCCGCCCGACGGGCAGGAAGGAGAGGGAGAATTGAGGGAAAGATCTGTCTGGGGGCCAGGAACGGAACTCTATCCTGTATCCTGAGGTGACCACCTCGCACATCCACCGGTTGGAGATCCGGGAGGTCCACCAAACCGTGAACCTGCAAGGACGTCCCCCCACCCCAAAGTCGGGCAGGGGCAAGACTTCATGCGGCGGCGGCTTGGGAGCTTGCTAGGTAGGCTTACGCACCCAGGGACGCTTATGTCCCCCAGCCGCACTTTTCTCAGTCTGGGCGGGCTTACCCGTGGATTCTGACTGACGAAAAAACTCCTCCTTTGCCGGAAAGGAAGGGCCCGGCCTACGGTGGGGCTTTTTTTCCCTGAACAGACTGAGGAAGGAAGGTGCTCTTACCCCCTGTGACATCCACAATAATGTCATTTAGGGCGGCCCAAAACAGTCTACCGCCCTTAAAGGGCAAGTCAGCCAAGAGCTATTTGGAAGCTAGGTCAGCCGACCAGCATGTCAGCCAGATAAGGCGACGCAGCACCACAACAGAGATAGAGGCCCCAGATATTAAAGGGGCCGCATCCAAAGTGGCATCTCACACAGAGACTAAACCCTGCGCAAGTTGGTGAGCCAGGGAAATGGTCTCAGGAGGGAGATTATGCAGCTGTACTGTCTGGTGCAAAATCTGATATGTATTCTTCTACATATTTTTGGTAAAAAATAAAAATCGCAATGAGCGTATATTAAAAATGGTTTGCGCAAAAGTTATAGTGCCTACAAAATAAGTTATTGATTTATGGCCTTTTTTTTTCATTTTTTTTTTCACTAGTAATGGCGGTGATCTGCGATTTTTATCGTGACTGTGACATTGCGGCAGACAGATCGGACACTTTTGACAATATTTTGGGACCACTGACATTTATACAGTGATCAGTGCTATAAATATGCACTGATTACTGTATACAAGTCACTGGCAGGGAAGGAGTTAACACTAGGGGGCGATCAAGGGGTTAAATGTGTTACCTAGGGAGTGAGTCTAACTGTGGTGGGGTGGGACTGACTGGGGGAGGAGACCGATCGGTGTTCCTATATACTAGGAACACACGATCTGTCTCCTCCTCCCTGACAGGACGTGGATCTGTGTGTTTACACACACAGATCTGCGTTCCTGCTCTGTCATGAGCGATCGCGGGTGCCTAGCAAACATCGCGGCTGCCGGGCACGTGCATCGGCCCCTCTGTGACGCGGCGGGCGTGCGCACCCCCCATATACCGCCGGGAAGCCCAGGATGTCATATGATGCCCGCCCAGGATGGGAGATCCCATCTGCGGACATCATATTACTATAGGCGGGTATTGAAGTGGTTAAACTGAATGGGTTGTTTTACAAGGTGATCATTTACAATCGCCTTAATATCAAAATTGATAAATCGAAGGAGGCAGAATCAGAGTATCGTGTTAAACTTTCATTTGATTGTTTGGCACAATTTTTGCATATGCCAGAATTCGTTTTTTTACGGTAAAAGCATCATAAATTAAAAAGAGAAATTGCGCTGAAAGACCCATGCAGTAGATGAATTATAAATGTAAATCAAAAATGCCACGCTATTACCAATCACATATAAAAGATAGTGCTGTAGAATTAAAAGTGCAATCAATAAATAGCGCAGATATCGCCCGTGACATCACAATGCACAGCACGAGGAATTGACCAGTTCCAATCCCAGGACCAAAGTTTCGTAGTGATGAGCACTACATGTTTTTAAGAATATAAGTTGTTAGTACTTTTTAAATAAATCTTTTTATATGGTTTTACGCTATGTTGGTGTTCGTGGCTCTCTTTTCATGTTATGATAGAATATCCTTATATGGATGAGGTGTTCTTTAGACCATAAGTGAAGACCTGGAGGCAGTTTATGTTCCCCAGCAGGGAGTGTATAAATACTAGAGCTGCCCGATTCTGGATAAAATTGGAATCACAATTTTTTTGCTTAGAATAAAAATCATGATTCTAGGCGTAACATTAACTTTCACATTATACAAAAAAATTGGGCTAACTTTACTGTTTATTTTTATTTTTTTATTCATTGAAGTGTATTTTTTCCCCAAAAATTGCTTTTGAAAGCAGTGTGACATAAAATATTGCAACGATCGGCATTTTATTCTCTAGGGTCTTTGCTAAAATTATATATATATATATATATATATATATATATATATATATATATATATATATATACACATATACATATACATACACATACACACACACACACACAGTCATGGCCGAAATTGTTGGCACCCCAGAAATTTTTCCAGAAAATCAAGTATTTCTCACAGAAAAGTATTGCAGTAACATGTTTTGCTATACACGTTTATTCCCCTTTGTGTGTATTGGAACAAAACAAAAAAGGGAGAAAAAAAGCAAATGGGACATAATGTCACACAAAACTCCAAAAATGGGCTGGTCAAAATTCTTGGCAACCTTTCAAAATTGTGGATAAATAAGATTGTTTCAAGCATGTGATGCTCCTTTAAACTCATCTGGGCCAAGTAACAGGTGTGGGCAATATAAAAATTACACCCGAAAGCAGATAAAAAGGAGAGAAGTTCACTTAGCCCTGGTTCACACTGGTGCGTTTTGACATGCGATTTGGCATGTCAAATCGCATGTCAAACGGGTGGTATTTGCCGCAAATTGCCGGCAATGGCACCGTCCTAATCGGTGCGGCGCTGCACCAATTTCAAAAAGTAGTTTCTGTACTACTTTTTACGATTTTGGCCCGCGATTTACATTGACATCTGTGCAGATGTCTCTGTAATCGCGGCCGAAATCGGGACTGTCAGTGGGAGTGAAATCGTGCGAGTTCACCTGAACTCGCACGGCTTCACTCTCGCAGCCCAGTGTGAACCTGGGCTTAGTCTTTGCATTGTGTGTCTGTGTGTGCCACACCAAGCATGGACAACAGAAAGATGAGAAGAGAACTGTGAGGACTTGAGAACCAAAATTGTGGAAAAATATCAACAATCTCAAGGTTACAAGTCCATCTCCAGAGATCTAGATTTGCCTTTGTCCACAGTGCGCACTATTATCAAGAAGTTTGCAACCCATGGCACTGTAGCTAATCTCTCTGGGCGTGGACAGAAGAGAAAAATTGATGAAAGGTTGCAACGCAGGATAGTCCGGATGGTGGATAAGCAGCCCCAAACAAGTTCCAAAGAAATTCAAGCTGTCCTGCAGGCTCAGGGAGCATCAGTGTCAGCGCCAACTATCCGTCGACATTTAAATGAAATGAAACACCATGGCAGGAGACCCAGGAGGAGCCCACTGCTGACACAGAGACATAAAAAAGCAAGGCTACAGTTTGCCAAAATGTACTCGAGTAAGCCAAAATCCTTCTCGGAAAACGTCTTGTGGACAGATGAGACCAAGATAGAGCTTTTTGGTAAAGCACATCATTCTACTGTTTACCGAAAATGGAATGAGGCCTACAAAGAAAAGAACACAGTACCTACAGTGAAATATGGTGGAGGGTCAATGATGTTTTGGGGCTGTTTTGCTGCCTCTGGCTGGCACTGGGTGCCTTGAATGTGTGCAAGGCATCATGAAATCTGAGTTTTACCAAAGGATTTTGGGTTGCACTGCAGAGCCCAGTGTCAGAAAGCTGGGTTTGCGTCCGAGATCTTGGGTCTTCCAGCAGGACAATGACCCCAAACATACATCAAAAAGTACCCAGAAATGCATGGCAACAAAGTGCTGGAGAGTTATAAAGTGGCCAGCAATGGGTCAAGATCTAAATCCCATTGAACACCTGTGGAGAGATCTTAAAATTGCTGTTGGCAAAAGGCACCCTTCCAAGAAGAGAGACCTGGGGCAGTTTGCAAAGGAAGAGTCGTCCAAAATTCCGGGTGAGAGGTGTAAGAAGCTTTTTGATGGTTATAGGAAGCGACTGATTTCAGTTATTTTTTCCAAAGGGTGTGCAACCAAATATTAAGTTAAGGGTGCCAAGAATTTTGACCAGCCCATTTTTGGAGTTGTGTGTGACATTATGTCCAATTTGCTTTTTTTCCTCCCTTTTTTTGTTTTGTTCCAATACACACAAAGGGAATAACCATGTGTATAGCAAAACATGTGTTACTGCAATACTTTTCTGTGAGAAATACTTGATATTCTGGAAAAATTTCTGAGGTGCCAACAATTTCGGCCAAGACTGTATAATGTTTGGGTGTTCAAAGTAATTTTTCTAGCAAAAAAATACTGATTTTTTTTTGATACACAAGGTACCGCTTTCAAGTATCTAGGAATCCAGATCACCCCAGAACCGCGTGATTTTATCTCACTTAACCTGACCCCACTGTTAAATAGAATCCGAAATAGAGCCAAAATATGGTCCCGTCTGAGGATGTCCCTGGTGGGAAGGGTTAATCTCAAAAAAGATGATTTTCATGCCCCAGCTCTTATATATCCTACACATGGTTACCTGAGGTTATCCCTCTAAAAATGTTCAGGATTATTAACTCTCTTTTTAGGGCCTTCATATGGTTAGACAAACCCCTAGGGTGAAACTGGAACAGTTACTAAAACCCAAGGCAGCGGGTGGCCTCGCCCTTCCTAACCCTTGGGTCTATTACCTAGCGGCTCAGGCGCAGCATATCGCCCGGGCTATGCCGGACGATCAGGGGATGGAGGAGGGTAGCATCCAATCTGACCCCATTAGGGCCCTAATGTGCTACGCCACTGGCCTTGACAGCGTACCCACAGGTATGGAGGCCCTGGCGTATGCAATGTCCAATAGAAGATTTCCCACATATGTATTGATGCAAAAAACATGGAATAAACAGGCAGCTGCAGGAGGTAGAGGGATTCACCGGTTACAGCCCGATATGGGATAATGGGTACTATGAGGAGCTGCTCTCATTGGATTGCGGAGCGCGGTGGAGGAGGCATGAAGTCACTCACACACATGAGGCATATATTCGCAGCGGGTAAACTGATCCCCTTCTCAGTACTGAGGGAGCAATTTCATCTCCCGCAATCAATGCTCTTCTATTACATGCAGTAAAGGCACAGGTAGGGGGGACCCCGTGGATTCTCTCTCAAACACCAATATTCAAATATATGGCTGAAGTATCCCAGTTTAAAGTGGAGCTCCACCCTAAATATCGACTTTTGGTATTTGGAACCCTCCCCCCCTCCGGTGTCACAATTGACACATTTCAGGGGGGAGGGGGGTGAAGATACCTGTCTAAGACAGGTATTTTCACCCACATCCGGGAGTCCTCTCTCCGGGAATCTGCGGGAGTGACGTCACTTCCCCCAGACTTCCCGTAGTGTTCTGGGAGACACTCGGCTCCCAGAACACAGGAGGACGCATCAGAACGGCGCAGCGCGACTCGCGCATGCGCTGTAGGGAACCGGGCATGAAGCCGCAGGGCTTCACTTCCTGGTTCCCTCAGCGAGGATGGCGGAGGGAGCAGCAGAGTGACGAGCGATCGCTCGTCCTCTGCTGCGGACGTCGCTGGACTCCAGGACAGGTAAGTGTCCAAATATTAAAAGCCAGCAGCTGCTGTAGCTGCTGGCTTTTAATATTTTTTTTTCCGGCGGAGTTCCGCTTTAAGGGCTTCATCTCTAGAACCTATTCCATGATTCTCAATGTCTACCTGGAGGGATTTCCCCTTACAGCATCCAGCAAATGGGAAAGGGATGTGGGAACATTCGAGGATGAACAATGGGAGAAGGCACTCCAGGCAGTGCAACTTTTCTCCTTAAACGTGGCCCAACGGTTATCACAACTGTACATCATTCTTAGAGTACATTATATGCCCGATAGATTGTTTAAGATGGGGGTGAGACCGGATTCCAACTTCCCCAGATGTGTGAGAGACCATGTGAACCTAATCCATCTGCTATGGCAATGCCCCAAGCTTCATTTATTCTGGACAGGGGTTGTAGCCACCGTTAACAGAGTGTATCAGACTGTCATACCCACTGACCCAAAACCGTGCATACTTGGGATCGTGGACGATATTCCCATGGAAGACAATTCCAAACAGGCCATATTGAGGGCTCTCTTTCAGGCCCGCGAGCTGATACTTAGACCAGTGTTTCTCAACTCCAGTCCTCAAGGCGCCCCAACAGGTCATGTTTTCAGGCTTTCCATTATTTTTCACAGGTTATTTGATCAGTTTCACTGCCTTAGAAATTACCACAGCCGTTTCAACTGGGGAAATCCTGAAAACATGACCTGTTGGTGCGCCTTTAGGACCGGAGTTGAGAAACCCTGCCTTAGACATTGGAAGGCAGTTGAGCCCCCAACGTTGAAGGAATGGATTGCACAGATAGGTGACACCATAAGGCTAGAGAAATATATCTACCAACACAGGGGTCGCACAGGAAAAATTGAGAGGCTGTGGGCACCTTGGTTGGACACCCCCGGCCTGTCCCCGGTTGATCTGGTGATGGATAGGCTGCTGGGGTAGAAGGTGGGTGAGTGGTCGAGCTACAACCCGGGAGGGGAATATGATTAACTAAATGTATGCATATCAGATTGTAGGGCGGACTTTTGAATGTGCGGTCCCTTTAGAAGCGTTGCCTGACTTGGGTGGAGGATGCTATGCATATTGTCTGAATGTACCTCTTGCACTGATAATAGAACGATATGACTAACTTTGTGTCTTACATGTGAGCTGTGATGTTTTCCTATTTGTTATGCTGTGTTTTTCTTTCATCTGACTTTTTCTGTCGGAAATTCCAACCGTGTGTACGCGGCATCAGTCTTTAAAATGGATGTAAACCTGATTCATGAAATTTGACCTGGGCACATATATCTGTAGTGTTTTCTTATCTCTCTCCAAAGCCCTAAGTCTCATGATTTTTTGCTGCTCTGTTTTTCTGTTATCAGCATGATAAATTCTGACAAGTTTTCCGACAACCGAGATAAAACCAACCTGAAATTTGTGTCGGGGTGGGTACTATAAATAGATTAGCAGAGAGCTGGTCTATTCACAGGACAGCTCTGCACATTCCCTTCTTCCTTTGCCTATGTGGATTGGGGGTGTGTGCGCCTTTCCTCCAAACAGCTGTTATACAGTATAAGCCACACCCAGTACTGAACAGGAAGAAGAAAATCTCTAACACAATGTGCACTTTCTAAAGAATATAGCAAGCTGAAGACAGCAGATAAGCATGTAAAAATTATGTAGGGAGATTTGTTTCATCTCTGTGTATCATCTGAGGCTGTTCATTTCACTGGGTATATGTGAGAGTTTACATCCAGTGGTTAAACTGCCCTCATTTGCAGACTGAAGTTCATCCATTTGAGCTAAAAGAAGCAAATGATACAATGTTTCTTTTTATCTCTCAGCACTGAGTAATGTTGTGATAAACTTTGCCTGCTGCCTTTTTTTTTTTTTTTTTGACAGCTGTTAGCAGAGAACGGCTCTGCACTTGTTACATGAATTGTGAAAATGCAGGATTAAAGAGGAACTGCGGTCTGCTCACATAAGTTGTAATATAAATATTTTTGCCATTCTGAAGCTTCCGTCCAACCACATTGCATATTATTTTATATATACTGTGATTCTGTATTTGCCAAATATGCTGCAGAAATATCCCTCCACTAAGTCTGGCTGCATCCATTTTAACTGTGGGCAGCTGAAGCTGCTGCCTGTTCACTTCCTGGATTCACAGAGACACACAGAGGCACACCTCCAGCTCTGCAGCTCTGATTGGCCCTCCTATGACTCATCACCCCTCCCTGGCAAACTGTCATGAGCGTGAGAGAGTCGTGCATGATGTCATATGCTTAGGCTTTTTACCAGACAAGAAACAGGAAGGGTGCTGTATAAGGTATTTACTGGCAGAAAAAATAGGATTTTTTGTACTCACCGTAAAATCCTTTTCTCTGTCGTTCATGGACGGACACAGCCTCTTAAGTCTTGACAGTTGGGTTATGTTCCTGTTCTATGGGATAGGACTAGGCAGAACATGTTAGATATTTAAATACATGTTACTTTAACAGAGTTGAACAGCCCCGCCCAGGGGGCGGTCCCTCCGGACATAACCCTCCGCCCTGCAGTCAGCAGCTCAGTTCGTAAAAAGCAGTCCAAACCAAAAAAGGAGGGGTGGGTGCTGTGTCCGTCCATGGACGACAGAGAAAAGGATTTTACGGTGAGTACAAAAAATCGTATTTTCTCTTTTCATCCATGGACGGACACAGCCTCTTAAGTCTTGACAGTTGGGACGTCCCAAAGCAGTCAAAAAAACGAGGGGTGGGCACAGCAATCAAAAAAAACAATTTCACCCCAAACAAGTAGAGCTCCTCAACGGTGGAGTTGCAACCTCAAACAGCCGCCTGCAAAACTTTGCGGCCGAAGCTAGCATCCGAAGATGCACTCACATCAACCTTGTAAAACTTTGAAAAAGTGTAAACGGACGACCAGGTCGCCGCCTTACACACTTGAGAGACGGACGCTTGATGTCGGAAAGCCCAAGAGGCACCAATAGCCCTGGTCGAATGCGCCGTGACAGGAAAAGGAGCCTCCACCCCCCTTTAAGGGCATAGGCCTGGATGACGGTCTGCCTGATCCAATGGTGGCCGACGAGACCGCCAGGCCCTTCTGCGGACCAGACACCGACACAAACAGTGAGTCAGACCTCCGGAACTGAGCCGTAGCCAACAGGTACAGCCGCAAGGTATGTACCACATCTAAAGAATGCAGCGCAACTTCCTTGGAATGCAATGGCCGAGGACACAAGGATGGAAGTACAATGTCCTCATTCAGGTGAAAGGCCGAAACCACCTTCAGAAGAAAGGAAGGCTGTGGGCGTAGCACCGCTTTGTCCTCATGGAGGACCAAATATGGGGACTTGCAAGTCAAGGCCGCCAATTCAAAAACCCTCCTGACAGATGTGATGGCTACTAGGAAGGCAACCTTCTGAGAGAGCGTCAAAAGAGGAATTTCCCTGATGTCCTCAAAGGGAGGTTTCTGAAGTACCGAGAGCACCAGATTCAAATCCCACGAAGGTAGTGGTGGTCGAACCGGAGGAGCCACATGTCGGACCCCTTGCACAAACGTACTCACCAATGAATGAGCCGCCAGGGGTCGCTGAAAGAAAACAGCCAAGGCTGAAATCTGCCCCTTAATGGTGCTTAAGGCAAGTTTCTGATCCACTCCACGCTGTAAAAACAGCAGGATCCTGGAAACCGAATATGCCCGTAGACGCCATTCCATCTCCTCACACATAGAGATGTAGGCTCTCCACGTGCGATGGTAGATCTTCCTAGAAGATTTCCGTGCCCTCAACATGGTTGAAATGACCGAATCCGACAGGCCTCGGTCCCTTAGTACCTGGCTTTCAATAGCCATGCCGTTAAAGCCAGCGACTGTAAAGCAGGATAAAGAATGGGACCTTGCGAGAGAAGGTCCTACCGCTTTGGCAGTCGTCAAGGTGCATCCGCCACCAGGCGCACGAGGTCGGCGTACCAGGGACACCTGGGCCAATCTGGGGCGATGAGAATCACCGGAATCCCCTCGGTCTCTACTCTGCGGAGCAGACGAGGAAGCAACTTCAGTGGGGGGAAAAGGCATAAATTAGCCGATACTGACCCCACGGGGCCACCAACGCGTCTACCCAGGGATCTCTGGACCTGGCCACGAACCTCGACACCTTGCGATTGAGTCGAGAAGCCAGGAGATCCACATCTGGCGTGCCCCATCTCCGGCAAAGGAGTTGAAATACCTCCGGACATAACGACCATTCCCCTTGGTCCAGCATCTGGCGACTCAGATAGTCCGCCTGCCAGTTTTCCACGCCCGGAATGTAAACTGCTGATAGAGCCGGCACGCTCCTTTCCGCCCACCGCAGGATGTGAGCGACCTCCAACGCTGCAGCCGAGCTTCTTGTTCCTCCTTGATGGTTGACGTATGCCACTGCTGTGGCGATGTCTGACTGGATCCTGACTGGATGCCCTTGTAGCCTCTGTGACCACTTGGAGAGGCACAGCCTGATCGCCCAGAGTTCCAGGACGTTGATCGGCAGTTGGGATTCGTCCACAGTCCAGCGGCCCTGGGCTGCCTGAACCCCCCAGACTCCCCCCCCCCCCAACCGGTCAGGCTGGCGTCCGTCGTGATCACAGTCCAATGAAAGGGGAGGAACGACTTCCCGGACCAAAGAGCCAGGGATCTCAGTCACCAACTCAGAGAGGCCCCGACTAGATGACTTATCTGAATCTGACGATCCAGAGACAACGGAGATTTGTTCCACTTGGAGAGAATCTCCCTTTGCAAGACCCGAGTGTGAAATTGGGCAAACGGCACTGCCTCGAAAGAGGCTACCATGAGGCCCAGGACTCGCATGCAAAAACGCAGAGAGGACCATTTGCGGGATGTCAACAACCTCACTGCAGTCTGGAGTGTCTGCAGCTTTTCCAATGGTAGAAAAACTCTGGCCTCCGAGGAGTCCAGAATCAACCCCGGGTACTCTAGGCGCTGGGTCGGTACTAACACCGACTTCTGGAGGTTCAGTACCCAACCAAACTCCCGGAGGGTCTGACTGGCTATAGACACATCCTTCTCTAATTCTAAGCTTGAAGCAGCTCTCAGAAGAAGATCGTCCAAGTAGCCCACGATAGCAATGCTGCGCTGTCTCAGCAAAGCTAAAATCGGGGCGAGCACCTTGGTGAAAACTCTTGGTGCCGACGCTAGGCCAAAGGGAAGAGCCACAAATTGATAGTGGTCTTCGCCGATCGCAAAGCACAGGAACCTCTGATGCCTGACGCAGATGGGGACATGCAAGTATGCGTCCTTGATATCCAAGGACGCCAGGAAGTCCCCCGGATGGAGCGCAGCAACCACCTCAACAAGTCTTGCACTGCCCCCAGCAGGGCAGTCCGACGAGCCGGAAGGAGAGGCAGATTTGAGGGAAAGAATCTGTTTGGTGGACAAGAAAGAAACTATATCTTGCACCCTGAAGTGACCACCTCGCAGACCCACTGGTCGTGGAGCAGGGAGGGTCCAACAAGCTGCAAACCCGCAAAGCCGTCCCCCCACCCAGGAGTCGGGCGGGGGCAAAAACTTCATGCGGTAGCAGGCTTGTTTGCTGGCTTGTTGGGCTTGCGCACCCAGGGACGCTTCTGTCCCCCAGCTGGACCTTTTTCCGTTTGGGAGGGTCTGCCAGCAGGTCCTGACTGACGAAAATACCGCTTCTGTGTGGGAAAGGAGGGCCCCGGCTTACGGCGCAGCTCTTTCCCTTTAGTGGACTGAGGGAGAAGTGTGCTTTTACCTCCAGTGACATCCTTAATGATGTCTTCCAGTGAGGCACCAAAAAGCCTCCCACCCTTGAAAGACAAATCTGCCAGAGGTTTCTTGGAAGCTTGGTCAGCGGACCAGCATTTTAGCCATATCAAGCAGCGCAGCACCACCACAGATGCGGAGGTCCTGGAGATTAAAAGGGGTTGCATCACAGACGTACACAAGTCCCTGTACCAACTGTTCGGCCAGTGACACGCATTCTGGAGGGAGCTGATGCTCTTCCACAGTCTGGTGCAAGATTTTTGCCCACTCAGTGAGTGTCTGAGACACCAGGGTTGCAGCCAAGATAGGCCACAATGCCGACCCCAGCATGGTGAACATGGAGCGGCTCACCGCTTCGGACCTCCTATCAGTAGGGTCCTTAAAGGCAGGGCTCCCCTCTACCGGGATAGTGGTTACTTTATTTAACCGAGAGACCGCTGGGGGGATCAACGACCGGAGGAGAAGCCCACTTTTTCAAAAGGCTTTCCTCAAATGGGTAACGGACCGCCATGCGCTAAGGGACTGCAAAGGACCTCTGCGGCCGTTCCCATTCCTTATCTATGAACTTGTCAAAGAAATCAACATAAAAGGAAAAACCTTAACAGAGCGGGTCGGTTTGTGCGACCCAAAAGGGACAGACTCTGCAGTGGAAGTCCCAGCTCTATCTTCCAACTTTAGAGTGTCCCTCACAGCATGGATAAGTGCACTCACAAGTGCCCTATCTTGAGCTGACCTGGACGAGGGGTCCTCCTCACTGGGAAGGTCCTGGTCCGCATCTTCTGACACACCAGCACCGGGGTCCTGAGCCGCAGCCAGGCCCAAGTCTGAGTCAGAACATTCCCCAGGAGATGGCGGGAGGAGGGGGCGCTTAGTACCCCCTTTGCGCCCGCATGCCGCTTCCACCCTGGCATCAAATGACTCCAGGACTGCCGACAAAGCGTCCATGGGAACCGCAGGTGCAGGGGCACCGGTTGCTGCCTCTGGAATGTTTGGGGAAAAAACACCAGCTTCTGACTCCATATTGCCCACTGACAGCCCTTAGGGACTTAGTCAAGACACCTGACAAAAACGTCCACCCTACTTGCTGCACTGACCGGGGGGGTTACCCAGGGAACTCCCCACCCAGCAAGAGACTGTTCAGCGGCACTGCCCGCTCTCCATCCACACACAGCGTGTGTCTGAGGAACTCTGTGAGGTGAATAGCGGCGTTCGCGCTGTTCAGGAAGCCATCCAGCACTAGAGGCCAAAACCCATTCCAAAATGGCCACATGGCGCTTAAGAGAAAAGAGCACGGACCACAAGAAAATGGCCGCCCGCAATGCAGACCTGCGTCACAGCGCGGCCACGGCAAAATGGCCGCCAATGGGATTTTACAATACTAATCACAGGCACCTGAAAAATGGCGCCGGCGCTTCCAAAATGGCGGCCAAACAACGAGGTGGACAAAAGGCCTAGCAGAGGCATCTTTAAGAAAACAACTACCCCCCCACAGAGAGCGGGCCTGGACACCCCCACAGCCAGGACCTGGAGCCCCGCTACAGGTATACCCTCGGTCGCAGCGAGCCCCGCAAGGGGAGGAGGAAAAAAGGGGTAACAGAGGGAGGGCAGGAGAACCCCCTAACGACCCCCTTAGGAATGCCCAGCTGTTCCATCCTACCGAGGCAGGAGGAACTGTACTTACCCATCCTTGCGAGGACCTGCAGGTGCGTTCCTGACAGACCTACAACCAAGCAGTACGGAGTAGCTGTCGGCCCGGTCCACTGTGACTGAGACAGCAAGCAGCCCAGTCATATGTGAACCCTGGAGCAAAGCTCACCGGCCACCCCTGGAGCCATGGGGTATGTCGTGACTGACCCAGCGCGTAGCTAAGGCCTGCTCACGCTCGATGGCTGGACTGGGGGGACTACAAGGATCTATAATATCCAGCCTGTTACCCAGCCGGCAGTTGATAGAAGATTTCTTAAAAGAAAATCAAAAAAAGGGAGCCAGGTCCTTCTCCTCTACTAGGCAGAAAAAAAACTGAGCTGCTGACTGCAGGGCGGAGGGTTTTGGCCGAAAGGGACCGCCCCCTGGGCAGGGCTGTTCAACTCTGTTAAAGTAACATGTATTAAAATATCTAACATGTTCTGCCTAGTCCTCTCCTATAGAACAGGAACATAACCCAACTGTCAAGACTTAAAGGGGTTGTAAAGGTTCGTTTTTTATTTTCTAAATAGGTTCCTTTAAGCTAGTGCATTGTTGGTTCACTTACCCTTTCCTTTGATTTACCTTCTAAATGTGTTTTTTCTTTGTCTGAATTTCTCACTTCCTGTTTCTCCTCACTAAACTTCACACCATCATCCGAGTGGTGTTGAGTCAGCCAGAACAGCTTACTGAGGAGGAACAGGAAGTGAGAAATTCAGACAAAGAAAACAAAGAAAGAAAACATTTAGAAGGAAAATCTAAGGGCTCTTTCACACGGGGCGGATCAGTCATGATCCGCCCCGTGAAGCTCCGCTTGCTCAGCGGGGATCGCTTGAAAAGAGAAAAAAGGTTTTACTATCCAAAGTTAAAACAACAAGAGCAGAATATTTAATAGCTGGAAAGTTGAAAAAATGACTGAAGGTCCGCTTTAAAATCGTGAGGGGGGTTGAATCGAGATCACAATTTTATAACGATTTATCACGCAGCTCTAATAGATACACAAGTGTATGTGACTCTTTTTACTTACAAAGAGTCCACTAGCTCCAGTAAGAGTGATTTGGCACTATTATTTTTGTTATTGATGTGTTAATTTATGGATTGCACTTTTCATTTTATGGCACTTTATTATATGTGATTGGTTATTAGCGCAGCATTTTTGATTCATACACAGTAAAAGTATTCGCTGGGCCGTTACATCTGCAAAATGTGTCTATTTAAGTTTATTGCAAACCAAGAAAAAAACTGTCAAAGTTAGAAAAAGAGTGTAATTTACAGAGGGATGTAAATAATTTAGTTTTTACCATATTTATACTATTATTAAAGCTGATTAAATTGATTTCACAGCAGTTGTGATCTTAAATTTCCATGTGATTTCCTGAACAAACAGGCAAGAAATAGGCACATGGAGGCCATACGACAGCTATTAGACATCAACTAAACAGCGATCGTGGCTGGTTTTCCAATGAATGACTAGCAGGAAAGTTTGCTCGGAAAGGCAAAAAGGCAGTGTTAACAAATGAGACTAGCCGTATCGTTATGGTACACTGTAATCTAGAGGATGAGCTGGCTAGTAAGCTAAAGTTGCTCATAAACATGAACTTATTGCTTCTGGGTCCCTTGTGAGTCCAGGACTGTCCTAATAGCATCATGGGCACCTGGGAAAATGTGATGCACTGTTACCCCTATCAGGGAGATGGTGAACTGCGGAGCACGTAGTGCACCATGGAAAAAAGGTGGATTTGGCTAAATATTGGGTGTGGATTTTTAGTCTGATTAAAAACAACAAGAATACAACCAGGTAATTATCCCCCAACCACCACAGGGAGTGCGCTCTCAGTATGGTAAGTTGTTTACACAAGGCTGCATATATGCAGCCACTCTGCCTTATGCCCTGTACACACGGTCGGGATTTCCAACGGGAAAAATCAGTCGGAAATTCCAACGTGAAAATTGAGAATCAGCTCTCAATCTATTTCTGATGGAATTCCCGACAGAAAAAGTCAGATGGAGCATACACACGGTCGGAATTCCCAACCAAAAGCTCCCATCTGACTTTTTCTGTCTGGAATTCCGACCGTGTGTACGGGGCTTTAAAGTCCACCTGCCGAGAGACTGCATATATGCGTATGGCCGGTGGGAAGTGATTAAGTATAAATCCTATGCAGGCAGTCCCCAAGTTACAAACGACGACTCCTTACAAAGGGAGGGAGACATCAGGAACTGAGAGGAAATCTAAACCTAGGAAGGGAAATTTGCTCCTGTAAGTGTTATCATAGGAAAAGGGTGCCTCCACTGAAGCTTTAATACCAAATCCTTGTTTCCACAACCCAAAAGAGAGAGAAAGAGGAAAAAGGGAGAAAAAATAGGATTTTTATAACAGCTTACCTGTAAAATCCTTTTCTTGGAGTACATCACGGGACACAGAGCGACATAGTCATTACTAATGGGTTATATAGATACCGTCAGGTGCTGGCACTGGCAACTTCCAAAACCGGAAGTACCCTCCCCTATATAAGCCCCTCCCATCCGGGAGCACCTCAGTTTTGTAGCAAAGCAATAAGTGTCCCTAAAGAGGGGCGGGAGCTCTGTGTCCCGTGATGTACTCCAAGAAAAGGATTTTACAGGTAAGCTGTTATAAAAATCCTATTTTCTTTCTCGTACATCACGGGACACAGAGCGACATAGTCATTACTAATGGGATGTCCTAAAGCAATGCCAAATGAGGGGGGGGATACACCATATATAAGCTGAGCGCTATCAGACATGAGGATCTTTTGCGGCCTGCAACACACTGCGCCCAAAGGCGACATCCTCCTGACTTCTAACGTCCACCTGGTAGAACCTAGTAAACGTGTGTACCGAAGACCATGTTGCGGCCTTACAGATTTGAGCCAGGGAGGCCTGGTGATGCACTGCCCATGAAGTTCCAACTGCTCTCGTGGAGTGCGCCCTAACTTTGAACGGAGGCGGTCTACTTCTCAGGCCATAGGCTTGTATTATGACCTGTCGAATCTACTTGGCTAAAGTAGATTTTGACGCTGCCTGACCCTTTCTGGGGCCTTCCGGCAGAATAAACAAAGTATCCGTTCTGCGAATCTGAGCAGTGGCTTTTAGATAAGCTTTAACTGCTCTTACTACATCCAAAGAATGCAATAACTTTTCCTCTACCGAAGTAGGTTTGGGGAAAAAAAGAAGGAAGAACCACATCTTGGTTCAAATGAAACCTCGATACCACCTTAGGAAGAAAGGCTGGATGAGGACGTAACACTACTCTGTCCTTATGGATAACCAGGTATGGCTCCTTACAGGACATAGCTGCTAATTCCGATACTCTTTTAGCCGAACAAATGGCTACTAGAAAAATCAATTTCCTGGTGAGAAGCACCAAGGAAATATGCTGTAATGGTTCAAATGGTTGTTTCTGTAGAACCGACAGAACCAAGTTTAGATCCCATGGACATATGGGAATATTAACCGGAGGACTAATACGCCTCACTCCTTGTATAAAGGCTTTGACTAGTGAATGCGAAGCCAAGGGCCTTTGAAAAAATATTGACAAGGCCGAAATCTGACCCTTGATAGTACTCAAGGCAAGCTTCCTATCTACAGCCCACTGTAGGAAGTCCAGAATCCTACCTATTACGTACTTATGTGGATGCCATTTCTTGGCCTCACACCACGCGATGTACGCCTTCCAGATTCTACAGTAGATCTGCCTGGATACCGGCTTCCTGGCATTGATCATGGTAGATACCACAGCATTAGAGAGCCCTCTCTTTTTTAGAATGTGGGCTTCAATAGCCAGGCCGTCAAACCTAGGGCTGGTAAAGAAGGGTGGTATATCGGTCCTTGCGAAAGCCGGACGACGTGGGAGAGTCCAAGGACTCCCCACTGAAATTTTACAATCTCCGCGTACCACGCTCTTCGGGGCCACGCTGGAGCCACCGGAATCACTGGTTTCTTTTCTACCCTGATTCTGCGGAGTAATCGAGGTAACCATTGTGGCGGTGTGAATGCATATATCAGCTTGAACTGATCCCAAGGGAACACTAGGGCATCCGAGCCGCAAGCTAGGGGATCCCTTGTCCGAGAGACAAACCTGTCCCCCTTTGCGTTGAATCTGGATGCTAGAAGATCTACATCCGATGTTCCCCACCGCTGACATATTGTCCAGAAAACCTCGGGGTGAAGGGACCCTTCCTCTGGGCCTAATTGCTGGCGACTTAGAAAGTCCGCCTTCCAATTCTCCACTCCTGGAATGAATACCGCAGATATGGCTGGGACATATTTTTCTGCCCATTTCAGGATGTAATTTACTTCCCTCTGGGCTGCACGACTCCTGGTGCCCCCCTGATGATTGATATATGCCACTGCTGTGGCATTGTCTGATTGAATTCTGACAGGGGACCCTTGGAGTTTGGATGTCCATGCTACTAGGGCATACCGGGCTGCTCGTATCTCTAAGAGATTGATGGGCAGGGCCTTTTCTGCATCCGACCATCTGCCCTGGAGAGACTATTGCTCCAATACTGCTCCCCAGCCTATAAGGCTGGCATCTGTAGTGACCACCTTCCAAGAAATCGGACTGAAGGATTTCCTTTTCTCCAGATTCTGGGGAACCAACCACCAACGGAGGCTCTTGCGAACGGAAGGGGACAAGGACATTGTAAGTCTAGGGCCTGAACTTTTTTGTTCCAGGCTGACAGTATGGCCCCTTGCAAATTCCTTGAATGGAATTGACCGTAGGGTACTGCTTCGAATGATGCCACCATTTTTCCCAGCAGCCTCATATACAGGCGTATGGACGGCTGTCTTTTTTCTACCCACTAAGTGGATCAAATCCTTCAAAGACAACACCTTTCCTCGAGGCAAGAATATTTTTCTCTGGCCTGAATCCAACCTTAGCCCCAAGTATTCCAGACTTTTGACTGGTTTTTAGGGCTGACTTGTCTCGGTTGATAATCCAACCGTGAGATTCCAGATACTTGATCGTCTTGTGAACGACCACGTCTAGTTTTTTCACTGAGTGGTCTATCAGAAACAAGTCATCCAGATATGCCATTATCATTACACCTTGTGTTCTTAGATTGGCCAATAAAGGGCCAGAATTTTTGTAAACACTCGTGGTGCTGTGGCCAAACCGAAGGGTAAGGCTCTGAACTGAAAATGGCGCCCTTCTACTGCAAAGCGTAGAAATTTTTGGTGGACTGGAAAGATGGGAATGTGCAAATAAGCATCTTTGATGTCGATCGTGGCTAACCAATCCTCCCCTTGTAGGGCAGTGGCCACCGATCGGATCGACTCCATCGGAAAGTCCTGATATACAGGAATTTGTATAGCCCTTTTAGAATTAATATGGGCCTCCCGTCCGCGTTTGCTTCGGGACTGTAAAGAGGTTTGAGTAAAACCCGAACCCTCATTCTTCCAGGGGAACCTCCATAATTACTCCTTGGAGCAATAGTTGTTCTAGTGCCAACAGGAGGGACTCTCTCTTCCGGGGATCCCTTGGCACGTTTGACCTCAAAATGGGAAGGAGGAGAGTCTTTTAACTCCAAACTGTATCCCAAACCTACTGCGGAGAGCACCTATCTGTCTTGATCGTGTCCCGCCAGGTCTCTTGCGAACAACTGGAGTCCTCCCCCCACCCGACTGAGTGGGGGCTTCAATGAATTTAACTTTGGGGGAGGTTTTGTACCTCCCCTGACCCAGGGTTTCTCATTACCCTGCTACTGTCCCTGTTTTTTACCCCCGGGATTTGACCGAGGAGGCCGTCGGAACTGTTACACAGCCGATGCCCCAGGGACTGGAGAAGCAGGCCTCTTAAAGAGGGACCTCTAACTCTGCTTTTAACCGGCAAGAGCGTATTTTTACCGCTGGAAATTTTCTGGATATATTTGTCCAGGTTTTCCCTGAATAAGCGTTCACCATGAAATGGGACGCTAACCAGCCATTCTTTACAGGGAGCTTCAGCAGACCAGTTTTTGAGCCATAGGAGCCTACGCATATGTACTATAGACAGCTTAAGGCGGGAGGCCTGATGGACTGAATCCTCTATGGCGTCAACCGCAAAGCCTAAGGCTCTAGGTAGATCAGCTAGGGCAAAGCCTGCTGATCTGTCAAGTCCCTCAAGACCTGTTTCAACTGATCCTTCACTGCTTAGCAGACCCCAATAGCTGCTACTGCTGGTTGTATCACCAAGCAGATTTTCATAAGGACTCCAATCTTTTATCTATTGGGTTCTTGAACATTTGGACATTATCCACTGGACATGTCAGTGATTTATACATACAAAAGATGTAGAAGTAGGGACCTTCCATTTTTTTTTTTTTGATGAACTTATCCTCCATGGGATAGACCACCGGAAATCTCTTGGGGGAATAAATATTTTCTCAGGACGTTCCCAATCCTGGTAAATGAGCCCTTTCAGTAAAGGGTGAAGTGGAAAAGAACAAACAGTCTGGGGGCTTCTAGCGACCCCAACGAGGATACAGTAGTGGTTGATGGTTCCGCAAGGTGCATTTTTAAATGCTGATCGGACCATGTTAGTCAGAGACTGAACCCATAATCTTTCAGCTTGAGATGCTGAGAAAAAGGTTCCCCCACTGTTGATTCCTCTATAACAGAATCAACCTCATCCTGATCCCCTTCAGGCAGGTCGATCCCTGTATGGGACTGTTGCTCTGCTAACAGGCACTCTGAAGGAGGAGACGGAGATCGGGCGTGCTTTCCCTGACAGGGAGGCAGCGATAAATGTTGACAATCTCTCTCTAATCCTCCCTGAACTTCAGGGGAGACTGGTGCAGCAGGAGTATGCCCAAGATCCTCCGAGCCCGATGAGACCCCCTTCGCTTCCTGGAAGATTCAGTTCCGGAGCTTCTGGACGGCATATTCCTAAGCCTAAAGCTGAGGTATTCCAGCCGTAATACACCACTTTTACTGAGAATAGTCTAGCACAATTGCTGCTATATCACAGTTGGTGTCTACTAATGTGCCTTTCTAGGGGATGCCTGTATCAACCGCTTGCTGTATGCCTTTAAATGTTGCCAGCTCTGTCTCTGTACTTCATAGCCAGCTCACTACAATATTGTGGTTTTTTTAAAACTGCTGGGACGCCCGCACATGCGCAGAAGCGCTGCGGCGCGCACAGAGTGTCATCCCCCAGGCTCCGCCCCCTTTCCCGGCTCACCTCTATATATAGAGGCGCGTGCACGCGCACGCGCGCGGCCACATGCGCCTTCGGCGCTAATTTCAAATATGGTAACAAGGGACAGGAGCCAGGGCCCCTCTTTGCCGCAGGCCGGGGGATGGACGAGCACTGCAACATGGCAGAGGAAGCAGTTTCCTATAAGAGAACTCCCCATCTGCCTGGACTTTGCTCTGCTGAGAAGAAGCTAGTCCACATGACAAGAAAACATTCCACAGCGGCCTCTAGTGGACAAACACAGGTACCGCAGTCTAATATATTAAATATATATATATATATATATATAATTTTTTTTTTTTTTTTTCTTGACCACCATTAAAAATTATTACATTTTTTTAGTAGTTACAGGCATGCACAGAATTTTGCGGGAATACCATTAGGTAACAGACAGAAAGACAAATTAGGCTTGGGGGTCCCCCAATAGAACCAAGTTCCTGGGGGCCCCCACTTACCTGTTCCCCGCCGCAGGACTTTGTTTGGTCCACAAAAAGCCCAAACTTCACCTATCACGGCAGGCATTGTAATCAAACCTTCAGGGACCGGGTTCCCAAGGATTCCACTCCCCTGGACCTGTATAGCACCCTGCACAGAAAACATCTTGGTCGTGGGTATGACCAGAGCTCTGGATCCCAGGGTCCAGCTCTCCTAAGAGAAGCATTACAGGCAAAACCTTGCTCTTCTCTGCAAGGCCCGGGTACCGACCGTTTAGCTATGAAGCTTTTTTGGTCGGATCCGGAATAGCTTACTGAGGCCCAAAAGAACCTGTACGCAAGCTCAGTGAAAAACACATGTTTCTTCTTGGCCAACACCTTAGACACTGGCAAAAAACTGAGGTGCTCCCGGATGGGAGGGGCTTATATAGGGGAGGGTACTTACGGTTTTGGAAGTTGCCAGTGCCAGCACCTGACGGTATCTATATAACCCATTAGTAATGACTATGTCGCTCTGTGTCCCGTGATGTACGAGAAAGAAAATAGTAAAGAGTGCTCCTCTAAAACCTGCCCTGCCCAGCTCCCCAGATGGCCGCACTTTTCAAGACTAAGTGGTGCTGCTTCTCGTCCTCCCTGCTGACAGGATTAGTGAGTGATGCTGCTGTCATGTCTCCTGTCAGCCTATGGTGGAAGAGCCTAATAAAAGATTATCGTGGGGCCTGTGGCCAGTAAGTTAAGACAACCCTACGTCCATCAGATGGACAATGTCAAAGAGAGCAACCAATCAAGCAGGTCAGAAAATCTATCCCAACTGCTGAGACAAGAGGAGCAAGCAGTGCTTGTATGTGCTTCTCATTTCCTCCTCCCTCTCTATTTCCACACATTTACTAGGTCAGTAGAGTTGACCTTTCATGCTTCTGGAGTGTTCTGCAGTGCTCATTGATTGAAAGCAACTGTAAATTATTGGTTCCAGACACATGGTCCACCATGTCCTAGGTTGGGCCTGTAAAAGTTGCACAGTTGCAATGGGATGCCTGGCGCTAAAACACTCTCTGTGGTTGGAGAATTGGCACTGAAATATAGGCATTGCAAACTCTTCCTGACAGCACAATTATATTACTCTTTCGTCCATGGACCGACACAGCTTCTCTATTGACAAAGTGGGTATTATCCGTTAATTAGGAGTGACTAGGCAGAAAAACTTGTAAAAAGTGTTGCATCACACCTTCTACAGTACCGCCCAGGGGGCGGACCCTCTGGGTATACCCTCTCAGTCTGCATCTTCGCAGATCAGTTTTTTTCTGTCTAGCAAGGAGTAGGACATGGCTCCCTTCGGGCCCATTGGTCTGGGGAAAAAAGATATATATATATATATATATTTTTTTTTTTTTTTTTTTTGCTACATTTGTTGTTTCCTCCGATCTTCGATCAACTGCCGACTGGGTGACAGGCTGGATCCTCGATCCTTGTAGTCTCCCCAGTTTCGGCCATCGAGCGTGTGCCGACCCTAGCTACGCGCTGGGTTTTCCACGACATGCCCGTCGCTCCACGGGTGGCCGGTGAGCTTACGCTCCAGGGCCTGCATCGGACCGCTCAGCTTCGGCTGACCTTACGGCCGAGTCGCAGCAGCCTGGCCGGTGAGTTTACGCTCCAAGGCTTGCATCGGACCGCTCAGCTTCGGCTGACCTTACGGCCGAGTCGCAGCAGCCTGTGCGGTGAGCGTCATGCTCCAGGGCATACATATGATCGTCCCTTCTGGGTCCAATCACAGCATGCCTGGCCAACAGTCACCTTCCGTGCGCGGACGATGATCTGTTTGGAATGTCTTCCAGCAGAATACATGCAGGATAGGTAAGTAAAACTCCCCTGCCTCGGCTGGGTGATTTAGCTGGACATCGGGGCCCAGATTCTGACGCATCAGAGACTGCAGACCGTGACCGGACAGTGAGAATGACTCAAAGTCCAGGTCAGTACGCGAGACGGCTTTGGTATCTGACCTTATTACTGCAGTGCGGGATATGCTAAAATTGGAAAATACTGCAGAAGCAGCAGAGACTCCGGTCCACTTGGGTTTCATAGACCTGCCCGCACTGCTAAGGTGTTCCCTTGTGTGTCTTTTGATAAACTCTTATACAAGGAATGGGAGAACCCACTGAGGGTCTTTACAGCCCCAAAGAGGTTTGCGGTACGGTACCCCTTTTGAGGAGAGTTTTCTGAAGAAATGGACCTCTCCCCCTATAGTGGACCCTCCGGTGTCCAGACTTAATAGAGCCACCACAATTCCTGTAGAAGGGGCTCCTGTTTTCAAGGACCCTGTGGATAAGGAGGCTGAAGCACTCGCTTACTACCTATACTCAGTGGTAGGCTCGGCAGTACGCCCGGCATTGGCGGGGGCCCTAGTGTCTCAGACACTTACTGAATGGGCAAGATTGCTACTCCAGGGGTTAAGGAGCGAGATGCTCCTCCTGATGAGATAACATTGGCCGACCTGTTGGTCCAGGGCCTTAGGTTTGTCTGCGAGTCAGACATGAATACTATTCCCCTGCTGTCTAAAACTTCGGTTTATGCAGTAGCAATGCGCCGCCTGATCTGGCTAAAAGGCTGGTCTGCGGACCAGACTTCCAAGAAAGCCCTGTTGGATCTGCCTTTTAAGGGCAACAGACTTTTTGGGGCTTCTCTGGATGACATCATCAAGGATGCCACAGGAAGTAAAAGCACTTTGCTTCCCCAAATTAGCAAGAGTAAGGGGCCACGCCAAGGGCAAGGGCCCTCCTTTACTGCACGCAAGTGGTTTTTTCGTCCCCCTAGGGCGACAGGGAAAAGACCCCAGGCCGATAAAGCGCCTGCCCAAGGACAAAAGCGTCCCTGGTCCCGCATACCCAATAAGCCTGCGGACAAATTTGCGTCCGCATGAAGGTCCACCCCCACCCAGCTCTCGGGTGGGGAGACGTCTTCGCAAATTCGCGACTCAGTGGACAGCACTAATCTCCGACAGGTGGGTTTGCGAAGTAATCTCCTCAGGCTACAAGATAGAGTTTCTCTCTTGTCCACCGGACAGATTCAACACCTCCAATCTCCAGCTACTACCGACCCGTCGGGAGGCCCTGTATGGGGCGGTCCAGGGTCTACTGGAACGCGGGTAGTTATTCCAGTTCCAGAACAGGAACAGGGTTTTTTACTCAAATCTGTTCATTGTGCCGAAGAAGGAGGGGGTTCGTCCAAGCTTGGATCTCAGAGCCCTCAATTGCTTTGTGAAGGTACAAAGTTTTCGGATGGAGTCGGTTCGATCTGTAGTCACGGCTCTCCATCCGGGGGACTTTCTGGCCTCCTTGGACATCAAGGACGCATACCTGCATGTCCCCATATACTCCAGACACCAGAGGTTTCTGCGATTTGCTTTCGGGAAGGACCACTACCAGTTTGTGGCCCTCCCGTTGGGCCTTGCCTCAGCACCCAGGACGTTCACCAAGGTGCTCGCTCCGATTCTGGCACTTCTAAGACAGCGGGGTATCGCTATCACAGGCTACTTATACGACCTTCTGCTGAAGGCCCCTTCAAGCTCAGAATTAGAGGTAAGCGTGTCCATTACCTGTCAGACTCTTCGAGACTGTGGTTGGATACTAAACACGCAAAAGTCAGTATTGGTGCCCACTCAACGCCTAGGGTACCTGGGGTTGATTCTGGATTCTTCAGAGGCAAAGGTATTCCTCCCTGTGGAGAAGTTGCAGACCCTCCGGGCTGCAGTACGGCAGCTGACTTCCAGGAATTGGTCGTCACTCCGTTTTTTGCATGCGAGTGTTGGGCCTCAGGGTAGTCTCCTTCGAGGCGGTTCCATATGCTCAATACCACACTCGAGTGTTACAGAAGGAAGTTCTGTCCAGATGGAACAGATGTCCATCATCTCTGGATTATCAAATCCGAGTGAGCCACATAGTCAGGAGATCCCTGGTATGGTGGCTGACAGCACCGGCTCTAATGGCCGGGAAGTCATTTCTTCCGGTTTACTGGATAGTGATCACGACGGACGCCAGCCTTACAGGTTGGGGGGGGAGTCTGGGGTGTTCAGTCGGCGCAAGGTCGCTGGACCCCAGAGGAAGCCCTCCTGCCGATCAATGTCCTGGTAATCCGGGCGATCAGGCTGTGCCTCTTCAAATGGTCTCAGAGGCTGCAAGGGCGTCCAGTCAGGATCCAGTCAGACAACGCCACAGCAGTGGCATATGTCAATCATCAAGGAGGAACAAGAAGCTCAGCTGCAGCATCGGAGATCGCTCGCATCCTGAAGTGGGCAGAGAGGAGCGTACCGGCACTGTCGGCCGTGTACATTCCGGGTGTGGAAAACTGGCAGGCGGACTACTTGAGCCGCCAGATGCTGGACCAGGGAGAAGGGTCCTTACACCCGGAGGTGTTCCAACTCCTCTGCCAAAGATGGGGCACACCAGACGTAGATCTTCTGGCTTCCCGACTCAATCGGAAGGTATTGAGATTTGTGGCCCGGTCAAGAGACCCATGGGCAGACGCAACGGACGCGTTGGTAGCATCGTGGGGTCAGTATCGGCTAATCTATGCCTTCCCTCCCTTAAGGCTTCTTCCTCTTCTGCTCCGCAGAGTGGAGGCAGAGGGAATTCCAATGATCCTAATCGCTCCAGATTGGCCTCAGCGTCCTTGGTACGCCGATCTAGTACGTCTGGTAGCAGACGTCCCCTGGCGCCTACCACTACGGAAGGACCTGCTATCGCAAGGTCCCATATTCCATCCTGCTTTACAGTCATTGGCTTTAACGGCATGGCTGTTGAGAACCAGGTACTGAGAGACCGGGGCCTGTCAGACTCAGTAATCTCTACTATGAGAAGTGCTCGAAAACCGTCCTCTAGGAAGGTCTATCACCGCACTTGGAGGGCCTACATCTCCATGTGTGAGGAAATGAAATGGCATCCGCGTACCTATTTGGTTTCCAGAATCCTGCTGTTTTTACAGCATGGGGTGGACCAAGGGCTTGCCCTAAGTACGATTTAAGGGACAGATATCTGCCCTGGCTGTCTTTTTTCAGCGACCCCTGGCGACTCACTCTCTCGTGAGTACATTTGTGCAGGGGGTCCGACATGTGGCCCCTCCGGTCCGTCCCCCGTTACCTCCGTGGGACTTGAACCTGGTCCTCTCGGTGCTTCAGAAGGCATCGTTTGAGAATATTAGAGATATTCCCCTGTTGACACTTTCTCAGAAAGTGGTCCTTTTGGTGGCTGTTACGTCAGTTAGACGAGTCTCTGAGCTGGCAGCCTTGTCCTGCAAGGCTCCCTATTTGATTTTCCACAAGGATAAGGTGGTGCTGCGACCGCAGCCTTCCTTTCTTCCGAAAGTCGTTTCGGCTTTTCATCTCAACGAAGACATTGTACTTCCATCCTTGTGTCCTCAGCCGTCGAATCCTAAGGAGTCGGCGTTGCATTCCTTGGACGTTGTCCGAGCTTTGAGAGTATACCTATCTGCTACTTCCCTGTTCGGAAGTCAGACTCACTGTTTATTCGGTGGCTGGTCCCAAGAAGGGCCAAGCAGTCTCGTTGGCCACCATCTCTAGGTGGATCCGACAGATAGTAATCCAGGCTTACGCCTTAAAGGGTCAGGCGCCCCCCTTTCCTGTCACGGCGCATTCGACCAGGGCAATAGGTGCCTCTTGGGCTTTCCGACATCAAGCGTCTGTTTCCCAATTATGTAAAGCGGCAACTTGGTCGTCCGCTCACACTTTCACAAAATTCTACAAGATTGATGTAGGTGCATCTTCGGTTGCCTCTTTTGGCCGCAAGGTTTTGCAAGCGGCTGTTTAGAGTTGCAACTCCTCCGTTGGAGGAGTGCTGTTTTGTGTTTGGGGTGAAGTTTATTTTTATGCTGTTACCACCCCTCGTTTTTTTGTCTGACACTGCTTTGGGACGTCCCACTTTGTCAATAGAGAGGCTGTGTCGGTCCATGGACGAAAGAGTAAATAGGATTTTTTACTCACCGTAAAATCCTTTTCTCTGAGTCCATGGACCAACACAGCACCCACCCCTCCTTTTAAGTTTGTACTGCTTTTTGACGAACTGATCTGCGAAGATGCAGACTGAGAGGGTATACCCAGAGGGTCCGCCCCCTGGGCGGTACTGTAGAAGGTGTGATGCAACACTTTTTACAAGTTTTTCTGCCTAGTCACTCCTAATTAACGGATAATACCCACTTTGTCAATAGAGAAGCTGTGTCGGTCCATGGACTCAGAGAAAAGGATTTTACGGTGAGTAAAAAATCCTATTTTTGCACAGCAGCAGCAAGGTGACTGGCACAAAATACTGTCTTTGATTCAGCACTTGGCAATGAAATAGAAAACTATTGCCACGAGGAGTGATGTCTGCCCGACAGAAAAAGTGTAGTCCCCCAGCCTCATTGAGAAGAGAGAGAAAGCAGTCTGAGATTGATCATCAATGCAGCTCCAGTGCAGGGGGGGAAGGGGGGAAGGGGGCATGGGGGGTGTTAACAGCACTTCCCCTGAATACCAATGTGGGGGCTATTATGGTCACTGACACCAATGCTTGGGGTTGTCATTGAGGCTACTACCACCAATGCAAGGGGTTATTTCTGAGGACATTAAAAACCAATGCTGGGGGTTACTAATAAGGTCAACGACACCAATGCTGGGGGTTAGTATTGAGGTCACCAAGACCAATGCTGGGGGTTATTAATATGGTCACTGACACCAATGCTGGGGATTATTATTGCAGCCACTGACACCAATGCTGGGAGTTATTATTATGTTCACTGACATCAATATTAGGAGTCATGAATACAGTCCCTGACAGCAATGCTGTGTTTCAGCATTCTATACTTTATTTACCGTATATACTCGAGTATAAGCTGATTTTTTTAGCACATTTTTTTGTGCTGAAAATGCCCCCTCGGCTTATACTCGAGTCACCTTTTGGCGCCTGATCTCCTGGATTTTGGAGACCCGGTACCGGCCGGCCGTAGGTCCTCTGGCCCACATATAGTCCAACTCTTCCTCTACAAGTGTGCAAAGTTTTTTGTCTGGGAAACCTACGGTCGGGGAGCACCGATTTTTCAAAACCGGGCACCCCTTCCATAGACTCCCATGTTAAACAGTAATTTCTACTGTGATTTTGGGGACCCGGTACCGGGCAGTCGTAGGTCCCCTGGACCCGGAACTTGGCACACATGTAGCCCCATTTCTCCTCTACAAGTGTGCAAAGTTTGTTGTCTGGGGAACCTACAGCCGGGAAGTACCGATTTTTTAAAGCCAGGCACCCTTCCATAGACTCCCATGTTAAACGTCAGTCTAGTCATGGGCACAGTGAGGCTTGGGCACAGTGAGGCGTGCATATGGACACAGTGAGGCAAAGTGAGGCACAGTGAGGCATGCAGATGGACACCCTAGGCTTATACTCGAGTCAATAAGTTTTCCCAGTTTTTGTGGTAAAATTAGGTGCCTCGGCTTATATTCGGGTCGGCTTATACTCGAGTATATACGGTACTTTACTTCATTTGAATAGTCACAAAGTGATATTCCATTCATGTCGTTGCTGTGTTGTGGCACAGCCCCATTCAGGGGAATGAGTCACATTTAGCGGGCAGTGATGTCCACCAAGCATTACGGGGGGGGGGATAATCTTTGTGGCTACCTACCTGTGGAGCATTTGGGGAAGGGGGGTGGTAAAAACAACTACCCCTCCCCCCCCCCAAACTGCAAGTGTAAGGCCGGGTTCACACCTATGCGAATTGTTGTGGCTTACACCGCATCCAATTTGCATTACATTTTAAAATACATTGATTTCAATGAGGCTGGTTCACATATGTGCGATGCATTCGCACTGCCCAAAAAACGTGTGCGGGTGCGAATTGTCTGCACATTATGTTCTATGGGAACGCATCTGATTTGCAGATGTGTTGCGTCCTGAACACAGTACGTATGAATCATGAGGGGAACTCCACGCCAAATTTTAAATAAAAAACCGACATGGGTTCCCCTCCAGGAGCATGCCAGGCCCTTCGGTCTGGTATGGATTTTAAAAGGGAACCCCCCTACGCCGAAAAAAACGGCGTGGGGGACCCCCAAAATCCATATCAGACCCTTATCGGAGCACGCAGCCCAGCCGGTCAGGAAAGGGGGTGGGGACGAGCGAGCGCCCCCCCTCCTGAACCGTACCAGGCCGCATGCCCTCAACATGGGGGGTTGGTGCTTAAGGGTCTGGTATGGATTTTGGGGGGACCCCCACGCCGTATTTTCAGCGTAGGGGGTTCCTCTTAAAATCCATACCAGACCTAAGGGCCTGGTATGCTCCTGGAGGGGAACCCATGCCAGTTTTTTATTTCAAATTTGCCGTGGAGTTCCCCCTCATGATAACAGCGGCGAGATCGCGGTCAGCCACTGCACACTTCCCTCTCCTTTCCCAGGTCAGCAAATCCGCAGCTAAAACGCAAAGGAACCGCTGAACGACTGATTGCGAACTTGGCAAAGACTCCAGAGCTCAAAAACGCAACGCACAAGTGTGAACCCAGCCTAAATGAAAAATAAAGCCTTACGCTAACCAAAGTTAAAAAAAAAAAGTTTTTTCTTTTAGTTCTACTTTAACTGCTACAGGGCAGCAGCTGTGCACCGGATCATTTATATATACATAATTCCGTGCTTCCAGGTAGGGGGCACACGTGCACGCTACCGGTGCCTCGCTTCCCCTGTGATTACACAGCGGTGCCAGGTAATCAATGTCTCCTGCAGATCGTTAGGCAGAGATAGAACTGCGATCTGCCTATGTAAACAAGGCAGATCGCTGTTCTGACAGGTGAGAAGAGATGGAGATTGTATCTCTGCAAAGGGAATAAATTCCATCTCTTCCCCTAGTAAAAGCACCTCACACAGTATAGTAAAACACAGGCTAAGCACGCAGTTAACCCTTTGATCTTCCCTGATGTTAAAGTGGTTCTAAAGTCAGACGTTTTTTTTTATCTTAATGCATTCTAATGCATTAAGATAAAAAACCTGTGTGCAGCAACACCCCTCAGCCCCTTACCTGAGCACATCTCGATCCAACGATGTTGCATGAGCGACTCGGCTGCCCAGGACTCTCCCTCCTTATTGTTGAGACAGCAGCAGGGCCCAATTGGCTCAGCTCAGGTGCCCCAATAGCAAGCTGCTTTCTGTGGGGACAGGAGGGGCCAGGGGTGCCGGCGAGGGACCAGAGAAAAGGAGGACCTGGACTGCTCTGTGCAAAACCACTGCACAGAGCAGGTAAGTAAGTATAACATGTTTGTTATGTTTAAAGCGGAGTTCCACTCGTTTTTCAGTTTATTAAAAGTCAGCAGCTACAAAAAGTGTAGCTGTGACTCTTAATAAACAGACACTTACCTGTCCCATGGTCCAGCCACCTGAAGCCTCGTTCCTCTCCCTCTCCTCTGGCATCACTACTGTGGACACCCGGTTGTGACAGCTTGCGGCTTCACAGCCAGGTGCGCATGCGCGAGTTGTGCTGCGCGGTTCTGAATTGCCAAGCAATCTTCTGGGACCTGTCAAGATTGCAGGGAGGGAGGGGGAGAAGTCATCGCCTATCGGGAGAGGAGGAGTCGCCTAGGCAGCGCCGGCAGAAGTGGGTACCTGTCAAAACTAGGTGCCCACTCCCCCCCCCCCCAAAAAAAATGACATGCCAAATGTGGCATGTCGGGACTCCTTAAGGGTCCTTTCACGGACGTGTCTGTGTGCAGGCTCCACTTTGCTCTGCGGGGATCGCTCCATTGATCCCCGCTGGGCAGGCAGATGACAGGTCTGTTTCTGCACACTGTGCAGGGACCGACCTGTCAGAGCGCCGCTCTCCCCTTTGGGGGATCGGATGACGACGGACCGTAGAGTCCGTTGTCATCCTATCCGATCCGCCAGACGGATGGAAAAGTAGGGTTTCCATCTGTCACACTTTGGCGGGTCGGATGTCAGCGGGCATGTCACCGCTGACATCCGTCGCTCCATAGGAGGTGCACGGAGCGTCCATTCGGGTCCGCCTAAAAAACTGACAGGCGGACCTTAACGGTCCGCCCGTGTGAAAGAGGCCTAAAGCTGGAGTTCCACTTTGGCTTTAAAAAGTAAATGACACTTTAGTATCACTTTAACCCCCTTCCCAGCCAGTGTCATTAGTAGTTCACAAAAAGGGTCAGTTAGTGTCAGAATGCCCACTGCAATATCGCAGTCTCACTATAAGTCGCTGCTCGTCGCCATTACTAGTTTAAAAAAATTTAAAAAAATATCCCATAATTTGTAGATGCTATAACGTTTGCGCAAACCAATCAATATACACTTATTGGGATTTTTTTACCAAAAATATGTAGCAGAATATATATTGGCCTAATTTATGAAAAAAAAAGAAAAAAAAATTATTAGATATGTTTCATAGTAAAAAGTAAAAAAATAGGATTTTTTACTCACCGTAAAATCCTTCTCTGAGTCCATGGACCGACACAGCCTCTCTATTGAAAAAGTGGGTATTATCCGTTAATTAGGAGTGACTAGGCAGAAAACTTGTAAAAAGTGTTGCATCACACCCTCTACAGTACCGCCCAGGGGGCGGACCCTCTGGGTATATCACCTCAGTCTGCATCTCGCAGATCAGTTCGTCAAAAAGCAGTACAAACTTAAAAGGAGGGGTGGGTGCTGTGTCGGTCCATGGACTCAGAGAAAAGGATTTTGCGGTGAGTAAAAAATCCTATTTACTCTTTCGTCAATGGACCGACACAGCCTCTCTATTGACAAAGTGGGACGTCCCAAAGCAGTGTCAGAGAAAAAACGAGGGGTGGTAACAGCATAAAAATAAACTTCACCCCAAACACAAAACAGCACTCCTCCAACGGAGGAGTTGCAACTCTAAACAGCCGCTTGCAAAACCTTGCGGCCGAAAGAGGCATCCGAAGATGCACCTACATCAACTTTGTAGAATTTTGTGAAAGTGTGAGCGGACGACCAAGTCGCCGCTTTACATAATTGGGAAACAGACGCTTGATGTCGGAAAGCCCAAGAGGCACCTATTGCCCTGGTTGAATGCGCCGTGACCGTAAAGGGGGCCGCTTGACCCTTTAAGGCGTAAGCCTGGATTACTATCTGTCGGATCCACCTAGAGATGGTGGCAGACGAGACTGCTTGGCCCTTCTTGGGACCAGCCACCGAAACAAACAGTGAGTCTGACTTCCGGAACAGGGAAGTAGCAGATAGGTGTACTCTCAAAGCTCGGACAATGTCCAAGGAATGCAACGCCGACTCCTTAGGATTCGACGGGTGAGGACACAAAGATGGAAGTACAATGTCTTCGTTGAGATGAAAAGCCGAAACGACCTTCGGAAGAAAGGAAGGCTGCGGCCGCAGCACCACCTTATCCTTGTGGAAAATCAAATAGGGAACCTTGCAGGACAAGGCTGCCAGCTCAGAGACTCGTCTAACTGACGTAACAGCCACCAGAAAGACCACTTTCTGAGAAAGTGTCAACAGGGGAATATCTCTAATATTCTCAAACGGTGCCTTCTGAAGCACAGAGAGGACCAGGTTCAAGTCCCACGGAGGTAGTGGGGGACGGACCGGAGGGGCCACATGTCGAACCCCCTGCACAAATGTACTCACGAGAGAGTGAGTCGCCAGGGGTCGCTGAAAAAAGACAGCCAGGGCAGATATCTGTCCCTTAATCGTACTTAAGGCAAGCCTTTGGTCCACCCCATGCTGTAAAAACAGCAGGATTCTGGAAACCAAATAAGTACGTGGATGCCATTTCATTTCCTCATTTCCTCACACATGGAGCGGTGCGGTGATAAACCTTCCTAGAGGACGGTTTCCGAGCACTTCTCATAGTAGAGATTACTGAATCTGATAGGCCCCGGTCTCTCAGTACCTGGTTCTCAACAGCCATACCGTTAAAGCCAGTGACTAAAGCAGGATGGAGTATGGGACCTTGCGATAGCAGGTCCTTCCGTAGTGGTAGGCGCCAGGGGACATCTGCTACCAGACATACTAGATCGGCGTACCAAGGACACTGAGGCCAATCTGGAACGATTAGGATCATTGGAATTCCCTCTGCCTCCACTCTGCGGAGCAGAAGAGGAAGAAGCCTTAAGGGAGGGAAGGCATAGATTAGCCAATACTGACCCCACGATGCCACCAACGCGTCCGTTGCGTCTGCCCATGGGTCTCTTGACCAAGCCACAAACCTCAATACCTTCCGATTGAGTCGGGAAGCCAGAAGATCTACGTCTGGTGTGCCCCATCTTTGGCAAAGGAGTTGGAACACCTCCGGGTGTAAGGACCATTCTCCCTGGTCCAGCATCTGGCGGCTCAGGTAGTCCGCCTGCCAGTTTTCCACACCCGGAATGTACACGGCCGACAGTGCCGGTACGCTCCTCTCTGCCCACTTCAGGATGCAAGCGACCTCCGATGCTGCAGCTGAGCTTCTTGTTCCTCCTTGATGATTGACATATGCCACTGTTGTGGCGTTGTCTGACTGGATCCTGACTGGACACCCTTGCAGCCTCTGAGACCATTTGAAGAGGCACAGCCTGATCGCCCGGATTTCCAGGACATTGATCGGCAGGAGGGCTTCCTCTGGGGTCCAGCGACCTTGCGCTGACTGAACACCCCAGACTCCCCCCCCCAACCTGTAAGGCTGGCGTCCGTTGTGATCACTATCCAGTAAACCGGAAGAAATTACTTCCCGGCCATTAGAGCCGGTGCTGTCAGCCACCATACCAGGGATCTCCTGACTAGGTGGCTCACTCGGATTTGATAATCCAGAGATGAAGGGCATCTGTTCCATCTGGACAGAACTTCCTTCTGTAACACTCGAGTGTGGTATTGAGCATATGGGACCGCCTCGAAGGAGGCTACCATGAGGCCCAACACTCGCATGCAAAAACGGAGTGACGACCAATTCCTGGAAGTCAGCTGCCGTACTGCAGCCCGGAGGGTCTGCAACTTCTCCACAGGGAGGAATACCTTTGCCTCTGAGGAATCCAGAACCAACCCCAGGTACACTAGGCGTTGAGTGGGCACCAATACTGACTTTTGCGTGTTTAGTATCCAACCACAGTCTCCAAGAGTCTGACAGGTAATAGACACGCTTACCTCTAATTCTGAGCTTGAAGGGGCCTTCAGTAGAAGGTCGTTCCAAGTAGCCCATGATAGCGATACCCCGCTGTCTTAGAAGTGCCAGAATCGGAGTGAGCACCTTGGTGAACGTCCTTGGTGCTGAGGCAAGGCCAAACGGGAGGGCCACAAACTGGTAGTGGTTCTTCCCGATAGCAAATCGCAGAAACCTCTGGTGTCTGGAGTATATGGGGACATGCAGGTATGCATCCTTGATGTCCAAGGAGGCCAGAAAGTCCCCCGGATGGAGAGCCGTGACTACAGATCGAACCGACTCCATCCGAAATCTTTGTACTTTCACAAAGCAATTGAGGGCTCTGAGATCCAAGATTGGACGAACCCCCTCCTTCTTCGGCACAATGAACAGATTTGAGTAAAAACCCTGACCTCGTTCCTGTTCTGGAACTGGAATAACTACCCCGCGTTCCAGTAGACCCTGGACCGCCCCATACAGGGCCTCCCGATGGGTCGGTAGTAGCTGGAGATTGGAGGTGATGAACAAGAGAGAAATTCTATCTTGTAGCCTGAGGAGATTACTTTGCAAACCCACCTGTCGGAGACTAGAGCTGTCCACTGAGTCGCGAATTTGCAAAGACGTCCCCCCCCCCGAGAGTTGGGTGGGGGCGGACCTTCATGCGGACGCAGATTTGTCTGCAGGCTTGTTGGGTTTGCGGGACCAAGGACGCTTTTGTCCTTGGGCAGGCGCCTTGTCGGCCTGGGGTCTTTTCCCTGTCGCCCTAGGGTGACGAAAAAAACGCCTGCGCGCAGTAGACGGGCATGTCGTGGAAAACTCAGCGCGTAGCTAGGGTCGGCACACGCTCGATGGCCGAACTGGGGAGACTACAAGGATCGAGGATCCAGCCTGTAACGGGAGCGCCCGGGGAACCCAGAATCTCTTGGACAGTATGGGATACCCTTGCTTCAGCTTCCCCAATGCCTCTTATGTGTTAACCACCCTGTGTCTCCCTTAGGGGCACAGGGTGAATGAAAACCCCCACTATAATCTGTGATTGTGTGACAGGGGGTCACTTTGGACACAGGGTGAATGGAAAAACCCCACTATGACCTATGATAGCCACATTCAATGCTGTTTATACATTGTATCTAGATTGGGTGTGTACTGTGGTTGGGGGTTGTGTAATCCTTGCTGTGATGAGGTGTAATTGCATTCTATGGTCTATTATGAATTAAGTCTGCTACTGTGACGATGTGGATTGGAGCTGGTCGACCGTCTGGCTGCATATTATGGGATGTTGAAGTGTCTTCTGTGAGGAGGGGGGGGGGGAAATCACCCCTCCCGCTAAGACTGTTTACTGAAGGAGAAGTTTGAACACACCTGACCTGTATCACCATTGTCATTGGTCAGTTTAACCCGCCCTGTTCCCCCAAGGATGGGAGGGAAGGGTTTTGAAGAGAAATGTGTTACCATGTGTTTTGAAAATAAAGTCTTTTTCCCTGTTTTGGAACTTGAAATACAGAGCGTTGTCTCGTATCTCTGGAAGGATTAATCCTATGGGAAGTGGTCGCCTGGCTGTGGAGGGTCGATAGTGGTTGTGTGTTCAGAGAGGGAATATTCTAAATGGCGTTAACCCCTTTCATATTGGGGGGTGTTGTTACACAGCCTGTCACCCAGTCGGCAGTTGATCGAAGATCGCAGGAAACAAAAAATGTAGCAAAAAATATATATCTTTTTCCCCCGGACCAATGGGCCCGAAGGGAGCCATGTCTTACTCCTTGCTAGACAGAAAAAAACTGATCTGCGAGATGCGGACTGAGGTGATATACCCAGAGGGTCTGCCCCCTGGGCGGTACTGTAGAGGGTGTGATGCAACACTTTTTACAAGTTTTCTGCCTAGTCACTCCTAATTGACGGATAATACCCACTTTGTCAATAGAGAAGCTGTGTCGGTCCATGGGTGAAAGAGTAATATTGTTTTTTTTTTTCAAAAATGTTTTTTTTTGTTTATAGCGCAAAAAATAAAAACTGCAGAGGTGATCAAATACCACCAAAAGAAAGATCTATTTATAGGAAAAAAAACATTTGATTTGGGTACAGCGTCGCATGACTGCGCAATTGTCAGTTAACCTGTTCGCGCACGCGCTATAGTCAAAAAAGATGACTACAGTGCAGGCCTAGATTTCCATCCTCCCGTGCATGAACTGCCTGCGGGGCGCGCTCTGTGATCAGCCAGTCTACGAGACTCGGCTGATCACAGATCGGAGTAAGGGGCCAATTCCCACCCCTTATCACATGATCAGCTGTCAGCCACTAGCAGCTGATCACGTGATGTAAACAGAGCCGATAATCGGCTATTTTTTTTTCCCTCACGCTTATAGCGCGAGGAGAAAAAAAAAGCCGATCACTGGCTTCTGTCAGAGGGACATTGGTCCCAAACATGGAGAGCCACTGCCGTCTCATCTGTGCCCACCAGTGGCAATCAGTGCTACCCATCAGTGCCACCTATCAATGCCCACCAGTGCCACCCATCAGTGCCCTTCAATGCCACCCATCAGTGTAGCTTATCATTGCTTATCAGTGCAGCCTCATCAGCACACATCAATGAAGGAGAAAAATTACCTGTTTGCAAAATTAAAAAACTATAAAAACTTTGTTTGTTCAGCAAGAAAATAAAAACCCAAGTGGTGATTAAATGCCACCAAAATAAAGCTCTATTTGTGTGAAAAAAAATGATAAAAATTTAATGTGTGTTCAATGTAGCATGACCACGCATTGTCGTTCAAAGTGTGACAGCTCTGAAAGCTGAAAATTGGCCTGGGCAGGAACGGGGTGAACGTGCCCGGTAGGCAAGTGGTTAACCAGTTGTCAACCGGCCGCCGTCAATTGACTGCGTCATATCACGTTGCGCCTTTAATATCCACTAGGGGGCGCGCGCACCCCCGCCACGTCACTGGGTACCCGATGCGCGTGCCCGGCGGCCACCGGGGGCACCCGCGATTGCCCAGTAATCGAGCAGGACCGTGGATCTGTGTGTGTAAACACACAGATCCACGTCCTGTCAGGGAGAGGAGACCGATGCTGTGTCCCTTGTACATTAGGGACACAGATCGGTCTCCTACCCCAGTCAGTCCCCTCCCCCCACAGTAAGAATCACTAATAGGGAACACATTTAACCCCTTCCTCGCAGGGCCGTTTGAAGGAATTTGGGGGCCCCAAGCAAAATGGACATGAAGGCCCCCCCCCCCCACTCACGCAAAGCCTACAGGAACCACAGCATAGCGATACAGTTTAAGCTCACCCACACTTTATATAAATAAAAAAGGTTTACAGTGCAAATACTGCTGTTGCATATAATCCAACATACTTAAAACACATACACACTCACATTAACATTAAGATGCTGTTTAGGACTGTTTATGGACCGTGGGATGGACAGGGGGACGGTGGGATGGACAGGGGGACGGTGGGATGGACAGGGGGACGGTGGGATGGACAGGGGGACTCCGCACTGTAATATCCACATCATCTCCCCCACTTTAAATATCCACATCTCCCCCCTGTAATGTCCACATCTCCAGTCCCCACATCTCACTTCTGCCGCCGGGTGTACCAAGATGGCCTCCGCTCCGGAGCTAGGCCGAAGCCGCAGCCTTTCCTATGGCCACACTCCGCGGATCGGCTCAGGGCGGAAATCCAGGACAGGCAGCAGGCAGGCACCCTAGGCTGGGGCCCCAGGCCAGCTCGGGGCCCCAAGCAATTGCTTGTTTTGCCTGTCCTGTTCCGACGGCCCTGCTTCCTCGCCCCCTAGTGTTAACCCCTTCCCTGCCAGTCATGTTTATACAGTAATCAATGCATTTTTATAGCACAGATCGCTGTTTAAATGTGAATGGTCCCAAAAATGTGTCAAAAGTGTCCGATGTGTCTGCCGCAATATCGCAGTCACGATAAAAATCGCTGATCGCCGCCATTACTAGTAAAAAAAAAAATAATAATAATAAAAATGCTATAAATCTATCCCCTATTTTGTAGACACTATAACTTTTGCGCAAACCAATCAATATACGCTTATTGCGATTTTTTTTTTTTACCAAAAATACGTAGAAGAATACGTATCGGCCTAAACTGAGGAAAATTTTAAAAAATTTAAATAAAAAAAATGGATATTTATTCTAGCAAAAAGTAAAAAATATTGTGTTTTTTTTCAAACTTGTCGCTCTTCTTTTGTTTATAGCGCAAAAAATAAAAACCGCAGAGGTGATCAAGTACCATCAAAAGAAAGCTCTATTTGTGGGAAAAAAAGGACGCAAATTTCGTTTGGGAACAGCGTCGCACGACCGCGCAATTGTCATTCAAAGTGTGACAGCGCTGAAAGCTGAAAAATGGCTTGGGCAGGAAGGGGGTTTATGTGCCCAGTAGAGAAGTGGTTAAAGTAACATAGTGCTGTATCGCGTAAAAGGGCAGTAAATCTTCCGGAGGTCAGGTGCTTAAACAATCTGATTATTCCATCCATGTTCTTACCCATAACAAACAATAGTCTTATGGCCCGTACACACGATCCAAAAATCAGATGAAAAATACCGCTTTCGAAGCGATCGTACGATAATCGGATCGTTAGTACACAGTTTCCGATCGGACAAGCATAAAACCTTTTAACAAAACGTATGATTTTCACTTAATCAGTACAATTGTCATCCAAAAGTACAATACAAATACACTACAAGACATTACATCACTTCCGAATTTTTTATTCTGCCGTACGAGAATTTTCGTAACTGTCTGTCGTCCGATTTTCGGATTGTGTGTACGGGCCATTAAAGGAGCACTAAAGCTTCCCTTTTTTTTGCCCAAAAATAACAAACATGTTATACTTACCTCCACTGTGCAGCTCGTTTTGCACACAGTGGCCCCGATCCTGGTCTTCTGGGGTCCCTCGGCGGCTGTCTTGGCTCCTCCCCGCAAGGACTCCACACCATAATGCGAGTGAGCTCGCATGGTGTGGAGTGATTGCGGGCGCGCTCCCGTGATACAGCAGCGGCCATAGCCGCCGACTGTATCACTCGGCCCCGCCCCCCGCGCGCCGCGTCATTGGATGTGATTGACAGCAGTGCCAGCCAATGGCTGCGCTGCTTTCAATCCATCCAGTGTAGCCAATCGGCGGCCAGGCTGAAAAACGAAGAGGATGACGGAGACGAGCGTGGGACTTTCGAGGGGCCAGGTAAGTAAAACGGGGGCTCGGGGGGGGGGGCGGTATTGTCGAATGTTTTTTCACCTTAATGCATAGGATGCATTAAGGTGAAAAAACATGTAACTTTACTACTCCTTTAAGGGGAGATTTACTAAAACTGGTACATACACAGAATCTGGTGCAGCTCTGCATAGAAACCGATCAGTTTCCAGGTTTTATTGTCAAAGCTTAATTGAAGAAGCTGAAGTTAGAAGCTGATTGGCTACCATGCAACGCTGCACACAATTCTGAGTGCACAAGTTTTAGTAAATCTCCCTCATAATGTAGGAAAAGTGCCCACTGTTTTCTAAATCAGCACTTTCTCACATACACTCCCATAGAATTCTCTAGTTAGCTGTAACTCAGTGCCATTACACGAGCTCCAGCTCCATACTATACAGGGAGCAGCTTCGTGCAAACAAAGTGCATGTCACTGCCAAGGTAGGTTGTACACAACACACACTACACACAGCACTCACCATTCTTAGTTTTAAATCTGCAGTCGGCACTGCGTCTGCTCTCACTACAAAACATGAGAAGAAAACGCTTCCTGTACTCTGCTGTGGCTCACCAGCTCCCCCTAGTGTCTCGGAGGACTTGCAGCAACCAAACATCTCACATGAACTAAACCTCTCTAATCAATGACTTTATCCACAAAACCTACCCCTGCTTATTAAAACCATGTTTCATATTGAAAATATTCCAAGTCCTATTCAGACTTGGTAGTGTGGAATCACCGCAGTTTTGCCGTGATTCCAAATTGACAATCGCTGCAAAACACGCGGCAGCTCCCGTGTTTGGGTGCCATTAATGAAAGGCACCCCAAACGTGGTGAGATTTTGCCACGATTGTTGCACAACGGAAACGCTCTACAATCATGGCAAAATGCACCTTTAAAAATCTTATGAAGCTTGTCGCCCCAAAAAAAGAGCAGGAGCTTCTTTTGGGTGATAAATGTGCATAGACGTGAATGGGCTGCTCAGTGCACAGCATGCAGAATCGCCCACACAAAATCACGAGCACGAACCCACTACGCAGAGTGTGAATAGGGACTAATATCGAAATTAAACACAATCAACTGATCAAATTTTTATATTTCTGTTAATATTAAAATAATGCTTAAAGGGGTTGTAAAGGTTCGTTTTTTATTTTCTAAATAGGTTCCTTTAAGCTAGTGCATTGTTGGTTCACTTACCTTTTCCTTTGATTTACCTTCTAAATGTTTTTTTTCTTTGTCTGAATTTCTCACTTCCTGTTTCTCCTCACTAAACTTCACACCATCACCCGAGTGGTGTGGAGTCAGCCAGAACAGCTTACTGAACAGCTTACTGAGGAGGAACAGGAAGTGAGAAATTCAGACAAAGAAAACAAAGAAAAAAAATATTTAGAAGGGAAATCTAAGGAAAAAGTAAATGAACCAACAATGCACTAGCTTAAAGGAACCTATTTAGAAAAAAAAATAAACAAACCTTTACAACCCCTTTAAAGGTGGTGCAGATGAGCGTCACAATCTCACCTCTTCCAATCACAGAACGTCTTCCATTCATTGAAAAGAACTGCAAGACTTTTTCAGAATGGATGACCAGCAGAGTGAGCGACCTGCTTTGATCCCCGTGCTGAGTGCTCAAGCTACAACTCTGAAGCCTCATACACACGATCGGATTATTCGACGGGAATAGCGGGATGACAGGCTGTTGTCGGACAATCCGACCGTTTGTATGCTCCATCGCAGGGTTCCCAAACCCCCGGTCCGCGGCCCACTGCCGGGTGGTGTATGAGGCTTAAAGTGGTTGTAAACCCTTACATACCACTTTAACCTACAGGTAAGCCTAGATTAAGGCTTACCTGTAGGTGCAACAAATATCTCTTAAACCTACACGGTTTAGGAGATATTTGCAAAAGAAAGGCACCGCTGTCTACGGCGCATGCGCCGTAGACAATGGCGCGCAGGCGCACTGATCGTTGTTACGGAGATAGTCATAACCTCGCTTAAATGCTTACTATAAGTGATTAAACCTTTTGTCTATATAAAATGAAATCAAACGATAGCGGTGCAAAAAGAGAAAACAATTACATTTATTTTTACAGAAATGATACCACCTCATAGCAAGATGATACCAATGTTACACAATACAAAATAGGAACATTGCTCTAACCTAAAATTATATCACCTATGACCAATGTTACATGATAATACCAATAGGAATATTGCTATGACAAACATGATACCAATGTTACATGATAATAGGAACAAGAGAGCTAAAGAGAAGTAGGCTTAATCTTCTTAAAAATGGGAGAGAGAGAGGGAGAGAGAGGGAGAGAGAGAGGGGGAGAGAGGGAGGCAGAGATTTAGGCAGAGAGAGAGAGAGAGAGATAGGGAGGCAGAGAGAGAGAGAGCTTACTACGTCACCATGCTGCTACGTCAGATCTTCATTCGCAAGGGCTGAGCTTTGGGTCTGCATCCAGATATATACACACCCTTGTAAAACCCCACCCCTCCTCACCCCCCCTTTCCATATGCTAAGACCTTGCATTCCCTTGAGGGGTAGGGGGTTGCTAGATTGGGTGAGGGACTCAGTTAAGCCAGGACCCAACCTGTTCCTTTGTCACCTCCCACCTCCTTTGAATTCACCTCAGCATGCCAACAAATGGTCAGATAAGCCTTTTGTCAGATGAAATTCCACAGCTGTGTATGCTAAGTATTCTAAACATGTTCTACCACTATAGAGTCATTGAAAGATAATTTTAAGTCACCTTAATAATAAAGTATTGTAAAAACATATACAACCATATATACACGTAGAATCCTTTTAATTAGAGAGTTCCCTTGAAGCTTTTTGTTATAAATATGGATTTGAAAAATCTCCACCACAGTCCCCCCTGAAGTTCATTCTTGAACTTATGTCCTCCCTCAATGATTTTATACCCACCCACAACGGCCCAGAAGCCCTGACCCTTCCCCCACCACCACTGCGGCCTCTTCCTTTCTTGAACCCGCCGTAACCCATCAAGGTAGACTTGAGACAGTTCTGGTGCCTTTGAGACTTCACATCCGACCCATGAGAGTCTGTACTGCAATGCTTCATCGCCCCTCTGCATTGGAAGAGCGGAATTCAAACATTAATGGCAGGATCCTTTCATATTTAGTCCTATAACTTGGAAATATGGTGTTATGATTGTCACGATTGGATCGGACCGCGAGACAGCACTTTTCAGCATGGTGAAGGAAAGTTTCCGAAGAGTCTTATTCGTGGCACGTTTTTCTTAAGAGATGCGTTGCTTCTTCTTGGTATTGGTTGGGCGGGCCTCCGGACAGTCGTGCATGAATACAAAAAAACAACAAAAAAAGGAGAATGTCAGACCGGAGTTATTGGCGGAATGTCAGACACGAGCAGTGGCGTGGCCATTAAGACTAAATACCTATGAGGGGTACAATGTGTACGAGTAAGGTGGGATCCCCACAGGGTACTGAGACCGAGCCACGGCCAGTATCATCCATTGCCCTTGATGGTAGGGATAGTCAACACTGCCTGCTATTGTTAGGTCCCTGGGTTCACCACACCTGCTCACGGGGCTCAGGTTAAAGCAGTGGGCAGATTAGGGGAGGTAAAATTACATTAAGACATGGGACCTGGATGTCCAGGGATACTTTGTGAAATATGGTATTTGTATGTTTCAGGAACCCATTCTATGGAACCCACTGGACTCTTAAAAAAATGGAGTCAGGCAGAGACGGTAAACCCTTACAATTCACAACTCATATCTGATATTCAAACAAAAGTTCCAGAAGATGAATACATTTATTTTCCAAGATAAAGCAGAATATGAACCATAGAAAGTAGGAAAGAGAAAAGAAAGAGAGAAAAAAAAAATACAATAAGCAACAAAACATACAGGTTCAATGCTGCTTCGACCCAGACCGTTTGTCACCCATTTCCCTTTATGTCAAAGAGCACTGACTCTGCATTCATAAAAACAAACAAACAATATATAACTGTCCTGAAACAGTGCCTCGAAAAATAATATATTGTGGCTGTTGCAGCAGCAGCTTGGCAGAAAAAAATAAAAAATAAAAATAAAAAATAAAAATAAAATAAAGGAGGAAAAAAATAAAAATAGATAACTCTTCTATCCTATTAGTGATCAACAGGTGAACAGGATCACTGTCACTAACAATTTACAAGTCGGGTAGAAAAAAAAAAAAAAAAAAATATTTTAAAAAGGAGAGGCTAAACCAATGGTTGCCAAAAATTTTTTTTAGAATTTAGTCACCCCGACTGTCCTTTAATATTACAGATTGAACAGGCTTATCCCTAGAACAAAAACAAGAAAAATATAGTTCTAGGGTCCTCTCTTAAATGCGCAAGCTACTCTAAATCGGTCTCTTAATAGTGACCCGCATTGGGACCGCAACAGGGTGGAGTTTACTAAAGTTTTGGCCCCAGAACATCCTGATTTCCATCTCCCTTGTTATCTCCTCCCATGCTCCACCTCAGGACTGCTCCAGAACCTCTGGAACTCCCCACCTTTAAACCCATACGCCCAGCCAGGCACTCCCCTTTCCACACCTAGGTGTCCCTAAATACTCTTTTATTCCAGGAAGCCTACCCCGCCTCCACCTAAAATGTTACCTCAGCCCGCTCCATATCAGATAATTCCCAGCGGCTATTATTTTTGTTCCACCCCCTCCTCTTAGATTATCAACCCCTAGAGAAGGGCCTTTTTATTCACGCCTTGCCCAAACTGTTGGCACCAATTAAATCCTGTTGCCTAAAGTTTAACTACCCATCTTTTAACTCCTCCCCGAATCCCAACGGAAGTTTCACTAAGTGTAAGGGGATGTCAGGTTTTATAAAAAAACTTTCTTTCGGGGCTATAGGGGTGAAACCCGGGGTTCCTTCTATATCCCTCCCAAGGACAAGAGTGTAGGTACACTAGACTCCCCAAGGTAGTGTACCCTGCTGAGTACAATTCAACCTGATGCTGAAAACAGTGTATCATTAGCCATGTGATGTCAGCATCAGTACCCCAGCATCCGGTATTGAGTCTACCAACACCTACACCATCGAAGCAATGACAAAAACCCACAAAATTCTATCCCATTGACCATGCCCAGGGTATATCATGCACCCCTACCTACTGTTAGGTTCAAGAAACACCCTTGTTCCATGACTAACGCCACATCAGTATCCTCTAGGTCAAAGAACTAAGCTCGCCTATATCCCAAATAATACCCAGGTGCTTCCTTCCCAGCAATGATCTCCCCATCCAGAACAGAGTGAAATACATTCACCACTGTGTATTGGCCGTGCAGGGGACATTGTGGTCACACCTCTGACAGAGGGAAACATCAACCTGCCCCCAGCTTCCGTACCCTCTGATCACATGTGGGTCCCTTAGCCACAAATGCAACAAGATAGAATCCCCAGTCAGCAAGCCACTGGTTCCCTCAGCTCTACAGACCGAGTCTGCATTTCTGTAACACCTTTCACAATCCAAACCAGTACAGCCCATCCAGGCATTCGACTACCACTTTGGATTAGTGTAGGCGACATGTTTTGGCACAGTCTTACTGAGTGGTGATGCTAACTCATCAGGCCACTGCCCCTCATAGAGAGATTTGTACAAACAGCTTGAGGCTGGTTGATAACTCCACCTGCCCATGTGTGCATACCAGAGCCACTGACATATATCTGCCCTGTACCATCCCATACTCTCTACCAACCTCTCACCATGGCGGACAAAATCTTGAGTCCCTTTACACTGGGTCCTATTCCCCCCCATATAGTGCTGAATACATCCCTCCTCTTCCGGCTACTCCTCAGAGATAAGCGTCCTGTATGAACCTCACCCTGTGTCCGCATATCTCTGGGAGAAAACCACTTGTACCATGACCGCACTTGATTCAGTGTGTATTCAGCACATATAGGATAACAGGTTTCCATCAACCACTATGAGATGCTGGAGCGCCATGTGGTGATGGAATACTGTAGATACCGGCACCATATTCAGTGTCCCACCTGTCCCCCAAAAAAAAAAAAAAAAAAACAAAAACATTTCCTCCTTTCAATCCCTGTCCGGACTCAAACCCCTCAGAACCAGATGGACTCCATTGTGTAACCCAGTAGAGTGGTAGGATAGTACCCAAATTGACCGTAATATAGGCACAATGTTCCGTCCCTGATATGTAGCCCAGGACCTCCCAATGTGTTCCTGATTATCTCCAGCTCCATAGTCTTTATGGTACCCAGTGACCCGCCTCCCGCTCCAAAGACAGTCGTCATCAAGCCTCTCTTTTTCCTAAGTTATGGGATATGGTCTGGATACCCGGATTGAAAACCACCTGCCACCAGGTACACCCAATCCCTCATATAGACTGCACACCTTCTCCCTCCTCTTTCAATTCGGTATTCAGACAATGTTATACTTCACCCCTACAACACAAGCTGCCTACACTATTCAGACAGGACTCACATGAATGACAGGAGCCTAGTGCCACACTGGGGCACTGGTCTTCTTGGCCTGCAAGACACAGACAACTAGTTAAGGTACACAAGGACTCTAGGACAGGAAGGACACCTATGGGTGTAAACTGAGGAGAATACGGCATGCCCACACATACCTCGGACGCGAGGGCTCTTGGAACAGCCAAGCGTTGGTAACACCCCATACAACCTTCCTGCACAATTTTTCCCCAGACCCAACCAAAACTATACAATATGAGGCCAGACCTATACCCTCTCAACTTGTATGCAATCAGGCAGGCCCTCATACCACACCTCCGCAGGTAAATCTACTAAGACAAATCCCTTGCAGCACTGAGGCGCTGGGACCACTGAACAGTAGGGGGTACCCGAGCCGACCGGTGTGCCTTGAAACACACTGATATTTATTAGGCAATTGGTAACAAATAGCCACATAAACAGTCCCAGCAGGAAACTATGAGAAGGGTTGGTTTGCCCTATTTCAGAGAGATGGGATTGCTTGGTGACACGGTAGGAAACAGGTTTGAACTACATTTGGGGACACACAGATAGCTAGGGACATTAGCATACCTTAGCCTCAGGCAATGAGCCAAACTTGTACAGCCAGGTATGGTTGGGAGTGTACCTAATTACAATAACAGCGAGGGGGGGTGTAAGCAGTCCTACTCCTGAACACGAGTTCGCCCAAAGTAACATCAGACCATTACCCTTTTACCACTAAGTGCAGCACCCCTGGCAGAGATTTATAATGCTCCTTAGCCTCACATATGAGTAAGACTGCCAATACTTTTACTTTATAACAACTAATATGCAGACTTCAGTTAATTGGTTCTGCTACTCAGTAGATCAGAACATACAACACACACTGGGTGGTCCAAAACACAACCGAATGGGCTGACAACTAGACATTCCAACTAGATAATGGTGGCGACAACCTAAAACATTTACATGTGAACCCCGACCAACCAGGAAAAAATACTTTTTTTATCACGTTGTTCTCTGGAGGCTACGATTTCCTCTTGTTCTGAAAGCCAGAAAACCCAATTATCGACTCTGAGGGATAAAATTCCAATAAAAGTTAGTGATAAACATTCCATTTTTCGCAATTTACAAAAAACAATTCCAGTAACAAGACATTAGCATATGAAACACAAATATACATTACTTTACATTACATAAACCGTGCACTTTTTTTTTTTAAATACCAAAAATTGTTGAGCTCAACTTTTAATTAATATGTATTACATAATACACATTAATACCACGTGGGTTTTTGTTTCCCCAAAAAAATGTATTCACCATGGTGAGAAAAAAATTAGCAACTTGTACTGTGCTGGAAAAAAAACTGTCACTCTTACATTTATCATTCTCCTCCCATTTTCTTCCTCATTACAGACTGACGGAAGAAATGCGTGGTGCAGGAAAAAAGAAACAATGAAATAGCCTATGATACTTTTACCTCCCTTAGACTCGTATTTATCCATATGTACAGCTGTCTACATACACCTGTTCTCTGAGTACAAACTCCTTGGACCTGAAAAATACTTATAAGCAAAATCATTACTCTATCCTTCATATTTAACCTGCAAAGAATGGTAAACAATAATGACATTCCTGTACATTGGTAAATTGTCAATGGCATTCTTTCAAAACCGATTCAAACAAAACCCTCTGTAACCCTTACCTTTCCCGTTCCTACAAAAATACAACAGCCGCGACGCATCGGAGGATCGCCGCGGTAAGTTTGAACATATTCACGTTACTACATACAAACATTCAGATACAAACATGGGGGAGATACTTCATAGTTTCCAAAACCACAAATGAAAAAACAAAAACAGCCAGAATTCTCCCTTCACTCTTTCAGCAACAGGAGAAAAAAAAAATACAATGGGAAAAACATGAGAGCAGCTCGAGAACCTGGCCTGGACCAGCCATACAAAGTTCAAACAAATGGGCATGAGAATCTAACCACCGTTCCGCCTCTGAGAATCACGAAAGCGTGTACTACACCTCCATCAACACTCATCATTACAGATTTCTGAAGCCACAGCTGAACTACATCCAAGGTACCTTTATTCTGAGGTCTCGTCCTCCAGACATCAAAAGTACCTTCCAAAGGAGTACACCTTACTGTACCCTCTGACCAGATATGTCATCCTTTAAGGGGTCTCATGTCCGGAGACCCAAACCCAGATCTCATGTGCGGTGCAGCTGTCTGACTGGTGGGGAGCCTAATTTTTTTCCTCCCAAGCATGGACGGCACATTACCCATGACGATTCGAATCGCTTATGAAGTGTCCCGCGTCCAGGACACCCTTGCGCTTTATTTTCGGAGCGATTATGGTTTACGGCTTTATTACCATAATCGACCCCCGGAATCCCGGTTATTTTACACGGCCTGACCGGGGCTGTTAGCGTACTACTCCTCACGTTTATGTAATTCACAGGAATTCCGATTATTCTACACGGCCCGACCTGTCTCACGATAAACGTGTTTGTCAGACGAGCTGCAAAGCACCATGAAATCCTCCACTATTCAAAACAATATTATGGCTTCTTTCTACCTGCATCTAGATGTTACAATAATGGTGATGCCTCCTGTTTGCTCTCCACCCAAAACTGTATTACAGTACAAAACTTCACAAAATTGGAACGAAATGTCCTGAACTTTTTTTAACGGTACCATTTATCAACCAATCATAATACTTCACCACAAAATCCCTTGCTGAATCGTCTTCTGTAACACAAACACATTTTAGTAAAAGCACTTTCACAAAAAACTATTACAGCCTGGCTCAGGTCATTTGCATGTCAATACAATTTGTTTTACATTCTCACAGATCTGGTTGGAAAGAAAGGGGGGTCATTTCGGGCTGTCAGCAGCTGAGAACATAATGTCACAGATCTGCACTACACCTCTCGCATAGTCTCCACACACACATATTCACACACTTGGTCAAAGATGACCTCTAAACATCACACAAATCAGAATCTTTTCTATCATAACCTGTACTTCTTAAACCCATAACATCTGTTTGGTAAGGTTCTTCCTTGTCCCCCTGTTCATCATTACTCTACCATCCATGCACAATAAGCATCTCTTTCCCAAGCATTTGGCTTGACCGTACCATTTTTTTCAAAATACAGTTTCCCAGTCCACCATTCCCAACATTGCATATTTCCCAACTCAAGGCCCCTGTATCAATCCTTTCTTCCTTCGGGGTCAAGTGGTAAGGTTCCCCGCAGTTAGACTCCCTCTTTGAAGCGATTTTATTACCCATCCTTTACGGACGAAAGACCTTGAACTGATCCCGCAAACCTCTTATAGGTTGCTTTATATGTCAAAGTTAGCTACTCTTTGACCAATGATTGGGTTCGACAGGTACCGCCCCTGTCGCCGTTGCGAACCTTTTTTCACTACTCTGCCAGAACAACCACTGCTCTGACTATAGTCCTTCAAAAAATAAGCCTGGAAATCTTCCCAACTAAATAAATAGTTTAATCTCCCCGTGGACTTCTCCAAAGTATTAAAAAAAAAAAGACTGTATTACAGGGCTTCCCAAGCGTTAAGCTTGATTAGACCCTATGATTGCTTGTAATGCAGGAGGCAGTTTAACTGATGCCCACCTAATTGCAACATGATTTTTTAGCAGTTACAATATATGACCACAGCACATCTCATGGACAACGACAAAATGGTGGATGATGCCCGATTTTTCCCGCCAAAACCAGCATGGGACATACCATATGGGTTCCCACACACAAAGGAAAACAAAAATAGTCTCCATCAGATTGCAACACCGAAAAAAAACGCACTACTCCATTCGCACCAAACATCAAAATCTGCCCCAAAAGCTTACAATCCCCCCGTTAGTAGTTTACACAGAAAGATAGATTCCCACACATCCAGATAATTCAGTGTGATTTAGTCTCCGTTTCCACTGATGCAATTCGCCATGCGACCTTGGACACAAAGTCGCATTACAAATCGCTTACCATTGATTTCAATAGCACCCATTCCAATCTATGTGACTCAAAGCTGCAGTGACTCTATCAAAATCGCATTCAACACCACACCACAGTGGCACTAAAGCTGCATTTCAATGTCACACGACATTGGAGTTGCGCCAGTGGAAACGCAGCCCTATACGCACAGGTTTGTTTCAATCCCAAAGATTGGCCTAATCTTAATCAAAGGGTCAACTGAAATTGATTCCAAACAGAGCCCTTATCATTCCTACCGACACCCTGCTGCAATTTCATTCTATATACATACATTATTCAAAAATCAGTCTCATCAAAATATTCGCCTAGACAAAAAGGTAAAAAGTTAAGTTCTGAGAAGTTTTTGTTAGGTATTCAGACAGGTTAAAAAGACATAAGTAGGACCAGCTCTGTCTACCATACTAGAAATAATATTCACCCAATTTTAAACTTCCTCACACGTGGCACCAAATGTTACGGAGATAGTCATAACCTCGCTTAAATGCTTACTATAAGTGATTAAACCTTTTGTCTATATAAAATGAAATCAAACGATAGCGGTGCAAAAAGAGAAAACAATAACATTTATTTTTACAGAAATGATACCACCTCATAGCAAGATGATACCAATGTTACACAATACAAAATAGGAACATTGCTCTAACCTAAAATTATATCACCTATGACCAATGTTACATGATAATACCAATAGGAATATTGCTATGACAAACATGATACCAATGTTACATGATAATAGGAACAAGAGAGCTAAAGAGAAGTAGGCTTAATCTTCTTAAAAATGGGAGAGAGAGAGGGAGAGAGAGGGAGAGAGAGAGGGGGAGAGAGGGAGGCAGAGATTTAGGCAGAGAGAGAGAGAGAGAGAGATAGGAGGAGAGAGAGGGGGAGAGAGGGGGAGAGAGGGAGGCAGAGATTTAGGCAGAGAGAGAGAGAGATAGGGAGGCAGAGAGAGAGAGAGAGCTTACTACGTCACCATGCTGCTACGTCAGATCTTCATTCGCAAGGGCTGAGCTTTGGGTCTGCATCCAGATATATACACACCCTTGTAAAACCCCACCCCTCCTCACCCCCCCTTTCCATATGCTAAGACCTTGCATTCCCTTGAGGGGTAGGGGGTTGCTAGATTGGGTGAGGGACTCAGTTAAGCCAGGACCCAACCTGTTCCTTTGTCACCTCCCACCTCCTTTGAATTCACCTCAGCATGCCAACAAATGGTCAGATAAGCCTTTTGTCAGATGAAATTCCACAGCTGTGTATGCTAAGTATTCTAAACATGTTCTACCACTATAGAGTCATTGAAAGATAATTTTAAGTCACCTTAATAATAAAGTATTGTAAAAACATATACAACCATATATACACGTAGAATCCTTTTAATTAGAGAGTTCCCTTGAAGCTTCTTGTTATAAATATGGATTTGAAAAATCTCCACCACACCGTCTGTCAGAAAGCCGCGAATGAAGCAGCGAGTGGCGGCACTCCCGCGCTTGCGCGGGAGTGACATCACGCGACTCCGGCCAGTCACAGAGCTGGAGTTCGCGGCCCCCGGAAGAAGAGGGGTGAAGATGGACGCTCGCTGCCATTGAGGAAGACGGCGACATTGCGGGCTTCTACTGCAGGTAAGTGTCACATAATGGGCTACTATGCAATGCATAGTAGCCCATTATGCTTTACCTTTGCAGGGAAACAAAGAGGAAGTAAACCCATCAGGGTTTACTTACTCTTTAAGGCTCCATTCACACCATGGCGTTCCGTTTTGCGGGTGGAATCGCCGTGATTCTGCCCGAGATTCGGAAACGCTGCTAATTGCGGGACGCCCTTGCGATCCCCGTTACTTTGAATGGCATCTAAATGCCTGCGTGATTTTGCCGTGAATGTCGCCCGATGAATTGCGCTAAAATCGCGGGACGCCTGTCGTCCAAAAGAAGTTTTTGTACTTCTTTTGGACCACAGGCATCCCTCAATTATATTTGCGTGATTTTACTGCTATTCTACTTTTGGGCGACAGGCGTCCTGCGATTCTGTTTACGCAATTTTACCACGATTCATTGGGCGACAATCGCTGCAAAATTGCACCGCGATTTAGGTGCCAATCAAAGTAACGGGGATCACAAGGTCATCCCGCGATTTGCAGCATTTTCGAATCTTCCCCCGTAAAATGGAACGCCATGGGGTAAATGAGCCTACAGGTGATACTCGAAAAATTAGAATATCGTGCAAAAGTTCATTTATTTCACTAATGCAACTTAAAAGGTGAAACTAATATATGCAATAGACTCATTACATGCAAAGCAAGATAGTTCAAGCCGTGATTTGTCATAATTGTGATGATTATGGCTTACAGCTCATGAAAACCCCAAATCCACAATCTCAGAAAATTAGAATATTACATGCAATCAATAAAACAAGGATTGTACATAGAACAATATCGGATCTCTGAAAAGTAGAAGCATGCATATGTACTCAGTACTTCGTTTGGGCCCCTTTTGCAGCAATTACTGCCTCAATGCGGCGTGGCATGGAAGCTATCAGCCTGTGGCACTGCTGAGGTGTTATGGAAGACCAGGATGCTTCAATATCGGCCTTCAGCTCTTCTGCATTGTTCGGTCTCATGTCTCTCATCTTTCTCTTGGCAACGCCTCATAGATTCTCTATGGGGTTCAGGTCAGGCGAGTTTGCTGGCCAATCAAGCACAGTAATCCCACGGTCATTGAACCAGGTTTTGGTGCTTTTGGCAGTGTGGGCAGGTGCCAAGTCCTGCTGGAAAATGAAGTCAGCATCCCCATAGAGCTCGTCTGTGGAAGAAAGCATGAAGTGCTCCAAAATCTCCTGGTAGACGACTGCGTTGACCCTGGACTTAATGAAGCACAGTGGACCAACACCAGCAGATGACATGGCTCCCCAAATCAACACAGTGTAAACTTCACACTGGACTTCAAGCATCTTGCAGTGTGTGCCTCTCCATTCTTCCTCCATACTCTGAGTCCTTGGTTTCCAAATGAGATGCAAGATTTGCTCTCATCAGAAAAGAGGACTTTGGACCACTGAACAACAGACCAGGTCTGTTTTTCTTTTTTTTTTATCAAATCATCTTTTCTCTTGTTTTTTACCACATGTGAAAACATACAACCATTTTCCTTTATATATAACAATGCATACACCGAATATCGCATAAATCGGAAAATCCACATATCCCCCTTCCATTCCACCCTTGCACTCCCACTTTTCCTTCATCCCTGCACCATCCTCACTTGTCAGACACCCACCCTTGAACGTGCTTCCACTTCTATCCATTGTTTCCACATATTTTTAAATTTCTTTTTATTTCCCCTCTTAGTGTATATAAATTCCTCTTTAGTGACCATATCCTCTATCACCTTCCTCCATTCAGTCGCTGTGGGGGGGGGGGGGGGTTTACCGCTTGCCACTTCTGCGCAATAAGTTTCCTTCCTTGAAACAGACACCTTATAATTGCCGTGTTTATGTCTCCTGACACCCCATTTTCTTCCAGGAGACCCAATACACACAGTTTAACCTCCGGTTGCAGAGCTGTCCCAAATACCACATTTATCTTCTCTACGATCTCTTTCCAATACTGATATAACTTGGAACACCTCCAAAACATGTGTATTAGGTCTCCCCCGTTGTCCCCGCATCTCTGACATTTTGCATCCTGCCTCCTACCAAACTGGAACATCCTTTGGGGTGTATAATATACTCTATGTATCAGGTAAAGATGAGACACTATCTGGGAGGGAGACAATGACACTCTGGATCCTGTTTCTAATATGCGTTTTCACTGTTCCTGTGACAGTGGACCCACATCCCTCTCCCATTTATCCTTGTTTTTATTGTCTGATCCCACTCCTTGATCCGCCTCCTCTATATGCCCGTACATCTCTGAGATCATCCCTCTGGAGTCCTCTGCGTTTACTAGTTTACGGAGGAGGGGCATATCGTTCCATGCTGGTGATCCCTGTCCAAACTGTGCGTTCACCGCATGCCTGATTTGCAGGTATCTGTAAAAGGATCTATTCGGGACTGCATATTCTTCCCTTATCTCTTGGCAAGATTTTATTCTCCCTGCTCTAAAAAGATGTACCAGTAGGTGTATTCCACCTCTATCCCATTCTTCAATTTTCCCCATAACTTTAAGTTCTTTTAAGTTATTATTATCCCATATAGGGGAAAATTCAGAAAATCCACTGTATCCCAACATTTTCTTAATATTCTCCCAACATTTTACCATTAGTTGTACTGTGGGACACCTAGAACAAAAGGAATCTGCCTCCACTGCCTCAACTACTGTATCATGGCTAGTGTCGTTCAAAATTAACCCCTTTACGGCTTCACTACCTACTGATAGGTTACTACCCCGCATGTGCTGCATTTGTGTGGCCAAGAAGTAGTGTCTCGGATTTGGAAGTGCCAATCCCCCTTCTCTTTTGGTTGCTGTAAGGTTCGGAGGCGGATCCTAGCTACTCCCCGCCTCCAAATCAATTCCCTAAATAAACTGTCCAGTTTTTTAAGCCAGTGTTTGGGGATCCATACTGGGGAATTGTGCAGGATAAACAGGATTTGCGGCATCCAAACCATCTTCACCAGATTGCACCGGTCTGCCACCGAGAGTGGGAGGCGGTTCCAAACTCTGCACTTCTGTCTCAATTTTGTCATTAGAGGTACTAAATTTCCATCTATGTACTGCCCTGGATCTCTTGTTACAGTTATTCCCAAATATTTCATTTGGCTCACAACTTTCACTTGAGCTATCTGCCGTGACAATGGGTCTATCGGCAAAAGTGCAGATTTGTCCCAATTGATTGTCAGCCCCGAAAATTTGCAGAAAACCCCTGTTATACCCATTGCTGTCTCCAATGAAGTCTGCGTATCCCCTAGAAAAAGTAGTATGTCATCCGCATACATTGCGATCTTCTCCTCCCCCAGCCTCCTCTTGAAGCCCTGTACTTCCGGGTATGCCCTTATGGCGATAGCCAGTGGCTCCATTGCAAGAGCGAAAAGCAGGGGTGACAACGGACACCCCTGCCTTGTCCCCCTCTCTAACTGGAACCACTCCGAGCACTCACCATTTATCCTTACTTTCGCCCTGGGACTTTCATACAACATTTTGAGCCATTGGATAAATTAAGGACCAAACTGGAATTCCACCATCGCTCTCCACAGGTAATGCCACTCCAGGCTGTCAAATGCCTTAGTTGTGTCTAGGGACAGGACAGCTCTTGACCCCTCTTTCTCTGTTGGCAACTGTATATTTAAATACGTTCTTCTTATATTAGTACTTGTGGATCTGCCTGGGATAAATCCAGTTTGGTCTGGGTGTACCAGTTTCAAGACTATTTTATTTAGCCTTATTGCCAATGTTTTAGCCAGAATCTTTACGTCTGAACACAAAAGAGATATCGGCCTGTATGAGGCTGTCTCAAGTTGATTTTTTCCCCTCTTTTAATAGGACGATAATTGTTGCTTCTGTCATGGATGCAGGTAGCTTCCCCTCCTCTGCCGCCCAATTGAATACCTCCAGAAGTCCAGGGAGCAGCACCTCGCTGTAGGTTTTATATATTTCAATTGGCAGACCATCTGGCCCAGGGGCCTTTTGGCCTGCCATATCGGCATTTGCCGTTTGTAGCTCTTCCAACGTAAGCGGTGCCTCCAATCTCTCTTTATCTTCCTCTGATAACTGGGAATCTGTAGTCCTTTAAAGAAGGTATCCATTTATCCTTCTACACTGCTATGCGGTGTGCTGCTATACAGGTTTTGGTAATACTTTCTAAAAACCTCAGTTATTTCCGGGGTGCCGCTCTTAATTTCCCCATCCTCATCGCAAATCGCTGGGATGACAGATAGGGGAGCGTTAGCCCTGGCTATCAGGGCCAAAATTCTGCCCACTCTCTCACCCTCCCCAAAAAAGGTCTGCTTTTGAAATAGCCTTTTATTTTCCGCCTTTCCCAATAACAGCTTTTTATACTCTTCCTGTCTTCCTAATGCCCCATACACACGATCATTTTTAATGTCATTTTTCTCGTCATTTTTTTTCTTGTTTCCTCTCAAGCCTGTCTTGCGTACACACCATCATTTTAAAAAATGTTCAAGCAAAGCGCGGTGACGTACACCACGTACGACGGCACTATAAAGGGGAAGTTCCGTTCGAATGGCGCCACCCTTCATGTTAGCAAAGTTTGGTGAGAGACGATTCGCTCTTTTCAGTCTAGTGCTTTTCAGTCCGTTACAGCGTGACGAATGTGCTATCTCCATTACGAACGCTAGTTTTACCAGAACGAGCGCTCCCGTCTCATACTTGATTCTGAGCATGCGCATTTTTTTTCACGTCGTTAAAGCATACACACTATCGTTTTTCACGTCGTTAAAAAAAACGACGTGAAAAACGACGTGAAAAAAGAGAGCATGTTCGAAATTTTTAATGCCCGTTTTTCACGTCGTTAAAAATGCTCTGGAGCATACACACGATCATTTTTAATGGCCATTTTTTTTAATGGCATTTTTAACGGCATGAAAAATGATCGTGTGTATGGGGCATAACCATTCTTTGTGTTTCTCTAAGGTTGGGTTTTCCACATAGCAAATCTCTGCCCTTTTCACCATTTCCCTTACTGCGACCTCCTTGGCCCGTGATTGTTTTTTAATGAGTGAGATTTTCAGAATTTAAACTCCTCTCAGGAATGCTTTCAAGGGGTCCTATATAACCCCCCTCGAGGCTGAGCCTTTGTTTAATGTTATAAACTCTTTTATGCTAGCGCTTATCTCCCCCGGCTCTTCAATAACTTCCAACCAAAACGGATTTATCTTCCAGTCCCTTTTACTGTGGCCACTGCTTATCTTAATTTCAAAGGTCACTGATGAGTGGTCCGAGATACTTCTGGGTTCGTATTCCACCCCATCCACCTCCCCCAGGGCCTCTTCATTACAGAGTACAAGATCTATCCTGGACAATGTAGCATGCGTCCTTGAGTGGCAGCAGAATTGTCTTTCCCCCGGGTGTCTCCCCCTCCACACGTCCACCAGCCCCGTCTCCCCACAAAATTGGAGAAGGGGGCTGCCGGGCGTATGGACGGCGAGGGTCCCGGCCGGGAAACTATCCATGTTTTTATTCATCATCATATAAAAATCCCCCGCCACCAAAACAGGTACACCCGCCTTGTCCATCACAAATTCCATTAACTCCCAAAGTATTTCTGTACTAAACGGGGGGGGGGGGGATATAGATATTAGCCACCACATACTCCTTTGTCTCTATCTGGCAAAAAAGGAATATACACCGCCCCTTTGAGTCCACCTTACTCTGTCTGCAGGAGAACACCAGTCCAGAATCAACCAATACACTTACCCCCCTTGAATGTAGGTGGAATGGTATTGTACTCGGTGTAGGTGTAATAGGTGTAGGTGTAATGGTATTGTACTCGGTATCTCCTATGCTTTAATATACTAGTGGTATCCCTGTCCAGATGCGTCATAATGTTGCCCGTTTCCGCCATTGAAAAAATTGCTTGTCTTTTGGCAGGATCTTTTACCCCCCGAACATTCCATGAGCACACCTTATTACTTCTGACTTGGTTTTTCCTCCTGTTCTCTCTGTTATCTGTCATCTACCCCTTTTTTCCCTGTTTTAGCAGTGTGCCTCCAATAAATCCATATACCTAAACGTGCTTTCCCCTTCGTGTTTTCAATATTTCCCTTTAAGAAATTGTGCACTAATTGGTGATTCCCCCTTATCTGTGCCTGTACCCCACCCCAACATACATCCACCCCTACCCCTCCCCCCAATCATACCTCAACCCCCACTCCCCCCCTTTTCTCTCCCTTCCCGCCCACACCGCCATCCACCCTCCCACCCCCCCTCCCCAATCCTTGCCCTTCTTGGGGCACATTTTGGGGGCGCCTTAAGTGACCGTATCTACCCTTTAATGTGTGCTCTGCTGTCTTCTCCCCCGTTGACCCTGCCTTTAGTCTATTTGAAGTGTCATACCCTATTGCATATTTCAACCATTCATCATAATGTACAATCTTGTGTCCCCATCTTTGTGCAGAACCCAAAAAGTTCACACAAAAAAAACACTTTGGTCAGCCCCGTTACCATTGCCGTACCCCCTCCCCACCCCACCCGCTCCCCTGTGTCCAAATATATAAAAAAAAAGGAAAAGGAGACCAGAGAGAAAAAATTTGTAAAAAATTCCTGGGAAAAAAAGGTCAAATTCACCCCCCCTTAAAAAAAAGGGGGGGGGGGAGAGATTAATAGAAGGGAGACTCAAACCTCCCTTCTCTTTTTGTGTCTTTTAGGCTTTAGTTACATTTTATTATTCTCCTTCACCCCGCTGTAACTTCCCCTCATTCGCAGTCCAGCCATGATGTGTGCTGAAAAACATATTTTCGCCCTTTACTGTTACCCGCAGACGTGCCGGATAGAACATTGCATATTTAATTCTGTTTTGCAATAGTCTGTGTTTACATTCAGAAAAACCTGCCCTTTGTCTCTGTAGTTCGGGGGAAAAGTCTGGATAAATTGAAATTCTTGCACCGTTGTGTTGTATTTCCTTCATCTCTCTTGCCTTTTGAAGGATAATGGTTTTGTCTGTGAAATGTAAGAGTTTAATGAGTATTGGCCTTGGTGGGCCTCCAGAAGCTAGGGCCCTAGAAGCAACTCTGTGAGCACGCTCAATTGAAAAAAACTTTGATAAGCTGTCTTCGCCAAACACACTTTTAAGCCAGTCTTCCATAAATTTTGAAGGATGGTTACCTTCACTTTTCTCTGGGAGACCTAGTACCCTTATATTCTTCCTACGTAATCTGTTTTCCATATCATCAATTTTACTGATGCACATGATCAGCTGTTCTCTCATTACTTTCATCTCTTTTTTCATTGGACTGACATCATCTTCCACCTGACTTAGTCTCTCCTCTAACACAGAGGTCCGTATACCAATCCCCTGTACATCATGTTTAAATACAGACATGTCCTCTTTAATACCTTTCAGTTGACCAAATATATCAGTTAATGATGACTTACAGTTGTTGATTGCTTGGAAGATTGTTTTCATGGATGGCTCCCCCTCCTCCGCTGTTCCTATGGTTGCCTCCATCGCTTCTGTCGGTGCCTTTTTCTTTGTCCCTTGATTACTTGCCAAGGTTGCTGTGTCATGGGAGCGGGTGTGAGGTTCGGGCTACGGCAACCTCCGCCCTCTCACCTCAACATCCGGTCACGCCCCCGCCCAATTTTTTGGTACTGGTGCTGGTGCCTGACCTTGACCTTGACTTTTTCTCTGGGTGTTCGGCTGTTGCCCCCCTTGTCCCTTTGTAGGTCTCTGACCTGCTGTGTGCACCGGGGTATGTGCAAATTTCTCCAGCTTGGCTGCTGCTGCCGCCTGGCTTGCCTTTGTCCCACGTACACGCTGTACCTGTTGCTGTATACCGGTGCCCGTGCATGCCCCCTCCTTTCTCGTCATTACTGACAGTGTACCCGGCATTTCGAACAGAGGGAGAGAGAGGTAGAGAAAAAGGGTGGGGGAAAGGGAGGTCTGGTGTCCCTCCACTCCCCACCCGTAACAACACCTGTGTCTCTGAGTCTCTAACCCCCCTATATCAACTCCAGAAGCAAGGCAGGTCACACCAAAGAAAAAAAGGTTCAATGGGGCACAACAACAATCCGCCCAGTCACAGTGAACTCTGGCCGCTCCAGACTGCTGTCCGTTCCTCCAGCTCCTTCGGACCGCAGCTCGTCTATTGCGGCCGGAGTGGAGCCGCCGCAGCTCGTCCCATCGGTACCGCTGATGTCACCTCAGCCGTTAGTGTCCCGGGATGGGATGGGGATCACGCGGGCCCGGCCGTCAGAGTTGGTGGTTAAAGCTGTTTAGCCCGCTCGCGTCCGGTCTCCTTCCCCGCCTCTCCTTCCTTCCTCACATAGCGCGTGTCATGGGAGCGGGTGTGAGGTTCGGGCTACGGCAACCTCCGCCCTCTCACCTCAACATCCGGTCACGCCCCCGCCCTTTTTTTTAAAGGAGAGGGGAGGGGAGTGCACACTTAGGCCGGTCATACATGGAGCCAATTCCTGTTTTTCTTTAGCCCAGGTAAGATGCTTCTGACATTGTTTGTTGTTCAGGAGTGGCTTGACAAGAGGAATAGGACATTTGAAGCACATGTCCAGGATCCGTCTGTGTGTGGTGGCTCTTGATGCACTGACTCCAGCCTCAGTCCACTCCTTGTGAAAGTCCCCAACACTTTTGAATGGTCATCCCTGCTGCTTGTGCACCTTTTTCTTCCACACTTTTCCCTTCCACATAACTTTCTATTAATGTGCTTTGATACAGCACTTTGGGAACATCCAACTTCTTTTGCAATTACCTTTTGAGGCTTTCCCTCCTTATGGAGGGTGTCAATTATGGTTTTCTGCACAACTGTCAGGTCAGCAGTCTTTCCCATGATTGGGATTCCTACTGAACCAGACTGAGAGACCATTTAAAGGCTCAGGAACCCTTTGCAGGTGTTATGGCTTAATTAGCTGATTAGAGTGGGACACTTTGAGCCTAGAATATTGCACCTTTTCACAATATTCAAATTTTCTGAGATTGTGAATCTGGGGTTTTCATGAGCTGTAAGCCATAATCATCACAATTATCACAATTATGACAAATCACAGCTTGAACTATCTTGCTTTGCATGTAATGAGTCTATCTCATATATTAGTTTCACCTTTTAAGTTGCATTAGTGAAATAAATGAACTTATGCACGATATTCAAATTTTTCGAGTATCACCTGTATGTTTCAGCAGCACATGTTCAGGATTGACTATACTGTACAGGTAGAATGAAAGTAAAGCTGACCATACACTATACATTCCTATTGTACAATCCCCTAAAGTGATATTAAAGGAAATGTTTGTTATTTATATATATTTAAAAAAAAGTCATACTTACCTGCTCTGAGTAATGGGTTTGCACAGTGCAGCTCCGATCCACTTCTCGGGCCCCCTACTGGCACTCCTGCCAAGTCCCCCCAGAGCAAGCAGCTTGCAATGGGGGCTCCTGAGCTGTTGCTGTGTGTCCGTTCGCACACAAAGCTGCAGCTCGGCCCCGAGGGCTCTCATGCACATTGATGGATCGTGATGGGGTTCAGATTAGCATCAAGGGGAGCTGAGGGGGCTGCTGCACACAGGTGGTAAAAAAAAGCCTTTAGAACCACACATTACAATCTTATTGTGCAATCTCATTGAGACCTACTAACAACTATGTTGTGCAAGGGCCTGTCTGATTAGATATAAACTGATTGGCTAGTTTCAGTAAATCTAAAGTCGATTGTATTGTCAGATTGTAATGTTTACGGTGACCCTTTAGATATAGCTTAGCCTCCTTTCCCTGTCGATGCCTCTTACGGAGAAACGCTGTGTCGGGTGGAGCATTAGGACCTGACATCACCACGAACCAGCTGACAGGCTTGAGCGGCAGCTGAGAAGTATCGTTTTAATTCTTTTCTACTTTTTTGCTTCTAAAGATGTCAGTAGCCCAGCAAATGGAATAAAAAAAATTGTTTTAAATCTACTGCACTATGAAGCCTTCCTTTTCCCTCTTTTAAAAATCCTGCATGAGCTAATCCAGGCCTGGAAAAAAGGATTTCACAGAGATCACTACAGCACCTGGAACTGGAAAGTGGAGGAGAGGATCGGGTTGGACGAGTGAGCTGATCGGTCTGTGACCAGATTGATCCCTCCTGTATGTGCCCATATGATCTCCGTAATAGAGATCCTACAGTTCTGGTAAGCGGCCCGTGTGGCTACTTTTATTATTGCCTATTATTACCTGTCGTGTGAAAAACAGTATCATCACCTGCGTTTTTTACCTAAGGATCCATCTATCATCCATCCACATTGAATGTCATTTGTTATGGACGTTTAATTCAGCCAGTTTGTTTCAGTGTTTGTTTTACATTCATTCTTGGGAAGGATTTATATGATACATTCTCAGTGCTTTAAATTTTATTATGTGAAGGACGCACATTTGATACATGTGAAGGACGCACATCTGATATATTTGTTTGCACATGTTTGTTTCTATATTTATTATTGCTTTTAATATTTATTTTCAGAGGAGCCTGCAGAGCATTGCACCTGGGTGTAATGTCAGGCTTCTGCAGACACAGACTGAAATTCAGCATAAATGTCTTTAAATGCAAGATTCACATCTTTACGTCTAAAGAATTCCTCTCTTATAGAATTGCTTTGCCCAGTAACTTCAAGGGCTCATTAACATGGGTAGCGGGCTCTAATGCCCTCTCAGAAAGCAGTCCACAGTGGATTGCATTTTAGAGGTTGGCAGAACAGTGGTTTCTAGGCGTACTGAATGTGCTCCCTTTTTTGGCCTTCGGTGAGTAGTAAACATATATGAACAACCTAGGGCCTCTTTTAGGCCTGGTTCATACCTATGCATTTTTTAGTGCTTTTTCAGTATTGCAGAAACACACTACAGTCTATGTAACATAGTTTCCTATGGATGTAGTTTACATCTGTGCATTGTATGGAAAGGGCCAAGGACTTTTTTCTGGTTTTTGGTTTCATAGACCAAAAAATGTGAATTGAAAAATGCAAACTGCAACCTGTATAGGTGTGAATCCGGCCTAACACAAGAAGCTGAGCGGAGCCTGTTAAGTCAACAGGATTGTGCCAAAACTTTCAGTTCACAGTTGCTTGGTCAAAAAACAAACAACCACCACACAGAAGGTGGCTGGATCGCCTCCTGAACATCTGACAACGGCTGCTACTACTAAACCCACAACAGTAAAATCAGTCTGTATATGCAGCATATCATGCTTGTTATACTCACTGTGGAATTTAAGGGGTTAATCCTCTGCATTGGGTAAAAAGTCTGTTTTATCCTGTATGCACAGATCCTTCCCCTTGTGCACTGTCTATCTGGGGAAAGCCAGCTAATACAGGCACGGTAGCCAACCTGCACATGCTCAGTTGTGTCTTTTATGCTGGAGAGAATAACTCCTTGTTCTCAGAGATAGCCAGATCACGTGATATTGACCATCACACACGTGGGCGTGTATACAGGCTGTAGTAGAACTCTCCTCCTTCCGGAACTCTCAGCACCGGAGAAACTGTGCAGTTTATCACTGACCGTGGTAAACCGTTGATCCAAACAATGTATATAGTGGCAATATTTTAATATAAAAAGATTTATAAGCTGTGGGCACTGTGGGGGGGGGGGGGGGGAGATGAACTATTTTTATACTACTGGGTTTAGTAACACCAAGTACTCTGAAAAAAGATCCACTGTTTTTCAGATCTTTGACTAGTGTGAGCCTAGTCTTAAAGCGGAATTAAATTCTTCTTATCCTTTTTAGCCAAGAAAGCTGGCATCTTAGCTTCTGTTTGATCTGCAGCTGCCATGGAAAGTTATGACACCAGCCGTTTGATAGTTTGGTTGAGTGCACAAGCATATGTGACAGTAAGCATGCTGATAAATTGATGGGTTTAGACCCTTTCACACTGGGGCAGCTCTAAAGCACCGCTCATTTCAGCGCTGTTTAAGCAGCGCTTTTCAACCACTAGCGGCCGAAGGGGCTAAAAACGCCCTTTGCAGCACTTCCGAAGAACTGCCCACTCATTGCAATGGGCAGGGGCCTTTTGGGAGCGCTAACCTCCCCAAAGACGCTGCTTGCAGGACTTTTTCTAACGTCCCACAAGTGCACCACCCCAGTGTGAAAGCACTCGGGCTTTCACATTTGGGCAGCATGGGAGGCAGTTTTCAGGCGCTATTTATAGTGCTACAACGCCTGAAAACTGCCTCAAGATTCCAGCTCTGTCTTTGTCCAATCAGACGTTGGTGATGTCACTTCCTGGTTCCTGGAGAAACACTGAAAGATTCCAGCCAGCTGCCCAATCCTTTCCAGCTATACGGAACAGCGGTGGGACCCACAGAGCCATGTGGAATACCAGGACTGCACTTTACTTTGACGAGAATTCATCTTGTAAGTGTTTTTAATGTTATCCTATTAAAAAGTCATCATTTTAATACTACTCAGGTCGGCGCCTCCCCCTCCGTTTTGCCTCAGTGTGAAAGGGCTCTGTGTTTTTTTTCATTTCCATACATTTTTATTGTTATTTACATATCAAAAACAGCGTTCGTCACAGGAACATATTGAACATTTTGAATAGAAACCAGTGTTATACAATGTGAAAAAGAGACCCTGTTCCCGTTGTCTTTTCTCTTTTCTTTGTCACCCTTTCCCTCCCTCACCAACCCTCGCCCTTCCCCACACCACTATCATGCATTTTATACTAATGTATTTATTGATTGAGTTCCCCCTGGAAGATGGAGGGCGATGCAAAATCGGAGGGAGGGGTTATAGACTGTCATGGAAGAGTTAATGCGAAAGGCTAAGTCCCCCTCACTCTTCTCTTATATGGGTCACCCCATTTCATCTAGCCAAGGTTTCCACATCCTCTCAAACTTTCTATAGTTGCCCTGTCTAGTAAGTGTCACTCTCTCACTCCAAATCATTGAGTTAATATCTTCAACCCAGGATTTTACGGTAGGTGGTGTCTGCGCCTGCCACCTCTGTGCAATTAGTTTTCTCGCCTGGAAGAGGCATCGCAGTACCACTTCAATGGAGCCCTGTGACGCTCTACGTTCCTCAATACTCCCCAATAGGCATGCCTTGGACTCTGGTTCTAAATTAGTCTTAAAAATGTTGTTTATCGTGTCCACCACCTCCACCCAATATCTAAATAACTTTGGGCATTTCCATACCATATGTATGAGGTCGCCTGGTGCTCTACACCTTAGGCACTCATCGTTTTGTTTCCACCCTAAATTAAACATTCTTCTTGAAGTGTAGTAAACTCTATGTAGAAGGAACAGGTGGGATACTTTCTGCGACGGAGAAATCGAAACCAATACTCCCCGCTGCAAGATCGCATCCCATTGTTCCGTGGTCATTGCGCCCACATCTCTCTCTCATCCTGCTCTGCTCTTAATAGGCCCTGATCTACTTATTGTTTTAGCTCCTATTCTAGCATATAGGCCTTTATTGGTATTTGGAGTGATTATTTTAAGGAGGGTTGGAATCTGAATCTATTCAATTGCTTGTGACCTAAACTGCGCTTGAATGGCGTGCCTGATCTGGAAGTATTTGTAGAACGAGTTGTTTGCTATGTTGAACTCCCGCCTTAAATCTGAGAAAGATTTCATACGGTCACCATCATACAGTTGAATTAACCGGCTGATTCTTTGTCTCTCCCACACTCTAGGTCTCTCTATTCCCTTTACCTCCCCTAAGTTTTTATTGAACCAGAGGGGGGCATACACAGTTACTCCCCTATAGCCCATCAATACCTTTGTCGCATGCCATACTTTGCAAATTAATTTTATAGTTGGGCATCTATGAATGTTATCATATGCGGGGCCCCAATTAACATCAGTCTACTGGAGTTCCCCCCTCCCTCCACTCCACAGTTCACAAGGTGTTGTAGCTGGGATGCCAAAAAATATGTTTTTGGGTGTGGGACTGCCATGCCCCCTTCTTGAATGATTAAGTCTTATGACGAAACATGTCTGGCGTGGCTACACGGCAATCATCAGTGCTGTCTAACGTTTGGATTTACCGGCCACCGTGTGTGCAGGTGCTTTGGAGTTCTGTGGAGTGAAGGGGAGAACGTGCAGAGTGGAGGGTGAGACTCATATGTTTCTTTTGGGTCCGTCGAGACCGTAATACATCGGTTACCACTGCAAGCTCCTCGTTTTGGCAAGTTTATGTTGAAGTGCCTTTGTTTGACTTGAAGGATGTGAGTGCAATAATTGGAGATTACGTGTGCTGTTTTAATAAATGGTTTACTGTATTTCATTATTGGAAGCACTTTTTTGTTCTTACATGTGTGTTGGCATTGGTTGATGAGCACCATTTGATTTGTTTGATAACCCCGGGGGGGGGGGGTTGGGGGGTTTACTAAGCGATACTGCCAAGCATGAGAGTGCAAGGCATGACCTATTGGTGAGTGCGTTTCTTAAGGGAGCGGAGGCACTGAGCACATTTGGTGTGGTGGAAGATTATTTCAAGTCACCTTAAAGTGGAGCTCCACCCTAAATTTTCACTTTTTGTTAATCGGAACCCTCCCCCCCTCCGGTGTCACAATTGACACCTTTCAGGGGGTGAAGATACCTGTCCTCTCTCCGGGAATCTGCGGGAGTGACGTCACTTCCCCCAGACTTCCCGTAGTGTTCTGGGAGACACTCGGCTCCCAGAACACAGGAGAACGAATCAGAACGGCGCAGCGCGACTCGCGCATGCGCTGTAGGGAACCGGGCATGAAGCCGCAGGGCTTCACTTCCTGGTTCCCTCAGCGAGGATGGCAGAGGGAGCAGCAGAGCGACGAGCGGTCGCTCATCCTCTGCTGCGGACGTCGCTGGACTCCAGAACAGGTAAGTGTCCAAATATTAAAAGCCAGCAGCTGCTGTAGCTGTAGCTGCTGGCTTTTAATATTTTTTTTTCCGGCGGAGCTCTGCTTTAAAGAAGATTATTTTCTTTAAGTTTAATTACTTGGATCAACACAATTATTTATGGACTTGATTTGATCACCTCTTTGAACGTTAAGGACACTTGTGGCATCATTTATATATTATAGTGATCACTGTTTTCACGGGGTGATTATATATTTTATATATTTATTTAGGTTTATTCATTTTTTTAATATAGCGCTACTGGTTTATTCATTTAAAATCACATTACATATATTATATGCCCCCTTCTTTGACTGGTAACTGCATGGTCTGGAGGCATATCCTAGCTTGACCTTTCTTCCAGATTAACGCTCTAAAAAGGGAATCTATTCTTTTGAACCATTTTTTGACCTATCCAGGTTGGGGAGTTATGGAGAATGTAAAGTATCTGCGGTAGCCATATCATCTTTATTAAATTGCATCGCCCTGCTATAGATAATGGCAATCTACACCAATTTAGTCAGTAGAGGGGTTAAGTTGTTCTTAACAAACTGGTTTATGTCGCTCGTGACCCAGATCCCTATGTATTTCATCTTTGCTACTACTTTTAACTGGGGAATTCCATGGGGTATCTGGCCGCCAACTGGATCAACCGGCAGGAGAGCCAACTTTTCCCAGTTGATAACCAGGCCGGAGAATCGCCCAAACTCACCCACCATTTGAATCACTGCTTTTAATGAAGTTTCAACGTCTCCAAGAAAGAACAGGACATCGTCCGCAAACAATGCTATCTTGTCCTCCATTGCCTGCCTGCGGACCCTGTATGCCTACCATTGTTCTAGTTATGATGGCCAACGGTTCCATCGCTAAGGCAAACAGCAAGGGGGAGAGGGGACAGCCCTGTCTCGTTCCTCTCTCCAGCTGGAATAATTCTAAAAATTCATTATTGATTTCTATTTTGGCTCTTGGCTCACTATATAACAGCTTCACCCAGCTAATAAACAAGGGGCCAAACCCAAATTTCTCTAGCACCTTCCATAAGTAATCCCATTCCAGGCTATCAAAAGCCTTGGCTGCGTCCAAGGCTAATACAGCCCTGAAACCTACATTATCTGTCGGGATCTGCATATTCAGAAACACTCTCCTGATGTTAATATTGGTTGACCTATTGGGAATGTTTGGGATGTATAAGATTTTGAATGTATCGATTTAGCCGAGTTGCTAACACTTTGGCCCAGATCTTGACATCCAATTGGTCCTTCCCCTCCTTATGAAGGACAAAAATAGTAGCTTCCGACATTAAGGTGGGGAGTCTTCCATTGGTCAATGCCCAACTTAGCGTCTTGAGAAGTTCTGGTAACAATATATCCCCATATCGTTTGTAAATTTCTATGGGCAACCCATCCGGGCCTGGTAATTTTTGAGTAGACATCCCCACCACTGCCTGTTTCAATTCATCTAGGGTCACTGGCGCCTCCATATCTGTGCTATCCTTCTCTGAGAGAGTCGGGATTGGCATTCCCTGGAAGAAGTCCTCCAGCCCTTCACTCCCTACCCTCCTATTAGAGCTATACAGGGACACAAAAAATTCCCTAAACGTATGCATAATTTCTATTTTATCGGTAGAGATCTCCCCACTTGATGTCCTAACTGCTGCAACAGTGGAGGGGGGGGGATTGGTTCTAATCAATAAAGACAGCATGCGCCCCACTCTCTCTCCTTCTCCAAACTGGCTCGGTTTCTGGAATATTCGTCCACCCTCTTTAAAATGGCCATTTTGTAGATTTGTTGTTTGTCTAACTACTCCTTTAATCTATCTGGGGTTGGAGCTTCAAAGTTTCGCTTCTATGCCTACATCGTCTTGTTCCTCATATCTCTCTCCCCTAGATTTCTCCTTCATCCTTGCCACTTGTTGGATCAGGAGACCTCTAAGGTAGGCCTTTAGGGAGTCCTAGACCATTCCAACAGACGACGTACCCACATTAATCTGCACAAATTCTTTTAGGCCGGTCATCACTACGCTAGGGTCGCCCATCAACTCAAGCCAATGAGGGCTAATTTTCCATTCTCTTGAATACAGTTTGCCCCCTACCTTTATTGTCATTTCAAGCAGGGAGTGGTCTGAAACTCCTCTTGAGCAATACTCTATCCTCTCTACTAAATGCTACTGCCTCCTCATTACCCAGAGCCATATCTATTCTGGATAGAGTGAGGTGGGTGTTCGAAAAACAAGAATATTGGCATTCCCGCGGATAGCAAGTGCACCATATGTCACATAGCCCCACTTCATCCAAGAGAAGAGCTAACCGATCCTCTCCTTTTGTTTTGGGTCTGTTTCCCGGCGGGAACCTGTCTAGGGTTCTGTCTAGCGCTTCATTGAAGTCGCCTATCATAATTACCGGAATTCCTGGTTTATCCAGTGTGAACTCAATCAATTTGTGCATGACCTCCAATTTGAACAGGGGAGGGATATAAATATTTGCCATCACAAATAATTTATTTCCAATTAAACAAAACAGAAAAATATACCTGCCCTGATCATCAATCCTACTCTCCCTGCAGGAGAACGCTAAACCTTTCCCCACCAATATGCTCACTCCCCTAGAATATGAATAGTGAAAAGAATGGTATAGTAGGGATTGAAATTTCTGGCTGCGTAACTGTGCAGCTGTAGTTTTAATCAAATGCATCTCCTGCAGGCAGAGCAGCCCAGACCCTCTCCCCCCAGCATAGCCAGAATCGTGGCTCATTTAGTTGGGTCCCCCATTCCTCGAACGTTCAAGGAATTTATAGAAAAAGTCTTATCTGCCATATCGCTGCATTAAAATGAAACAATAAATCAATCTGGCTTTCAGAAAACCTATAGTGTATCTTATCTTGCATTATGGAAAACGAGAGAAATACAAAAAAATAATAACACACCTAACCATATCCTGGGGAAAGAGCAAAAAACTAGAGTAAGAGAGGGGAGAAGAAGAAAAGAAAGAAAAAGGAAAGAGGACAACAAAGCCAATTCTCTCCCTCTCCCCCTCCATCCCTGATCCTTCCTCCAAGTGGAGTAATTGCAATTGCAAATCGTGTCTTCCAATGCTATTAATAATTGTGGTGTGGCTACCTTATCCCCCACCCTGGACCTACCCTCCCCCCACCCCCCCTCCCTATCCCCCCTACCCAACCCTCTCCCTCTTTGCCCATCTGGGCCTACCCTAGGGGCTATACCTATGGCCTCTACACTACACTCATCCGTTCTCACTTCCCACCCGAAATACATCTATACCCCTGCTCGAGAGCTCGTGAACCCACCTAACCCCTCCCACCCCCCTCTGATTTAGTGTAAACATTTAGTGCTTTTTACAGTGCTATTAGGATACTTTAAGTATTATAATTAGTGTTAATCAGGCCTGCCCCATATATTTGAAATAATTGAAGTGCTTAAACTGGTGCTAGGTTGTGAAAACTGACCACATGTGCAAAAAGAAAAAAAAAGAAAACCAAGTCTCAAAAAGATAATCAAATTACTCTCTTATCCCACAATGCATAGAGAGCTATAGGTCTTTCTTATTGTCCTCGAGCCACCTCTCCACGCCCATTGGAGAGTCAAAGAAATGGGTACCACCCATCATGGACACTCACAGACAGGCAGGGTAAAGCAAGGCATAAAGATCTTATATTGCTGGAGAGTACGTTTAGATCGGAATGAATTCAGCTCTCCGCCTCTGAAGATCTGGGGAAAAATCTGGATAAAGTGAGACTTTAACCCCATTATAAAAAATGTCCCCCTTTTCTCTGGCCTTCCGGAGCAGAGTCACTTTATCTCTGTAATTGAACATTTTCATGAGTAAAGGTCTGGGGTATTCACTTGCCTGACGGGGTTTAAAGGGGACTCGATGGGCACATTCAATGCCAAAAAAAAGGTGTGAAGGATGTAGCCCCAAATATCTCCCTGAACCACCCCTCCAAGAATGCTATGGGGTTAGCTCCCTCACTATGTTCAGGCATGCCTATCACTCTGACATTGCTTCTGCGATTTCTATTTTCCAATTGATAAATTTTGGCCACCTGCGTGTCCATTTGTTTCTTCAACCCCGTGATGTCTTGTCTAAGCGGGAATAAAACATCCTCAGCTGTGCTTTGTCTCTCCTCTAAAGCCATAGTTCTTTCCACAGTCTTGCTTGTCCCCCATTGAAAATAGTTCCTCCTTAATGCCTTTCAGCTGAGTGTCAAGACCAGTTATTGAGCCCTTACAGGCGTTTATAGTATACAAAAGATCCCTTAATGTGGGCTCTTCCTCACTTCCTGTGGGACCACCCTCCATACTCGCCTCGGCTGACTCATGGGGATTATTGCAACAGTTACAGTGCTGGGTTTTCCTCCCCCTGACCCTTTAGTACTCACCGTTTTTGCTGCTGAATTTGCCGGTGACTGGCCCCTGCCCTGGCTTTTCCTGTCCAATGAGGGTCCTGCTTGGGCTGGCTGTTGATGGGCCCCCTTTGCTGGTGACGGGGTAGTGCAGGCGAAGCGTTCCAGCTTTGCTGCTGCCGCCTGATTCTTCTTTTTTACAGAGCGGATAACCTGGGCTCCTTCCTGAAGTGACTGGTGCTGGGTTGGCTGCTCATCGCCTTCTGGACATGTTAAAGGGACAGCTTTATACCGTTCTGTGCAGTTTTACACACCCCCACTTCACTGTAGTGGTAATATGCAGTCAAAAAGCTTTTTATTGGAGGGGAGGGAAGGTGGAGGAGGATGGGTAACACTTTAGAAAATTTCTTCAGACAACTGTATACAGCAACTGTATCCTCCCACAGTGCACCCCCTGTAGTCTGTGCTCACATCACACACTGCTCCAATGCACCTGGTCCCTGCAGTAAGGTGGTGGGGCCGCGAGCGGCTCCGTGTACTATGGAGCTTTTGGTTCCCTGCTTGGTGGAGCTCGTGCCCGGACCCCCCCCCCTCCAGTCCCAGGAGAAACCAGGCGGGGAGGCACAGGGAAAACCTCAGCCCGCCTACAGTAGTCCGCACAGCAACCTGTATCTCGAGCGGCTCCGTGTACGGTGGCTTTCAATCTCCCGTACAGCAAGGCTCAAGCCCAGGTCGCCGCACAGCGCAGCCCACTCCCTGGAAGAGGTAAGAACGGAGAGAGTACAAGGGAGCCACAATGCCAATCTTCCAGTGGCGCTGCTTAGTAGCCAGTAATCGCGAGGTTGTAAATCCAAAACTAGGCGTACTGGTCAGGCATAATTTCAGTCGGGGGGGGGGTGGAGTGGAGGACCTCACACACTCACCCGCATGCGGCCACACCCCCCTCGAAGTGCACCTTTTGTACCATGTTACAAATGCACCAGCTTTTTTGTAAAGTAAGCTTCAACAAAGCTTGCCAAAAGCTCCCTGTTTACACCGGGCAGATTCCATGCCGATTGGCAGTGGATCAGCTCAGATACCTTGCTGAGTGAAGACAGAGCTCACTACTCAACAAGCGGGTCAGGAGTAAACAGGCTCTGATGTCTGTTTATACCCAACTACCTCCATCTAAAACAAAAGACGACTTGGCCCCCTTTTGTTTTTTTATCAGACCTGATGGTAGGCAGGTGCAAACAGACAAGACCGTTTACACCCACCTGTCCATGGGGATGAATAGACCTTCCAATCAGGTCTGCCTGATAAACCATCAGGCAGACCTGATTGCAAAGTTATGTGAAAAGGTGGCTGTCTGTTGCCATAAATAAATACTATCTGCGATAAGGAAGACAGGGTAAATGAGATCTCTTCCATGTTGGGAGTTATATTGTGACACATCTTGAGACAATCTCATGATTCATTTACACTTTGCCAGCACTTGAATCTGTCACACTAGAACAGTGTTTCTCAACTCCAGTCCTCAAGGCGCACCAACAGGTCATGTTTTTGGGATTTCCACAGGTGATTTGAGCAGTTTCACTGCCTTAGTAATCATCACAGCTGTTTTATCTGCAGGAAATCCCAAAAACATGACCTGTTGGTGCGCCTTGAGGACTGGAGTTGCGAAACACTGCACTAGAATAAGACACCTGTGAGAACCAGCTTCCTAAAACCCTGCTGAGAAACAAGGTTGGGAATGCACTGGAGTATGACCATCAACAATAAGTGAACAGACATGTGGAACAGCTGCACCTTCTCAGACCCAATATTTCCAAGACTAAACCCTAGTACACACAGGCCAAATGTCGGACGGCATCAGCCAGTTCAATAGAAACCGGCTGACAATCAGCCCGTGTGTACTGCAGCCAGTTCGACAGGAGCCGACCAAACAGCATGACTGAAAAAGGTCTGCCGCTTGGCTCCCTATCAGGGCGCTCAGCCAATGATTGAGAGCACTGACCAGTGTTCTAGCAAAGGTGCAGTCCCCCTGTCAAAACACAATAGAGCAGAAGGAGAGATTGCTGTACCAACATCGCATTCTGGAGCTCAGTTTTTTTTTTTTTTCATTCAGCCCTGCTAGGTTGAATGAAAAAAAAAAAATTGTATGTACTAGGCTTTAGAGGGGTAAATCTCCTTTGATAATTGATGAGAAATGAACAAGTGTTGAAGGGAATCTTTCATGCTTGGTTGAATGCCTGGCTACCGCAGGTTTAGCCGTTTTAGATGACAGATAGGCCCACAATTATGTTGCCAGATTACAAAGCACATTCTTTACCACTACCCTAAAAATTGCCTAATTTGCATAAAATAAAGAGCATGATGAGTGCAACATATGCTTGTTCTTGTCTTTTGAAGTATAGATAGCAAAGACCAGCCCTTATGATATCCTTACAGCTTGACATTCTGCTGTCACACACCTAACTCCAAGGTGCAAGCCTGCACCATTAAAAGAGTGGAGATTCAGAATCTTACAAAGGCCCATTCATGGCTTTCTTTAAAATGTTACTCTAATCACCTGGACTGCATTATGCTAGATGTTTGCACATTCTGACAAGTTTAATGAACGCAACTAGGAGCCTTTTAAATTTTATATTTTTATTTCTCAAAAATCAATACTAGTTGATAAATTGTTTATTTGAGCTTCTTCTTGGGACGCAGATTGTTTGTGTGTCCACACTTCTTCTTGCGACAGTTTACAGCACGAGGATGGAGCCTAGCATAGCATCTAAAAGAGAACATAAAATGTATATCAGCTCAAATTACAGAAGCAACTGTTACAAACTATCCAAATGTAAGAATACAAAATTTGAAAAAAAAAAAAAAAACGCATAATTACTACTGTAACAGCTACTAGGTGCCTTATATGCATTTCCTGCACTACTTTTGCTGATTTTCAGTGTGACTTGAATAGACATCTGTGCATTAAGCCACACAGATGTCCATCAAGTTGGACCCGACAATGCGGTTTGAATTGTGTGATTTCAGATGAAGTGAAGTCGCACGAGTTCAAAGCTGTGTTCAATGACAGGAAAGCAGGCTGTGTCCATGGCACGAGAACTTGTCATACACCTGCTCAGCAGGGATCAGTTAGCTGAGCAGGCAGATCTGCTGCCAGAGTCTGCCCATCTGAAAGGGGCCTTACTTACAAACGCAGTGTTGTACTATGAACAGGTCACATAAAAAATAAAATTGTGTATGGGCTGACCTGCATTTTACAAGCGTGCTAAAATGCAAATCAACGTGCGTTAAAACATGCATAAAATGGATGGATAAAAGATGACGTTATGCTGCGTAGATACCCAACACATCACGCTTTAAAGTTGCGCAGGAAGGTGGAATGGCGCCAAACTACGGTACTTAATCTCCATAGGCAACGCTTTAAAAGGTTTTACAGGTTACCGAGTTAGAGTTCTAGAATTATTGCTCTTGCTAGAGTTTGCGACGATACCTTACATGTGTGATGCAAACACCATTTACATATGTGGCTACATATACATTTGGGGTTGGCTATGGGCGGGGGCACTTAAAAAAAAAAAAGTAATCAGGTCTCATTCAGCAATGCAATTTAATCTACATAGGTCTAGAAAGACTTACTTGCGGCAAATCATCTTGTCACAGTTGTACTTCTGGGCAAGTTGCCTGAGGGAAGGCTCAATGATACCACCACGAAGACGCAACACCAAATGCAAGGTGGACTCTAAAATGTTAACATATTTAGATCAGATAGAAGTTGTAATAAATAAATTAAAATATAGGTCCGTATAAAAGTCAATCTCACCCTTCTGGATATTGTAGTCCGACAGTGTACGTCCATCTTCAAGCTGTTTGCCAGCAAAGATCAGACGCTGCTGGTCAGGAGGAATACCTGAAACGTAAACCTTTAAATTAGACAAGTCTTCCTTGCTCGTATACAGCAGGGCAACTAATAAGTTGTAAGGCAACACTACCATGTCTTGTACAGTTTTTTCACAAAGGAGCATACTATTGAAAGTGGTTGTAAACCCGGAGGAAAAAAATAAATAAAAAAAATAACACACAACCCCTGTAAGACAAAAGGCATTGCATACGAGCTCATTATGAAATATTTACCTTAGGTCAAAGCTGTTGCAGCAGTCACCTCACACCGTTGTGACCAGCGACATGTCTCCCGGAGTTACTTCCAGGTTCGCGGCTCCGGCGTTGCGATTGGCCGGAGCTGCGATGTCACTCGCACACATGCGCACGGGTGCCGATGGTCACGGCACGGCTGCTGAAAAAAAAAAAGGCACGAGTGGGCCGTTTTTTCACTGCTCATGTGCCGATAACGTCTGCGCAAGCATATATGGTAAATATTTCCTAAAATGTGCAGGTTTAGGAGATATTTACAGTACCTACAGGCAAGCCTTACGATAGGCTTACCTGTAGGTACGAGTGGTGTAACTAGGTTTTACAACCACTTTAAGGATCTTAAAGCAGAGTTCCACCCAAAAATGGAACTTCCGCTTTTTGGAACCCCTCCCCCTACCCGGTGTCACATTTGGCACCTTTCGAGGGGGGGGGGGGGGAGCAGATACTTGTGTAATACAGGTATTTTGCTCCCACTTCCGGGCATAGATACCCGAGCCACCCGCGGGTATCTACGCCACTTCCAGCGTCTTCTCCCCCGCTGTCTTCTGGGAGACAGGTCCCAGAAGACAGCAGGGACCAGTGGCATCGAGAGTCATGCATATGCAGTAGGGAACCAGGAAGTGAAGCCGCAAGGCTTCACTCTCTGGTTCCGACATCGCGGGCGCCCTGGACAGGTAAGGGTCCTAATTTTAAAGTCAGCAGCTGCAGTATTTGTAGCTGCTGACTTTTAAAAAAAAAATAAAAATTAATTTGGCAGAACGCCGCTTTTAGGTTAGTGCCCATACAGAAATACATTTCCACACATGGATGCCAAATGTCTGACTTGCTCAGCCAATGTTGAAAATGGACATGTGTGGATCATGAGGAAACAAGGCACTGGGGAGGGGAAGCTAATTAAACTGCGAGAACACAGAGGTGGAGGTGAATGGAAGTAGTAGAAGTAGTCTATATTAGAGACAGAAGAAACTGATCAATGGAATAAGAAGTGGAAACTGATAATGGAATATAGGGATCAGTGGAATTGCACAATATTGGGGAAAAAACAAAAGCAGGTGACCGGCATACACTGGGGTGCTGGGCAGGAATACAAAGGAGGAAAATTAAGGATGGATTGGGTAGACAGACCATGAGCAAACACTGGTCCAGTGATAGAGGAAACGGACTTAAAAAGGAAGTAACCCCTTTTTTCCTGAAAAACAAAACCCTGCAAGAGAAAGGCATAATGAGCTAGTATGCATAGCATACTAGCTCATTATGAATGACTTGCCTGAGATCGAAGCCCCCGAAGCGCTTCTCGTTCCCCTCCTCCGCCATGTCCCCTCCGAGCACCTTCCGGGTATCAGCGCTCCGGCTGGCCAGAGCGGCGATGCTGTTACTCCTGCGCATGCACGCGGGACCTGCATGATCCCATTCATAAAACCGGGACGCTCAGTGCGCCTGCGCCGTAGACATCGGTGCAATGTTTTCTGCAAATATCTCCTTAACTGTGTAGGAGAAGGAGATATTTCTTGCACCTACAGGTAAAGCCTTAATCTAGGCTTACCTGTAGGTACAAGTTGTCAGAGTGGGTTTACAACCACTTTAAAGATGCTCAAAGGCAAAGTAAAAAAAACTAGATAGGGAATCAACAGAGCATTAATCAATTAGAAATTAAATATGTCTAGGGGCATATTACCCCTCCCTCTAAATCGGAAACTGTAGCTGGGTTGTACACAGGGCTTATAAATTTTGCCACAAAGAATTGGTGCACCGTCTGATTTTGCAGGCAGTGCTGCTGAACATATGGAATGGCGGTGCCAATTTCAAAGGGTTAAAACAGCCTCTGTGAAATGAATCTGAAAAGCAATCCACTAGTGCAAGTGTAAATGAGCCAAGAACAAGGGTTCTCATTCCACTGAGCAGTTCAATGTACTGTTAATGAATATTAAAGTGGTTGTAAACCCTTTACAACCACTTTAACCTACAGGTAAGCCTAGATTAAAGGCTTACCTGTAGGTGCTTGAAATATATCCTAGACCTACACGGTCTAAGATATTTGCAAATCACTGTACGGCGATTTCTTCTGCGCATGCACCGAGTTAGAAAGGGCATGCTGTGCCCTTTCTAACTCGGGTCATGCCATAACTGGCGGCTCCCACACGCATGCGCGGGAGTGACGTCACGCAACTCCGGCCAGTCACAGAGCCGGAGTTTGCAGCTCCGGAAGGAAGAGGGGTGAAGAATGGACGCTCACTACTAGCAAGGAAGACGGGGACATCGTGGGATTCTCCTGCAGGTAAGTGTCACATAATGGGCTACTATGCGATGCATAGTAGCCCATTATGCTTTACCTTTGCAGGGAAACAAAGAGGAAGTAAAACCCATCAGGGTTTACTTCCTCTTTAAAGACTAAAGCTACAACTATGAACATTGCATAAGTTAACATTTTAGTCATGCTGCTTACCTTCCTTGTCCTGGATTTTGGCCTTAACATTTTCAATAGTGTCACTGGGTTCAACCTCTAGTGTGATTGTTTTCCCAGTAAGGGTTTTTACGAAGATCTGCATGTTGGCGCCTTTTTGCTCTTCTAGATATAAAAAAATAAAATAAAAAAAAAGCCACATTAAAGACTTATGTAGTAATAAGACCACTTAAACTGCATCACAATATTGGGCTATAACTGCACAAGTGGTTTCCTTCATATTTAAGGTGAACTTCAGGCATGATCTTATTGTGGAAATAAAATGCTAGATGAACAGCTTCTCCCCGACCCTTTTCTGTGCCGCCATATAAGATATAAAAAAGGTAATTGTTGGTGTGAGCCGAGTTCTGCTTTATTTGCATACTACATACACTGGTCTGCCTTGGATCAATATAAGCATGCATATTTTAAACCCGAGGGGTAGCCATCACTGTAGTAGTCAACACTAAACTACTGGGATTGCTGAAATCTTCCTGGTACTGTGCTGAGCAGCTTTTCTGCACAAAGCCTGCACTGTTCTGCATAAGGCAACCTAATCATTTGAATGGGCTGCTTAATGCAGCAAAAAGGTGGATGGAGCATTTTTGTCAGCCAACCACAAAGCATGTCAATTAGCATGGAGCCTTAGTGTGCACTGCACATTACTGCAGGGCAATACTATGAACGAGCCCCAAGTGGATTGTTGAGGTAGGAATTTTCACTATAGAGAATACAAAAATTACAGTGAAGAAAAAAAATAAATAAAAATAAGCCAGCAAGTAAACATGTTGTCCTTGAAGTTGATGAATTAAAACCAGAATAAAAATGTATTTGAGCAACTATGATAAGGGCCAAATTGTAATGGCTAGACAGCTGGGTCAGAAGATCTCCAAAGCTGCAGCTCTTGTGGGATGTTCCCTGTCTGCAGCGATCAGGACCTACCAAAAGTGGTCCATAGAAGTCATCTGGCAAACCAGTGACATGGTCAAGGGTGGCCAAGACTCAATTTGTGTGGGGAGCAAAGGCTGGCCTGTGTAGTCCAATCCAATAAAAGAGCTACTGTAGCTCAAATTGCTGAAAAAGCTAATGCTGGTTCCAATATAAAAAGGGGTCAAAACAGTGTATAGGACTCATAACTCCAGACCAGTCTGTGTGCCCATGCTGACCCATGTCAGCTGCCAAAATCTCCTACAATGGACATGTGAGCATCAAATCATGGAGCAATGGAAGACAGCACGCGCATGCATCGATGATGGCGTATATAGTAAATATCTCCTATACGGTGCAAGTTTAGGAGATATTTACAGTACCTACAAGTAAGCCTTACTATAGGCTACATAGGTACAATTAAAGAGGAAGACTACTTCCTCTTTAACCCCTTCCATACCGAGTCATTGTAAAATGACGCCGGCAGGAACCCTCTCTCCCTCTGGGTAGGCGTCATATGACGTTCTGGGTTTGAGGGGGGATATCTGAATGATGCCTGCAGCTAGGAGGCATCATTCAGATATACTTCTCTTCAGCCAGCGATTCTGCGCACCATAAGAATGATCATAGTGGCGGTTCCGCCGCTTGATCGTTCTTATAGGCGGCGGGAAGGGACAGCCCCCCCCTCCCGCCGCCATCCGGTGCTTCTCTGGGCTCTCCCGTGCCATCGGGGACCTGGAGAGAATCGTCCGAGGCCGGTGGTGGGTCACGTGACGAGCATAGAGATGACTGGTGACCAGATGGTCACCAGTCATCTCTATGACCGTCGGAGGCCCGGGCGCGATGTGATGACGTCACGCCTGGGTCCTCAGATGTAAACAAAGCCGCTATTGCAGCTGTAAGTATGAAATCAGTGAATTTTTTTTCACCGATCTCATGCTTTCCAGCCTGGAGGAGAGATGTGGGGTCTTATTGACCCTGAATCTCTCCATAAAGAGGACCTGTCACACACATTCCTATTACAAGGGATGTTTACATTCCTTGTAATAGGAATAAAAGTGATAAAAAAAAAAATATATAAAAAAAAAAGGGTAAAACAAAATTCAAAAAAATTAAACGCCCCTGCCCCAATAGCTCACGCTTAGAAGCGAACGCACACGCAAGTCCCGCCCGCATATGTAAACGCCGTTCAAACCACATATGTGAGGTATCGCCGCGTGCGTTAGAGCGCGTGCAACAATTCTAGCACTAGACCTCCTCTGTAACTCTAACCTGTTAACCTGTAAAAAATTTCAGAGCATTGACTATGGAGATTTTTAAGTACCGAAGTTTGGCACCATTCCATGAGTGTACACAATTTTAAAGCGTGACATGTTAGGTATCTTTTTACTCGGCGTAACATAAGCTTTCATATTTTACAAAAAAAATTAGGCTAACTTTACGGTTTTGTTATTTTTTAATTCATGAAACCATTTTTTTCCCAAAAAAAGCATTTGAAAAATTATTGCGCAAATACCGTACAAGATAAAAAGTTGCAACGACCGTCATTTTATTCCCTAGGGTGTCTGCTAAAAATATATATAATGTTTGGGGGTTCTGAGTAATTTTCTAGCAAAAGAATGATGATTTGTACATGGAGAGAAGTGCCAGAATAGGCCCGGTATGGAAGTGGTATAAAAAGCCCTGGATGGAAAGGGTTAAAGCGGAGGTGCCGTGAAAAAAAAAATTAAAAGCCAGCAGCTGCTGACTTTTAATATATGGACACTTACCTGTCCTGGAGTCCAGCAACGTCCGCAGCAGAGGACGAGCAATCGTTTGTCACTCTGCTGCCCCCACCGCCATCCTCGGTGAGGGAACCAGGAAGTGAAGCCTTGCGGCTTCATGCCCGGTTCCATACGGCGCATGCGCGAGTCGCGCCGTTCTGAATGGTCCCCTGTGTTCTGGGAGCCGAGTCTCCCAGAACACAACGGGGAATCTGCGGGAAGTGACGTGCTTCCCGCAGAGAGGACTCCCGGAAGTGGGTGCAAATACCTGTCTTAGACAGGTATCTGCACCCCCCTCCCGCCTGAAAGGTGTCAATTGTGACACCGGAGGGGGGAGAGTTCCGATCAGCGGAAGTTCCACTTTAGGGTGGAGCTCCGCTTTAAAGGATAAGTTCACCTTTGGGGACATGTTACATGTTCCCACTGCTGCAGGGTCTCCTGGATTCTCCGCCTGTAGTGACAGCGAATCAGGGATCTTCTTGTAGGCCTAGTAGTTCTCAATTAACTACCAGGGCACTGTGGATAGCTCCAAGTAGTTCATCGTTTCTTCCTGGCAGTATATCCAAAATTCCAACCAAAATACTGCGCTTGTGATACAAAACCCATAAGTTTAAAAGCAGCACCAGTAATGTGAGATAGCTTCACAACAAATAGTATACAGAAAAAAAGCTTGCCTGCCTGTACAAGGCAAAAGAAGACAGATACACTAACAGTCTGCAGGAGTCCTGCATAGCACCCACAATCTACTGATCATGGGTGCAATGCGTTCCAGGCTCCTAGGAAAAAATAAATGCAATTTTTTAACCATACATTTTTGTTTTCTTTATGGTGAACTCATCCTTTAGCCCCTGTTCACATCAGCGCGATTTAACATGTCAAATTGCAGCCTATCGGCTGGCAACGTCCAAATTGGTGCGACGCAGACTTTGCGGCGCCGCACGGCGAAATAAGTTCCTGCACTACTTTTGGTGACTTTGGTGGTGATTTCAATACACACCTGTGCCTGAACCCATACAGATCTCTCAAATCGCTTCCCCCCTCCCCCCAAACACGCACTGAAATGCCAGTTTGAAATCGTGCGATTGCAAACCCGCCTTCAATGTGAACGAGGGCTCAAAGGACCTGCGACTAACGGCTTGGTGCCAGATACTACCACATACCTCCAGAAGTCTAGTGGTGCTCATGGCTTGATGGGTCAGGCCTGTTTCAGCAGTAAGGCCCCTTTCCCACTGCCGCAACTTGAAAGTAATGAGAGTTTGCCACAATTTCAGGGAATGACTGTGTAAACTTGAGGTCAACTCGCATCAAAGTCTGACCAAAAAGTAGTACTGCGACTACTATGAAGTCGCACAGATATGAATGGCATTCATTGGAAATCATGGGGGTACAACTTTGCAGTCCCTAATAGGGACCCAATTACTACCATAACTATCTAAAGAGAGAAAATTATATATATTAATGCGCAGGTTTTGTTTTTTTAGCAGCTGCTGTAAAATGTATCACTTTACATCAACTTGGGTATTCTTCCAGCTGCTTGCCAAGATACATAAACTATAGCTAGGTTCACATAGGGCAGTCTATGAAAAGCGACCCACAGTGATATGGTTGCCTTTATCCCCCAACCATTGTGAACGGAACACATTACATCCATGATGAAGCAGGCTCTCAGCTGGAGGTTGTGTCATGGTCCCACTGACTTCAGTGAATAAGTCTGAGGGGCAAGTGCCCCCTGTCACCTCAACCAGCAGAGTTACTGCTTCACTCCCATAACATACAGGGGACTAGTAAGTAAAGTTACAATGGTGACATCCACACTGGCGCTTATGGGCCAGATACGGTCCGTACAGATCAGTAAGGGATCCCCGGGATACAGTATGAAGCAGGCCAGCGCCATGTGCGGGGATGAGGCCCTGTGTTCCGCCAGTACTGGGAGCAGATCGGCCTCCTCTCCGGAGCTCTCACTCCCACCCGGCCTCTACTAGACGGCTCAGCCAATCAGGCCGCCCAGTACAGGGAGCGCACACACAGCCCGGGATCCCCGCTTCGCCACCCCGCTCTCCTCACACCTACCCGCACGGCAGCCGGAGTAAAAGAGGAAAGGACTGAACGGAAGTGCGCTGACGTTATCACACCAAATCCTTAGGGCGGGTCATTGGAGTGTGAGCTGCGTCACCAACTCCTCATCGGCCATCTTTGTTATGGGCAAAAGGGACTGCAGCCATCACTTTGTATTAGTGGTATTCTGTGACATTTCTTCCCTACGTCACTTTCAGCATCGTCCTGATTAATGCAATAACCCTGTTTTTCCCATATTTCTGGTCAGACGTTAAGGATGAAGTAAACCTGTATATAAAAGGCTCAGTTCAGCTCTGTATACTGCTCTTTTCTGTGTCTTGAAGCTAAAAGTTCAATAAAAATTACAACAAAAAAAAAGAAAGGCTCAATTCACATACCTATAGCACCAGGCCTTCTAGAAAACGCGTTGGGGGAATTAAATAAAACATTTGTAGCAGTTTGCAGGTCGTTTAAAAAGTGCTAACCTAATACATACCTCCTAAATTTTTAAATGTCCTCTGCGGGACATTCATACTGATTTTTTTAACTGGGCACTGAAGTTGTTGAGCGGGGGAGGGGGGGGGGGGTGGCGCTGCGGGACAGGGTTTTTTTTTTACAGATAGACTGTACTTGTTGAGCGGGAGGGGGGGGTTGGCTGCCGCTGGACGGACTATTATTTTAATTTTAAGTTTTAAACACAGGGAGGAGAGCGGAGGGGGGGGGGGCGCGCGGCGTACTGAAGTTTTTTTTTTTACTTTAAAAGCGGGGGGGCGCCGCGAGAAGGGGGGGAGTGCCGGACTTCACAAAGCACAGGGACGTCGCTCAGAACTTACCTCCTCCTCCTTCTTCTGCCTTCTGTGTCCTGCTGTGGCTGCTGTGCGGGAATACAGAAGGTATCGCGGGACTGCGGGAAAGTTGTGTCACTGCGGGTAAAACCCGCAGATTCCGTGCAGGTTGGGAGGTATGCTAATATAGGAAAGCCTTGGCACAGTTTTCTTGAAGCGGAGCCCCACCCAAAAGGGGAAGCCACACTTGTGTGATTCAGCCCCCACGCCCCCCCCCCCCCCCCCCCCCGCTGCCACATTTGGCAATTTTTGGGGGGGGAGCAGGTACCTGGTTTTGACATGTACCCACTCCCACGTCCGCCTGAGTTTGCCTCAGCTGGAAGTTTGACCCCCTCCTCCTTCCCCTGCAGCCGGCCCATTTAGGCCTCTTGCATATGATACTCCTGTTTCCTGTTTGGGCAGGAGTATTCCATAGATCCCAACTGTCCCTGATTTCGAGGGACTGCCCCTGATTTGGAACAAAGTCCCTCTGTCCCTCTTTTCTTCACATTTGTCCCTCATTTTGGTCTGATCTATATAGTTGTATATAAAATGCACTTTTTATCTTTCAAAACGTTTTTCACAGTGCTAAACCTTTCATCTAATTTCTAAATGACTGCATTTGTAAATTTCAAAAGCCAATATAAAGGAATAGTAGTGGCTAAAAAAAAAACAAAACACTTTTCTGTGTGTAATTCTCCTTTAATGGGCGTGGCAGGGGGTATGTCCTATGCCTGCATACTTTTGCTAATAGGTGTCCCTCATTTCCATCTCAAAAAGTTGGGAGGTATGGTACACTTTTGCGGACTTTTTTTTTTGTATGTATTTGCACGTATTTTCACACATATGCGTGTAGTACCCTGGACTGGAGTTAAGGCAGGGTTGCTCCTCACAAATTTACTTGCCAGGAGTAGTTATCCTGGTTGATTGCAAGAGATCTATTGATTTCTCCCTAAGTTTGGCCTTGTTGCACTTTTCTTTTCTACCACTAGGTGACCGGGTACTTGGTGGTACTAGATACGAAGAGGGCAACGCAAGGTCAGGTTATGGGTATATGGGGTATCTCGCTTTCCTGGCATAAAAGGCCGTAAAGAATACAAACAGTTTCTTAGCCTGCGAGGCTTCCAGCGTATCGACCACACCCAATAGCAGCGGTAGAGGATCGCAGGGAACCCGCAGCTTGCCAACGGAATTGATATCGGCAACCACCCCTCCCCAGAAGGCCCGCAGCAGCGGACAGGACCAGACAACATGAAAGAAGGAACCCGTCTCTGACTGGCATTTAGGGCAGACTGCACTCCTATCTGGGTAGATACTAGCCAACCGGTCAGGCGAGTAGTAAGCTCGGTGTATAAACTTCAGTTGCATAGACCTATCTCTCGCAGAAATTACAAGGGGGAGGTATTACTGAAAGCCCTCCTCCCAATCATCACCAACGAGTGTGGGTATATCTGCCTGCCACCTCGTAAACAGCTTAGCAATTGCTGAAGTGTCTAGTTTAGCAAACTCAGAATATAAAGCTGAAAGGGGCTTAGTGACCCCCGCCTCCCCCAACATGTGCTCCACACCAATGGTCTCCAATCTGATAGGTTGGGGAAATTGAGAGTGATAGGCATGGCGGAGCTGCAGGTATCGAAAAAACATATGATTAGGCAATCCATATTTAGTTTTGAGAGTATCGAATGAGCGGAGACTTCCCAGAGAGGTCACGTCCGCCAGGGTTTTGATGCCATGCCGGGCCCAGATCACCGGGTCCGGGATGGATCGAAAGTGTGGCAGTCTCGGATTCCCCCACAGTGGGGTATGCGGAGCCCAACCGTCGGGCCTCTCAAACCTGGCCCTCACCGTGTCCCATACCCGCAGCGTGGTCCGCATGGAAGGGGTGACATTGGTGTTGGACCTGGGGCCTCTATGAATCAGATTCCTGAGTTCAGAGTAGGAACCTAATATAGCCGCCTCTAGCGTGGCTGCGGGATTGGCAGGCTCCTCAGACAGCCACCACTTGACCGTTACAAGGACCGCAGTAGTATTTGACAAAGCAAGGTAATGCAAGGCCTCCCAAGGTGACGGGCAACTGCAGGGTTTTCAGTGCTATGCGGGGGTTGCCACCATTCCATATAAACGACACGATCAGGCTATCTAGTTTCCGGAAGAACGAGCATGGAATGGGGACCGGGGTTTGCCTAAAAAGATAAAGAAACTTGGGAAGCACAGACATTTTAATTAGATTAACCCTGCCGACCGGCGTGAGGGGCAATGATTTCCAGGCGGAACATCTCTGAGACAGCAGGGAAACCACCGGACTTAAATTTAAGGGAATAAATTGTGAGGTGTCATTGTGGATAATAACCCCAAGATACTTAAACTGGGAGACCCGCTGTAGCGGGGTGTCAACCGGCAGCGCGTCCCCGGGGGAACGCAACGCGAACAGCACAGACTTCCCCCAGTTGACGCAAATGCCGGAATACTTACCAAAAGTATTGATGAGAGAGAGGGCCGCTGGGAGGGAGGAGGTGGGGTACCTAAGGTAGAGGAGAGTGTCATCGGCATAAAGAGAGAGTTTTTCCTCAACCTGTCCTATCAGGATGCCTCGCACCGCCGGCGACGAGCGCAGGAGGATTGCCATGGGCTCCACCTCCAGCGCAAAGAGCGCCGGAGATAGCGGGCATCCCTGTTTAGTGCCCCTATGTAGGGCAAAAGAGGGGGAGAGCAGCGCTCCAGTGCGCACCCTGGCCTGCGGGGAACGATACAGGGCTCGTACCCACGATATAAATTTAGACCCAAAGCCAAAACGAAGCAGGACCTCCCAAAGATAGATCCACGGAATCAAACGCCTTTTCGGCATCGAGGGAGGCCACTGCATCCGAGTCGGCCAGGCAATTGACAGAACCCAGAACCGTGTACAACCTCCGTAAATTAATGTCTGTACCCTTGCCTGGCATGAAGCCGGTCTGATCCTCATGCACCAGGGTATGAATAACCACATTCACCCTCTTAGCCAGAATCTTGGCGAGTAGTTTAGCATCAGCGTTTAAAAGGGAGATGGGCCGGTAGGAGGCACACAGCTCAGGGTCCTTACCTGGCTTGGGGATTACCACTATGATCGCATCAGCCATGGAGGCCGGGAGGCCCCCTGCCGCCAGTGTCGTGACCATCATCCCGTGTAATTTAGGTATCAGCTGCTCCCCATACTGTTTATAAAATTCCGGGGGAAAGCCATCCATTCCCGGGGTTTTCCCCGCCTGCAAGTCACCCAGGGCCTGCCGGACCTCCTCAATGGTGATAGTATCGTCTAACTGGTCACGGGCCTCAGGGGAAAGTCTGGGGAAGGTGACCAGGTCGAGGAAGGAGCCCAACTCCTCCTCCGAGTAGCTAGCCCTGGAGGAGTACAGGCTGCGATAGTAGTCAGCAAATTTGGCGTTGATGGCTAACGGGTCAACCACCAAGGCACCACCGGCATCCCTAAGGCGAGCAATGGAGGAGGTCGGCTGTTGCTCCCTAGCCAACCAGGCCAGGAGCCGCCCCGTTTTTTCCCCCTGCTCGAAAATACGCTGTGATTGAGCTAGTTGTTGTTTCGTGGCGTTCTGCACCCTCAAGAGCATCACCTCCAGGTACGCAGCCTGCATGTCCAGGTATGTCACAGGGTTGCGGGAAAGGACAAATTGGGATTCCAGGGCCTGGGCCCTGGACTCGGCCTCCTCAACAGTAATGATTGCCTCCCTCCTAGCTCGAGAAATGGAAAGCTGATAGCAACCCCTAAGGAAGGCTTTAAAAGCATCCCAGGTGGCATGTACAGAAGCAGTCCCGTCATTCGACACCCAGAAATCCTCAATGTGTTCAGAGATTTCGGTGTCAATAAGGGGATCCGAGATCCAGTAGCGAGACAGTCTCCACACTCTCTCCGAGGGAGGCATCCTAGTATGGAAGGTACACAGCATAGGGGCATGATCCGAGATACCCCGTGGGAGAATCTCCACCTCCCCAACCCGGGACAGCATACCCCCACTGACATAGATCAGGTCTATTCTGGACATGGCACGATGAGACGCAGAGTGACAGGTGTACACTCTGTCCGCCGGGTTTCTCCACCACCAGACATCAGTCAGGCCATAGAGAGACGCCCACTGTGACAGAGGAGAGTCCACACCGGTCCCCGCCGACAGCCTATCCAGAGACGGGCTCGGAGCCATGTTAAAGTCCCCCGCAATGATAAGATTATCAGTGGGATACCCAGAGAGGAGGGGGGTTAGAGACTTCAGTAGGGCTATAGTAGCTGGTGGTGGTATATAAATGCCTAAGATCAACATTTCAATGGTATCAATCACAACATGTGTCAATATATACCTACCCTCCGGGTCCACCTTAACATCCAGTAATTCATAGTTTAGGGACTTGTGGATAAGGATACTAACACCCCTGGCGTAGCATGAATACGTAGCGTGGTAATAACGTCCCACCCAGGGCTTCTTCAAACTAAGGACCTTGCTCCCCACCAAGTGGGTTTCCTGTAAAATGCATACTTGAGGATTATACTTCTTGAGAAACGTAAACACTAGGGAGCGCTTAATTTTATCATTAAGACCCCGGACGTTCCAGGACATAATTCTCAAATGGGCCATAGGGGGAACGGGACAGATAGAACATCAGGGGGATACACAAAAGGCGGACCCAGAAAGAGGCGTCTCCCACTCACCGAGCAGGCATCCATGAAGTATAGCAATATGACCCAGCCACCCGGCCCAGGCAGAACCGGGCCAGACTGCCAGAGAGAACCACAGTGAAAGAAACATACAAACCCAAAAAACACAGACATTAAAGAACCCAACCCCCCCTCCCCCCTCCCCGCACATCTGTTAGGGAACTCAGAGTGCTAAATCCCATAACTAACATCCAAAGACATTAGGCAATTCTCCTAAGGGGGCAAGGAGAACCAACAGCAGCCAGGGGCGTGGCAACAAGGTCAACTCAGACAGTACAAACCTCGTGCAGCCGCCCCAAACCTGAATAGTAACAAAAATAAAAAACCCGGAGCAGTGTGTAAAAGTGGTTGGTTTCACTTAGCGTAGGCTAAGGGCACAAACTTGGAAGGTAAACAGGGTAGCAGTTATAAAAGAGAAAACAACAAACAAAAAAATAAAATAAAATATTTCCAGCACCAGCACAGCGTTCAAAATAGGGGAAAGTCTCCTCGCGCCAACTCCCAGTGTGTAGGTTTAGGTGGCGGTCCCTAGGGGAAGGGGTGGCAACGTTGGGCACGGCATACAGGGCCTTCATGAAGGCAACCCAGCGAGGCAAGGTCCCCCAGGTGACCCGGAGGCTGGAACAGGGTAACTCACAGCGATAGGGGAGGGAGGACCAACAGGGCCCGCAGTCAACATATAGTCAAGAGCTCACCTGGGAAGTGTCCTCGATGGGGGGACTAGGAGGAAAGCCAGGCAGGTATCAGCCAGTGCCAAGGGAGTAGCAAGAAGACCGCCAGACACAGGGGTGACGACGGCAGTCACAGCAGGCAGCCACCATCCAGGGCTGTCAGGGAGACATGCAGAAGAGCAGGCTGGCGCAGGAGTCAAAAACAGAGCAGGCAGGATCAGTCAGGAACCGTAGAAGTGCAGCTACTGGGCTTCGGGAAGGGTATCCAGCCAGCGGGACGCCTCCTCCGGCGAAGTGAAGTATCTGGTGGATTCGCCGTCCACCACACGGAGGCGGGCGGGGAACAACATGCTGTACTTCAGCCCTTTAGCACGGAGCTGGGCCTTCACATGGTCAAATGTAAGGTATTCCATTATTAATAACTGTCACAGTTTCTTCTGCTCTCAGTCAAACTGTCAAGCCATCCAATGGCTGGTGTCATAACTGATCACATGTGCAGCACTACATCAATGGCAAACCAAACAGAGGCTGAGATGGCAGCTCCCTTAGGCCGCTTTCACACGATCGGCCCACAAAGACCTGCCTGGCCACCCATTGACTTGTATGGGCAGGGGGATGTCAGCAGAGATGTGTCCGCTGACACCTGCCTGCCATCCGATCCAACAAGATCCGCTGAAAACAGACGGATGGCGATACATTCGCCATCCGTCCACCTCTTCACTTTCGACATGAGACTAGCATGCAACAAAAAACGGACGACCAGTCGCCTGAAAATCTGATCGTGTGTATGAGGCTTAAGTCAGATATGTTTGTAACTAGGGGACCGCCTGTATATAGTTTTCTTTTTTGTCAGGTAACTGAAATATAGCAAAAGTTTGCCCATTTAGGCACAAAGGGTCCATGGCCATGAATGCAATCTGCTAACTTAAGCTGCCACTATATTATAGATATATTATTATTTAATATATTATAGGGCCTTAATGTTATATTTGTATACTTGGATTTGACACAGAGTACTTTTAAACAATGCTGTGAAAAGTAATTGCCTCCTCAACCTAATAACTGATTGTGCCACCCTTGGCGGCAACAACTGCAATCAAGCGTTTGCAATAACTGCCAATGAGTCTTTCACATTGCAGTGAAGCAATTTTGGCCCACTCTTCTTTGCAGAATTGTTTTAATTCAGCCACATTGGAGGGTTTTCCAACATGAATGGCCTGTGTAAGGTCATGATACAGCATCTCAATTGGATTTAAGTCCGGGCTTTGACTAGGCCACTCCAAAACCTAAATTTTGCTTTGTTTGAACCATTTGAAGGTGGACTTGCTGTTGTATTTCGGATCATTGTCCTGCTGCATAACCCAAGTGCACTTGAGCTTGAGGTCACAAACTGATGGCCGGACATTCTCCTTTAGGATTTTCTGGTAGAGCCCAGAATTCATGGTTCCATCAATTATGGTAAGTGAAAGCAGCTCCAGACCATCACGCTACCACCACGTCTGACTGTTGGTATGATGTTCTTGTTATGAAATGCTGTATTAGTTTTATGCCAGATGTAACGGGACGCACACCTTCCAAAAAATTATTGTAATTTTTGTCTCATCAGTCCAAAGAATATTTGCCTAAAAGTCTTGGGGATAATCAAGATGTTTTTTGGTAAATGTGAAATGAGCCTTTGTGTTCTTTTTGTTCAGCAGTGGCTTTGGCCTTAGAACTCTCCCATGGATGCCATTTTTGCCCAGTCTTTTTCTTATTGTTGAATCATGAACACTGATCTTACCTGAGGCAAGTGAGGCCTTCTGTCACGTACCTGGTGGAAGAGTCTGATTATGCAGAGGGAGGCCTCCCTTACACCTCTCACTCGAGGCCCCTGGTAGTGAAGACAGGGGGCGCAGGAGTGCAGAGTCGCACTAGAGCCTGGTAAAGTCGCTGGTGGGGCTCTGGACCGGAACTGGGACGGAGACTGGAATAGATCCGGAAACAGCTGACGGCCGAACAACTGGAGCTCAGGCGGATGCGGTCAGATGGGCTAGAAGCGTGGGTACACCAGTCCCAAGCAGGTAAGTACTGGAGCAGGATCAGGTATGAGCGGGTTTAGGCAGCTGGCAGGTCTCAGGTACAGGTAAGTACTGGAGCAGGATCAGGTATGAGCGGGTTTAGGCAGCTGGCAGGTCTCAGGTACAGGCAGGTTCGGCAACGGGCAGGCAACAAGGTAGCAGAAGGAGCAGGCAGGAACGTAGTCAACACAGGCCGGGGGTCAGGTACAGGCAGATCAGCAAGAATGGTCAAACAAGCCAGGAAGGGTCAGCTGGAGCAGGATTCAGGTAAGCAGGGGTCAGAGGTCTCAGGTAACGCTGTAGACCGAACAGCACAGAGCCCAGCCATCAGCCCCTTTAAATAGCCCCATCTGGCGCCATGAGCCGCCGCTGCGCGCTCCCGCGCGTGCCCGCGCTCCCGCGCGTGCCCGCGCGCGCACCGCTATCGCGCATGCGCACATCAGCGTGCGCCGATGCGCCACTACCGCGCATGCGCGAAGATGCGCCGATATCGCCATTGACATTTCTGGTGTGCCCTTCCTGACACCTTCCTTCCGTTCTTTAGATGTTGTTCTGGGTTTTTTTATGACCTCCTGGAGTCGTCATCATGTGCTTGGAGTAATTTTTGTAGGCCAGCCACTCCTGGGAAGGTTCACCACTGTTCCAAGTTATCCACAAATGTAGATAACGGCTCTCCCCATGGTTCACTGGAGTTCCAAAGCCTTAAAAATGGCTTTGAAACCCTTCCTAGACCGATACATGTACATTACTTTGTTTCTAATCTGATCTTGAATTCCTTTAGATTGTACCATGATGTGTGGCTTTTTGTGATCTGTTAGCGTGCTTCACTTTGTCAGACAGTTTCTATTTTTGCGATTTCTGTTAAATGTTAAATCTTAATCACTGAACGTGTGGGATGTCCCAAAGCAGTGTCAAGAGGGATGGGAGCAGTATAAATGGAAAAACCAAACAAAACTTCACTCCAAACAAGGCAGAGCTCCTCAATGGAGGAGTTGCCACTTTAAACAGCGGCCTGCAATACCTTGCGGCCGAAGGAAGCATCCGGAGATGCAGCCACATCAACCCTATAAAACTTAGAAAAGGTATAAACTGACGACCAGGTCGCCGCCTTGCACACTTGTGCAACCGACACTTGATGTCGGAAAACCCAGGAAGCACCAATTGCCCGGTGGAATGCGCCGTAACCGGAAAGGGAGGCGCCCGCCCCATGAAAGCATAGGCTTGAAAGACGGTTTGTCCGATCCACCTAGAAAATGGTGGCAGACGAAGCCACTTGGCCCTGTTTCTGACCAGAGCCATTCAAACAGAGAGTCAGACTTCCGAATAGAAGCAGTAGCAGACAGGCACACCCGCAAGGCTCGTACCACATTCAAAGTGTGCCGCGCACACTCTCTGGGATGCGATGGGTGAGGGCACAAGGACGGGAGGACAATGTCCTCATTTAGGTGAAAGGTCGAGATCACCCTTGACAAAAGAGAAAGTCGTGGATGCAACACCGCCTTATCCTTATGGATGACTAAATATGGCGACTTGCAGTACAAGGTCGCCAACTCAGACACTCGTCTAACGGAAGTGATGCCACTAAAAGGGCCACCTTCTGAGACAAAGTCAAGAGGGGAACATCCCTGATATTCTCAAAAGGAGGTTCCTGGAGAACCGAGAGCACGAATTCCGATCCCACAGGGGGAGAGGAGACTTGACAGGAGGGAGCACATGGCGAACCCCCTGCACAAGGGTGCTAACCAAGGAATGACCCGCAAGTTGGAGGAAGACTTCCGTGCCCTTAATATGGACGAAATGACCGAGTCCGAGAGACCTCGGTCTCTCAACATCTGGCTTTCAACAGCCATGCCATTAAATAAACAAAAACTAAAACTCGCGCTTATGGAGACATACAAAAATAAATGACAAGTGAAAAGAAATTATTATATGCGCAGCTGCTACAGCATAAGGCACTAACACCTTGAGAGATAAAAAATTATAAAATGCAGCGCTAGCGAATATAAATGTGCTCAATACAAACGTATGTGTGAATGTCAACCATCTAAACCTTTCGGATGATGGTACACACTATTAGTGAAAAGATTATACACCAGTGATTGGTGTCACCAGAAATGCAGTGGGTGTAATACTAAATGTTACCACTAAAAAGTGATCAACTAAGTAAAACCAGAAAATATACTGTGCAAAACATTAAATGAACTGAACAACCAGGCAAATAGCTCTAGGAGTAATTCACAGTACTACAGATGGTTTTCAACATCAAAGAAATAATGTCCCATTTGCAACAGTGGTTGTAATATAGAAGGAAGGGAAAAAAATGCTTTAAAATAAAATAAAATAAAAGTCACCCAACATCCAACTTCTAGGACCAATAATGTTCGGTGAAATTCAACAGTTGGCTCAATAGCAGCAGAGATCAGAGGACCATGTGGGGAATAAAAAGAAAAAGCAACTTGTGAAGTACCGCTTAGGAACAGATTAACAATACGCTGTTATTGGGAAAACTCACAAGCCTTCAATGATAACCGAGCGTCAGTGTGTTCCGGGTTCACAACGGCGTGCGTTCCACAAGAACCGGAAGCAGCGTCACTGGTTCTTAGTGTTGACCGGAAATTTGTCAATAAAAAGAAAAAGCAACTTGTGAAGTACCGCTTAGGAACAGATTAACAATACGCTGTTATTGGGAAAACTCACAAGCCTTCAATGATAACCGAGCGATTTGTCAAATTTCCGGTCAACACTAAGAACCAGTGACGCTGCTTCCGGTTCTTGTGGAACGCACGCCGTTGTGAACCCGGAACACACTGACGCTCGGTTATCATTGAAGGCTTGTGAGTTTTCCCAATAACAGCGTATTGTTAATCTGTTCCTAAGCGGTACTTCACAAGTTGCTTTTTCTTTTTATTCCCCACATGGTCCTCTGATCTCTGCTGCTATTGAGCCAACTGTTGAATTTCACCGAACATTATTGGTCCTAGAAGTTGGATGTTGGGTGACTTTTATTTTATTTTATTTTAAAGCATTTTTTTCCCTTCCTTCTATATTACAACCACTGTTGCAAATGGGACATTATTTCTTTGATGTTGAAAACCATCTGTAGTACTGTGAATTACTCCTAGAGCTATTTGCCTGGTTGTTCAGTTCATTTAATGTTTTGCACAGTATATTTTCTGGTTTTACTTAGTTGATCACTTTTTAGTGGTAACATTTAGTATTACACCCACTGCATTTCTGGTGACACCAATCACTGGTGTATAATCTTTTCACTAATAGTGTGTACCATCATCCCGAAAGGTTTAGATGGTTGACATTCACACATACGTTTGTATTGAGCACATTTATATTCGCTAGCGCTGCATTTTATAATTTTTTAGCGATGCCATTAAGGCCAGAGACTGTAAAGGCAGGATGAAATATAGGACTTTGAGACAGAAAGTCCTCCCTTATTGGCAACCGCCAGGGAACGGCCGCGACGAGACATACCAGATCAGCGTACCAGTGAAGCCGAGGCCAATCCGGAGCAATGAGGATCACCGGAATTCCCTCGGTCGCCACCCTGCGCAGCAGGCGAGGGAGCAACTGCAGCGGAGGATAAACGTATATCAGGTGATAATGACCCCATGGGCCACTAACGCCTCTGAGGCATCCGCCCAAGGATCCCTGGATCTGGCCACAAATCTCAACAACTTGCGATTGAGTCGAGAGGCCATCGGGTCCACCTCCGGCGTGCCCCACCATCTGTGTGGCAAAGGAGTTGAAATACCTCCGGGTGCAAGGACCACTCTCCCTGGTCCAACGTCTGGCGATTTAAATAGTCCGCCAGTTCTATGCCCGGAATGTAAACGGCCGACAGAGCCGGCACGCTTCTTTTAACCCACTTCAGGGTACGGGGGACCTTGGAAGCCGCAGCTGAGCTCCGAGTCCCCCCTTGATGGTCGACATACGCCACCGCCGTGACTTTGTCCGACTGGATCCTAATGGAGCGATCCTGCAATCTCTCAGACCACGAGGAGAGGCACAGTCTGATGGCCCGTATTTCCAGAACATTGATCGGCAAACGGGCTTCGTCCGGAGTCCAAGCCCTTGGGCCAACAGGACTCCTCAGACTACACCCCAGCCCTTCAGGCTGGCAACCGTAGTGAACACCGTCCATTGGACGGGGAGGAACGACTTCCCGGACCAAAGAGCCGGGGACCCAAACCACCATGTCAGGGACGCCCTGACCAGGTGACTCACCTGGATCGGAAAATCCAAAGACAACGGGGATTTGTCCCAAGGGAACAAGATCTCCTTCTGCAATGCCCTTGTGTGTGATCGGGCATACGGAACGGCCTCAAAAGAGGTCACCATGAGTCCCAGGACTCCCATGCAAAAACGGATTGACGACCATTTTTTGGGATGTCAGCACCCGCACTGCAGACTGAAGTGTCAGTAGCTTCCCCGGAGGTAGGAATACCTTTGCCTCCAAGGAATCCAGAATCAGACCGAGATACTCCAGATCTTGAGTCGGGACCAGGACTGACCCCTGAATGTTTAGGAGCCACCCGAAGTCCCTGAGGGTCTGACTGACGATAGTCACACTGTCTTCTAATTCTGAGCCATTTCCTGCTCTGAGAAGAAGATCGTCCAGATAGCCCATGACAGCAATGCCTCGCTGTCTCAGCAAGCTAGAACCGGCACAAGCACCTTGGTGAACACCCTCGGTGCCGAGGCTAGGCCGAAAGGAAGAGACACAAATTGATAGTGGACTTCGCCGATCGCAAGCGCAGAAACTTCTGGTGACTTGCGCAGATCGGAACATGCAAGTAGGCGTCCTTGATGTCCAAGTTCGCCAGAAAATCCCCTTGACGGAGTGTATTGATCACCGTGCGAATGGATTCCATGCGGAACTTTTGCACCTTCACGAAGACATTCAGGACCTGAGGTCCAAGATAGGCCGAACCCCGTCCCTTTTTTGGGACGACAAACGGATTCGAGTAGAATCCCTGAAACCTCTCCTGTGACGGAACCGACACAATGAATAGGCCCCATAGGGCTGCCCGATGGGCAGGAAGGAGAGGAAGATTCGAGGGAAGAATCTGTCTGGGACCAGGAACGGAAACCTATCCTGTAACCTGAGGTGATCACCTCGCACACCCACCGGTAGGAGATCCGGGAGGTCCACCGATCCGTGAACCTACAAAGTCGTCCCCCCTATCCCAGAGTCAGGTGGGGGCAAGACTTCACGCGGAGGCAGGCTTGGGAGCCGGCTTGTTTAGCTTACACACCCAGGGGCGCTTGTGTCCACCAGCCGAACAGCTGTCAGTCTGGGAGGGCCTCCCCGTTGACTGACGAAAAACCCCCTTTTTTGCTGGAAAGGAAGGACCCTGCTTACGGCGGCCTCCTTACCCTTGCTAGCCTGAGGAAGAAGAGTGCTTTTACCTCCCGTGACATCCTTAATGATGTCATCCAGCGCAGCACCAAAAAGCCTACCACCTTTAAATGGTAGAGCCGTCAGAGGCTTTTTAGAAGCTAGGTCAGCAGACCAGCATTTCAACCAGATCAGACAACGCAATACCACTGCCAAGACAGAGGCCCTGAGTAATAAGGGGCCGCGTCTAACGTGGCGTTGCAACATAAACCAGGCCCTGCACCATTTGGTGGGCCAGAGCAATAGTGTCTGGAGGAAGATTATGCTCCTGTACAGTTTGGTGCAAAATTTTTGCCCATCCTGTAAGTGTCTGAGACACAAGGGTCGCTGCTACCACAGGCCGTAGGGCAGACCCCAACAAGGCAAACATGGCTCTGATCACCACTTCTGACCTCCTGTCAGTGGGGTCCTTAAATGCAGGAGTCCCCTCCATCGGGAGAGTGGTGACCTTGTTCAACCGGGCGACTGGAGGGTCGACCACTGGGGGAGAAGCCCACGTTTTAATTAGAGCATCTTCAAAGGGGTATCTGATAGGCAAACGCCGCGGGACCATAAAAGTCTTCTGCGGCTTTTTCCCCAGACCTCATCAATGAGCTGGTCAAAGAAAGGTACATATGGAAAAAAACTTTTTTAGAAGGCCCGGCCCTAAGGAACCAGAGGAGACTGTCCGCCTGAGGTTCTGCATCCGCAGCATTTAGCTTGCGAGTGTCCCTCACCGCAGCAATGAGTTCACTAACAAGCGCCCTGTCATTTACTGACTCAGAACTGGAGTTTTCCTCACAAGGAATATCCGGTTCAAAACCATCAAATATATTCAGAGCTAGGGTCCTGAGCGGTAGTGGCTAGGCCCATATCTGAATCAGCGCACACCCCCTTTTTTTTGGGGGGGAAATAAAGTGGGGAGAGGGGCTTCTTTGCTCCCTTGCGCTCACACACTGCTTCCCTCCTGGTCAGAATGATTCCAGGACTGCCAACAACTGGTGTGAAGAAACGGGTGAACCAGACTCCATGTTGCCACCCTCTGAGACCTTATTCACCATTACAGTGAATAATACAGCCCACCCACTGGCTGTGCTGGGGCTGAGGAGGGGATACCCGGAGTACTCACCACCCCTAGGGACCGCTCGGTACCGCTGTATGAGCTGCGCTGTAGCGCGAGCCTGAGGAGAGTGAAGAATCTGTGAGGAGATGTGGAGTTCTTGCCGTTCAGCAGCACCGCTAGAGGCCGAAAACTAAACTGAAAGCGCCGCGGCTACAAGAAAATGGCCGCTGGGCGCCTGTATAACTGTGATTTGAGCCGCGGCGAAATAGCCGCAGATGGCGCACTTTTTAATTTAAAACACTGTACCAATGGCGCACGTAAAAAAACACACACATTCCCCCAGAACACTTCCCAAGTGACTAACAGCCATGGAGGGCCCCCCCCCCCAGGGCGGAGTGACCCCCCAAGCATCCCCACACAGCACAGCAGCAGAACAGGGTGCAGAGAGCAGCATAACAGGGGGAGACAGGGAGAACCCCACACACACAGAAACACAGCCAGCATGTACTCACCTTGCAGCAGGAGAGACTACTTAGTACTTACCCGTCCCGCAAGCACCTTGGAGAACACCCTCGGTGCCAATAGAGGGACTCACTGGCTTGTTTCAGACAGACCTATCACAGAGTCGTACTGCGTAGCTGTCGGCCCGGTCAACCGCGAAAGATACAGTAGGTACTGTTCAATCTTGAGAGGACCGCGGGAGCATGAAAGCAACCCGGCCACCCCTGGAGCCATGGGGTATGTCGTGAACTGAGTCTCACGCACACAAGGCGAGGATCAGCACGCTCGATGGTCGGACAGGGAAGACTACGAGGATACTAGTGTACCCAACCTGTTGCCCAGCCGACAGTTGATTGAAGGTCTCAAAAATAAAATAATAAAATTCCCAAAGGAATAAAATTTAAAAGTAAAATCTTCCAGGAGACTGGCTCCTGAGAGAGCCACGTCTTCTCCTTCTGCTAGGCAGAAAAAACCTGAGGTCTGCTAGCTGCAGGTGGGAGGGTAATGTCCGGAGGGACCGCCCCCCTGGGCGGGGCTGTTCAGCTCTGGTTTGTTCTAGAATGTTTTAACATTTAACATTCTGCCTAGGTCTTCTCCTGCAAGCAGGGACATATACCCACACGTTCAGTGATTAAGAGCCGCCGTGTCGGTCCATGGATGATAAGAGAAAAACATTTTTTGCTAGAAAATTACTTAGAACCCCCAAACATATATATATTTTTTCTAATACCCTAGAGAATAAAATGGCAGTCGTTGCAATACTTTCTGTCACACCATATTTGCGCAGCAGTCTTGCAAGCGCACTTTTCTTGGGAAAAAATACACTTTTCTGAATTAAAAAATAAGACAACAGTAAAGTTAGCCCATTTTTTTTTATATTGTGAAAGATAATGTTACGCCAAGTAAATTGAGACCCAACATGTCACGCTTCAAAATTGCGTCCACTCATGGAATTCTACAGGTTGCATGTTTTGAGTTACAGTGGAGGTCTAGGGCTAGAATTATTGCTCTCGCTCTATCGATTGTGACGATACCTCAAATATGTGGTTTGAACACCGTTTTCATGTGCGGGCGCTGCTCACGTATGCGCTTGCTTCTGGACGCGAGCTTGGTGGGACGAGGCGTGTTTAAAAATGTTTTATTTTTCCTATTTATTTTAACTTTTATTTTTACACTGTTCTTTTAAAATAAAAATGGTGTCACTTTTATTCCTATTACAAGGGATATAAACAGTATGCAATGATATGGAGACGGGTGGGGGTCATCTTCCCCTCACTCATCTCCATACCAAGCCAGGGAGAGGACCCGATCGCCTCCGCCGCTACCGACAGCTCCGGTAAGCGTCGGAGAGCGGGGGGAGGGGTGGGGGGTGTCCCTCTCCCGTCACCGATAAAAGTGATCTTGCGGCAAATCCGCTGCAGAGACCACTTTTATCTGAAACCGGACTGCTCACTGAAGAAGAGGATTCCGGGGTTATGGTAGCTAGCTGCTGCCATAACAACGATATTCCTCTTCAAAGTGCAAACGCATATCGGCGTGAGCCGGTCCGGAAGTGGTTAATAAATTAATGTAAATAATCTTGGATTTACTTGGGTTATCTTTGTGTAATATTACAATTTGTTTGATGATCTGAATGATTTAAGTATGAGAAATATGTTAAAAAAAATTAAAATAATAATACATTTCAAGCATTTCTTTCTTTTAATTTTGATGATTATGGCTTACAGCTAGTGAAAACCCAAAATTCAGTATCTCGGAAAATTAGAATATTACATAAGACCAATAAAAAAAAAGAAAGGACTTTCAATACAGAAATGTTGGCCTAAGGAAAAGTATGTACATGTACAGTATAGTATGCAGGCAACACTCAGGGGTCCTTTTGCATGAATTACTACATCAATGAGGCATGGCATGGAGGGGAGGGGATCAGCCTGTGGCACTGCTGAGGTGTTATGGAAGCCCAGGTTGCTTTGATAGAGGTCTGCATTGTTGGGTCTGGTGCCTCTCCACTTCCTCTTGACAATAACCCACAGATTCTCTATGGGGTTTAGGTCAGGCAAGTTTTCTGGCCAATCAAGCATAGTTATACCAAGACCATTAAACCAGGTATTGGTTCTTTTGGCAGTGTGGGCAGGTGCTAAGTCCAGCTGGAAAATGAAATCATCATCTCCATAAACTGGTCAGCAGAGGGAATCATGAAGTGCTTTAGAATTTCCTGTTAGAGGGCTGCACTGACTTTAAACTTGATAAAACCCCAATGTACCAACACCAGCAGATAACATGGCTCCCCAAATCATCACTGACTGTGGAAACTTCACACTGGACTTCATTCAACCTGGATTCTGTGGCTCTCCGCTTTACCTCCAAACTCTGGGACCTTAATTTCCAAATGAAATGCAAAATTTTCCACAGTCCGTGACGATTTGGGGAGCCATGTCATCTGCTTTATTAAGTCCAAAAAGTCAGCACACCCCTCTAGCAGGAAATTCTTGCTTACCTTTCTCTTTGTGCTTTACTAACATGTCAGTGGAATACTCAGGAATAGACACCAAAAAAAAATATCACCCAATATAGGCCACTTGAGCTCCAATGACACCAGCCCTTTGTTTTTTTGGGAAAATCGTTATTATTGTTTTTGTGACGAACCCTGTACTCAAAATTAGTCTGTCCGCCGTAAATGCTTCCTCTGTCCGGAACCACACCATCCAAGGGCCCCTTAGCTTTCCCATTCACTAGTCGAAGCTCATTGTAGGGTAAAATATCAGACAGTTTATTAGAACCAGAATACAGAAGTCTTATATACAGTAAAAGAGGAGGTTCCTACATCCTGCTCATATTACTCTAGCAATACACAGAAACATAAATTAACATGAGCTAATTAACTAATCCCTTATGCAGCCGACGTGACTCCCTAACTACAGTACACATTATCATACATATCAACACAAAACTCCCTCATACAATTGCAGGGTCAATTAGCAGACAACAATGGGTGAAAGAGAAGCCACACTAGACTCATTTACATTATAACAGACAGACAGGTGGCCGGAGTTGACATCAGCACCTCCTAACAGTAGGTATCCTAACAGTATGAATCAGTCAGTCTTTCTAATATGGCATATACAGGGTTCCCAGAGTCTGTGTGTCTTGGGGGACATGGACTTGAATCCAAAGTAACGCCACCTCAAGGGTCCCCAGGCATACAGCTCACAAAGAGCACCGTTCCCCCAAATGCCAGGGCCCATGATCGGTAGGCAAGAGGCTGGCATTCAGCCCCCTCCAAAAGCCTCTGTCCCGGGTAAGTCTGTCACAGTTTTGAATAAGAAACAGACAAAATTACAAAACAGTAGACACACTTGTCACAGAGAAAAAAACTGTTAAAAAAACAAGGCACATACACCAGCCATTTAAAGTGGTTCTAAGGGCTGAAGGTTTTTCACTTAAATGCATTCTCTGCATTAAGATAAAAAAAATATTCTGAGTGCAGCTCCCCCCATTGAGCAGTGTACACGAGAGCAATGGCACTCTCTGCTCTTTCCCAAATCTGAGGTGCTATGAACCACAGCCAGTGAGGAGGGAGCGGGGGGGGGGGGGTGAGTCGTGCTTTGTGTGTCTATGGACACTCATAGCCAGCTCAGGAGTGAGCCCGTATGAGTGACCCCATAGTAAGCAGCTTGCAAACTAATACTAGCACATTATGACAGACTTACCTAAAAGACGTATCCCCTCAGTGGCGCTGACAGGGAATCCATCTTCACCCGGTCTTCCTTTCCGGGTTCACAGGCTCCAGCCATTTGAATAACCAAGCTGCGATGAGGTCACTACCGTGATTGTGCAGAGGAGACACGGTCGGTTTACACCTTGCCTGCGTGTTAATCACACAGGAGCAATTCAGACCGCATTCAAAATGCACATTTGCAATCTGCAGCTGCTGTTATTAGAAAGTCAACGACACCGCAAAGACAGTGCATTTGCCCGCACTGAATCGCATGGTATGTAATTTACCTTATCATAGGCTTACCTGTAAGCACAAAACAAAGGGAGTTTACACTGACTTTAATACAGACCTGCAGAAAATGTTTACATTTCTGTCACCATATAACACTGCCCTACATGTTATGCAAGCCATGCAACTAACAATATGTTAATTTAGGTTAGAATTAAAAAGGACATGAACGTGAATATGATGTGATGCCATCTGCCACTATCATTAACCACTTAACAACCACCTGCCGACAAATAACGTCGACAAGGTGGTTGCTTAACTCTGGGAGGACTTTATATAACGTCCTCCCAGAATCGCGCTCCCGCGCGCCCCCTGGGGCGCGCACACGGGAAACTCCGTGACCCGGCGGATCACGAATCGCGGTAAATCGCCGCTGATAACGGCCGTTTACCACGTGATCGCTCCGTCAAATGACGGAGCAATCACTTGTAAACAGACCGGCGTCATTTGATGACGCCGGTTCCTCCCTCCCCTCTCTGTACCGATCGGTACAGTGTGAGAGGAGAGGGGAGGGAGCAGATCAAGGCAGCAGCGCTGTGGGCTGGATCTGTGACAATTGCAGTCACAGATCCAGCCATCCATCCATCCCTGCTCAGCCATCCCTGTGCTATACCCTGCCAATACTCTGCAAAATACCCTGCCAATACTCTGCAAAATACCCTGCCAATACTCTGCAAAATACCCTGCCAATACCCTGGTGCAATACTCTGCAATACCCTGGTGCAATACTCTGCAATACCCTGGTGCAATACTCTGCAATACCCTGGTGCAATACTCTGCAATACCCTGCGCAATACTCTGCAATACCCTGCAAAATACTCTGCAATACCCTGCAAAATACTCTGCAATACCCTGCGCAATACTCTGCAATACCCTGCGCAATACCCTGCAAAATACTCTGCAATACCCTGGTGCAATACTCTGCAATACTCTGGTGCAATACTCTGCAATACCCTGCGCAATACTCTGCAATACCCTGCGCAATACTCTGCAATACCCTGCGCAATACTCTGCAAAATACTCTGCAATACCCTGCACAATACTCTGCAATACCCTGCACAATACTCTGCAATACCCTGCACAATACTCTGCAATACCCTCCACAATACTCTGCAATACCCTCCACAATACTCTGTGCAATACCCCGTGCAATACCCTGCCATACACCGCAATACCCTGCCATAGTCCGCAATACTCCGCAATGCCCGGCAATACTCCGCAATGCCCGGCAATACTCCGCAATGCCCGGCAATACTCTGCAATAACCACTTCCCGCCCTCCGGCCGTCATATGACGTCCTTGACTTTGTGCGGGGATATCTGAATGATGGGAGCAGCTACAGGCATCATTCAGATATTAGCTTTTTCAGCCGGCGATTCCCTACACCATAAGAACAATCATAGCGACTGTTCCGCCGCTTGATCATTCTTACGGGAGGCGAGAGGGGATGTCCCCTTACCCCCCGCCGCCCTCCGGTGCTTCTACCGACTCACCGCTACGATCAAAGCCAGGATTGTTGTTTTTTTTTTAGTTTTTTTTTCAGGCTTCCCAGCCTAGAGGTGAGATGTGGGGTCTTATTGACACCCCCCCCCCATATCTCACTGTAAAGAGGACCTGTCATGCCATATTCCTATTACAAGGGATGTTTACGTTCCTTGTAATAGGTATAAAAGTGATCAAAAAAATGTTTGGGGCGGAAAAACATGTCAAACTAAAATAAATAAAGTAAAATGAAGAATAAAAATTATATTATAAGTAGCGAAGTTTGGCGCCATTCCACGAGTGTGTGCAATTTTTAAGGGCGACATGTTAGGTATCTATTTACTCGGCGTAACTTCATCTTTCACATTATGCAAAAACATTGGGCTAACTTTACTGTTTTTTTTTTTTTTAAGCACAAAACATTTTTTATCCGTAAAAAACGCGTTAAAAAAATTGCTGCGCAAATATCGTGCGAGATAAAAAGTTGCAACAACCACCATTATATTCTCTAAGGTCTTTGCTAAAAAAACATATATAATGTTTTGGGGTTCTATGTAATTTTCTAGCAAACAAATGATGATTTTTACATGTAGGAGAGAAATGTCAGAATTGGCCTGGGTGCTCCAGAACGCCTGAAGGTGCTCCCTGCATGTTGGGCCTCTGTATGTGGCCACGCTGTGTAAAAGTCTCACACATGTGGTATCGCCATACTCGGGAGTAATAGCAGAATGTGTTTTGGGGTGTAATTTGTGGAATGCATATGCTGTGTGTGAGAAATAACCTGCTAATATGACAATTTTGTGAAAAAAAAAAAGAGAAAAAAAAATCTTGATTTTGCAAAGAATTGTGGGAAAAAATGACAACTTCAAAAAACTCACAATGCCTCTTTCTGAATACCTTGGAATGTCTTCTTTCCAAAAAGGGGTCATTTGGGGGGTATTTGTACTTTTCTGGCATGCTAGGGTCTCAAGAATTGAGATAGGTCGTCAGTACTTCAGGTGTGATCAATTTTCAGATATTGGCACCATAGCTTGTGGACTCTATAACTTTCACAAAGACCAAATAATATACACCAATTTGGGTTATTTTTACCAAAGATATGTAGCAGTATAAATTTTGGCCAAAATTTATGAAGAAAAAATAGTAATTTGCAAAATTTTATAACAGAAACGAAAAAAAAATCATTTTTTTACAAAATTTTCAGTCTTTTTTCTCTTATAGCGCAAAAAATAAAAAACCCAACAGTGATTAAATACCACCAAAAGAAAGCTCTATTTGTGTGAAAAAAAGGACAAAAAATTCATATGGGTACAGTGTTGTATGACTGAGTAATTGTCATTCAAAATGTGAGAGCACCGAAAGCTGAAAATCGGTCTGTTATTAAGGGGGTTTAAGTGCCCAGTGGTCAAGTGGTTAAAAAGCAGCCAAAATCAAATACATCAGAATAAGTCAGTAGGAAGTGTTTCTTGTGCCGATTGCTCCTCTGTTAGTTGTAACTAGGGATGAGCTTCGTGTTCGAGTCGAACATACGTTCGACTCGAACATCGGCTGTTCGATCGTTCGACGAAGATCGAACGATTTGGGCCGTTCGCGCCAAATTCGAGTGACGCGAACGGCCCACAATGCACTATGCCATCGCAGTGTCATCCAGGCGCTGTGATTGGCCAAGCATGCACTGTGACCCCGCATGCTTGGCCAATCACAGCGCCGGCAGCGAGGAGAGCAATGATTGGCCACAGGCAGGATGCCTGTGGCCAATTATTGCTGAGGGTGTTTAGTACACGCCCCACACTATAAAAGGCCGCCAGCACGGCGGCCTAGTGTAGTGTGTTCCGGAGCAGGGATAGAGCAGCATAGGCAGGGACAGTGACTGTTATTTCTTTCTTGCTTAACCTGGATTCCTTTAGTTTAGGGAAAGAGAAGGATAGGTAGGGAGAGTGTCAGTGTGTTTTGTGCTTGTGCTATAGTGTGCTTAAAAAAAACATTTATTCTAGGGACAGAAAACTGTAGGTAGGGACAGTGTCAGTTTCTTTCACTCTGCAAGTCCTTGTTTCCAGGGACCTGGAAGGACAGTGAGTGAATTGTCCTTGTGCTATATTGTGCTTAAAAAAACATTTATTCTAGGGACAGAAAACTGTAGGTAGGGAGAGTGTCAGTTTCTTTCACTCTGCAAGTCCTTGTTTCCAGGGACCTGTAAGGACAGTGAGTGAATTGTCCTTGTGCTATATTGTGCTTAAAAAAAACATTTATTCTAGGGACAGAAAACTGTAGGTAGGGAGAGTGTCAGTTTATTTCACTCTGCAAGTCCTTGTTTCCAGGGACCTGGAAGGACAGTGAGTGAATTCTCCTTGTGCTATATTGTGCTTAAAAAAAACATTTATTCTAGGGACAGAAAACTGTAGGTAGGGACAGTGTCAGTTTCTTTCACTCTGCAAGTCCTTGTTTCCAGGGACCTGTAAGGACAGTGAGTGAATTGTCCTTGTGCTATATTGTGATTAAAAAAAACATTTATTCTAGGGACAGAAAACTGTAGGTAGGGAGAGTGTCAGTTTATTTCACTCTGCAAGTCCTTGTTTCCAGGGACCTGGAAGGACAGTGAGTGAATTGTCCTTGTGCTATATTGTGATTAAAAAAAACATTTATTCTAGGGACAGAAAACTGTAGGTAGGGAGAGTGTCAGTTTCTTTCACTCTGCAAGTCCTTGTTTCCAGGGACCTGTAAGGACAGTGAGTGAATTGTCCTTGTGCTATATTGTGATTAAAAAAAACATTTTTTCTAGGGACAGAAAACTGTAGGTAGGGAGAGTGTTTTTTTTCTTTCACTCTGCAAGTCCTTGTTTCCAGGGACCTGTAAGGACAGTGAGTGAATTGTCCTTGTGCTATATTGTGCTTAAAAAAAACATTTATTCTAGGGACAGAAAACTGTAGGTAGGGAGAGTGTCAGTTTATTTCACTCTGCAAGTCCTTGTTTCCAGGGACCTGGAAGGACAGTGAGTGAATTGTCCTTGTGCTATATTGTGATTAAAAAAAACATTTATTCTAGGGACAGAAAACTGTAGGTAGGGAGAGTGTCAGTTTATTTCACTCTGCAAGTCCTTGTTTCCAGGGACCTGTAAGGACAGTGAGTGAATTGTCCTTGTGCTATATTGTGATTAAAAAAAACATTTTTTCTAGGGACAGAAAACTGTAGGTAGGGAGAGTGTTTTTTTTCTTTCACTCTGCAAGTCCTTGTTTCCAGGGACCTGTAAGGACAGTGAGTGAATTGTCCTTGTGCTATATTGTGCTTAAAAAAAACATTTATTCTAGGGACAGAAAACTGTAGGTAGGGAGAGTGTCAGTTTATTTCACTCTTCAAGTCCTTGTTTCCAGGGACCTGGAAGGACAGTGAGTGAATTGTCCTTGTGTTATATTGTGATTAAAAAAAACATTTTTTCTAGGGACAGAAAACTGTAGGTATGGAGAGTGTTTTTTTTCTTTCACTCTGCAAGTCCTTGTTTCCAGGGACCTGTAAGGACAGTGAGTGAATTGTCCTTGTGCTATATTGTGATTAAAAAAAACATTTTTTCTAGGGACAGAAAACTGTAGGTAGGGAGAGTGTTTTTTTTCTTTCACTCTGCAAGTCCTTGTTTCCAGGGACCTGTAAGGACAGTGAGTGAATTGTCCTTGTGCTATATTGTGCTTAAAAAAAACATTTATTCTAGGGACAGAAAACTGTAGGTAGGGAGAGTGTCAGTTTATTTCACTCTGCAAGTCCTTGTTTCCAGGGACCTGGAAGGACAGTGAGTGAATTGTCCTTGTGCTATATTGTGATTAAAAAAAACATTTTTTCTAGGGACAGAAAACTGTAGGTAGGGAGAGTGTTTTTTTTCTTTCACTCTGCAAGTCCTTGTTTCCAGGGACCTGTAAGGACAGTGAGTGAATTGTCCTTGTGCTATATTGTGCTTAAAAAAAACATTTATTCTAGGGACAGAAAACTGTAGGTAGGGAGAGTGTCAGTTTATTTCACTCTGCAAGTCCTTGTTTCCAGGGACCTGTAAGGACAGTGAGTGAATTGTCCTTGTGCTATATTGTGCTTAAAAAAAACATTTTTTCTAGGGACAGAAAACTGTAGGTAGGGAGAGTGTTTTTTTTCTTTCACTCTGCAAGTCCTTGTTTCCAGGGACCTGTAAGGACAGTGAGTGAATTGTCCTTGTGCTATATTGTGCTTAAAAAAAACATTTATTCTAGGGACAGAAAACTGTAGGTAGGGAGAGTGTCAGTTTATTTCACTCTGCAAGTCCTTGTTTCCAGGGACCTGGAAGGACAGTGAGTGAATTGTCCTTGTGCTATATTGTGATTAAAAAAAACATTTATTCTAGGGACAGAAAACTGTAGGTAGGGAGAGTGTCAGTTTATTTCACTCTGCAAGTCCTTGTTTCCAGGGACCTGTAAGGACAGTGAGTGAATTGTCCTTGTGCTATATTGTGATTAAAAAAAACATTTTTTCTAGGGACAGAAAACTGTAGGTAGGGAGAGTGTTTTTTTTCTTTCACTCTGCAAGTCCTTGTTTCCAGGGACCTGTAAGGACAGTGAGTGAATTGTCCTTGTGCTATATTGTGCTTAAAAAAAACATTTATTCTAGGGACAGAAAACTGTAGGTAGGGAGAGTGTCAGTTTATTTCACTCTGCAAGTCCTTGTTTCCAGGGACCTGGAAGGACAGTGAGTGAATTGTCCTTGTGCTATATTGTGATTAAAAAAAACATTTATTCTAGGGACAGAAAACTGTAGGTAGGGAGAGTGTCAGTTTATTTCACTCTGCAAGTCCTTGTTTCCAGGGACCTGTAAGGACAGTGAGTGAATTGTCCTTGTGCTATATTGTGATTAAAAAAAACATTTTTTCTAGGGACAGAAAACTGTAGGTAGGGAGAGTGTTTTTTTTCTTTCACTCTGCAAGTCCTTGTTTCCAGGGACCTGTAAGGACAGTGAGTGAATTGTCCTTGTGCTATATTGTGCTTAAAAAAAACATTTATTCTAGGGACAGAAAACTGTAGGTAGGGAGAGTGTCAGTTTATTTCACTCTTCAAGTCCTTGTTTCCAGGGACCTGGAAGGACAGTGAGTGAATTGTCCTTGTGTTATATTGTGATTAAAAAAAACATTTTTTCTAGGGACAGAAAACTGTAGGTATGGAGAGTGTTTTTTTTCTTTCACTCTGCAAGTCCTTGTTTCCAGGGACCTGTAAGGACAGTGAGTGAATTGTCCTTGTGCTATATTGTGATTAAAAAAAACATTTTTTCTAGGGACAGAAAACTGTAGGTAGGGAGAGTGTTTTTTTTCTTTCACTCTGCAAGTCCTTGTTTCCAGGGACCTGTAAGGACAGTGAGTGAATTGTCCTTGTGCTATATTGTGCTTAAAAAAAAACATTTATTCTAGGGACAGAAAACTGTAGGTAGGGAGAGTGTCAGTTTATTTCACTCTGCAAGTCCTTGTTTCCAGGGACCTGGAAGGACAGTGAGTGAATTGTCCTTGTGCTATATTGTGATTAAAAAAAACATTTTTTCTAGGGACAGAAAACTGTAGGTAGGGAGAGTGTTTTTTTTCTTTCACTCTGCAAGTCCTTGTTTCCAGGGACCTGTAAGGACAGTGAGTGAATTGTCCTTGTGCTATATTGTGCTTAAAAAAAACATTTATTCTAGGGACAGAAAACTGTAGGTAGGGAGAGTGTCAGTTTATTTCACTCTGCAAGTCCTTGTTTCCAGGGACCTGGAAGGACAGTGAGTGAATTGTCCTTGTGCTATATTGTGATTAAAAAAAACATTTTTTCTAGGGACAGAAAACTGTAGGTAGGGAGAGTGTTTTTTTTCTTTCACTCTGCAAGTCCTTGTTTCCAGGGACCTGTAAGGACAGTGAGTGAATTGTCCTTGTGCTATATTGTGATTAAAAAAAACATTTTTTCTAGGGACAGAAAACTGTAGGTAGGGAGAGTGTTTTTTTTCTTTCACTCTGCAAGTCCTTGTTTCCAGGGACCTGTAAGGACAGTGAGTGAATTGTCCTTGTGCTATATTGTGCTTAAAAAAAACATTTATTCTAGGGACAGAAAACTGTAGGTAGGGAGAGTGTCAGTTTATTTCACTCTGCAAGTCCTTGTTTCCAGGGACCTGGAAGGACAGTGAGTGAATTGTCCTTGTGCTATATTGTGCTTAAAAAAAACATTTATTCTAGGGACAGAAAACTGTAGGTAGGGAGAGTGTCAGTTTATTTCACTCTGCAAGTCCTTGTTTCCAGGGACCTGGAAGGACAGTGAGTGAATTCTCCTTGTGCTATATTGTGCTTAAAAAAAACATTTATTCTAGGGACAGAAAACTGTAGGTAGGGAGAGTGTCAGTTTATTTCACTCTGCAAGTCCTTGTTTCCAGGGACCTGGAAGGACAGTGAGTGAATTCTCCTTGTGCTATATTGTGCTTAAAAAAAACATTTATTCTAGGGACAGAAAACTGTAGGTAGGGAGAGTGTCAGTTTATTTCACTCTGCAAGTCCTTGTTTCCAGGGACCTGTAAGGACAGTGAGTGAATTGTCCTTGTGCTATATTGTGATTAAAAAAAACATTTTTTCTAGGGACAGAAAACTGTAGGTAGGGAGAGTGTCAGTTTCTTTCACTGTGAAAGTCCTTGTTTCAAGGGACAGAGAAGGACACCTGAAGGTAGCCCTTATTGCTTTTTTCCCATCTCCCTGCAGGCCATCTATTAGAATGTCTGGAAGGCAAACAAGGAGAGGCAGACAGTCAGGAGGCAATAAAAGAGGGCAAGCAGGCTCTGTGTCTGGGGGCAACAGTGCTGGTCGTGGACGCGGTGCATTGTCATCAGCACATGGCCATGGGACACGCTTGTCCTTCTTTTCGGCAGCTGGACATGTTGAGCCACATCATGCCGAAGACTTGGTAGAGTGGATGACCAAGCCCTCCTCCTCCTCCTCATCCTCTCTCACCCAGAATCAGGGTACTGGAAAAGCAGCTGCCAAAGCGTCGTCTTCCCTGGTATCAATGTCAGACAAATCATCAGTCACTCCTTCCCTAGACCCACCATGTCCTCCTCCTGAGGAGTCCCCCGAACTGTTTCAGCACAGTGTTGGGTACATGCTCCAGGAGGATGCCCAGCGTTTCGAAGGGTCTGATGATGAAACCCAGCTAGAGGAAGGCAGTAGCGTGAGAGCAGACAGAGGGGATGCTCAAGAAGGACACCAATCTGGCAGTCATGTTCCAGCAGCTGCAGCATACTGCCAGATTGGCTCCAGTGATGAGGAGGGAGGGGATGATGAGGTCACTGACTCCACGTGGGTGCCTAATAGGAGAGAGGAGGAGGAGGAGGATGAGGAGGAGGCACATCTCCAACGAGGCAGGATGCCCTTTGGTGGCCAGCGTAAGGGCAGTACACCGACGGAATCACACCGCAGAGCTCCGCCTGTGCAGGGCGCTGCCTCTGCCCGTCATTCAAAAAGTTCTTTGGTGTGGGCCTTTTTTGAGGCTAGTGCATCAGATCGCACAGCTGCTGTTTGCAACATATGTCTCAAGCGTATATCGCGTGGCCAAAACATCAGCCGCTTGGGTACCACATGCCTGACCAGACATATGTTGACCTGCCATGCAGCTCGTTGGCAAGCCTACCTCAAAGACCCACACCAAAGAACAAAGCGGACCTCTCCTTGCACCGCATCAGCTGGGATCTCCAACCCCACTATAACTTCAGTCCTCTCTGAAACATGCACTGAGAGGAATGAAGGTGTAGAATTAGGTGTGTCACAGCCAAGTACTTACGCCCACTCTGCTAGCAGTACACCGACGTCCGATTCTAGCAGGCAAATTTCCCTGCCCCAGCTGCTGGACCGTCGAAAGAAGTTCACTCCCAGCCATCCACATGCCCAGCGGTTGAATGCTAGCTTGGCTAAATTGCTAGCGCTTCAACTGCTGCCTTTTCAGTTGGTAGACTCGGCCCCCTTCCGTGAGTTTGTGCAATGTGCAGTTCCTCAGTGGCAGGTTCCCAAACGCCACTTTTTCTCACGGAAGGCTATTCCGGCTCTCTACCGGCATGTGGAAGGCAATGTCTTGGCCTCGCTGGACAGGGCGGTCAGCGGTAAGGTGCATATTACCGCTGACTCATGGTCCAGCAGGCATGGACAGGGACGTTACCTTTCTTTCACGGCCCATTGGGTCACTCTTTTGGCAGCTGGGAAGGATTCAGGACAAGGTGCAGTAGTGTTGGAGGTTGTCCCACCGCCACGCCTCCAAAATGCTACTACTGGTTGTGACACACCTCTCTCCTCCACCCCCTCCTCTTCTTCTTCCTCCATGGCCTCTTCCTGTGGTTTGTCCTATGAACCAGCGGTGCTCCGTAGCCGTTCACGGGGCTACGCAAGTACGCAGGCAAAAAGATGCCATGCCGTGCTTGCGCTGGTGTGTTTGGGGGACAGAAGCCACACTGGGGCAGAGGTCCTGTCTGCTCTGCAGGGCCAGGCCGAGAGGTGGTTGACGCCACGCCAGCTTAAGCCAGGAATGGTGGTTTGCGACAATGGCACCAACCTCCTCTCCGCCCTCCGACAGGGACAACTGACCCATGTGCCCTGTGTGGCTCACGTCCTTAACCTGGTGGTGCAGCGCTTCTTGGGCAGGTACCCGGGCTTACAGGATGTCCTGAGGCAGGCCAGGAAAGTCTGTGTGCATTTCCGCAGATCTTATAATGCCAGTGCTCGCCTGGCTGAGCTGCAAAAGGAGTTGAACCTGCCCAAGAACCGCCTTATATGTGACATGCCCACCAGGTGGAACTCAACGTTGGCCATGCTGCAGCGGCTGCACACGCAGCAGAGGGCCATCAATGAGTACCTGTGCGACTACGGCACCAGGACAGGGTCAGGGGAGCTTGGTTTTTTTTCTCCACGCCAGTGGGGCATGATCAGGGATGCATGCACTGTCCTGGCACCATTTGAGGAGGCCACGAGGATGGTGAGCAGTGACAGTGCATGCATCAGTGACACTGTACCTCTTGTCCACCTGTTGGAGCACACGCTGCGTGGAATAATGGACAGGGCACTTGAGGCAGAACAGAGGCAGGAAGAGGAGGACTTCCTTGCCTCTCAAGGCCCCCTTTACCCAGACAGTGTTCCTTCTGTCCCACCCATCGCACAGGAAGAGGAGGAGGAGGAGGAGGAGGAGGAGGAGGAGGAGGAGGATTGTGTCAGCATGGAGGTGGAGGCTGGCACTCAGCATCATCAGCAGCAGTCTTTTAGGGATGATTTACAGTCCCAAGAAACCAGTGGACTTGTACGTGGCTGGGAGGAGGTGGCTGCGGATCATGTCGTCCTTAGTGACCCAGAGGACTCCGGAGCGAATGCCTCAGCAAAACTACGCTGCATGGCCTCCCTGATCCTGCAAAGTCTGCGGAAGGATCCTCGTATTCTTCGGATCAAGGAGAGGGACCATTACTGGCTGGCCACTCTCCTTGATCCACGGTACAAGGGTAAGGTTGCGGACCTTATGTTACCGTCGCAGAGGGAGCAGAGGATGAGACAACTCCGGGAGGCCTTGCAGAAAGGTCTGTGCAACGCGTTCCCAGAGACTGAGAGGTTGCAAACTCCTGGTCCTGGACAACGAGTTGCTGAGGCTTCGGCCAGTCAAAGAAGGAGCGGTGGGGAAGGTGGCCGTCTGACCGATGCGTTCAGACAATTCTTTAGTCCGCAGCCCCAAAGTATGATCGGTTCCAGCAACCATCGCCAGCGTCTGATAAACATGGTGCAGGAATATCTAGGGGCAAGGTCAGACTTGGACACCTTCCCCACCGAAAATCCTCTGGCTTACTGGGTCTTGAGGATGGATCACTGGCCAGAGCTTGCACAGTATGCAATTGAGCTACTGGCCTGTCCTGCATCCAGCGTTCTTTCGGAACGCACATTCAGTGCTGCTGGAGGATTTGTCACGGATCACAGGGTGCGCCTGTCCACCGACTCGGTTGATCGACTGACTTTCATCAAGATGAACCAGTCTTGGATCACCACCAGCTACCACACACCTGATGCTGATATAACAGACTAATTGATTTTAACATGTCACATCCCTTCAAGACTGATGCTGATGCTGAGTGCCTGTGCTGTTATGTTGACTGGCTATCCTCCTCCTCCGAGTCCTCAATGATACGATTGATGATGATAGCTTGTAAGATCATTTTTGTTTATGGGTGCCGCCACCAGTGCCTAACGCCCAATTTTTCAGCCCCTGTTTAACAGGGGCGTGTAATTACAATTTTTGAAGCAATACTTTGCAACAGGGCTCATTGCTGTGCTCCAAGTACAGTATCTGTGAGGAGTTGCAGTGTTGTGCCACCAGTGCCTAAGGCCCAATTTTTCAGCCCCTGTTTAACAGGGGCGTGTCATTACAATTTTTGAAGCAATACTTTGCAACAGGGCTCATTGGTGTGCTCCAAGTACAGTATCTGTGAGGAGTTGCAGTGTTGTGCCACCAGTGCCTAAGGCCCAATTTTTCAGCCCCTGTTTAACAGGGGCGTGTCATTACAATTTTTGAAGCAATACTTTGCAACAGGGCTCATTGCTGTGCTCCAAGTACAGTATCTGTGAGGAGTTGCAGTGTTGTGCCACCAGTGCCTAAGGCCCAATTTTTCAGCCCCTGTTTAACAGGGGCGTGTCATTACAATTTTTGAAGCAATACTTTGCAACAGGGCTCATTGGTGTGCTCCAAGTACAGTATCTGTGAGGAGTTGCAGTGTTGTGCCACCAGTGCCTAAGGCCCAATTTTTCAGCCCCTGTTTATCAGGGGCGTGTCATTACAATTTTTGAAGCAATACTTTGCAACAGGGCTCATTGCTGTGCTCCAAGTACAGTATCTGTGAGGGGTTGCAGTGTTGTGCCACCAGTGCCTAAGGCCCAATTTTTCAGCCCCTGTTCAACAGGGGCATGTAATTACAATTCTTGATCTAATAATTCACAGCAGGGCCCATTGCTGCACCCACCAAGAGTAACTGTCAGGGCTTACAGTGTTGTGGCACCAGCACCACCATCAAAGGCCCAATTTTTACTACCACTGTTCAACAATTATATGTAATTAAAATTCCTGATATAATAGTTGACAGCAGGGCGTTCCAGCACCAACCAAGAGTAACTGTGAGTGCTTACAGTGTTGTGCCAACACCAACAACTAAGGGGCCTATTTCTGCAGAGTATATACGGCAGGTCCCTACTTTCAAACATCCAACTTACAAACGACTCCTACTTGCAAACGCAAGAAGACAACAGGAAGTGAGAGGAAATCTACCACTAGGAAGGAAAATTCTCTCCTGTAAGAATAAATATGGGAGAAAGGTGTCTCCTCTGTACTGATGCTTTATCAGCAATCCTTGTTTCAAGAAAAACACCACATTTCAAAAACAGTTGTCATTGGGACGGAAAGTGAGGTGAAATGTTCTGAACAGGGGCACAGACAGCAAAACAAATGTTACAGGGGTGATAACCCTTACCTATGTTTTCCAAAAAGTTTAAAAATAGATTTTTGGTCTGGAGCTACACTTCAACAATGTACCTGTTCAAAATTACAAACAGACTCTACATAAGAACAAACCTACAGTCCCTGTCTTGTATGCACCGCCTGTATAGGGCTGTTCAGAGTATATAGGGCCTTTTTTATTTTATGTGCGGGGTTCCCCTTAATATCCATACAAGACCCAAAGGGGCTGGTAATGGGCTGGGGTAGGGGGGGGGGGGGTCATGGGGTAGCTATGCCATTTTTCTTAAAGAATTTCATCCATATTACCGGGACCAGACATTACATTAAAGCCGCAAGCAGTTTTAAATGGCTTTTTTTTCCTTTAGAAGTGTCATTTTGTGCAGGGACAGTTCTAAACACGGGAAACACGTGGCACTTCACAGGCATACTTTAGACACCCCCCAGGTACGATATTTAAAGGAATATTTGACTTTTTTTTTTTCACTTTATGCATCATTAAAATGACTGCTCCCGAAAAACGACCGTTTTTAAAACTTCTTTTTGCATTGATACATGTCCCCTGGTGCAGAACCCGGGTTCCCAAACCCTTTTTAGGACAATAACATGCATAATAGTTGTTATAATTAGCACTTTAGAATTCGAACGTTCGCATCCATTGTATTTAATAGGGTTCTAATGTTCGTTCGAACTTTCGGTCCGTTCGCGGGTTCTGGTGCGAACCGAACCCGGGGGTGTTCGGCTCATCACTAGTTGTAACCCTCCTCCATCATGCCCCCACTCCCACAGCAGTAATCTCCCAGTGCAACAGGAGTTAACAGGGCCAGATTAAGAACATCATGGGCCTGGTGCTGAGGATTTTGGTGGGCCTTTTATAAATAATAAATAAATAAATATGCAAACAATTTTTTGTTATAACAAATACAATTAGAGAGAGAGAGGGAGGATGAGAAAGAGAGAGAGAGAGGGTGAGAGAGGGGTGAGGGGTAAGGGAGGGAGGATGAGGAAGAAAGGGGGGATGAGAGAGAGAGGATGCACATGAGCATGCGTGGGAATGACATCAACGCAGCCCGGCCAAGGCAAGTGGCCGAAGGCACAGAGCCCAGAAGGAAGACCGGGTGAAAATGGAAGCGCTCAGGACCCGCCGGATTGATCACAGCGTTTGAGGGCTCAGTCTGACAATTTAAATGTACCCTAATGTGCTAATATGCTGTGCATACTTGTACATTATGGCAAAACCTACCTCAGGGCCTCTAAAAAGTAGTAATGTTAGCGAAGTTTACTACCGCTTTATTATCACAGGATCCCAGGAGCCTCTCATGGGGCCCCCTACTGACCCGGTGGCCTTTGGTCAGTGCCTAAGTGCATAGTTGCCAACATTTCAAAAATATTTTTAAGGGGCACTTTTTTCACCAGTGCTATATTTAGAGTAGCTGAGATCCCCTATGTTCCTCTATACATCACAATAGTAATCACAAAATGAAATGAGTACTAATAATGAGGCAGAACAAATATGAGGACTGAGAAGATTTCCTTCAGTTGAACTAACAAAATTGTGCCTATTCTAGATCTGGTAACATTGAGGATATTCTGTATAATTTAAAATAACTGTTTTTTGTGGGTAAGAGGCTTAGGGGAGGAGTATGGACGGTATAAAACTGGGAAGTATGTGCAGGTAATGGAGAGGAATGTGGAGGGTCTAACAGTGGGCACTATGTACAGGAGAGTAGTGTGGAGGGTATGGTAGAAGGCACCATGTACAGGAGAGGAGTTTGAAGGGTATGACAGTGGGCAGCATGCACAGCAGAGGAGTGTGGAGGGTATGACAGAGGGTGGTATGTACCGGAGAGGAGTGTGGAGGATATGAAAGTGGGCAGTATGTACAGAAGAGCAGTGTGGAGAGTATGACAGTGGGCAGTATGTACAGGAAAAGAATGTGGAGGGTATGATGGGGGCAGTATGTACAGGAGAGAAATGTGGAGAGAAAGATAGTTGGCAGTATGTACAGGAAAGAAGTGTGAAGGGTAAGGTTAGGTTACAGTATGTACAGGAGAGGAGTGTGGATGGTACGATAGTGGGCAGTATGTACAGGAGAGGGGTGTGGAGGGTATAATGGGGGCAGTATGTACAGGAGAGGAGTGTGGAGGGTATGATAGTGGGCAGTATGCACAGGAGAGGAGTGTGGAGGGTATGACAGTCGGCACTATGTACAATAGAGGAGTTTATGAATGTGGGCAGTATGTACAGGAGAGGAGTGTGGAGGGTATGACAGTGAGCAGTATGTACAGGAGAGGAGTGTAGACGGTATGATACTGAGCAGTATGTACATTAAATGTGTGTGGAGGGTAAGACAGTGAGCAGTATGTACAGGAGAAGAGTGTGGAGGGAATGACAGTGGGCAGTATGTACAGGTGAGGAGGGTATGACAATAGGCAGTATGTACAGGAAAGGAATGTGGAGGGTATGAGAGCGAGCAGTATGTAAAGGAGAGGAGTGTGGAGGGTATGACAGCCGGCACTATGTACAATAGAGGAGTTTATGAAAGTGGTCAGTATGTACAGGAGAGGAGTGTGGACAGTATGATACTGAGCAGTATGTACATGAGACGAGTGTGGAAGGTAAGACAGTGAGCAGTATGTACAGAAGAGAAGTGTAGAGGGTATGACAGTGGGCACTATGTATAGGAGAGAAGTGTGGAGGGTATGACAGTGAAGAGTGGGGAGGATATGACAATGGGCAGTATGTACAGGATAGAGGTGTGGAGGGTATGACAGTGGGAACTATGTATAGGAGAGAAGTGTGGAGGGTATGACAGTGAACAGTATGTACAGGAGAGGAGTGTGGAGGGTATGATGGTGGGCACTATGTATAGGAGAGAAGTGTGGAGGGTATGACAGTGGACACTATGTATAGGGAAGGAGCGTGGAGGGTATGACAGTGAGCAGTATGCACAGGAGAGGAGTTTGGAGGGTATGACAGTGGGCACTATGTATAGGAGAGAAGTGTGGAGGGTATGACAGTGGGTACTATGTATAGGAGAGAAGTGTGGAGGGTATGACAGTGGGTACTATGTATAGGAGAGGAGTGTAAAGGGTTTGACAGTGGGCACTATGTATAGGAGAGGAGTGTGGAGGGTATGACAGGGGGCACTATGTATAGGAGAGGAGTGTGGAGGGTATGACAGTGAGCTGTATGTACAGGAGAGGAGTGTGGAGAGTACGACAGTGGGCACTATGTACAGGAGAGAAGTGTATGACAGCGGGCAATATGTACAGGAGAGGAGTGTGTAGGGTATGACAGTGGGCACTATGTATAGGGAAGGAGCGTGGAGGGTATGACAGTGAGCAGTATGCACAGGAAAGGAGTGTGGAGGGTATGACGGTGAAGAGTGGGGAGGATATGACAATGGGCAGTATGTACAGGATAGAGGTGTGGAGGGTATGACAGTGGGCACTATGTATAGGAGAGAAGTGTGGAGGGTATGACAGTGAACAGTATGTACAGGAGAGGAGTGTGGAGGGTATGACAGCGGGCACTATGTATAGGAGAGAAGTGTGGAGGGTATGACAGTGAAGAGTGGGGAGGATATGACAATGGGCAGTATGTACAGGATAGAGGTGTGGAGGGTATGACAGTGGGCCCTATGTATAGGAGAGAAGTGTGGAGGGTATGACAGTGAACAGTATGTATAGGGAAGGAGCGTGGAGGGTATGACAGTGAGCAGTATGCACAGGAGAGGAGTGTGGAGGGTATGACGGTGGGCACTATGTATAGGAGAGGAGTGTGGAGGGTATGACAGTAGGCACTATGTATAGGAGAGGAGTGTGGAGGGTATGACAGTGAGCTGTATGTACAGGAGAGGAGTGTGGAGAGTACGACAGTGGGCACTATGTACAGGAGAGAAGTGTATGACAGCGGGCACTATGTACAGGAGAGGAGTGTGTAGGGTATGACAGTGGGCACTATGTATAGGAGAGAAGTGTGGAGGGTATGACAGTGAGCAGTATGTACAGGAGAGAAGTGTGGAGAGTATTTACAGGTGAAGAGAATAAAGGGAATCTGGGAAGGAAAAATGTAAAGGTTTATGGAAGGATGTTTAGGGACTGCGTAGTGGTTAAGCGGGCCATACATGGATTGAAATTACGCCAATTAAGCAGAGACCAGCCATAGTCGATCTATGTATGGGCTAGCTGGTTTTACACAAGTCAATCTATTATCTGACTTGAGTACAACCAGCCTGTGAGGTTTTTCCCAAAACAATCAGTGCTGCCAGCTATAGTTAGCAACACTAATCATTGTATTCGCAGGCAGAACACAATAACACTGCAGGAGTGATTCCCCCATCCACAGGTCAGCAGGTGAGAGGGTGTGTGGGGACAGGCTGGGGAGAGATACTAGTCAGTGGCTGGGTAGGCCCTGGCTAGTATCAGAGCCAGATACACACAGTTTACATATGCCACGATCGTTAGAGCGAGAACAATAATTCTAGCACTAGACCCCCTCTGTAACTCTCAACATGTAACCTGTAAAAAAATTTAAAGCATCGCTTAGTATACAACAAAATAAATCGTGATAACTTTAGTGTTTTTTTTTTTTTTTTTTTTTTTTTTTTATGAATCAAACAAACAGTCTCTTTAAAAAAAAAAACAGGTTTGAAAAATTGCTGCGCAAATACCGTGTAACATAAAAAGTTGCAAAGACCACCATTTTATTCCATAGGGTCTCTGCTAAAACAATATATAATGTTTGAGGGTTCTGAGTAATTTTCTAGCAAAAAACAAATGATGATTTTTACATGTAGGAGAGAAGTTTCAGAATTGGCCTGGGTGGCAAGGGGTTAATTACTATAAGACCCCTTTAACACTGAGGGCGTTTTGCAGGCGCTATAGCGTTAAAAATAGCGCCTGCAATCCGCCCTTAAACAGGTGCTCTATTCACACTGGAGTGGTGCGCTGGCAGGGCGTCAGAAAAAGTCCTGCCAGCAACTTCTTTAGAGTGCATTAGGAGCGGTGAACTCACCGCTCCTAATGCGCTCCTGCCCATTAAAATCAATGGGCAACACCGCCGTATGCCGGAAATACGCCGCTGTAGCGGCACATCTCAGGCGTTTTTTACCCTTTCTCGGTCGCTGGCGGGGGTTAAAAGCGCCCTGCTAGTGGCCGAAATGTGCCGCAAATCCGACGGTAAAATAGCAGCGTTTTACCGCTATTTTACCGCCAACACTCGGGGCGGCATAGTGTGAAAGCAGTCTTAGTAACATACAAATAATTATTATAAGCACTGTGAGCTCATCCTCTCTGCTGCAGAGTGTGTCAGCTTGTATTTAAACTGGCCGTTCTGTATATAGCTTCTGACAGGCTGCGCAAGCATCCTCGTATCTCCGGAACTCTAAATGATAGCAGCCCCATATTTTGACCAGTGGTGGGGTGGGTCTTCAGCTACAATCCTCGAAGCCGATCTTTTTTTTTTTTTTTTTTTTATTTATTTTTTTTTTTTTGGGCAAATGGGCCTATCTTGAGGAAGGGGCCTGGAGCTGCAGCTCCAATAGCCCCTATGTTAATCCGGCCCTGGGAGTTAATACAACTCAGGGGCCACCACAGGCTCCCATCAAGAGTGCCCAACAATGCCGAGCACTTTCTGGCCAACTGCTCTTTTTTTTGAAGCCTTACTACATAGCCATATGAAACAGGATCTAAGAATAGAGGTTGAGCAGATGATTGATAGCTCCCGTCAGTCCCTTAGGAAGGCCCTACACGATTCGAACCATGTATGGGCAGGCTGAATGTACCAAGCTGATTGATCAATCAACTTGGGTACAACCAGCATTTTAGGTTTTACCTGCGATTATCGCTAGTGGCTGCTGTAGCTGCTAGCAGCAATCACTGTCTTCTCCTGGCAGGGACGGCTTTCACTGCCCCCCTGCCAGGAGAAGACAATTGCCTGGCCGGAGGGATTCCTGCTTCAACACTGCCTGTGTTGATGGGGGAATTAAGTGAATTTCTTTCGTGCAACCCACGGTTATGGCCGGCCTCTAATTATATTAACCTCCTGCTGCACTGGACTATTACGGCAGCTGGCCAGAGGTTTACCACTAACAGAAGAGAAATCAGTAAAAGGGACACAACCTACTGACTGTACGCTATGTCACTTGTGCTAATTTTTTGTTTGTTATTTTGGCTGCAATTGGCTTTAACACTGCCGTTCCCCATTAGTGATACCAGTAGAGCCATTATTTTTTCACGAATGCCTCGTACACACGATCGGATTTTCATCGGACAAAGCCGTGGAATTTTGTGCGAAGGGCATTGGTTGTGAACTTGTTCTGCATAAAAACAGCAAAACTTTGTTGGCCAACATACACAAAACGACGTGGTTTTTAAGCTCTTTAGTGCCACCCTTTGGACAACTTCTGCTAATGTTGTCTTATGGTTAGCATTGCTTCTGAGCATGCGTGTTTGTACTTTGGATTTTTTCCAACGGACTTGTGTACACATTATCGGAAAATCCGACAAGACACATTTTAATTTTAAAGCATGCTATCCCACATTTGTTTTCGAAAATTCCGACAAAATTTGTCCGATGGAGCGTACGAACGGTCGGATTATCCGAAAAAACCCTGCCATCACACAATTCCCGTCGGAAAATCCAATCGTGTGTACGAGGCATTACTTTCATTCACACTTGACCATTTCAGGCGATTTTGGGAGTGTTTTTATGTGCATTTGTACATGCAATTTTCAGACTTGAGCATATTTGTTTTAACCAGTGGGCAGTTAGTTATTAGGAGGAAGAGAGATAAGAAATCCCACTGAAGTTTAAAGGGGCCAAAACAAGTGACTGTACCCCGAAGAAGCTCATTCACTTTTTTTTTTTTTGAATTTGAGGCACTATGAAGTACTTTTTTAGTGCACCCTCACTTTCACCAAAGGAGGCATTCTGCAAACATCTCACTGTTGACCCTGCTATTTCATACTTTAATAAGATCCTGACAGCCCAGGTGGATGAGGTCCTGTTCCATAAAAGACATCACAGGTAAAAGGAGGTTGGAAGCCCTCTCTGTAGTAAGATCAGCTATGGAGACAGCGGTGACTGCAGTGGGAATATACCAAGCTCTTAGACTCTGACTAAAGCGTATGCTCCATTCCACAGAATGAGACCCAAAATATCCTGCCATTTTCCAGCTCCTGGAAGACTTTCCAAGAGTTCTGAGCTTCTTAGTGGATGCCTTGGAAGACTCCATAAAAGGCAGCTCTTACGGATGGCCACTATGTCAGCCCATTATGGCTCAAATGATGGTCAGCGGAGCTTCTCTGCAAGAAGAAAACAGAGAGGCTTCCCTTTAAGAATGAACCCTTGTTTGGACCATCCTTGGTCCAGCACATGGTACAAGTCTTGGAGAATTTCAGCTGGGTGCTAAACCATCAGAAGTCAACCTTGGTTCCGACACGTCATCTGAAGTACTTGGGTTTAGTACTCAACATGGCACAGGCAAAGGTGGTGCTTCTCCGTGAGAAATGCTGGTCTCTTCAAGCCCAGGTAGTGTCCCTGAGGTTTTTAGAAAGTCCCTTGATTTGGACCCAATCTTTGGGCTACTCGGGTAGCTCTCTTTCATTGGTCCATCTGCCTAGAGGGGCTTCCCATCAGAATGCAGTTGGGCAATGGCATACATCAACCATTAAGGAGGTACAAGAAGTCACTCTGTTCAGAAGAAGCTGACCCGATTTTATCTTGGGCAGAACTTCACATTCCAGCCCTCTCCGCCATGCACATTTCAAGTGTGGAAAATTTGCAAGTGGATTTTCTCAGCCATCAGCAGTTCCATTAGTCCAGGAGAATGGTCTCTTCTCTGTTTTCAGAAAATCTTCCATGGTGGGGGACACTCGATGTGGACTTCTTGGCACCCAGATTCAACACACTGGGCCTGAGCCTTTGTGGTACATGCCCCGATAACTCCCTGTGATCAGTTTCCCCTGATTTGTGGTTTCCCTCCACTAAAACTCCTTCCTTGCCTGTTGCACAGGATAAAGGTGGAGGGCACTTTGGAGATTTCTTTAGCATCTGCCTGGCCAAAAAGAGCATGGTATATGGCCATTGTATGGTCGCTTGCTATAACAGCATGGATGTCCTGAGGGACAAGGTTTTTTCTATTTCTGTAATTCCTACCCTCCATGAGGGTACCCTAACCCTCCATGAGGGTACCCTACCTACATGAAGGCTTACAAGGCTGGTAAGTTCAATTCCCAACAGTAAGTCTTGTGGCACATTTTGGCCTTTCTCCAGTCTGGTGTGCAGATGTCTCTGGTTGTAGGTATAAACAAGCGATCAGCCACAGCAATTGTTTTCTAGAGACCTATGGCATCTCAATAAAAGCCTTTTTTTAAAGTGTCACAAGGATTGCTCTGCCTATGCAGCCCTCCTTGTTCCCTTGGGACCTAAATCTGGTCCTGTCTGCTTTGCAGTCTTCTACATGTAGCTGAGCCCCCCCCCCCCCCGACTCATGTGCCTGCTGGGGTGACGCTTCATACCATTGAACCCTCTGGGAGATTGTCTTGTCACGCCTTACAGGCAAGGAGGTATTTTCGGTTGCCATTACATTGGTTTGCAGGGTCTCAGAGTTGCATACGCTTTCCTGCAAGAAATCCTTCCTGGTTCTTCACCAAAACAAGGTAGTGTTGAGGCCTCAGTCCTCTTTCTTGCACAAGGTGGTTTCTTTGTTTCACCTACTTCATGCCATTGTGTTATAACTTTATTGTTCTAATCCTAAGCATCATAGGGAGAAGGCTCTTCACTCTTTGATGTTGTTTGAGCTGCGTGAGTTTATCCAAAGTCTACAGCTTCATTTAGACCAGTGGTTCTCAACTCCAGTCCTCAGGACCCACTAACAGGCCAGATTTTCATTATTACCTTGGTGAGATGCAGACTAGAATACTGCAATCCCTGAGCAGCAAATTATATCACCTGTGATGCATTTCAGTTATCTTGCAAACCTGGCCTGTTGGTGGGCCCTGAGGACTGGAGTTGAGAACCACTGATTTAGACAGTCTAATTCAATTTGCTCTACCTGAGGGACCTTGCACGAGTCAGGCTGCTTTTCGATCCACTATTTTGAGGCAAATACATCAGCTCATCTCTTAGGCCTATGGGATCAAGGGCAGAGTTCCTCCTTTTCCAGTTAAGGCCCATTCCATCAGGTGTGTAAGTGCCTTCTAGGCTGTTCAGCTTCAATGTTCTGTTGTTCACGTTTTTAAGGCCGCTACCTGGACTTCTCTTCACACATTTTTTAACTTTTGGGACATCCTAAATAGTCATGAATATTATTTCCTCCGTTTCTTGTGATGTACAATTAAGAAATTAGGATTTATGGTTTACTTATAAAAATCTTTTTCTCGGGTGCATCACAGAACACAGAGATCCCTCCCTTCTTTTGCCTGAGCCTCATTGCTTGCTACAGAACAGTGGAGCTGGGAGTTGTTTTGCTTGGGCGTTGATCCCTGCCTATTTTGGCCACCAGTGTCCATTCACCTGAAGGTGACAGCATAACCCCTGTTGTCATGAATAAAAACTTCAAGCAAAGGATTTTACAGATAAACCCAAAATCCTAATTGTTTGCTCTTTCAAAGATTAGTTTTAAATAAAAAGCTTAAAAAAAATCTTGAAACTATGGTCATTAAAGTGAAACTCCAGAAAGTTCACAGATGCCAGTGGGTAGAATGTGTTCACGCATTTCAGTGATATTATTGAGGGCGCCTCAACGTATATTAAGGGAATGCACAAGTTTTGCATTTCAGTTCACTACAACAAAGCACTACTGTTTACAGTGGTGCGCTGCATTGCTAAAAAAATGGTGCATTTCTGTCTCCTAGTCCATTCTGGTGTGCATTTATGCAGTATACCAAATCAGAGAGGTTAAAATGGGCCCTTAATATGTGTTACTAAAAAGCATAACACCACATCTGCTCTGTGTCACTTACCTGTCCAGAAAACCAGCACTGTCCTCACCCAGGCCGGTTCTTCGTTGATCTTTGGTACCCTGGCATCGGCATGTTTACCGTGGGAAGCTGGCTGTCTCCCCGCTGCACTTTGTGAAAGGACCCCCACAGCCTTCTGTGTCCCAGGGGGTTGCAGACGGGAGGGCTAGGAGATTCCAGCAGAAGTGGGATCAGGTAACTGATAATAGTAAATACCCGCTGCCAAAAAAAACCACTCCAAAAGTGGAAGAGAAGAAGAGGGAGAAGGACATAATTCGGAACCTCCCTTTTTTTTAGGTGAAGTTCCACTTTAAGCTGGTCATACGCTTGTAATATTTTGTTTGAAATGTTTAGCTTCGATAAAGTTCAATTGTCTAATCATTAGTGGGGTCAAAGCAATGCTCATTTTTGAGTGCAGTGATGAGAAAGTTCAAAGGAGTAGGATGGATAATTTTTCTCAAACAGTGAGTGTGGTTTTCATTTGGGAAACCACATTCATTTCAAAATTGAATGTTAAAATCAAACAGTTATGAAGTGCTTTTGAATGATATTTAATAAGTTATGTGCTGGGAATTTTCCTATGAAAATGTTTGTTCACAAATCTATTTATGTATGACCAGATTTACCAAGATCTGATAGCTGGGGCCTGCACTGTCTGTTTACACCCAGTGGTGAAAGGCTCTGTCTACCCTCTCATCTGCACAGTACAGCCCTATAGACTTCTACGGGGCTCATCTATCCACCCTGGAGAAGGCCCTATAGATGTTTATGGGGTTGTAAGATGTTTGACAGGGGATTTGCACAAAAGATAATTTTGTAATTTTCAACATTTAACTTAAGAAAAACAAGACTTTTTTTTTTTTTTTTTTATATAAACTTGCTTTTATTTAAAAATATTTAACATTGCCATTTAATTCTTTATTTAAAATTAGGAATAGCTAAATTTAATGTTTTTGTGGCAAGAGCACGTTAATCATACATATTGAGAACTATTACCACTTTAGATTATGTCATAGCTGAAGCACTGATTCCTAAATAGATTTTATTCAGAGCTTGAAAGATGCGATTGTACCAGTCATGTCGTGTGAACAAAAATACATTTAAAAAAAAAAATAAAAAATTGCTCCCCCAACAACCATGGGCATGTTCAACTTGATTTCAAGCCACAGCAAAAAAAAAAAAAAAAAAGGAGGATAGAACAAGAATAGAGTGTTATTCTATATTATATATGCTTAGAGCTGTACTTTATATTATTTTCAAAGTTAAAAGTGTAAAAAAAATAAAAAAAAATAATTGTATTCCTACTTAATGTTTCCCCCTTGATGATGCCATGCAATAGTGGTGTCATATGCAATCATTTAATAACAGTATAATTTTTATCATAAATTTGGAATGTCTCACAAAGCAAAATTATCTGTGTATGAAGCCTGAGAGACCAGCAACAGTTCTTAGAATCTTGTGCTGAACATTTAGTTTCGGGTCAGAAGCATCGTTTATAGTGACGGGTCAAGGACTTTTGCCTCAGAAATAGTATATGATATGGTGATCACTTGCAGTTGCTAACAGCTATTGTGCAGCAAAAGAGACTCATGTACACCTAAAATCAGATGATTTTTATTTTTTATTTTTTTTAAGTGTTGTCCGATGTATAAACAGCAATTATATTGGCAAATGCAGTATATAAAACATGTCACAATATTGAACATGTAACAAAAATTATCCATGTGTGCATTTGCCTTAGGCACCATTGCAGCAAAGAGGCTGTTCACTTTGCAAGGGAATTGACACCTAGCCTAGTGAAAGAAGCTCTGCTGACTTCCATCATTCAACCACGTGCAAGCAAACCAAATTTACCACATTCACCAAGCCAAGACAAAATTATTTTGCAAAGTGAACAACCCATTTGCCTTTGGTGGCAATTTGTGGAATTTGAGTGCCTTTAGTAGAGATCTACACAAAGCACTTATTCGGGCTTTAAGTGGTTCTAAAGCCATAAGTTTTTTTTACCATAATGCATTAAGGTAAAAAGCCTTCTGTGTCACAGGATTCCACCCTCATCCCCCTTATGCTTATCTGGGCCCATTCTCAACCCAGCGCTGTGCATGAGCGCAGTGGCTCTCTCCTCAATCTCCCTCCTTACAGGGCAGATTGATAACAGCAGGAGACATTGACTCTCGCTGCTGTCAATCATATTTTGTGATGGGGGGGGCAAGGCCAAGCCGCGCTGTCTGTGTCATAAGATGCAAACAGGTTGGTTCGGGAGCGAACCTGCACGAGTGTCCCCATAGAGAACAGCTTACTATGTGGGTACACACCGAAGAGGAGAAGCCAGGAGCGTGGCAGAGTACTCCAGAAGAGGAGGATCAGGGCTGCTCTGTGCAATAGTTTTGCAGGCAAGTATGACACGATTTTTTTTTTTTAAAGAAATGAAAGCTTTACAAATCACATTAAAGTGATATTAAAGCCTCTTTCTTTTTTTTTTTAAACAAACATGTCATACTTACCTGCTCTGTGCAAATGTTTTGGCTTCTTCTCCGGTCCCCAGTTGGCGCTCCTTGCTCCTCCCCCCTGACCAGTGCCCTCCAATAGCAAGCCGCTTGCTTGGTCCCACTCTCTCCTCATTGGCTGTGATTGACAGCAGCGGGAGCCAATGGCTCTCAGACAATTAGGCGACAGAGACTAGAGACAGCCAAGGGTCCCATGCACATCGCTTTAAAACGAGAGGAGGCTCAGTACACGGAAGATTTTTTTTTTACAAAGGAAAAAAACCTTCAGCCTTTACAACCACTTTAAGGCTCCCAGCCCTCCCCGTGCATGTCACAGCAGTTTTCACAAAGGAAGGCATAATTATGCACTTTTGGTATCCCCACTATCAGGCACACACACAATAAAAAATTTTAGTGTCAGGTTCATTTTAAATTTAATTATTGCTGAAGTTATGATCTTAACAATAAACTGCCAGGTAAGCTTGCTGTTGGTTTGCATGATAATAAATGTGTTACATGTAACGGCTTGGTTTTCTAAGTAGGTATTTCGACTGTAAGCCCTGCGGTTCTGCCATCACATAGTATGCCACAGAACACAAACAATCTTAGTGAAAAAAAAAGTTGTAAACATTCAGTAGCATTTTATAAACTGTCAAATGGGTTATTAAAAGCACAAAAAACGTGTGGCCAAGAGCACAAGATCCCTCTGGCTACTCCCTTTATTGTAGGTTGTGGAAGAGTTTTTTGTATTTTTTTTTTTAAATGTAGGACAGCGGGGGGCGTGGCCTGGAGCGGCATGAGGTGGGATGCTAGGCTGCTGAGCTCCGCCGGCCGTGTATCCTTTACCGTCTATCCTACCCGTATACTCGCAGCCTGTGAGCCAGGAACGGCTCCCTGTGCACCGGACAGTGCAGGGAACATGTCACCAACAAAGAAGCTCTCTTCTGCTGCCGCTAAACTGGACCAGTTCCGCCATCAGGAGAAGGACCCTCAGAACAAAGATGGCAGCGGCGCGAAGCAAGGGAGGGAGTCGGTCGGCGCTGATACTGCCAAGGTGCTGCAGACCATCACCTCATGCCAAGAGGCGATCACCGCTTGTCAGACCACCCTAACAGCACGGATTGAGGAGGTAAAGATAGACATTTCCCTAGTGAGGCAGGACATGCAGAACCTGAGGGAGAGAGTCACTGAAACAGAGGTCAGGCTGGGCACAGTAGAGGATTCCCTCCCCCCCCTACAGCACAACACAGAGAACATGCAGCTGCAAATCAATCAAATCCTACAGAAGCAGGATGGATGATTTGGAGAACAGACTCAGGAGGTGCAATCTCAGATTTATAGGGCTCCCGGAGGGGGTGGAAGGGAGGGACCCCCCTGCTTTTCTGGAGTCACTACTTTGTGATACCTATAACAGGGAGACCTTCTCCCCCACGTTCGCTGTGGAGCGGGCGCACCGCATGTTGGGCAGGCTCCCACCAGCTGGGGCACCCCCCCCCGCACGTTTATAGCAAAATTCCTCAACTACAGAGACAGGGATGTTATACTTCGCCTCAGTAGGGAGAAGGGCAGCATCCCCTTTGGCAATAAGATTATAGCAGTCTTCCCAGACTTCTCTGCAGAAGTACAGCGAAAACGCAAAACCTTCATGGAAGAAAAACTTCGCCTCCGCATAAAGCATGTAAAGTATGCCATGCTGTTTCCAGCTCTCCTGCGCGTAGAGGGGGAAGACCGAGTACACTTCTTTGAGGATCCTGAGGAGGCCATAGCCTGGCTCGAGCAGAGAGAGGAACACAGATAACTGACTTTGTACTTTGAATCTGCACCTGCATTATGCTTTTCATATGTTTGCTTCTATTTTTGCAAAAAAAAATAAAAAATTCCGTTCCACCACGGGGGAACAGGGGCTGCAGTATGCATATAGACATTGCGCTCTGACACTGCGGTCCCCCGCACCCGGGCCTGATGCAACTCCGTGCGTCTACCTGCTTCCGGGCCCCTTTCCTGGTGGATTGCCCACAGGCTGATTCTATGAACATATCATCATTTATTTTCCTAACCTCTGGAATGCATACGGACTCCACTGACTAATACGGGTTACTACAATAACTATTTTTTCTCAAAAATTTTTCTTTTTAGTTCTGTTTATATTTTTCATTTTTCTCCGGCGGAGAACAGCTCTATGCTAGTATGCTCACTAAGTAAGTGGGCAAGGTCCTGTGATGCGTTGTGCCAAACAGCGCAGTTTCGCCCCACCTGTTGCTGCAGTCCGCAACCTAGGATTGAGGGAAGCAACTGGCACAGAGAAGACTTTATATCTCTATTCCATTACTGACACTCCACCTTCTCTGTGCTGGTGGACATTATATACGATTTTATGTCTCCTACTTCTATTCTTCCTTACAGGTTGGGTACTGTATTCGCCACGTTAGCACTTTAGGGATCATGCCCGCACCAGTTGGGGTCAGTGCAGGGCGGGGAGGGGGGTTGTTTGGGTTTTACGGTTTAGAGACTGTATTTTTAGTTTAGTTCAAAGATGCTCTTATTGGTGCCATGTCGAATATATTGTGTTGCTGGTGTTCACTCTCCCCTGGGGCCTATTTGTATTTCAATGCTGGGTTTGGGGTTGTCTGGATCCTGGAGCCTCAAACTCTACACCTCTCACCCTATGGCCACCCTGAGGTTTTTAACCTGGAATGTCCGCGGGGTGAGAGACCCAATTAAAAAGTCTGCCGTATTTGGCCTGCTCAAACAACAGAGGGCAGATGTGGTGGTCCTTGTGAAGACCCATGCCGAAGGATCAGTTCAGAGAGCTCTTAAACGCCCATGGTTTGGCCTACCATTCTGCCCACACCACACACTTCAGGGGGGTCTCAATTTTGATTGCTAAAACCACACACTTTGACCTCCAGGATTCAGAGATAGACCCACTGGGCAGGTATGTCTTCCTTAAAGCCAAGGTACATGGGGATATGATGCTGTTGCTGGCCTTCTATGTCCCACCCCCGTTCCAATCCACTATCCTTATGGCTGGGTTCGATTTCATGGCCTCACACCCCAATATGCCGGCCATATGGCTCGGCGACTTTAAGAACGTGCTGGATCCAGCACTGGATAGACTGACTGGGCCTCCCCTCCCCCCCACGCCACAACACCCCTCAAGATTCGCAAGACTCCTTTCAGATTTCAACCTTGTAGACACATGGAAGACCAGGAACCCCACCTCCAGGGCCTATTCCTGTTTTTCCACCACCCACAATACAATGTCCCGCATAGATCTTATACTTGTGTCCACATCGCTCCTCCCTAGACTGACAGGAGCAGGGTTCCTCCCTAGATCGCTCTCGGACCACTGCCCATGCTGGGCTGAGCTCTCCCTCCCCACGCCCGCCCTCCTTCCTCATGGAGACTGAATCCCTTCTGGCTAACTTTGTTACCAGAGGATGACGACCTTTCTTCGGAATGGGAGCGATTCTTTGAGACCAACACGGGCTCTGCGCCCTCGCACATAGTCTGGGAAACATTCAAACTACATGCCCGCATGACACTTAATGCCCGAATCAATGGGCTCAAACGGACCTCCTCGGAGGCTCTGGACAAGGCTACAAGACTACTCCTATAGGCAGAGAGGGCTTTTCTGGCTGACCCCACAGCTGATAAAACCTCTAACCTTAAAATGTGCTCTAGAGCCCTTGACCAACTCCACTATGAGAAATCCAAACGTAAACTATTCTTCCAAAGACAGAGATCATTCGAACACGGGGAGAAAGCTGGGAAGTTATTGGCCTACTTGGTGCACTGCGAGGAGAGGCCCCCGGTGGTGATTTCACTCCGCTCTCCTGGCGGTGATATGATAACGGATCCCGCCCAGGTGACATTGATGTTTGAGGTTTTTTTTGCCACTTTATACGCCACAGGGGCTCCTGACGACCCATCCCTTATGGAATCATTCCTGGCTGAGTTGTCAATCCCCCGACTGACCGAAGATCAGACCAGGGAACTAGAAGCACCCCTGACGATTGAAGAAGTTACCAGGGCGATAGCCGAGCTCCCCAGGTCCAAGGCCCCAGGGTCGGATGGCCTACCTGCAGAGTTCTACTCTACATACTCCGAGGTCCTTGCCCCTAGACTCCTAGCACTATATAACTCTATGTTTAACAGCACTGAACTTCCACCCTCCATGACTGAAGCTACTATAGTATTGATCCCCAAACCCGGGAAAGACCCACACCTCCCAGAGTCCTACCGTCCGATCTCCCTTCTCCAGGTGGATGTCAAGGTGCTTGCGAAAGTCCTTGCCCTTCGCCTAAACACAGTTATCCTATCATTAATACATGGAGGACCAGGCCGGATTTATACCAGGAAGGAATACTTCCTTCAACTTGAGGAGGTTGTTTATCAACCTACAAATGCCACACGACAACCCGGGTTCCAGAGTGATCGTGGCCTTGGACACCGCCAAGGCTTTCGATTCGGTAGAGTGGAGATACTTGTGGACCTGTTTAGACAGGTTCGGACTGGGACCTAGGTTTGTAAAATGGGTTCAGCTCCTATGCCAGACGCCAGTAGCCAGGGTCTTGGCTAATGGCTGGCCCTCAGACCAGTTTCCTTTACCTAGGAGTACGAGACAGGGGTGCCCTCTGTCGCCGCTGCTGTATGCATTGGCGGCAGAGCCCCTCGCAATTGCCATTCGTGCTCACCCTGGAATAGTGGGACTCCGACGGGGAAGGGTTGTAGAAAAAAATCAGTACATACGCAGATGACACTCTGCTGTATTTGGATGACTCAGACGGCTCCCTGCCACAGGCCTTGGCCTTAATTGAACGCTTCGGCGTATTTTCCGGTCTGCGGATCAACTGGGATAAATCCCAGATACTCCCACTTGACAGTTTCCCACCCCCTAGAGACAGAGCCCTGCTTCCCTTACAAAGGGTAGATATGATTAAATACTTGGGAATCCAGACAACTCGCGACCCCATAGACTACATCCATCCTAAGTGGCGATTACAGGGGGCACTAGAGGCGAGGGACGGGAACGCCGGACTCTGGTATATCAGTACAAGAAGGTGTGGAATATCGCGTCAGACAGGCTGCATATAGAATCCCCGCACCAATATTCCCCTCTCTGGCACAACACAGCCCTGCCGGAATTCCGCCTTATTCAAGATAGCGGGGTGTGGAGCTCTAGGGGAGTGTTTTACTTATCTCACATTACTCGCAATGAGAGACTAAAGTCTTTCAACGACCTTAAAACTGAGTTCGCTCTTCCAGGCCATATGTACTACAGGTACCTCCAACTACGTCACGCTTACCGAACCCAGTTCCCTCAAACTGCTCTCCCCTTAGCAGACAACCCCTTAATGGCTGCAGTTAAATACCCCGACCCCAAAAAACTCATATCCCAATTCTATGTAATGCTGACACTCCCACAGGCAACCATAGCGGCATATGCGCTAAAATCCAGATGGGAGGGAGAGGTGGGCACATTGGGGGATGATGAATGGAGTGATGCATTGGACACGTGTAAAATGGCATCTGCCAAGCTGTCGGACCACCTCACACAAATCTATATCGCACACAGGGCATACCTCACTCCACTTAGTTTCCAGATACAGGAGAGACCTCTCCTCTACTTGTGCAATGTGCGGTCAAGCTACGGGCACCTTTTTTCATTTACTGTGGCGATGTCCTAAAATTCAGGCCTTTTGGAAACAGGTAGTGAGGTTCTTGCACGACACCATGGGCTCCCCCATAACGCTTCAGCCAAAACCAAATATCAATAAATTCAGTAAAATATTCCTACACGAAACGCTCTTTCTGGCACTGAAGGTTATAGCCAGAGTCTGGATGAGGCCCAACCCACCTGAATTCCCACATTGGATGGCTGAGGTCAATAAGGTGTTACCGTTCATAAAACTCATTTACTCTCATAGAGGGTGCCCCTCCAAGTACGATAAGGTCTGGGACAGATGGCTCAGGGCTCCCACAACATGCACTTGATCAAGGAGGACTGCAGTACAGTCCTCTCGCCTCTGATACCCCAGTGGGCAGTACATAATGGGGGATAGAGTGTTTGTCGTGACGCAATTTGTATACTTTATTATTTGATATAACTGACTATACATGGTACCAATGCTTATGCTTCGTTTTATTGTAAACATTCAGGGGGTTGTGGTTGTATACCCCTATTGAGCAATACTGTTATTACGTTTGATGTCTACCATGATCGGCTGCTGCAAGTCTTTTTCTCAAGTCGTCTTCCAGGACGGCACAATGAGAGATGACTGGCTCCACCTGACAGGAAACACAATCAATTCAAAGAGGTTAAAGCACCCGCCCCTCCCCGTGCTCCTCAGTTCTTGATTGTGTTTCCCCACAGCGAAACCGTTTATTTTTTTTTCCACAGACTGAAGGCCTGGGGCTGGAAGTCCCCCCCCCCGGGAGCTGAGCCGCATGCCTGGGAAGCCTCTGGGCCTAGCAGGACTCTATTTGTCCGTCCTGGGGGGTATCCCATTCCTTCTCAGGGAGGGCAGTTGAAGAGCCTCCCTGAGCACTGAAGCTCCCTAGGTGCGGGGCTGTACCCGGGACTTCAGGGGCCAGATATCCTCCTTCCTCCCTCCTACCTGTTTGGGTGTCCATCCTGGAGGGGGGGGGGCTGGCAGGTTCCTCCGTCCGCTCGTGCGGTCCGTTTGCTTAGGGCGCTGCTCTATGCAGGTGCATAGCATTGCGGCGCCATTTTCCCGGCGTCTAGGACATTCGTCCTCTAGCGTCAAGGATGACGCCATCGCGTGCCGCGTCATTTCCGGTTCCGGTCTCCGGCAAAATGGCGGCGGCCGGCGTCTGTTACCGCATTCAAAAACGGAGGGATGCCAGGAAGGAGGCGCCCTTTTTTTCTCCTCTAGTGGAACTGCGATCGGGAGCAGAGCATCTCACCTACATGGAGCATGAGGAGAGGCCGACTACGGCCGCGGCTACAGAGGAGACCACAGGGGGTGAGTCAACCCAGCCAGCAGGGGTCATGATGGGGGATGGTACCCCGACTCTTTCCCCTTGCCTGTCACAGGGTTATTTTTGGTTGTTAATGTATTCCTGTGTACCCTTACATTGCAGGAAAGGACGTCACTGCCCAGGGGGTTGCCAGTCGTTCCTCTAGAACCCCTGCCCGCTCCAAAAGATGCAGTTACTGTAACGAGAAATTACCCTCAACCCATTCCAAGCCCTTCTGCTTCAAATGTATCCAGAAGCTGGCTGGGAAGGAAACATCTCAGGTGATGAGAGACTTTCTCTCTGTCCAAACCCAGATGCTTGCCACCCTTAAGGATTTTCAAGCCTCCCTTAAAGCTAAGGAACCAGAGCCCCAGACAAGCAGGGAGGGCCCTTCCTCACAGGAGTTTTTCTCCTCAACCAGGGGGAGAGGACACCCAGAATCCCTGAGATCCCTCCTGTCTCAGGACTCAGAGGCAGAAGAGGATTCGGAGATCCCTGATCAGGGACTATCCGATGAGGGCCTGATAGATAGTCAGGCTGAGGAGGAGGAAGAAGGCTCTAGGTCAGGAAGACACATCTTCTCAGCTGACGACATGGAAGGCCTCCTTGGTGCAATCTACGCCTCTGAAGAAATTCAGGAGCCGACGGAACAGGTATCCGCACAGGATAGATTGTACCGAGGCTTGGTAAGGGCCCAACCCAGAACCATCCCGGTTCACCAGGCTCTCCATGATGTGATTCTTAGAGAGTGGAAGGAACTTGAGAGGAAGCTTCTGAAATATAAAACTTGGAAGCGTAGGTGCCCTTTTAAGGGGGAGGATGAGGAGAAACTCTTTAAGATTCCCAGATTGGACGCCTCTTTGGCAGAGGTGTCAAAGCAATCCGACCTCTCCTTCGAGGACGCAGGTAATATCAAGGATCCTATGGATCGCCGTACTGAGACGACCTTGCGTAGAGCCTGGGAAGCCAATGCGGCAGCAATGAGCCCCGCGTTGGCTTCAGCTTGTATAGCTAGGAACGCAGATACATGGATAACCAAACTAATAGAACATGTTTCCCGTGTGCCCAAGTCCAGGGAAGTCCTAGACTCTCTACAGGTAATAGGTAGCGCAGTGGCATACCTAGCAGATGCTGCAGTTGAGACCGTGCGAACCACCGCAAAAATGGGTGCCCTCGTAAACTCGGCTCGGGGGTAATGCATCCAAGACCCGCTTATGTGGACTCCCATTTGAGGGCTCACTCCTTTTTGGTACAGGGCTGGACCAAGCCCTGTCAAGATCTACCGAAAAGGGCAAAAAGTTCCCCACTAAACCTAAAAGGGACCAAAAAAGATTTTTTCGAGGCCCACAGGGTAGAAACCGTTTCTCGAGCAAGAAGCCTGCCGGTAATAGGAAGTGGGGCGTTGGAAAGGATAAGCAAAAAGGAGGTATCCTCTTTTCCAACCAAAAATCTAATGAAAAAGACTTTAAGTGACGTAAGGGTAGGGGGAAGACTTTCCCAATTCCTTTCCAGGTGGGAGAGTATTACCCAGAGCCCTCATATTCTCAACATTATAAAGGAGGGCTACAGGCTGGAGTTTCTTCATCCCCCCCCTCAAAGTTCCTATTAACGCATCTCCCCAGGGACCCCCTCAAGGCAGCAGGTCTTCTGCAAAACATTTCAGAACTAGCAGAACAGGGAGTTGTAGTCCCGGTACCTGCGGGACAACGCGGACTGGGGGTCTACTCCCACATCTTCATTGTCCCAAAGCCGTCAGGCAAGTACCGGTTGATAATAAACCTGAGACCCCTGAATACCTCCTTGCGTCACAAGAAATTTCGCATGGAAAGCATATACACCCTCAGAAGACTCCTTCTGAAGGCGGTATACATGGTAACGATCGACTTAAAGGACGCCTACCTTCACGTCCCGATCTTTCCAGGACATCAAGCCTTCCTCAGATTCGCAATCGGGTCTCCTCAGGTGATTCAACACTGGCAGTTTGCTGCCCTCCCCTTTGGACTGGCTTCCAGCCCAAGGGTATTTACAAAAATCGTAGCAGAGGTGGTTGCCTTCCTACACCTAGAGGGTATAACGATAGTCCCTTATCTCGACGACCTTTTACTTTACAACCAGAGTCGAGATCTCCTCCTCGCAGACCTGGCCAAGGTTGTGAGTACCTTGGAATCCCTGGGTTGGATCATCAACCGAGAGAAGTCCTCGATGATCCCGGACCAAAGAAAGATTTACCTGGGTTTCCTGATAGACTCCTTACAAAGGAAGCTTTGTTTACCCCAGGAGAAGGTCCAGGGCCTCATGACAGCGGTCAGGTCTCTGTTGGAGGTAAGGGAGTCCTCTTTCAGAGGCATCATGAGGGTACTGGGTCTAATGACCTCTTGTATACCTGCGGTTCCGTGGGCTCAGCTCCACTCCAGACCCCTCCAACAATTCCTCTTATCCTCCTGGGACGGAACAAGAGGAACATTAGACCACAGAATCTCCATCCCAGAGGTAGTAAAGGACTCTCTGAGCTGGTGGCTTCTTCCTCAGAAGTTGCAGGTGGGTCATCTATGGACTCAGACAGACCCCCTCAGGATAACGACGGACGCAAGCTCCTGGGGTTGGGGGGCCCACTTAGGCGAACTCCGAGCCCAGGGTTCCTGGAATCAGGATCAGAGACACGCCTCCTCAAACTTCCGGGAATTATTGGCGGTCGGGGAGGCCCTAAAAGCGTTCGAGGAAAGGATCCGAGACCGGGAGGTCCAGATCCTCTCCGACAATGCGACCACGGTGGCCTTCATAAATCATCAGGGGGGAACCAGGTCTCCCTCCCTGCTGACCTTGTCTCTAGGAATTCTGGGCTGGGCAGAGCTTCGGATTGCCTCTATTACGGCAGTACACATAAAGGGAAGGTACAACATAGAGGCGGACTATCTAAGCCGTCATCGGATTCTCCAGGGGGAATGGGAGCTGAACCCAGAGGTGTTCAACCTGGTGTGCCAACATTTTGGAAGGCCAGAAATAGACCTCTTTGCCCGCAAGGAGAACAGGAGAGTAAGAAGATTCTTTTCCCTGTCCCGGGAGTGGGGCTCAGGGGGGGTGGATGCACTGGTTCAGGCAGGGCCGGCCCTATGATGGGACCGGGTGGTACCATGGTACCAGGCGGCACTTTTAGGGGGGCGGCAAACTGACGCCCGCCAGCCAGCCTGTTCCGCCCGATCCGCTGCCTGTGAGGAACCCGACGCCGCTGCCTGTGAGGACAGTCGCAGCCCAGGGGCGGGGGGGGGCAGTCAGCGAGTGAGCGGGCAGGCGCCGCTGCTTGTGAGGACACTCGCATCCCGGGGACGGGGGGGGGGCAGTCAGCGAGCAGGCGCCGCTGCCTGTGTGAGGACACTCACAGCCCGGGAGGTGGGGGCTGTCAGTGAGTGAGCGGGCAGGCGCCGCTGCCTGTGAGGAGCCCAGCGCCGCTGCTGTTAGTGGTGACAGGAGCAGCCGCGGGCAGAACACTCGCAGCCCGGGGGGGGGCTAGGAGCAGTCAGTGAGTGAGCGCGCAGCGGAGCAGAGAGATGATGTCATCTCTCACCGCCCGCCCTGAATCACCACAATTCCACCCTCACTGTGCAGCCGTGTGCACTCTGGGACACAGCAAGTGACAACGCGCAACGTGTGGCAGGTGACGTTGTGACAATCCGCAACGTGTGGCAAGTGACAATACGCAACGTGTGGCACGTGACTATCTGCATCGTGTGGCAGGTGATGTCGTGGCAAGTGACAATCCGCAACGTGTGGCATGTGATGTGGCAAGTGACAACCCGCAACGTGTGGCATGTGACGCAAGTGACCATGCGCAACGTGTGGCAGGTGACCATGCGCAACGTGTGGCAGTAGACAATCCGCAACGTGTGGCAGTAGACAATCCGCAACGTGTGGCAGGTGACAATCCGCAACGTGTGGCAGGTGACAATCCGCAACGTGTGGCAGGTGACAATCCGCAACGTGTGGCAGGTGACAATCCGCAACGTGTGGCAGGTGACAATCCGCCACGTGTGGCAGGTGACAATCAGCAACGTGTGGCAGGTGACAATCAGCAACGTGTGGCAGGTGACAACCCGCAACGTGTGGCAGGTGACAACCCGCAACGTGTGGCAGGTGACAACCCGCAACGTGTGGCAGGTGACAACCCGCAACGTGTGGCAGGTGACAACCCGCAACGTGTGGCAGGTGACAACCCGCATCTGGTGGTGGAGTCCAAAGCAAAACTGTAAGTACAAACACACATCACAAGTTGTATGAGACATGAGAGCCTGAGAGGGACTTGCCTTGCCCAGCCCTGATTAACCACTTAAGGACCGGAAGGATTCGCCCACTTAAAGCGATTGTATGGCTTTGTTTTTTATTTTTTTTTAAATAAAAAACATGCTATACTTACCTCCACTGTGCAGTTAGTTTGGAAAAGAGTGGCCCCGATCCTCTTGTTCTCGGGTCCCTCGGCGGCTGTCTCGGCTCCTCCCTGCGTCAGATAACCCCCTTCTGGGAAGCGCTCTCCCAAGGAGGTTAGCTTGTGGGCGCGCTCCCTGTCATACACACTGCGTCCATAGACACAGCGTGTACGACTCATTCCCGCCCCCCCACGGGCCGCGTCATTGGATGTGATTGACAGCAGCGCGAGCCAATGGCTGCGCTGCTATCAATCTATCCAATCTAGCCAATAAACGGCCAGCCTCCGTGGAGAAGAGGACGCCGGGGGACGCGCACAGCAGGTGAACGGGCTCAGGTAAGTAAAACGGGGGGCCTGGGGGGCAGTACTTGCCAGGTGTTTTTTCACCTTAATGCATAGGATGCATTAAGGTGAAAAAAAAACAAATCTTTACAACCCCTTTTAATGACCAGGCCATTTTTTGCGATACGGCACTGTGTCGCTTTAACTGACAATTGCGCGGTCATGCGACACTGTACCCAAATAAAATTGATGTCCTTTTTTTCCCACAAATAGAGCTTTCTTTTGCTGATATTTGACAATATGTTTTACTTTTTGCTATGATAAATATCCAAAAAAATTATAAAAAAAAAAAATATTTCTTCATCAGTTTAGGCCAATATGTATTCTTCTACATATTTTTGGTACCAAAAAAACACAATTAGCGTACATTGATTAGTTTGCGCAAAAGACATTGCGGCCGCCCGCCATGCACAGGTCCCTTCATACTCCTATATACACGTATAGAGCCATGACAGGTCCTCTTTATACTCCTGTTGACATGTATAGAGCATGACGGGTCCCCTTTAGTTATCATGATATAAAATAATGAATGTGGGGGCCTTTTGGTGGGCGTGATTTTTTTTTTGGGGGGGGGGGGCAGCATTTAATTCTTGGTCCCAGGCAGCACAATGTCTTGGGCCGGCCCTGGGCTCAGGTATGGAGTTTTCACCTGGCTTGTGCTTTTCCCCCTCTGAGTCTCATTCCAAGAGTCCTACAAAAACTAGGTCTCTCAGAAACCAGACTCATTCTAATTGCTCCTTGGTGGCCCAAGAGAGCCTGGTTTCCCGCTCTACAGAACTGGTCCGTAGCACCTCCCCTCCATCTACCAGTTCGGGTGGACCTTCTTCGGCAGGGACCAGTCTTTCACCCAGATCCCAGCTTCTTCAAGCTGACGGCCTGGTGCTTGAGAGGCAGAACCTGCGGGAGAGGGGATGTTCCGAGAGAGTGATTAACACTCTCCTCTCAAGTAGAAAAGAAGTCACCAGACGTATCTACAGGAAGGTGTGGGGAGTCTTCTCTCACTGGTGTCTAGTGAGAAAGGTATCCCAGCAAGAAACCTCGGTCATCCTGGACTTTCTCCAGGATGGCGCCGACTTAGGTCTCGCTACCAAGACTCTAAGAGTACAGGTAGCAGCCTTATCGTATTTTTTGGACAAAAAGTTATCACTGGACCCTCTAGTTAAAAGATTTCTAATGGCCAGGGATAGATTGTCCCCGGTGCGGATCTCTAGAGTCCCGCCCTGGGACCTTACGTTAGTTTTGGAACAATTAACTAAGGCTCCGTTTGAGCCACTAGAAGATATTTCAGTTAAATTACTGACATTTAAGTTTGCTTTTCTTCTGGCAATTACTACAGCCAGAAGAATAGGCGACATGCAGGTTTTGACGATTAAAGAGCCTTTCTTTAGTTTATTCGAGGACAGAGTTATTCTTAGGCAGGACCCCCTGTACCTCCCTAAGGTAGTGTCAAAGTTTCATAGATCACAAGAAATTATTCTTCTTCCTTTTGTTCAAATCCACAAAATGAAAGAGAGGCCTCCTTTCATTGTCTGGATGTCAGACGGTGTCTGCTAGCTTATCTGGATAGAGTGGGTGAATTTAGGAAATCCAGCCATTTACTAATTAATTTTTTTGGACAGAAAAAGGGCCAACAGGCATCTAGAGCATCCATATCTAGATGGATCAGACAGACAATCTCCATAGCTTATGACCAGGCTGGTAAGACAGCCCCGAAAGTTAAAGCTCATTCTACTCGCTCTTTGGCAACCTCCTGGGCAGAAAGAGCCGGAGCTTCGGTGGAACAGATCGGTAAAGCTGCGACTTGGTCAAGCCAGAATACATTCCTAAGGCATTACAGAGTGGAGTTGCTGTCACCTCAGGACCTGTCCTTTGGTAGAAAGGTCCTGCAAGCAGTCGTCCCACCCTAAGGTAGGCCTGAAGCTACTTGCTTCTCTCTCATTGTGCCGTCCTGGAAGACGACTTGAGAAAGTGACCAGTTACACTTACCGGTAGCGGTGTTTCCGGGAAGTCTTCCAGGACGGCAGAATGGGGAAAAAAGTTGCGCTACTAAATGAAACAAGTAAATTTATATATATATATATATATATATATATATATATATATATATATATATACATATACACATATATATAAGGCTGCCAGCATCAGCAATCAGACACAATGCAAAGGAAAATATAAAGATAATAAATGCGGCGCCTAAAATAGTGAAAAAAGCCCAGAGACACGTATGAATCTAGGTATGTAGTGGGTGAAGAAATAAGTGACTTCAAGTGATCTGGTGAACTGATAACCAGGTGCAGATACACAAATCATAAATTCACACCAAAATCTATATGTCACAATGTAATACGAACATATAACAAAAACAGTTCAGTGAAAATGTCCAGTATGAAAACTAGAATCAAAAGAGTAGGTGAACATCAGAGCGTGGTCTCCACATATGGAATCAAGCTGGCTTATGGTTCATACATAGCATTACTTCAGACCGTTGTGGCACCCAGGGATGTGACTCCAACACCAGGAAGGGGGAGAAGAAATGAATACTCTTACCCCTAAACGTGGACTCACACACCAGCGGTGGTGGGTCAAACAGGCGACAGATGTAGTTGTAGATTCATCTGGGTATCTCCTCACAGACTGGCCATAAAAGGGATGGACTCCCAGGATCAGCTCTCTCCAAGGCAGTGACACAGAATTCCAGACCGTCAGCACATCCAGAGTAATGATATCAATCATATGAAAAAGTGAAAAAAATAGGATTTTTATAACAGCTTACCTGTAAAATCCTTTTCTTGGAGTACACCACGGGACACAGAGCTAGTCATTACATAATGGGTTAAGGGTCACCAGCGGTGATTGGACACTGGCACAACCAATGGAAGACAGTTCCCCTCCATATAACCCCTCCCATCAGGGAAGTACCTCAGTTTTGTAGCAAAGCAGTAAGGTTCCCATAAGAAGGGGGGGACCTCTGTGTCCCGTGGTGTACTCCAAGAAAAGGATTTTACAGGTAAGCTGTTATAAAAATCCTATTTTCTTTATCGTACACCACGGGACACAGAGCTAGTCATTACATAATGGGACGTCCCAGAGCAATGCTCATATGAAGGGGGGGAGACACAGATCAAAACAGGCCGCTTGCGGACCAGAAGCCCTATACTGCTGCCTGCAGCACACTTCGCCCAAAGGCGGAATCCTCATGTCCTTTCACATCTATTTGATAGAATTTGGAAAATGTATGGACTGAAGACCAAGTTGCAGCTTTACAGATCTGAGCCATCGAAGCCTGGTGGTGCACTGCCCATGAAGCACCTATCGCCCTGGTAGAGTGCGCCTTAACAGGAAAAGGAGGAGTCCTGTTCTTTAAACCATAAGCTTGAATAATTACTTGTCTAATCCACCTGGAAATGGTGGATTTTGATACCGCTTGGCCCTTCTTGGGCCCATCTGGTAAAATAAACAAAACATCTGTTTTACGTATCTGAGCGGTTGCTTGCAGATACACCTTTACCGCTCTCACTGGATCTAGAGAGTGTAATAATTTTTCCCCCGCCGTCCGCGGGTTTGGAAAAAAGGAAGGCAGAACAATGTCTTGATTCAAGTGAAAAGCCGACACCACCTTAGGTAGAAAAGCCGGATGGGGTCGTAGTACGATTTTGTCCTTGTGACAAATTAGATAAGGCTCTTTACAAGAAAGAGCTGCTAGCTCTGATACTCTCCTAGCAGAAGCTATAGCAATCAGAAAGGCCAACTTCCTACTTAATATAATTAAAGGAATATGGCGAATAGGTTCAAAAGGTTGCTTTTGCAACACTGACAATACCAAATTCAAATCCCATGGACACAAGGGAGTCCTAACTGGAGGATTTATCCTCAGTACCCCCTTAATGAATGTCCGAACTAGGGAGTGAGATGCCAATGGTCTCTGAAAGAAGACTGATAGAGCCGATATTTGCCCTTTGATGGTGCTAAGGGCTAAATTCATATCCACTCCTAACTGGCAAAAAGCAAGAATCCTACTTATTTCATACTTCTGAGGATTCCAACATCTGGATTCACACCAGGAAACGTATGCTCTCCAGACTCTCTGATAGATGAGTCTGGAGGCTGGCTTTCTAGCATTAATGAGCGTAGAAAGAGCCGGACCAGAGACCCCTCTCTTTTTTAAAAATGTGGGTCTCAGCAGCCAGGCCGTCAACTTTAGCCTTTGTAAGGAAGGGTGGAATACTGGACCCTGTGACAGCAGGTCATGTCGGAGTGGAAACTTCCAGGGCCTTCCTATCGCCGTTTTTACAATCTCGGCGTACCAAGGCCTCCTGGGCCAGTTTGGGGCCACTAGGATTACTGGTATTCCCTCCTCCTTGATCCTGCGAAGCAGTCTTTGTAGAAGAGGGATCGGAGGGAATGCCTAGATCAGTGAGAACTGATTCCATGGAGTTATTAGAGCGTCTGTATTATTAGAGCGTCTGTCCCGTAGGCTAGAGGATCTCTCGTTCTGGACACAAAGTTGTCCAATTTCTTGTTGAACCTGGCAGCTAGCAGGTCTACATCTGGGTTTCCCCATCTCAGACATATGGCCTGAAAGATCTCGGGGTGAAGAGACCACTCCCTGGTAGCAGCTGCTGACGACTCAGGTAGTCTGCTTGCCAATTTTCCATCCCTGGAATGAAGATTGCAGAAAGGCAAGGTACATGCTCTTCTGCCCATGCCAGGATCCGGTTCACCTCTCTTTGGGCTGCCCGACTGCGGGTGCCTCCTTGGTGATTGATGTAAGCTACTGCAGTAGCATTGTCGGATTGAACCCGAACTGGGTAGCCCTGTAACCTGTATGTCCAGGTTTTGAGGGCTAGATATACCGCCCGGATCTCTAGCACATTGATGGGCAGGATCCCCTGAGTCTTGGCCCAGGTTCCCTGGGTAGAAGCCTCCTCGAATACTGCACCCCAGTCCGATAGGCTGGCATCCCTAGATACCACCTTCCAGGCCACTGGGAGGAAGGACTTTCCCTTCCGTAAATTCCTGGCTTCTAGCCACCAATCGAAGCTGTGGCGTACTTGTGAGGACAGGCGCATGGGTATATCCAGAGCTTGGCTCTTCCTGTTCCAGGAAGCTAAAATATTGCCTTGAAGTAGTCTCGAATGAAACTGGGCGTAAGGGACCGCCTCGAAGGAGGCTACCATCTTTCCCAATAGTCTCATGCAAAGGCGAATAGACGGCCTCTTGTTTGCTTTGACCTTGTGGATCAGGTCTTTCAGAGACTGTATCTTCGGTTCTGGCAGGTATACCCCGTTTTGGGCTGTATCTATGATCATGCCCAGGTACCCTATCCTTCTTTGGGCCTGGAGAGAGGATTCTTGTAAATTTATAATCCATCCTAAATGCTCCAGGTATCCTACTGTAGTGTGTACAGCGTGACCCAATCCGTCCTTTGACTGATCTATTACTAGGAGATCGTCCAGATAGGCTGTTACCGCAATGCCCCGTGTTCTTAGGTTTGCTAACAGAGGAGCTAGCACCTTTGTGAATACTATGGGCGCGGTGGCTACACCAAACGGCAGAGCCACAAATTGAAAGTGGCGATCTTCTACCGCAAACCTTAGGAATCTTTGGTGAGCGGGGAGGATGGGTATGTGTAAATGTGCGTCCTTGATATCTATGGGCGCCATGAATTTTCCGCCCTTTAAAGTGGCGGCCACGGATCGGATCGTTTCCATTCGAAAATGGCGATCGTTCAGGAACCGATTTAGGGATTTTAGATCCAGGATGGGTCTGACATCTCCATTTGGCTTTGGAATCACAAAGAGGTTTGAGTAAAAACCTGAACCTCGCTCTTTTTGGGGTACGTCTGTAACTACCCCTTGAGCCATTAAGTGATTCAAACCTTTGAAGAAGGATTCTCTTTTTTGTGGATCCTTGGAGAGTCTTGAACCTCGGAATTGAGAAGATGGGATCTCTCGAAATTCCAGTTTGTACCCTGAGGATATTGTGGATACTACCCAATTGTCCTGGATTTCTGACCACCAAGTCGCTCAGAACTGACAAAGCCTTCCTCCCACTCGGCCGAGCGGGGGCGCCCCTTCACTGAGAGGCTTTGGGGGCTTGCTTATTAGCTCTTGCACCCCACGGCTTCTTGTTCTTCTGAGCTTGCCCCTTGGCTTTTGTGGGCGGCTAAAACAGGCCGCCGCCACTGGTTGGAGTCAGATTTCCCGGGAGCTGGGGAGAGAGCGTTTAAAACAAGGTCTCTTGTTTTTCTTTCTCTCAGGTAAAAGTCGTTTTACCACTTGATCTTCTGTATATATTTTTCTAAATCTTCCCCAAATAGGCGTTTGCCATGGAACGGGAACTTGCCAACAGCTTTTTGCATGGGGTCTCCGCTGACCAATGCTTAAGCCAAAGTACTCTGCGCATCTGTACCAGCTGGAGTGTAAGGCGTGATGCCTGTATGATAGAATCTCTCATGGCATCCACTGTGAAGCATAAGGCTTTAGGCAAATTTTCCCAATTTCTAGCCTGCTCTGAAGGCAGTTCCTTCAGCCCCTGCTTTACCTGTTGGCTGATGACCTGACACATACCGACTGCTGCTACTGCAGGTTGGGTAATTGAGCCGGCCAAAAGGAAGGAGGATTTCAACTTCCTCTCAGAAGGATCTTTTAAACCCTTGTACATTATCCACCGGACATGTCAGGTTTTCATTTACACAAGAAATAGCCGCAACTACCGTAGGCAGGCTCCATTTCTTTAAAAATATTTTTCCCCCATAGGATAAAGAATGTTAAACCTTTTTGGAGGTGAGAAACGCTTATCTGGATGTTGCCAGTTTGCGTATATTAGATCCTCTAGTAACGGATGAACCGGGAAGGAGCATGCACCTTGCAGGGATCTTAATGACCCTAGGGAGGAGACAGGTAATTCCGTTACCTCCGCAGAGGTTAACTTAAATGCACTGCTATAGCATTGTACCTGTGACCTTAAAATCTGGCTCCTCATCCTCTGCTGATGTAGCCTCCTCCTCCTCATCCTCCTCCCTCAGGTACTTCTGAAGGGAGGTCCAATACTGGAAGAGACCTGCTTCGCTTATTGTCCCTTTTTAGAGGACTTAGCGATTAAGGTAGCAATTTTTTCCTCCAGATTATTTAGGGCAGCTGATAAAGTGTCCTCAGTGACATATACAGGCCCAGGCTTCACTGGGGAAGCCGCCATACCTGACAGAGGTAATGGCTCATCCTGAACAGGTGCATTTAGCAACACAGGAGAGAAAGGTACAGAGTCAGCACAGTTAGAGCCTCCTCTCAGGCGGTGGTGCTTTCTTATCTCTTTTTGTCCGTATTACTTCCCCTGGAAGGCTTACTGTTTAGACAAAATACAAGGTACCTAAATGCATATACTACCGTGTTTAGTTTAGCAAATACATTAAGTATGCAACTTTTAACACATAACTATGCATAACATGGATGTCTTCTAGGAAGTACCCAATCCAACCACATGGAGTCTTAAGTCCCTGTATAGCTGCTGTGTTTCTCTGCCAGGAATAAGAGAACTAACGAGCTTGCTTGCTGCTGCAGTGCTTCTCACACTGACAGTCTTTTAAATTTGGCGCCGTTTCTGTGCCTGCGCGCGCCACGTGCCCGCGCATGCCTTCGCCCCCCCCCTCCGATAAAGCGCGCTCCCGCGCGCGCGGCCCTTAGCGCTATGGCGGTGGCCATAGTGAGAGAGGACTCTCATCAGCCCTTGTTCCCACTTACCTGCATCTGCAGGTGTCTGGTCGGCCACCGAAAGGAGGATCGGGGTGCCCCAGCAAGCTCAGCAGCGGAGGTGACGAGCAGTGTACTTCGCCGAAGCCGACACTGAACAGAGTGAGGTGAGTATATTCAGCTCTTTACTCCCCCCAGTGGTGGAAAAAAAGAAGACATCCACCTTTTTGAAAAAGGTCCCAACCTAGTTATGGACCTTCTAATCTCACCTTATCCACGCCGCAGGTTTTTCTGCTGAAAGATTTCAGACAGATACCAAACTTCACCCTTCACGGTGGGCTATGTGTGCCAACCTTCAGGGATATGGGTTCCTATTTAAAGGATACCTCTCCCCTGGGCCTTGTACAAGACTCTTACCAGGACTTTATAGCGAAATAGCGAAAGTGCTGGATCTTAGAGCCCAGTCCTCCGAAGAGAGACATTACAGGCGACGCCTCATGGATGAGGCCCGGATCCCATCCAGATTCAGCTCATTTGTAGGCGTCTTGGATGGATCCGAAAGCATAGCTCTTTTACCCCCAGAGGGTCTCTTTGGTAGAGCTTTCCTTTAGCACCTCCTAACGCGTCCAACACCTTTCGACACTGGCGAAAAAACTGAGGTACTTCCCTGATGGGAGGGGTTATATGGAGGGGAACTGTCTTCCATTGGTTGTGCCAGTGTCCAATCACCGCTGGTGACCCTTAACCCATTATGTAATGACTAGCTCTGTGTCCCGTGGTGTACGATAAAGAAAAAGGAGGCTCCACATAGTGCAGGATCAGATGGTAAAAAATAAAACTCCTATTTATTCATAAAAAAAAAACAAAGAAAAAACCATGGCAGGACGGCAGGCCTACTTCCCACCGCTTTGGTTGATACATTGGTTTGTATAGAGTTATTTGGGTGTGTGTTTTCTCTCTCGTGCACTGGTGTGGGTCTGTACTTTATCATAACTGAGGAGCACGGGGAGGGGCGGGTGCTTTAACCCCTTTGAATTGATTGTGTTTCCTGTCAGGTGGAGCCAGTCATCTCTCATTGTGCCATCCTGGAAGACTTCCCAGAAACACCGTTACTGGTAAGTGTAACTGGTCACTTTCTTTTGCTCAATAAAAGCTCTTTGATTAAAAAAATAAATAAAAATGTAGGACAGTATTAAAGGTTCGTTTTTTATTTCCTAAATAGGTTCCTTTAAGCTAGTGCATTGTTGGTTCACTTACCTTTTCCTTTACCTTCTAAATGTTTTTTTTCTTTGTCTGAATTTCTCCTTTCCTGTTTCTCCTCACTAAACTTCACACCATTATCCGAGTGGTGTGGAGTCAGCCAGAACAGCTTACTGAACAGCTTACTGAGGAGGAACAGGAAGTGAGAAATTCAGACAAAGAAAACAAAGAAAAAAAATATTTAGAAGGGAAATCTAAGGAAAAGGTAAGTGAACCAACAATGCACTAGCTTAAAGGAACCTATTTAGAAAATAAAAAACGAACCTTTACAACCCCTTTAAGGCTGGGTTCACGCTAGTGCGATGACAGATATCGCATGTGATTCGCATTGCATTGCTGTGCAGATCACATGCATTGTCTGTGCGTTGCAAATTCAGCCATGCAAACTGTATGGCTGAAATCACATCACATTTGCATGAAAATGGTGCAGGACCCTTTTTTGGTCCACACGGAAATCGGATTGCATGGGTGTTCATGCTTCTTTCTCCCTCCCCAAAAATTACAGGATACATGATCATAACAGAAAAAACATATTACAGTATCTGATAATCTGGTGTATGTTCTCATTGGTTCAATAAAATTAAAACTGTTTCGACTACATCATGCAATTAGCCTTGTATTAGGTCATAATAGTGATATTTGTAAGAACAAGAAAAGTGCAACAACAAAGTTATTTAGTCGTTTATAAATATATATGCCAATATTGAGACAGTGACTTATGTATAAAATGCCATCCACACAAACTTGTAAATAGCTACATTTAAAGCTTGAACATACACACATTATACAGTATTTTAGATTAGAGACCATTCAAAGAAGCATAGAGGTATTCTGTAGCAAAAAGATCATGTTTGGTAAAGGAGAATTACAGTCTTTTAAAAGATTTTTAGCTATAGATGTGAAATTTACCAGCTTCATAACCAGGTCCAAGCAAAAATAAAACCTGCCAAACAAAAGTTTAAGTCGACTATAATAATGAAAGTCATGGCTATCCTTGTAATAAACTGCCCCATTTGTCTTTAAGGCCACATTCCCACCATTGCGTTAACACACTTTGGTGCCAATCAACGCGAAATGCGCTGCAATGTATCACAAAGCGTGGTTAAGAACTACTCTGAGATGTGGTGTGCTGCAATCAATTAAATAGTACATGCACCATTTCTGATGTGGTAGGCAGCTGTCTGAATAAATGGGCAACGCGTTTTACACTTCTGCTAATGCAACACAGTGGCGTGAAAGAAACCTGTTCTGGGAAAACATGGAAGAGTCCCCTGTTGAGATCTATTCTGTAAATTCTAGTTGTCTGCCTATCATACTGATCCTCTTACTTCAAAGCATTGACCTAAAGTAGAAAAGTAAATAAAGTTCAAAGTCTTGCCTTTTATGAAAATGCTGCAATAAATCAAGTGTAAATAACATTCGTTTCTTCTTTAGAGCAAGTGCTGTACGTGTCAGCCAGAGGCTAGTTGGAGGGAACTTTATCTCCCCTTTACAACAGATAGCACACTGAAAGCCAGCGGGTAAAGGCTCAGTGAATTTAGCCCCCTTATTGTACATATTACTGACACACTGCAGAGGGAGATGTGTTATCACGTGATGGGTCTAAGCTAACTGAAAAAAAAAAAAGATTAAAAGGTATTTACATTGTGATTTATTGCAAACAGCATGTAGCATGTTTATTAGCAGTAGGGAGAAGTTCACCTTTTGCAGAAAATAGCCTATGCAGTCAATGGGCCACAGTAGATATTAAACCTGAATTCCCGATATGTTTTTTTCACATTACAATAGTCCAGCTTGGACCAATGTAAGTATGCATATTCCACCTTTGGCTGATCTTTGTGGAAGCAGAGAATCACTGTAGCGGTCGCCACTACTACAGCCATCCTCATGGATCCTGTGCCAAGCTGTGCCCTGCTGTATACTAACTACAGTGAGTCGTCTGCTTGGCATGGGTGTCAAAGAATGCTTTTTTTTCCTCAATAAATACAAGACGTTCTCTGAGTGCACGAGGTGGAAATCGTGATGTCACTGCCTTGTCTATCCACTTCATCCAATCATAGAAAGCTTTGTGTCCACTGAGAAAATGCCAAGCGTTCTCTGAATGGCACCCATGTGAGCAGGCAACCCCCCTGTGGTTACTATGCAGTAAGGCAGCCACTTGGAAGACCTGGAAGACTGAGAGGATCACTGTAGTAGCAGTAGCTCCTGCAGGGATTTTCAGCTTCCACAGGGATCCCACAAGTACTGAATATGTATAATTACATTGGTCCAAACTGGCTCAGAAACAAAAAACACACACAAAAGAAACCACCATACCTAGAATTCCATTTGAGAAAAAAACAAAAAACTGCCGCTTTGTTAAATGTTCACTCATTTTATTGTAATACCTTTCTGAGGAAGGTGATCTCAGTGTCTTTTACTTCTACTTTAAAACAAGTAGGCAGATAAAGACTTCTGACTTTTTCTTATCTGCATACATTTTCTAGGTTACATAGTGGGTCAGCATAACAGTTAGGCAACTAGCGACTTTCAGAAAGATGTCAGCAATGGACAGCCCTGATACCTCTCTCAGGAAACCCTTATCTTAAGAGTTTCAAAAACAGTACTGGAACCAACTGGTTTTCCCCGAATTGTGCCTCTCTTCCTCTGTAGAAAAAAAAAATATATAATAATTCTGAATAGAGAATGGGTGGATGAATAAAAGGTCCACCTCTCAATGCAAAGATCATTTTTTTATTCATATAAGCTATAGTACAGCTTCTATGAATAGAGAAGGTAGATGTCTGCACTCTTGAGGAGTGCAAATGATAGGCTCCTTGGCTCTCTTAACCCCTGCTGGCTTAATCTTCCAGTTTTGGGGAAATTAGAGGAGGAGGAGGAGGAGGATTTCAACTACAAGGAGCCAACAGCAAAAGGAACAGATTGATATTAAGTTAAGAGTAGGATGGGATTTTTTTTTTGGGGAATCATACTTACCTAGGTAGATGCAGCATCTGTCCGCATCTGTCGTCCCCAAGACTGAGAACAGAAGTGTTTGATCTCTCGGTCTCAGTGCTCTGTGAGCAGAGAACTGGTGACCGTCACTCACCACTGTCTGATCTGCTCCACTAAGACCCACTCCCCCACGAGTGCGCTCACTGGAGCACTGGGAGGGGGGCGAGAGCGGCCAGCTCAGGCTCTCAACGAGCCGGATGATGGTCCAGGCCCGTGGGCGGATCCTGATCATATGGTCGCGATCTTTCCTGAGCCTGAACTGGCTCTGTGATGTCAGCCAACAGCGGGCTTCAGGCCACTGTCTGCTGGAAACAGGTCACAGGAGTGCAGAATGAACAGCACTCCTGTGATCAGCAGGAAAAGTACAGCCAAACGACCCCTTTGCTCTGTTAAAAAGCAAAGTATCCATAACATATTACTAGTGAGATTTACATTAAGGAAAGCAACCTTAAAAGCGGAGTTCCACCCAAAAATGGAACTTGCGCTTTTCGGATTTCTCCCCTCGTCCGGTGTCACATTTGACACCTTTAAGGGGGGAGCAGATACCTGTCTAATCCAGGTATTTGCTCCCACTTCCGGGCATAGATCGCCGCAGTATCCACAGCTATCTACGCCACGTCCAGCCCCTCCTCCGGGCACTACAGATATATGTGCTTTGCTCATATTCCATGACTGAGGTTTACAACCACTTGGCAGTTTACCCAAATCTCCCATATCTGTAGGACAGTTATTTAAATCCCAATATATAATGATTAAACTTTAAATATGCATAGAGGAGAAGGAAGTAAGGAAGACAACCTAGTTCAAAAGGTAAATGTGGAAAGTATGTCTGTTAGAGATACATTTAATACACAGTTAAAAGAGTTAAAGAGGCAGCTGTAAATGTCCTTCACAGGATACACAAACATGGTTAATGAGAGATGAGCTCTATCTCAATACGTATAATACGCAATCATCGCAAGTCAATGGGCTCTGGTATTTACTACATTTGATAGCACACATATAACTGTGGAAGGTTGTGTTATGGCCATTTGCAGAGCCATAATATCCATTTCTAATTTAGTATTTCAAATAAACCAGATTGAACAAGTTTGGCTGTCCAATATGCTTGGGTCACATAAAATTTGTATGATCAGCAGAAAACTTTGTACGTAATAATGAGGGAAAAGAAATGGGGAATATAGTCTTGCCGAAACACAAAAAGTAGAGGATACACAGGATAAGATGCCACACAAAAAATTAAACAAATGGTAAAAAACAAAACATCATACTTAACATAACACATAATTGAACAAGCAAAATGACAGCATTTAAGTCATAATGGCAGTTCATATTATTTGCAATTATTTACATAAGTAATACCAGAATCTAGGAGGTGCAGCCTGCAGAAATGGCCCTAGCAAAGAGAAAATAAAGAATGTATAAATTCAGTCTCCAAGTGTCGTGGCTTTGTATTTCTTGGTACAGTATCTTTTAAAGTAGAGCGCTCATCTCAGGAATGCCTTGTAGTACACTCAAACTAAAAGGGCTTTAAATGCATCAGGGGGACAGAGAATCTACATCTCCACAATGTGCACTTTTAGATTACCAACCATCCCATTAGTCTGCTAGTCCTCATGAGCAACCTCATCATCTGTCAGAAGCTGCCCGTTGGCAGATGGTGTTTCAGAAGGAGCCTGGGATAAGTCTTCAAAGTCCTGACTTATGGTGGGGGAAATAATAGAAGGACTGGTATCACAGTATTCTGTACTCTGCTCTGAAGTAGCAATGGTGGTGGCTGTACTCTTTGGGATTGGATCAAAATCATCATCATCTTCCAAACTAGGAGACTCATGGACATCTAAAGTTGGAGAACATTGAAAGTACAACATTACTATGTATGTCAAGTTTAACAAATGTGCAGTATGTATGTATGTATACAGATTTGTTGAACCAGTGAACATTGTGTACTTTTAAACACTCTAACTTATAACTAAAAGGCAAAACTTTTTTTTTTTTAGTTTTGGATAGATTGTAGGGGGATTACAACATCTGTCAGTTTTTATTGCAGTCTGTGCCATTGTTAAAGCGGAGCTCCACCCTAAAGTGGAACTTCCGCTCATCGAAACCCTCCCCCCCTCCGGTGTCACAATTGACACCTTTCAGGGGGGAGGGGGGTGAAGATACCTGTCTAAGACAGGTATTTTCACCCACTTCCGGGAGTCCTCTCTGCGGGAAATCTGCGGGAAGCACGTCACTTCCCGCAAAGTACCCGTTGTGTTCTGGGAGACAAGCAAACCCTGAACTGGTGTGTTACTTTTTCCACCTGCGCTGTGAATATTTACATGGTGTGTTCAATAAAAACATGGTAACATTTAATTGTCTATTGTTGTGACTTAGATGAAGATCAGATCACATTTTATGACCAATTTGTGCAGAAATCCATATCATTCCAAGGGGTTCACATACTTTTTATTGCGTGTGTGTGTGTGTGTGTGTGTGTGTGTGTGTGTATGTATATATATATCTCTCAGGGAGATCTGTAAAAGGAACCTGTAATCAAATTATGTGTAGGCTGCCGATACTAACCTCTCCATCTAAAAGCTCTAGTTTCCTGGCTGTCATGCGGACTTAAACTCTTCAGTACTATGTAATGACTGGCATGGGTCAAGCATGCACATCAGGAGCTCTGATATCAAACTGACATGTTTTGTTCAGCATCATTAAAGTGATTTTTTTTTTCTTCTAATAAAATAAACAAACTTTACAAACATGTCATACTTACCTGCTCTGTGCGTGGGTTTTACACCGAGCAGCCCAGATCCTTCTCTTCTCGGGGTCCCTGGCTAGAGCTCCTGGCCCCTCCCTCCTGTTGAGTGCCCCCACAGCAAGCAGCTTGCTAGGGGGACAACCAAGCCGAGCTGCAGCTCCATCTATCCATTCAGACATGGAGCTGTGGTTCGCACCCCCCCTCTCTCCCGATTGGCTGAGTTTAATTGACAGCAGCGGGAGCCAATGGCGCCACTGCTGTGTCTCAGCCAATCAGGAGTGAGAGTCCCGGCCTGCGGATTCACTCGTGGACATCACTGTATAGAGATGGGGCTCAAGTAAGTATTGGGGGGGGGGGGCTGAAGGGGACTGCTGCACACAGAAGGGTTTTTTATTTTAAAGTGGATGTAAACCCGATTCATGATATTTGAGCTGGGCACATATCTGCAGTGTTTTGTTACTTCTCTTCAAAGCACTATGTCCTGCAGCTTTCTCCTGCTCAGTTCCTCTGTTATCAGCCTGATAACTCCTGACAAGTTCTCCATCACATATGATAAAAGCAGCCTGAGTTTTGTGTTGGGGAGGATGCTATAAATAGATTAGCAGAGCCCTGAACTATTTAAGGATCAGCTATGAATGTCTCTACCTATGAGGAGAGGGGGTGTGTGCCTTTCCTCCAATCAGCTGTCTTGGCTGTATGGCCTGACTTCACTGCAGTGTTGAACAGGAAGAGAAAATCTTCCAACAGGATCTGCACTTTCTAAACAGTATATAAAGCTGGACACAGCAGATAAACCTGTAAAACTTATGTAGGGAGATTTGTTTCATCTCTGTGTATCATCTGAGGCTGTTCACTTCACTGGGAATATGCATAGAATGCATTAAGACAAAAAACCTTCTGACTTTACAATCACTTTAACTCAGAGATTATTGAAGCCAGGAACAGCTAGGACAGCAATGACATTCTCCATCATTGTGTGCAACAATCAATTTAGTTTTAGTTGTGGTCAAAATGCTTGCTTGATGGAAATCAGCAGAGCGTCAAAAAGTCCATTTGCCTTCAGAGCATGGCAGGACATGCAGATCTCCCCCTCACCCTCGGAAGGTTTCATCCCCCTTCATGACCAGGCCATTTTTTGCGATACGGCACTACGTTGCTTTAACTGACAATTGCACGTTTATGCAACGCTGTACTCAAATAAAATTTATGTCCTTTCTGCCCCACAAATAAAGGTTTTTGTGGTATTTGATCACTTCTGGGTTTTTTTTTTGTTTGCGCTATAAACAAAAAAAGACTGACAATTTTGAAAAAAACAAAACTATATTTCTTACTTTGTGCTATAAAAACCTATCCAATAGCAAAATGTAAAAAAACAAATTTCTTCATCAATTTAGGCCAATATGTATTCTGCTACATGTTTTTGGTAAAAAAATCCCAATAAGCGTATATTGATTGGTTTGCGCAAAAGTTATCGCGTCTACAAACTATGGGATATTTTTATGTCATTTTTATTTTTACTAGTAATGGCGGCGATCAGCGATTTTTAGCAGGACTTCAACATTGCGGTGGACAAATTGGACACTAAGGGACACTTTTTGGGGTCCAGTGACACTAATACAGTGATCAGTGCTTAAAAAAAAAAAAAAAAAGCACCCTCACTGTACTAATGACACTGGCAGAAAAAGGGTTAACATCAGGGGCGATCAAAGGGTTAAGTGTGCTTCTAGGGAGTGATTTCTGTGTGGGGGATGGCTTAACTGGAGGAAAACAGAGATCCATGTTTCTGCTTAGCAGAAGCACAAGATCTCCATTTTCCTGCCTTGTTTACATAGGCAGGCCGCCGTTCTGCCTCTCCTGTCAACGATCGGACCTGCTGATTGGCTCTCGCTGTGTCCAAACACAGTGGGTCGCCAGCAGCGCATGCGTGCCCCAGACCCAGAAGAAGAGACAACGTAAAAACATGACAAGGGCTTCTTATTCTTGCCTGCTCAATCCAAAAATGAAAAAAAAAGTATTGGATTTTAAGCTGGCCATGCACTGTCTGAACTTTGGCTCCTGATGAACTGGACAAAACTCACTGGATGGCCCTGTCAACCCCCTCCCACCCAAGATTCTTTGACTGAAAAATCAAAGGAGCTGGGTGTAAAAAGGTCAGCCGAACAGAGGCTGCATACAATCAGATGTTGCCTCTGGTTGTCAGAATACAATAGCCCAGCAGGGAAATTCATCCATGTAGTGTGGATGGAGGAATTTGTCAGATTTTTTTTTCTGCCTGCGGTGTATAGTCAGCCTTAAATTCTTGCAAAACACAACATAAGCCAGATGACAATGTAGTCAAGGCAACAATTACTAATCAAATATGAAGGTACTTACTGCTAAAAGATTCTGGATATTGCTTTGCCAATTTCCCTTTTAACATCCTACAGAACAGAAATAAGAAGTTGTAATAAATCCAGTAACAGGGCGGTACAGTAATCAAATTCTTTTTCTTTGGGAGGGCATGAAAATAAACCAGATGATTACGTAATTACCTCCAACAGCCTCAATGTTGAATTAATTTATGCAGATATACAGAAAAAAAAAAAAAAACAGCTTTTGTGTAGCATCAAACAATATTCAATTATAATATAATAATAAATTATAAAGCTTGTTAGGGTTGTGAACCCATGATTTTGTGCACATTTTTGCACCACACGCATAAGGCAGCCTATTTTAATAGTCCACCGTACCTGTGACAAACATGCCAAAAGTAGCTTGTGTAGCTTTTTGGGTGTTGAGCGTTGCATGTTTTGTCGCAAAATGAATGGCACTGCAAGCACAACACCTATTTTGCACGTGTTTTGTAAATATGTGCATTCAGGAAAGCGCTCAGGTGTGAACCCAACTTTAAGGCCTCATGCCCACGGACGTTTTTACAGCCGCGTTTTTGAGCGTTTTTTACAGCTTAAAAACGCCTGTCCATGTTAGTCTATAGCTTCATGCCCACCTAGACGTTTTTGAGCTGCAAATAGCATAGATGTTTTTAAGCTGTAAAAAAAACCCAGGACCAGTGCGTTCCTCAGCATCAGAATTAGGCAGAAAAAAACGCGAGCGTCAAAGAACGCGCACTAACGCGCAAAACCGCGCACTAACGCACGGTCGCGTTTTTAGCTCCTACATTTTTTGTTTTTTTGTTTTTTTTCAAATAACATGGACAGGCGTTTTTAAGCTCTAAAAAATGCATCTGTAAAAACGTCAGTGGGCATGAGATGAGGCCTTAAAAGCATAGGAAGAGTAACCAGCTCATCACTATCACACTCAAAGTAGAAACTTTCATTGGACACATTGAGGGGAGTTTATCAAAACTGTAGCAGAGATAACCTGGTTATTATGCACAGCTACTCCAATCAGCTTCTGTCTTCAGGCTGTTCCGTTAATGTTTTAACAATGAAAAACAGAAGCCGATTGGTTGCCATGCACAGCTGCTCCAGATTCTGACTGCTCCAGTTATGATAAAATTTCCCTCAAGTGTTGCATTACCTTTTTTTCTCTTATAGCAGGTAAAATCCAAAAATGAACCTGTAGATTTATTGACTCCTGACAAATATAAAACTCTTAGGCCTTGTTTACAATAACCATGTAAAAAAACGAATGGAAAAAAAACGAAGTTTACATCAGCTTTCATGCACGTTTAAAGTGGGTGTAAACCCTCAGAAAAAAACAAAACAAAAAACCCTGCAAGACAAAGGAATAATGAGCTAGTATGCATAGCATACTAGCTCATTATTACTTACATCGAAGCCCCCGCAGCAGTCCTCGTACCCCCCTCCGGCGGCAATATCTCTCCCGGAGTGACTTCCGGGTATCGCGGGCTCCAGCGCGGTGATTGGCCAGAGCCGCAATGACGTCACTCCCGTGCATGCGCTGGAGCCGCCGGTAACGGCACATATGCGCCATTGCTTCAGTTTGCCCCAGTGCGCATGGACATCGGCACATGCAGGGGACAGAGGAGATCTCCTAAACCGTGCAGGTTTAGGAGATATCCGGGGTAGCTACAGGCAAGCCTCATTATAGGCTTACCTGTAGCATAAAGTGGTCTGTAAAGCCTCATACACACGGGCGGGAATGTCGTCGGGAAAAAAACCGTTGGTTTTCCCGACGAGATTCCCGGCAAGCTTGCCTTGCTCGCCGAGTGTACACACGGCCATTGAAAAGAACCGCCGTTCTTTTGAATGGCAAGAACGCAGTGACGTCATCGACAACGACGAGCCTGCGCTCGTCGCATTCGATGCCGTCGCCATCTTGCTACACCCTACACTACCCTTGTATGCTACCGCACATGCGTCAAAGTCTTTGAGCATGCGCGGGTTTACCACGGACAGGTAAGCATACACACGCACGGTTTTCTCGTCGAAACAGGCCGACGAGAATCCCGACGAGAGAAAAGAGAGAGCAGGTTCTCTATTTTTCTCGTCGAGATTCCCGGCAGTTTTCCCCAGACGAGAAATCATACACACGACCGGTTTTCTCAGCAAAAAGCTCTCCCAGCAGTTTTCTTGCCGAGAAAACCGGTCGTGTGTACGAGGCTTAAGGGTTTACAACCACTTTAAGTGAGTTTTTATGCACGTTGACATCAGTTTTCATTTGCGTTTTTTAGGTGTCCCGATCACACCACAATGTTGATGTCATATCAGTTTTTTTTTTACAAGCACGCGATACCAGTGAATCAATGCTGTACATATTACTTTAACCACTTCAATACAGGGCGTTTTCACCCCCTTTGAATGACAATTGTGCCATGCGACGTTGTACCCAAATTAAATTTTGATAATTTTTTTCCCACAAATAGAGCTTTCTTTTGGTGGTATTTTATCACCTCTGCGTTTTTTATTTTTGGCACTATAAACAAAAAAAAACTACAATTTTGAAAAACATAAAATATTTTTAACTTTTTGCTATAATTAATTTCCCATTTTTTTTTTAAACGTTTTTTTCCCTCAGTTTAGGCCAATACGTATTCTTCTACATATTTTTGGTAAAAAAAAATATAGCAATAAAGCGTATATTGCGCAAAAGTTATAGCGTCTACAAAATAGGGGATAGATTTATGTCATTTGTATTATAATTTCGTTTTTTTACTACTAATGGCGGCGATCTGCGATTTTTATTGCGACTGACATTGCAGCGGACATATCGGACACTTTTGACACTATTTTGGGACCATTCACATTTATACAGCGATCAGTGCTATTAAATTGCACTGATTACTGTATAAATGTGACGGGCAGGGAAGGGGTTAACACTAGGGATCGATCAAGGGGTTAATTGTGTGTCCTAGGGAGTGATTCTAATGGTGGGGTGGAGGGGACTGATGAGAGGAGGAGACCGATTGTTGTTCCTATATACAAGGAACTATCAGTTCTCCTCTCCCCTGACAGGACGTGGATCTGTGTGTTTACACACACAGATCCACGTCCCTGCTCTGAGATGAGCAATCACGGGTGCCTGGCCGACATCGCGGCCGCCGAGCATGCGCATCGGGTCCACCCTGATCCGGCGAGCACTCTCCACAATGCCGAGAAGATCATATGACGGCGGCCCGGAGGGAAGAAGAGTTCCTGCCGCCGTCATATTACAATACGGCGGTAGGCAAGTGGTTAAAAAAAAAAAAAGAAATATATTGAATACAAATTCCAAATTTAAAGCAAAATTTTATTTGAAGTAGAAGTCAATATATTAGGTAGGTACTTTTTAACCAGTTATGGTCCTATGCCTGTGTGTACGTGCTGGTACAGTGCCTTGAAAAAGTATTCATACATAGAAAATTTTCCATATTTTGTCGTGTTACAACCAAAAATGTAAATGTATTTTATTGGGATTTTATGTGATAGACCAACACAAATTGGCACATGCCGTATATACTCGAGTATAAGCCGAGATTTCCAGCCCTTTTTTTGGGGCTGAAAGTCCCCCCCTCGGCTTATACTCGAGTCATATAAATTTTTACATTGTAAATATTACCTGTAAAGAAGTTGCGGCTGCGGCGTCCATCGTTCGAATTCCGCGGCGTCCATCGTTCGAATTCCGCGGTCTCTTCCTGTTCCTTCCTTGATAGGCGAGTCTCAGCAGACACTCTGCGCCTATCACGAACGTTCTCTCATCCTCATTTTCCAGCAGACATCTGTGATTGGCGGAATACCCAACACAGTGTCTGCTGGGAAAACTAAGGATGAGAGAATGATCGTGATAGGCGGAGAGTGTCTGCTGAGACTCGCCTATCAAGTAAGGAACAGGAAGAGACCGCGAAATTCGAACGATGGACGCCGCGGAATTCGAACGATGGACGCCGCAGCCGCAACTTCTTTACAGGTAATAATTACAATGTAAAAATTTCTATTTACAGGGAACAGCGAGCTAGGGAACAGTGGGGGCATCGGCTTATACTCGGGTCAGTGAGGTTTCCCAGTTTTTTTGGGCAACATTAGGTACCTCGGCTTATACTCGAATATATACGGTAATTGTGAAGTGGAAGGAAAATGATAAATGGTTTTCAATTTCTTTTTAAAAAAACACTGCGCAGAGCAGGTAAGTATAACATGTTTTAAAAAGTAAAAATCTGTACCTATACAATCACTGTAAGCTGAGTTTAAGCACTCAGACACCTGTGACTAATACTGGCTTAACCAATGAGCTACACTTTAGCTTTGAATTCTGTCTTTATTATTTTTTAAACCATAAAGCTTTTATTAATGCTTAATAATAACATTTGTACAATCATACTAGCATTTGTACATAAGTATCATATAAAAGTATAACATTGTATAATTGAGTTCAATAGTAGAGTATTTTAATAATAAAACCATTGAAGTGGCTTCGTAATTAACCGATCATTGCATCGATAGTCCATTTAGAAATACTCGGAATATTTGTAGAAAAAATTGATTATTTAATCTCAAAAAGAAAAGGAAGAAAAAGTAAAACTTTGCGGACCTCAGGGAGAAGCCCATAGAAGAAGGTATAGTGATAGAAATGAAAGGGAATAGAAGGAAGGGGAATAAAAATAAGGAGAGATATTGTTAATTCACGTTTCTCTATATTTGAAGGTCTATGTTCGAGTAAAGGTGGTATAGGAATCAGAGTATTTAAAAATGATCCACGGTTGCCACATTTTATTGAATTTTTCTGTATTCTCCTGTGATGTAGCCCTGATCTCCTCCATACCTCTGAGTAGATGTATCTCTTCTAGCCATTCTTTTTTTTTTTTTTTTTTTAAAAGGTGTTTATTTTTAGATTTTCAAAAGAAACAATACAAAAGAAAACAAAAGCAGTACAGTTTGACAATTGAGCTAGTACATGAAACCAGCAATAAAGTGTGGAGGAGTGCATAGGCATACTGCGGTAACGAAGGTACCCCAAAAACACACACAAATAAGAACCAGTCACATTTACACACACACACAAAAACATACTTCCTTGCAGCAACTACGACCCCCTAACAGCATCACATTACTAATGGTCAGTAGACCAAAATATCACCAGTGACTCGCCCTACTTTTATAAATCAGTTTGAACCTGGGGAGGAGACCGTGAACAAGTCGAAAGACTGCATGAGCCGAAAGGGGGCCCGCGTCCTTCCAGTGCAGCAGAATGGTTTTTCGTGCATAAAACAATAGTAGGCATAGCAAAGTTCTGGCATGAGCACGAGGGACATAGTGATTCAGCACCCCCAATAGTCCAACCTCCGGCGTGTGGGGTATTCGCAGGTGCAATTTGTCAGCACAAAAGGCAAATAGATCCTTCCAGAAGGCGGAGAGTCCCGGGCATGTCCAAAACATATGAAAGAAATCAGCAGCAATTGTACCACATCTAACGCATGCAACGTCATGACCAAGCCCCATCCTAACCAGCCTAGCTGGTGTATAGTGTAAGTGATGGATGAACTGTATCAATATATCGGCAGTGCTAATAATATCCTGGAAGCATACTTCCGTTACCTCCTCCCAATCCTCTTCAGAAAGCTCAGGCATATACAACAGCCATTTGCGGTGAGAATTCTGAAACGGATCTGCTCCCACCCCCTGGAGGCAGCCATAAAAGGACGTCACCAACTTAGCCATTTCTGGGAAAGACAGGAGGTCTTCAATGGAAGAGTCCGTGAGCTCCATGATCAACGACCCGAATTGTGTTTGCAGGGCATGTCTCAGTAGGAGATATTTAAAGAAAAATTTATTTTCAAGACCATAGGTAATCCTGAGTGTCTCAAATGACAACAGCGAATTCCCTGTAATTACGTGAGATAAGTGTGTGACCCCCAAAACAGGCCCACCACACAGAGTCTGGATGATCAAAGAGCTCAGGAAGGTTCGGGTTCCGCCACAGGGGAGACTGCGGCGAAACCTCAGTAGAGGATTGAGACAGTGGTTTTCCCCCTTCCCTCCAGGCCAGAAAACCCACCTCCACAGGGGAGAGTCTGGAGCCTCCAACTATCCTAAATCTGTGTAATTCATCCCGTAGTGAAGTAGGGGGTTCAAACAGGGAGAGCAGGAGAGCAGTGGCGGGAGTCTGGGGGTCAGAGTGCATCCAGTCATGAACAAATGTGAGCTGGGAGGCTAGAAAATAGTGTCGCAGGTTCGGGCAAGCCAGTCCACCCGCAGCCTTGGCTGCTTGGAGGGAGGACCGGGCTATACGGGGCTGGCAACCGTTCCAAATAAAGCCAAAAAGGGCGGAATCAAGTTTTGCAAAACATTTTTGGGCGAGAAAAACCGGGGAAGCTCGGAAACAATAGAGAAATTACGGCAAAAAGATTAAGGGGCAACGATGACCACGTACGAAATTTAACCGTCATTTGTTGAACTATTGGGGTGATATTTAGTTCCTCATACCTAGAGAGGTTAGCATGTATCTGTATGCCCAGATATTTAAAGGAAGACGTTAGCTGAACCTGTGACCTCTGTAGGTATTCGACCGAACACGGAGGGCCAATGGCAAATGCCTGGGATTTCTCCCAGCCCAACCGGAGACCCGAGACCGTGCCAAACTCCTCAACCACCTGCAGCAATTTAACAAAGGAGCTCTCTTTGCCATCTAAGTATACCAGGGCATCGTCTGCGTAGAGAGAAATATTTTCTGTCAACAGGCCTGACCGGATGCCCCCAATCTCAGACGTCTGCCGCACCGCCAGGGGCTCAATGGCCAGCGCGAACAGAAGTGGAGAGAGAGGGCACCCCTGTCTGGTGCCTCTACCCAAGGAGAAAGAGCCTGAAATATCCTTGTTAGTGCGAACCCGAGCTCTCGGGTCCGCATACAACAAGCGGGCCCATTTGAGAAAACTTGGTCCAATCCCCATCCTAGTCATAGCTTCCCAAAGAAAGGGCCAGCTAACCGTGTCGAAGGCCTTTAGTATGTCTAAGGAGAGGACCAAACCACCACATTCAGCCTGTACAGCCCTGTGAATGTGCAGGAACAATATGCGAATGTTATCGAATGTACTCCTGCCAGGCATGAATCCGGATTAATCCGGGGGTACGAGGGATAGAATGACCGTCTGAAGTCTAAGGGCAAGTATTTTTGCGAGGATTTTTGCGTCACTGTTAAGGAGAGAGATGGGTCTATATGAAGTGCAGTACAACTTATCCTTACCGGGCTTAGGTATTACTACTAGGAGGGCCTCATTCATAGAGTCCGGGAGCTTTCCAAGTTCAAGGGAGTCCTGAAATGTCTTGAGGAGCCTGGGGGCCAGCACCTCTACGTGGGCCTGATACCACTCCGAGGAAAGGCCGTCCAAGCCCGGGCTCTTATTGGAAGGCAATTGACCAATGGCCGCAGTGACTTCCTCCAGAGTAATGGGCTTATCTAAGAGAGACTGTTGGGAGCAACTGAGTATCGAAAGGTCAAGGGATTTTCAAAAAAGCCTAGGAAGTCGGGTTCGGAAGGGGTGTCTGTGCGCCTGTACAACGTACAATAAAAGTCTGCAAACGTCTGGTTGACGGCTAGAGCGTCAGAGGTGGTCGAACCGTCGGGAAGTTGGATGGAGGCAATCGAGGTATCCTGGAAATCAGTGTGGGCAAGATACGCATGGAGTCTACCATTCTTCCCCCCAAGCTTGTGGATACGAGCAGAGAGGTATAGCTGTTTCTTGGTCAGGTCAACCATATGAAGTTGAAGCGCCCGATGGGCATCCGTCTACATAACCCTAGTCTCAGAGGAAGGAGCAGCCGTATGGCGGGTGCGAGCCTCCTCCAGAGCCCTTTGGAGGGCAACCTGCGTCTCCCTCCCCTTGGATCTATAGCTTTTTATCCGGGAGATATAAGAGACTCTAACCACCACCTTAAAGGCATCCCATGTGGGGCCTCCGGAAGCTGTGCCCAGATTCAAGGACCAGTAGACAGCCATGCCGGTCGGGATGGCCTCAGAGATCTCTGGCGTTGCAATCCAGAGAGGACTGAGACGCCATGTCCGAAACGAGGGCCGGTGACCCAAAATTAAAGCCACCTGTACTATAGAGTGGTCGGATTCTGTCTGGGACAGGTAGTCCACGGACCGGACACAGGGGAGAAAGTCCCCCATGGCCAGAGCGTAGTCAATTCTGGAGAGGGCGGCATAGGACCTAGACTGGCAGGAGTACACTTTAGCAGTGGGATACCTCCAGCGCCATAGACCTACATAGTCATAAGTAGTGCACCATTCACAAAACAATTTGGATTCGGACTGTAAAGGTTTCAGCCTATCTAGCTCAGGCTTCAATATGGAATTAAAATCCCCAAGGATTAACATAGGGCAAGTAGGCAGAGAGGCAAAATGGACACTAAGTTTAGAGAACACTGCAGCCGTGACCGGACGGGGGAGGTACACCGTAACCAAAATCAAGGCGGTCTCAAGGAAACATGGAGAATGACATACTGACCCTTAGGGTCAAGGATAACTTGGTGACAAAGGAAGGGTAACCCCTTACGGACAAGGACGGCCACCCCCCGGGCATAGTTTGAATAGGTGGATTGATAGTGATGAGCCACCCAGTGTTTTCTGAGGGCCATCACCTTGGACCCCATGAGGTGAGTCTCCTGGAGGAATAGAACATGTGGCTTCACCCGCTTCAGTGCCTCAAAAACAGATGCCCTTTTAAATTTGTTCAGTTCAGTCCGCGGACATTCCACGAGCAAATAGTTACCTCAGCCATAGGTACTGCCATAAACCCCGAGGCCTAGGAGGGAAGGGAGAGAGAAGGGGTAATCGGGTAGCACCCTACCACCGGTCACGGACACAGGAACAAAAAAAAAGGCCGCAATGCTGCACACACGCACATCCATACACACTCCATACATACAAACACACAACCAAATTCAACAAGAAAAAAGGTGCCCAAAAAAGGCAACAGTACTCCTGCCCCAAAAAAAAGAGGGGAGGGCCTATACCCCAAACTTAAACCATTGCTTGAGTGCAAGAGAGCACTAAAGCAATAAAGTTAAAAAAACAGTGTTCAGAGACAATGTTCCAAAAGAAAAAAGGGGGGGGGGTAAAAAAAACCCCAAGGCAGCTAGGTCAAAGCCAGGAGGGCCAAGACCTGGTTTTCTCCCACAGGAGAGTGGTTTGATCACCCACAGTCGGCAGCACTGAATCATCACAATAAAGAACCAAAACATGAAAAATAGGATTTTTATAACAGCTTACCTGTAAAATCCTTTTCTTGGAGTACATCACGGGACACAGAGCGGCATAGTCATTACTATGTGGGTTATATAGTTTACCTTCAGGTGCTGGCACTGGCAACTTCCAAACCGGAAGTACCCTCCCCTATATAAGCCCCTCCCATCCGGGAGCACCTCAGTTTTGTAGCAAAGCAATAAGTGTCCCCAAAAGAGGGGTGGGAGCTCTGTGTCCCGTGATGTACTCCAAGAAAAGGATTTTACAGGTAAGCTGTTATAAAAATCCTATTTTCTTTCTCGTACATCACGGGACACAGAGCGGCATAGTCATTACTATGTGGGATGTCCCAAAGCAATGCCCAATGAGGGGGGGATACACCATACATAAGCTGAGCGCTATCAGACATGAGGATCTTTTGCGGCCTGCAACACACTGCGCCCAAAGGCGACATCCTCCTGACTTCTAACGTCCACTTGGTAGAACCTAGTGAACGTGTGTACGTGTGTACTGAAGACCATGTTGCGGCCTTACAGATTTGGGCCAGGGAGGCCTGGTGATGCACTGCCCATGAAGTTCCAACTGCTCTCGTGGAGTGCGCCCTAACTTTGAACGGAGGCGGTCTCCTTCTCAAGCCATAGGCTTGCATAATGACCTGTCGAATCCACTTGGCTAAAGTAGATTTTGACGCTGCCTGACCCTTTCTGGGGCCTTCCGGCAGAATAAACAAAGTATCCGTTCTGCGAATCTGAGCAGTGGCTTTTAGATAAGCTTTAACTGCTCTTACTACATCCAAAGAATGTAATAACTTTTCCTCTACCGAACTAGGTTTGGGGAAAAAGGAAGGAAGAACCACATCTTGGTTCAAATGAAACCTCGATACCACCTTAGGAAGAAAGGCTGGATGAGGACGTAACACTACTCTGTCCTTATGGATAACCAGATATGGCTCTTTACAGGACATAGCGGCTAATTCCGACACTCTTTTAGCCGAACAAATGGCTACTAGAAAAATCAATTTCCTGGTGAGAAGAACCAAGGAAATGTGCTGTAATGGTTCAAATGGTTGCTTCTGTAGAACCAACAGAACCAGGTTTAAGTCCCATGGACATATGGGAATATTAACCGGAGGGCTAATACGCATCACTCCTTGTATAAAGGCTTTGACTAGTGAATGCGAAGCCAAGGGCCTTTGAAAAAATATTGACAAGGCCGAAATCTGACCCTTGATAGTACTCAAGGCAAGCTTCCAATCTACAGCCCACTGTAGGAAGTCCAGAATCCTACCTATTACGTACTTACGTGGATGCCATTTCTTGGCCTCACACCAGGCGATGTACGCCTTCCAGATTCTATAGTAGATCTGCCTGGATACCGGCTTCCTGGCATTGATCATGGTAGATACCACAGGATTAGAGAGACCTCTCTTTTTTAGAATGTGGGCTTCAATAGCCAGGCCGTCAAACCTAGGGCTGGTAAGGAAGGGTGGTATATCGGTCCTTGCGAAAGCAGGTCCGGACGATGTGGGAGGGTCCAAGGACTCCCCACAGACATTTTTACAATCTCCGCGTACCATGCTCTTCGGGGCCACGCTGGAGCCACCAGAATCACTGGTTTCTTTTCTACCCTGATTCTGCGGAGTAATCGAGGTAACAATTGTGGCGGTGGAAATGCATATATCAGCTTGAACTGATCCCAAGGGAACAGTAGGGCATCCGAGCCGCAAGCTAGGGGATCCCTTGTCCGAGAGACAAACCTGTCCACCTTTGCGTTGAATCTGGATGCTAGCAGATCTACTTCCGGTGTTCCCCACCGCTGACATATTGTCCGGAAAACCTCGGGGTGAAAGGACCATTCCCCTGGGCATAATTGTTGGCGACTTAAAAAGTCCGCCTTCCAGTTCTCCACTCCTGGAATGAATACCGCGGATATGGCTGGGACATATCTTTCTGCCCATTTCAGGATGCAATTTCCTTCCCTCTGGGCTGCACGACTCCTGGTGCCACCCTGATGATTGATATATGCCACTGCCGTGGCATTGTCCGATTGAATTCTGACAGGGGACCCTTGGAGTTTGGATGTCCATGCTACTAGGGCATACCGGGCTGCTCGTATCTCTAAGAGATTGATGGGCAGGGCCTTTTCTGCATCCGACCATGTGCCCTGGAGAGACCATTGCTCCAGTACTGCTCCCCAGCCTATAAGGCTGGCATCTGTAGTGACCACCTTCCAAGAAATCGGACTGAAGGATTTCCCTTTTTCCAGATTCTGGGGAACCAACCACCAACGGAGGCTCTTGCGAACGGAAGGGGACAAGGACATTGGTAAGTCTAGGGCCTGAACTTTTTTGTTCCAGGCTGACAGTATAGCCCTTTGCAAATTCCTTGAATGGAATTGACTGTAGGGTACTGCTTCGAATGATGCCACCATTTTTCCCAGCAGCCTCATGCACAGGCGTATGGACGGCTGTCTTTTTGTACCCACTAGGTGGATCAAATCTCTCAAAGACGACACCTTTTCTTGAGGCAAGAAAATTTTTCTCTGGTCTGAATCCAGCCTTAGCCCCAAGTATTCCAGACTTTTGACTGGTTTTAGGGCTGACTTGTCTCGGTTGATAATCCAACCGTGAGATTCCAGATACTTGATTGTCTTGTGAACGACCACTTCTAGTTTTTCCACTAAGTGGTCTATCAGCAACAAGTCGTCTAGATATGCCATTATCGTTACACCTTGTGTTCTTAGATTGGCCAATAATGGGGCCAGAATTTTTGTGAACACTCTTGGTGCTGTGGCCAGACCGAAGGGTAAGGCTCTGAACTGAAAATGGCGCCCTTCTACTGCAAAGCGTAGAAATTTTTGGTGGACTGGAAAGATGGGAATGTGCAAATAAGCATCTTTGATGTCGATCGAGGCTAACCATTCCTCCCCTTGTAGGGCAGTGGCCACCGATCGGATCGACTCCATCCGGAAAGTCCTGATATGTAGGAATTTGTTCAGCCCTTTTAGATTTAATATGGGCCTCACGTCCCCGTTTGGCTTCGGGACTGTAAAGAGGTTTGAGTAAAACCCGAACCCCCATTCTTCCAGGGGAACCTCCATAATTACTCCTTGGAGCAATAGTTGTTCTAGTGCCAACAGGAGGGATCCTCTCTTCCGGGGATCCCTTGGCACGTTTGACCTTATAAAATGGGAAGGAGGGGAGTCTTAACTCCAATTTGTATCCCAGACTTACTGCGGAGAGCACCCATCTGTCTCTGATCGTGTCCCGCCAGGTCTCTGCGAACAACTGAAGTCTTCCCCCCACCCGATTGAGTGGGGGCAACCCTTCATGCATTTGACTTTGGGGGAGGTTTTGTACCTCTCCTGACCCAGGGTTTCTTGTTACCCTGCGATTGTCCCTGATTTTTACCCCCGGGATTTGACCGAGGAGGCCGTCGGAACTGTTTCACAGCCGATGTCCTAGGGACTGGAGAAGCAGGCCTCTTAAAAGAGGGACCTCTAACTCTGTTTTTAACCGGCAAGAGTGTACTTTTACCGCTGGAAATTTTCTGGATATATTTGTCCAGGTCTTCCCCGAATAAGCGTTCACCATGAAATGGGAAGCTGACCAGCAATTTTTTACAGGGAGCTTCAGCAGACCAGTTTTTGAGCCATAGAAGCCTCCGCATATGTACTACAGACAGCGTAAGGCGGGAGGCCTGATGGATTGAATCCTTTATAGCGTCAACCGCAAAGCATAAGGCTCTAGGTAGATCAGCTAGGGCAAGAGCCTGCTGATCTGGCAAGTCCCTTAAGACCTGTTTCAACTGATCCTTCACTGCTTGGCAGACCCCAATAGCTGCCACTGCTGGTTGTGTCACCAAGCCTGCTGTAGAGAAAGCAGATTTTAATAAGGACTCCAATTTTTTATCTATTGGGTCCTTGAACATTTGGACATTATCTACTGGACATGTCAGTGATTTATTCACACAAGAGATGGCTGCGTCCACTGTAGGGACCCTCCATTTTTTGATGAACTTATCCTCCATGGGATAGACCACCGGAAATCTCTTGGGGGGAGTAAATATTTTATCAGGATGTTCCCAATCCTGGTAAATGAGCCCTTCCAGTAAAGGATGGATTGGAAAGGAACAAACAGTCTGGGGAGCTTTTAGCGACCCCAACGAGGAGACAGAAGTGGATGATGGCTCCGCAAGGGGCATTTTAAATGCTGATCGGACCATGTTAGTCAGGGACGGAACCCATAATCTTTCAGCATGTGATGCTGAGAATGGCTCTTCCACTGTTGATTCCTCTACAACAGAATCAACCTCATCCTGATCCTCTTCAGGTAGGTCGATCCCTGTATGGGACTGTTGCTCTGCTAACAGGTACTCTGAGGGAGGAGACGGAGATCGGGCGCGCTTTCCCTCTGACAGGGAAGCAGCGATCAATGTTGTCAATCTCTCTTCCAGTCCTCCCAGAGCTGAGGAAAAAACCTCCTCTGTTATATACACAGGAGAAGGTGAACTGAGGACAGCCACAGTACCAGGTACTCCTGAGGGTGCTCTACGGTCACTAACCTCTGATTTTACAGGGGAGATTGGTGCAGCCGAAGCATGCCCAAGATCCTCAGAGCCCGATGGAGACCCCCTATGCTTCCTGGGATTCTTAGTCCCGGAGACTTTAGACGGCATATTCCTAAGCCCAAAGCTGAGGTATTCCAGCCGAAATACACCACTTACTGACAATAGTCTAGCACAATTGCTGCTAGATAAACAGTTGGTGTCTACTAATGTGCCTTTCTATGGGGATGCCTGCATCAACCGCCTGCTGTATGCCTTTCTAAATGTTGCCAGCTGTTTCTGCCTTCCATAACCAGCTGACAACACCTAATTGTGCTTTTTATCATGCTGGGACGCCCGCACATGCGCAGAAGCGCTGCGGCGCGCACAGAGCGTCATCCACCAAGCTCCGCCCCCTTTTCCAGCTCACCTCTATAAATAGAGGCGCGTGCACGCGCACGCGCGCCTTCGGCGCTCTTTTTTGAAAGGAACTAGGGACAGAAGCCAGTGCCCTGTTTGCCACAGGGCCAGGGGATGGACGAGCATTGCAACATGGCAGAGGAAACAGTTTCCCATCCAGAGAACTCACCATCTGCCTGGATTTTGACTTGGAAAGAAAAAATCCACATGACAAGAAAACAACGTTCCACAGCGGCCTCTAGTGGTTTAACACAGGTACCGCGGTTTAACCATTTTTTTTCTTTTTTTCTTGACCACTCTTAAAATTATTACATTTTTTAGTAGTTACAGGCATGCACAGATATTTAGCGGGAATACCGTTAGGTAACAGGCAGAAAGACATATTAGGCTTGGGGGTCCCCTCAATAGAACCAAGTTCCTGAGGGGCCCCCACTTACCTTTTCCCCGCCGCAGGACTCTGTTTGGTCCACAGAAGCCCAAACTTCACCTCTCACGGCAGGCATTGTAATTAAACCTTCAGGGACCGGGTTCCCAAGGATTCCACTCCCCTGGACCTGTATAGCACCCTGCACAGAAAACATCTTGGTCGTGGGTATGACCAGAGCTCTGGATCCCAGGGTCCAGCCCTCCTAAGAGAAGCATTACAGGCAAAACCTTGCTCTTCTCTGCAAGGCCCGGGTACCGACCGTTTAGCTATGAAGCTTTTTTTGGTCGGATCCGGAATAGCTTACTGAGGCCCAAAAGAACCTGTACGCAAGCTCAGTGAAAAACACGTTACTTCTTGGCCAACACCTTAGACACTGGCAAAAAACTGAGGTGCTCCCGGATGGGAGGGGCTTATATAGGGGAGGGTACTTCCGGTTTGGAAGTTGCCAGTGCCAGCACCTGAAGGTAAACTATATAACCCACATAGTAATGACTATGCCGCTCTGTGTCCCGTGATGTACGAGAAAGAAAAGAAAAAAGTCAGTGGGAAAACGACCACAAATACAGAGGTGACACGGAAACATCATATCCAGCAGGAGGGTTAGGAGGACGAAGGCAGTGATTCCCACCAGGACAGGGCATCATGTGGAGACTGGAAAAAATAGGCTTTGCCCTGGTAGGTAACCCGGAGCGTGGCAGGGAACAGCATGGAATATTGAATATCTTGCTCCCGGAGTTTCTGCTTGACACGCTGATAGGAGGCTCTATGGTTGCGGACCATTGCAGAGTAGTCAGGGAAGAGGGACACCGCTGCGTTGTTAATCCGGAGACTGCCCTTCCTCCTGGCAGCCCCCAAAATGGAATCTCGGTCTCTGTAGTTGAGAAGACGGATTACCACCGTATATGGGGGGGGGGGGGCGTCCAGGCACCCGGTGAGCCCTCTCAATCACAAAGCAGGGGGAAAGCTGGTCCCGGCCAAAATTCTTGTTCAAGCCAGCTCTCCAGGAAGGCAACAGGGTCAGATCCCTCCACCCGCTCCGGTAACCCCACCAGGCGCAGATTATTCCTGCGCAAGCGGTTCTCAAGGTCATCGACCTTATCTTCCAGGGTGGCAATCTTCCCCCCATATGTAGTAAGATTGGGCAGGATAGGAGCTACCGTGTCCTCCAAGTCACTTATGCGTTGCTCAGTTTCAGTGACCCGACCCCGCAGGTTGTGCATGTCCTGCCGCATAATAGCAAAGTCTATCTTCAGCCCATCCACCTTCCCCACCAGGTCCACATGGTTTACCTTGATGATGGCCAGAACCTACGCCAGAGTGGGCTCCTTACCGCCGGTTAAGGCCTCCGGGCCGGGGTAGCGTGCACCGGGGCAGCTGCGGGGTCCGGGTTCTCCGGTGAGGGTGGCGGGGACACCTCCTGACTGTCTCCGAATAGATCAGGGGTGGAGGCTGGCGATGCACTAGGCCCGAGGATAGTGCTGCGGCGGCCATCTTGGGCAGAGCGGGTGATGATGTTCATCCTCGACGGAGATTGTTTCTTTGCGCGCCGCTTTCCCATCCACCAAAAAGCCCTCCGGGGATGTAGGAGACTCACCCGGAGTGTTCAGGCATGGAAGAAGCCGTCTGATCCTGTGATCAGGATGGAGCAGGATTGTGGAGGGAGACACCGGAGCTGCACAGGAACACGTCTGATCACATCCCGCGCTAGGCCACGCCCTTCTAGCATTTCTTTAATCGTGGGTGCGGCGGTACTTCTCCAGTGCCTCTGTATCACTGTTTTTGCTGCAGTGATTAAAGGGGTTGTAAAGGTTTGTTTTTTATTTTCTAAATAGGTTCCTTTAAGCTAGTGCATTGTTGGTTCATTTACCTTTTCCTTTGATTTACCTTCTAAATGTTTTTTTTCTTTGTCTGAATTTCTCACTTCCTGTTTCTCCTCACTAAACTTCACACCATCATCTGAGTGGTGTTGAGACAGCCAGAAAAGCTTACTGAACAGCTTACTGAGGAGAAACAGGAAGTGAGAAATTCAGGCAAAGAAAACAAAGAGAACAAATATTTAGAAGGGAAATCTAAGGAAAAGGTAAGTGAACTAACAATGCACTAGCTTAAAGGAACCTATTTAGAAAATAAAAAACGAACCTTTACAACCCCTTTAAGAATCTGGTCAAGGAGTTTTTGTATTTTCTCATGGTACAATTGGTGAGGTTTATAAGACAGCAAGCTGTGTCGAAATGAATTTTAGTTTCTGTAATGTGTTTTATGATCTTGATTACATGGTTCCAAAATGGTTTAATCAAGTAACATTCCCACCAGATGTGGTATAAGGTGCCTTCTTCCTGGTTGCAGCGCCAACAATGTCCAGGAACCATCGAGAACCATTTGTGTAATTTGTTTGGTGTGATATACCAATTTGTTAGGATTTTGAATGAAGTTTCTTGTAATCTCACACTGATTGCGCATTTGTGCGCGAACACACAGGCTTGTAGCCATTGATCTCTCGTAAAGGTTCTTTTTAGGGTTGTTTCCCAGAATATTTTGTGTCCGTTGGGCTCCTGTAAATCATAGGACTATAACCAGGTGTATGTTAAGGAGATGTTCTTTGTAGTCGTGGTAGATAAGAAACATATGGTTTCGAAGGGCGTTAAGGGTCTAGTGAAATGTTTTTGTCTTTGAGAGTTCATGATGAAATCCTGTATTTGTTGATATTCCGTGATGTGTAGGGGTATTTGTCCTACTTCCTTTTGCAAATCTACATGAGACTTGATTTTGTTATTCTTTAAGCAGTGTGCAACTAAGAGTGGTGTGTTTCTGTTGCAAAGAAATTCGGATAGAACCATCCATTCCCAATGGGAAGTCAGGGTAAAGCCTCGTACACACGATCGGACTTCCATCTGACTTTTCCGTGGTTTTTTGTCCGAACGGAGTTGGTCAGGAACACCCATAGCATACACACGCTCTGACTTTTCTGCAAACTTTCCCAAAACTTTTTGCAACATCACGTGTTTTTTTTTGCTCTTTTCTGCTCTTTACCGCCACCCTTTGGTCAACTTCTGCTATTGTTGGTTGATTTTAACATTAGTTGTTTTGTCCATCGGACAAAAGACTGATGGTTTTCTGTACACACGGTCGGACTTTGCTCCATCGGACTTTTGTTGGGCAAAAGTTTGTCCGTTTGCAGACACAACTTTTGTCCGATGAAAACAAGAAAAAAGCAAAAAAACTTTGTCCGATGTAGCGTAATACACAGTCGGATTGTTGGTCCAACTTGCTCAAAATGAAGTTTGTTGGCCAAAAGTCCGACTGTGTGTACGGGGCTTTAGTTGTCAGTGGGGTTAGTGGCCCCAATGAGGATGTGAGTGAGTGTCTCTGAGTAATTGTTTGTAGGTTTTTTTAGTGTTGCCCCTATGAGGGGATGTTGTTTCAGTATTTTTGGACATGAGTTCCAGGGTATCCATGGGGTGTGTGACACCGGTATAGGTCACATGCTATTCTCCAATCCCACCCAATCTTTATTCTCATTGTGGCAAGTCCAATCTATGATTCTAGTTAGATGCATAGCTAGGTAATAATTTTTAAAATTGGGAAAACCCATACCTCCATTTTGTTTATTCATAGTAAGTAAGTTCAGACTGATTCTTGGTTTTTTGGAGGCCCAAATAAATTTTCTTAAGCGATGTAAGGATTTGAAGAACTTCGAGGGTAGTAGTATAGGTACGGTTTGGAAAAAAATATAGTAATCGAGGCAGAATTGACATTTAAATTATAGCTGCCCTGCCAAACCAAGAAGGGCATATGAAAACGCAAAGATTACTGAGCATTCCCATACGGTGCGATTTTGCAGCCAAATAATTAATTATCGCACAAAAACTAGTGCATGCACTACTTTTAAAAAACACGCCACGTCAAATTGTATGGCACTGCAGTACCATGCGATCTGGTGGCCACACATGCACTGCGTTTGCAAACTGCATTTGGGTATCGACAGGGGCGTTGCTAGGTGGCAAAAAAAAAAAAAAACAGGGGCTTAAGCCCGAAGTCCGCACCGGGGGGGGGGGTTGTGCGGGCACGGTGGAGTGGCCTGGGGTGACCTACCTGACACACATACCCTGACCTACGTGTCTGTCTGTGTATGTGTGTCTGTGTGTGTAAGTCAGTGTGTGTATGTATGACAGTTACACATTACATGAGATCAGCATGTAAGGAAGCTCTTAGGGACACTAGCATGTCTTTCAGGGTTGTTTCTGACACATGACCTACATACAGTGACCTGACCTACATGCACAGACACTGACCCCCCATGCCAATATCTCATATTCTGTCAAGGTGGGGGGAGTCCCCCACCTTGACAGAATATGAGATATTAGCATGGGGGTCACCATGCACAGACATAAGCGGCAAGACATACTTTAGATTTGGATTTGGCTTTGGATAACAGGGATTTAGGAAAAGCTCAAAGTGTTAGATTTTGATGCCCAACATTTGCCAACATGGTTAAATCACTGACCTACCTCAGCCGCGGTGTGCGGTGCCGGTGTGCCCGTCATAGAGATGCAGCCAGAGGAGAGCCACGGAACTGAGCAGGGAGTGGGGATGTGGCGTGGCTCGGCGGGCGGCATTGTAATTCCCGCCTTCTGAGCTTGCAGCGCCTATGGACGTTACACGTCCCACGGTCCCGGCATTGGACCAGTGGGACATCCATCATAGGCGCTGTAGGCTCCAGAAGGTAGGACCTGCTATGTCTCTCGGCCACACTTGGCAGCACTCGGCGGCTGTCGGAAACAGAATGGTTCCTGCTCGGCGGCGCTCGGGGCTAGTAACTAAATACCGCATGCCTGAGACTCGGGGCTTTTCGGGACTCCAGCCTCCCCAGCCCAACCCTAACGACGCCGTATCGATAAGAATAATTTCAGCACCTGCAGCAGATCACAAAGGCAACGCTTTTCGAGCACAGTGCAAGAAATGCACACGGAGCGGTTGCCAGTTTCAATTTCAAAAACATTTCTAAGCCACTGTGCACTTACACAAAGGGGTTCGACCCACCTGCAGCTTGTTTTACTCAATATTTTAAATGTTATCTGCAACACTTCCTACTTTTCAACTCTGGCATAGTGGAACAACCTGTCAGTGACCATGGCGATTTATAATAGTTGCGCTTTAGTCTACCAAAGCAACAAAACAAATGGCTCGTTTATTGTAAGTTACTAGTAAAGCTAACTGAAATGTAAAAGGCTGTTTAATCATAATTCTTTACCTTATCCTTCTGAATATTATGTCCAAGTCTTTCTTCATTTCCACTAACGTCCTTGTGTGATGCATAAACCGATCACTCATTTGTTGCAGCCTGGTGTTGGAGAGACTGTTGAAGTTTAGGAGCATCTCATTGGTTTTCTCGAAGCGGTCAAGCCTAAAGAAAATAAATATGAAATAAAGAGAGTTATATTTCTTAACGCTTAAGGTTTTAACAGAAAATACAATTATAGTAAAGTGTATCTAAAGCCAGAAACAAAAATCTAACATTTTGCATCTTACCAGTGCTTGGATTTGGTAGCTGCATTTGTTTTTCAAGGTAAGAACATTTTCCACAAGTAGACTCATCAATCCACCATTTAACCACTTAAGGATCGAGCCTGTTTTTCAGACTCGGTGTTTACAAGTTAAAAACATTTTTTTTTTTGCTAGAAAATTACTTAGAACCCCCAAACATTATACTCTTTTTTTTCTAACACCCTAGAGAATAAAATGGTGGTCATTGCAATACTTTTTGTCACGCCGTATTTGCGCAGCTGCCTTACAGGCGCACTTTTTTGGAAAAAATTCACTTTTTTGAATTAAAAAATAAGACAACAGTAAAGTTAGCCCAATTTTTTTTTATATTGTGAAAGATAATGTTACGCCAAGTAAATTGATACCCAACATGTCACGCTTCAAAAAATTGCATCTGCACGTGGAATCGCGTCAAACTTTTACCCTTAAAAATCTCCATAGGTGACGTTTGAAAAATTCTACAGGTTGCATGTTTTAAGTTATAGAGGAGGTCTAGGGCTAGAATTATTGCTCTTACTCCAACGATCGTGGCGATACCTCACATGTGTGGTTTGAACACCGTTTTCATATGCGTTCGCTTCTGCGAGCGAGTCGAGACGGGGCGCTTTAAAAAAAAAAAATCTTATTTTACTTGATTTCATTTATTTGTACACCGTTTTAAAATAAAAAATTGGGTCACTTTTATTCCTATTACAAGGAATGTAAACATCCCATGTAACAGAAAAAAGCATGACAGGTCCTCTTAAATATGAGATCAAAAAGACCTCAGATCTCATATTTAGACTAAAATGCAATAAAAAAAATAAAAAAAATTGTCATTTGGAAAAATGACAAAAAAAAATAAAAAAAGTCCCTTTAAGAGCTATGGGTGGAAGTGACGTTTTGACGTCGCTTCCGCCCTGCTATGGTATGGAGATGGGTGGGGGCCCATCTTGCCCTCACTTGTATCCATACCCAGCTAGGAAGAGGACCCGATCGCCTCCGCCACTACCGACGGCTCTGGTAAGCGTCGGAGGGCGCAGAAGAGCGGCGGGGCCCTCTCCCGCCGTCGATAACGGTGATCTTGCGGCAAATCCGCCGCAGAGACAACCATTATCGTAAACCGGACCGCCTTCTGAAGAGATGGATACCTCAGTTATGGCAGCAGCTGCTGCCATAACCGAGATATCCCTCTTCAATTTGCCGACGTATATAGTCGTGTGGCGGTCCGGAAGTGGTTAAAGGTTTTAAACAAAAAGGCAGACATGTTTGAAGTTCAGAAAGTGTGATCATAAAACTAATGCAAGTACTTAGGCCCCTTTCACACTAGCGGACCAATCAGGTACACCTATCAGTTTTTCAGGCAGACCCAATCGGACCCTCTAGTATCCTCTATGGAGTGGCGGGTGTAAATATACATGTGTTGGTTTACACCCGCTGACATCTGATATAAACAGACGGATGGGGATCTGTTCCCTTATCCATCTAGCGGATCGGATGGCAGTCGGGTGTAAACAGACAGGTGGGCCGTTTACATCCGACCACCCATACAGGAGTGAAGGCTGTGTCTGTGTCTGCTCTCCATAAGCAGAGCGGACACAGACCACTGGACAGATTCCGTGCTGAGTAAGCAGATTCCAACAGAGCCCGCCCTTTGTGAGAGGAATCTTAATCTGGTAAGTTGAAATATGTTACGTTTATTGGGTTTAGACACACTTTAAAACTCAACCACTTTCTCTATACTTTTGTGCTGTGGGTATGTCAGGAGTCTCACTGTCCTTTCTGGACTTTTCATTTATCTTATGGCAAATAGGGGAGGAGCAGGGATACCCTTTCAACTGGAATAGCTGACATTAAAAGAGAAGTGTGGGGTTTTTAAGAAAAACAAACAAACCTTATACTCACCTAGGTGGATGCATGCTGCATCTGTCCCCCGCCGATTCTGCAATGAGAACTAAGCGATCAAACACCGCTGATCACTCAGTTCCCCTCTCCGCTCTGAGCAGAGAGCCATGACTGTCAGTCAGAGGCTCTCTGCTCCTCCAGCTCTCACTGGAGAACTGGGCTGGGAAGGGGAGGAAGCGGCTGGCTCAGTCCCCCAGCGGAGCAGCCAAGAGGCTAAGCCAAATGCAGTTTCAGGCATCTGGGTGGATCTCGACTGTAAAGTCTGGATCTTTCCCCAGCCTGGACCGGCTGGGTGACAGCAGGCAGTGGACTTTAGCCTGCCATCAACTGAAAATGGGTCACAGGAGTGCAAAAGGAACTGCACTCCTGTGACCCATAAAAGAAGTATGACCAAAAAAAGCTTTGGACAGACTTCTCCTTTAAATTGTTTATTTGAGGTTTGGGTGAAGCAGAACCTGTTCATAAAAATCGTAGAAATTTCCACCATGTTTAATCTAGCAAAAAAAAAATCCCAATGTTTCGAAACATGGTACAAAACTTTTAGTAATAATGCATTATCATTTACTGTATAATAAAGGCTAATTTCAATGTGACATCTATTTTTAGGATTTAACTAAAATAGTGCCAAGGCACATAGGTCTGTGAATTAATAAAACTACAAGCCCCGTCTGCAACGACAGCAGAGAATATCACCACACTTGTAGTTCAGTCACACTTCCTGCAGCCCTGTACCCAAAAGTTTGTACCTTTGTACAGACCAGTGGCTGGAGAAAGAGCCTACAGCCCAAGTCATCCGCATTGAATCATAAGAGTTTGAGAATTACTACGGTTTCAACCATAGTTATAAAACAATCCCACCATTATTTGTCTCAGTAGTTAATGTGTATGTCTGGGAAAAGGAAAAAAAAAATACACACAAATGCAAAACATATCTGTAATGCATTAACATTTCTACATGTTTCATCTCTTTAACCACTTGATAGCTAGGCCATTTCTGACACTTCACTCCTAAATGTAAAAATCAAAAATATTTTTGCTAGAAAATTACTTTATAACCCCTAAACATAATGTTTTTTTTTTTAGCAATGACCCTATAGAATAAAATGGTGGGTGTTGCAATTTATTATGTCACACGGTATATTTGCGCAACGGTTTAAAAAAAAAAAAAAAAAACACTAACGTTAGCCCAATTTTTTGGGATAATGTAAAAGATGATGTTATGCTGAGTAAATAGATACTCAACATGTCATGCTTTAAAACTACGCACGTCCGTGGAATGGCGACAAACTATGGTGCTTAGGCGACGCTTTAAACACCTTTACTAGGTTACCAGTTGCACAGGAGGTCTGGTGCTAGAATTATTGCTCTCGCTCTGAGATGTGTGGTGCGATCACCGTTTACATATGCGTGCGGGAGTAAAGTATGTGTTCTCATTTGCACGTAAGCACGGTGGGACAGAGGCGCTTTACAATTTTTTTCTTTATTAATTATTTATTTTACACTTTTTTTTGTACTAACTTTATTGCCATCAACATCCCTTGTGACAGCATGGGCCATGACTGGTCCTCTTTATAGAGAGATTTGGGGTCTATTAGACCCAAATCTCTCCTCTGGCCTCCCATGCAGCCGATCAGACACAGATCGGTCTGATCGCTGCTTCCCTGGCCGCTGGTGGCCAGGTAAACAAAGGGGCAAAACAGGAAGCGACGGGTTTCCAGGGCTACAGAGAGAGGGGAACGATGTCAGTTCCTCTCTCCTGCCGCATCGCTCCCCGTCTCCACTACGGGAATGGAGAGCCTGGGAAAGCCAGTGGCAGGAGGGAGGTGGGACCCCCCTCCACCACCCACAGAAGTGATTGAGTGGTTAATTAGCCACTCAGATTAAATAAAATTAAATAAAATTTCCCACTGTAGCCCCATCACAGAGCAGTAGATTTAATTGTTTTGATGAAATCGCAGATCGACTGTATTGAAAAATTCAAAGTGTGTATGGCCACTATAACTCCAGTCAACATTTTTTTTTTTTAGGTTTGGGTAGACTGGGGAAGATTTTACATTTCTGGCAGGCCAGGTTTTTTCCCTGACTTTGAACCCATTGGGGAGATTTTCCCGCACTTCATGTCCCTGTGACACTTATATGGAGGGACAAGGCATATGTGGTGTGTTTATATGTGTGACTTATTTAAAAGAGATCTGTCATCACTTCCTGTTCTGGCAGTAAATGATCAGAAAACCATCCCAGAAAGGGAAACACAAAAGGTCATAAAAACTGGTATAGGCTCGAACCTCTTCTACTACTCAAAACAAAAAGTTTTAGATACAGTTAGGCTGAAGTGAACCCCCACAAGTCACATATCAGTGGTTTTATGTATATTGTACTTTTACCACCACTCACCTGAGTGGAGATAACGCTGTAAACCCAAAACAAATAGAAATAAAAAACAAAACAAAAAAAAAATGGAAGTTAAGACTTACATATGCCTCTGAGCCAGAATAATCGCATTTACATCCTCTGAGTTCACCATGTTGAGAATCCGGTTACAAAATACCCCTGAAGCACTTGGTTCCGTTACCTGGTCATCTGCCTGCAAAAGTAGAAAATAATTGGGCACAACTTAATACAATTTACTTACAGGATTTTAAGCAATAACAATGTACATATAGTAAAACCTTCACAAGTCCATGCAGTTTAGCCTGCTGAAGACAGTGTTAAAGTTTTCCTTTCCTCCCGATTCAGCTGGTCCCCTGAGCATTGGCCCCACTCTCTGTTTTTCAAGAGGCTCCTTTCCCTTGCAGGATCTTACAGAGCCACCCCTTGCCTTCATCTATCCCCCATCTGGGACTAGAGATGAATGTCGGCTGTGTGCATCTACGCTGTGTGCGTCAACACAAACACATAGCCCCCAAAGCCAAGCATAAGAAGTCACTCTCCTGTTCCCCTCTTCTCCAAGCATACATGGGCAGCTGCTGGAGACTGTGGTGTCCCTTGTGACCTGGAAGTCATGCAATATGGAATTTAGGGAAGTGGAAATCGCTGTGCGATCTGAAACTAGAAGCACTGAGCAGTAAAAAAATAGGATTTTTTGTACTCACCGTAAAATCCTTTTCTCTAACATCCATGGACTGACACGGTGTCTCTTTACACTTTACACGTGGGTTATGTCCCTGCCTGCAGGAGAAGACCTAGGCAGAATGTGAGATGTTATACATACATTCTAAAAGCCAGAGCTGAACAGCCCCACCCAGGGGGCGGTCCCTCCGGGCATAACCCTCCCACTACAGTCAGCAGACTTCAGTTCGTAACAAAGCAGTACAAACTTAAAAAGGAAGGGTGGGTGCCGTGTCAGTCCATGGATGTCAGAGAAAAGGATTTTACGGTGAGTACAAAAAATCCTATTTTCTCTTATCATCCATGGACTGACACGGTGTCTCTTTACACTTTACACGTGGGATGTCCCAAAGCAGTGTCAAGAGGGATGGGAGCAGTATAAATGGAAAAACCAAAAACTTTCACTCCAAGAAGGCAGATCTCCTCAACGGAGGAGTCGCAACTTTAAACAGCGGCCTGCAGCACCCTGCGGCCGAAGGAAGCATCCGAAGATGCAGCCACATCAACCTTATAAAAAACTTAAAAGGTATGAACAGACGACCAGGTCGCCGCCTTGCGCACTTGTGCAACCGACGCTTGATGTCGGAAAACCCAGGAAGCACCAATTGCCCTGGTGGAATGCGCCGTAACCGGAAAGGGAGGCGCCCGCCCTTTGAGAGCATAGGCTTGAATGACGGTTTGTCTGATTCCCCTAAAAATGATGGCAGACGAAACCGCTTGGCCCTGTTATGGACCAGGGGCAGTCACAAACAGTGAGTCGGACTTCCGAATAGAAGCAGTAGCAGACAGGTACACCCGTAAGGCTCGTACCACATCCAATATGTGCAGCGCAAACTCTCTGGGATGCGATGGGTGAGGACACAAGGACGGGAGGACAATGTCCTCATGTAGGTGAAAGGTAGACACCACCTTTGGCAAAAGGGAAGGTCGCGGATGCAACACCGCCTTATCCTTATGGATGACTAAATATGGCGACTTGCAGGACAAAGCCGCCAACTCAGACACTCGTCAAACAGAAGTGATTGCCACTAAAAGGCCACCTTCTGAGACAAGACAAGAGAGGAATATCCCGGATATTCCCAAAAAGGAGGTTCCTGGAGGACCTAGAGCACCAAATTCAGATCCCACGGTGGGAGAGAAGGCTTGACAGGAGGGAGCACATGGCGAACCCCCAACACAAGGTGCTAACCAAGAAATGACCCGCTAGAGGTCGCTGAAAGAAGACGGCCAAGGCCGAAATCTGATCCTTGATGGTACTCAAAGCAAGCTTTTGGGTCACTCCACACTGTAGAGGACGCAGGATTCTGGGGACGGAATACGTCCGAGGACGCCAGTCCAGCGCTTTGCATATGGCGATATAAGCTTTCCAGGCACGGTGATAGATCTGCCTGGAGGAAGACTTCCGTGTCCTTAACATGGTCAAAATGACAGAGTCCGAGAGACCTCGGTCCCTCAACACCTGGCTTTTAACAGGTCTGCCGTTAAAGCCAGAGACTGTAAGCCGGATGAAACATAGGACCTTGAGACTGAAGGTCCTCCCTCATCGGCAACCGCCAGGGAACGTCCGCAACGAGACGTACCAGATCAGCGTACCAGTGACGCTGAGGCCAATCCGGAACAATTAGGATCACCGGAGTTTATATCAGGCGATAAGGACCCTATGGGGCCACCAACGCATCCGAGTCATCGCCCAAGGATCCCTGGATCTGGCCACAACCTCGACCCTTGCGACTGAGTCGAGAGGCCATCAGGTCCACATCCGACGTGCCCCCCTGTCGGCAAAGGAGTTGAAATATGCAAGGACCACTCCAACTGGTCCGGCGTCTGGCGATTGGCGACTCAGATAGTCCGCCCCTACAGAGCCGGCACGTTTCTTCCGGCCCACTTCAGGATACGGATTACCTCGGAAGCCGCAGCTGAGCTCCGAGTCCCCCGTGATGGTTTACATACGCCACCGCCGTGGCGTTGTCCGACTGGCTCCTGATGGAGCGACCCCGTACTCTCTCCGACCTGAGGAGAGACACAGTCTGATGGCCCGCATTTCCAGAACAGAGATTGGTAAACGGGCTCGTCCGGAGTCCAAGGCCTTGAGCCGACAGGACTCCCCAGACTCCACCCCAGCCCGTCAGGCTGGCGTCCGTCGTGAGTACCGTCCATTGGATGGGAGGGGAACGACTTTCCGGACCGAAGAGCCGAGGGTCCCAACCACCCTGTCAGGGACGCCCTGACCAGGTGAATCACCTGGATCCGAAGATCCAAGGACAACGGGGATTTGTCCCAGGTGGACAAGATCTCCTTCTGCAATGCCCTGGTGTGTGATTGGGCATACGGAATGGCCGCGAAGGAGGCCACCAGGAGTCCCGGGACTCTCATGCAAACAACGGATTGACAACCATGTTCGGGATGTCAGCACCCGCACCGCAGACTGAAGTGTCAGCAACTTCTCCAGAGGTAGGATACCTTTGCCTCCAAGGAGTCCAGAACCAGAACTAGAGACTCCAGACACTGAGTCGGGACCAGGACTGACTCCTGAATGTTCAGGAACCACCCGAAGTCCCTGAGGGTCTAATTGACGATAGTCACCTTTCCTCTAAGTCTGAGCCACTTTCTGCTCATAGCAGAAGACCGTCCAGATAGCCCACGACAGCAATACCTCGCTGTAACAGAAGGCTAGAACCGGAGCAAGCACCTTGGTGAACACCCTTGGTGCCGAGGCAAGGCCGAAAGGAAGAGCCACAATCGAGAGTGGACTTCGCTGATCGCAAGGCGCAGAAACTTCTGGTGACTTGCGCAGATCGGAACATGCAAGTAGGCATCCTTGAAGTCCAAGGACGCCAGAAGAAAATCCCTTTGGTGGAGTGTAGCGATCACCGTGCGAACGGATCCCATGCGGAATTTCTGCACCTTCTCGAAGGCATTCAGGGCCTTGAGGTCCAGGATAGGCCGAACCACGTCCTATTTTTGGGACGACAAACAGATTCGAGCAGAATCCCTGAAAACTCTCCTGTGACGGAACCGGCACAATCACTCCGGACCTGATCAAATCCTGTACAGCCCCCAAGAGGGCTGCCCGACAGGTAGGAAGGAGCGGAAGATTCAAGGGAAAGAATCTGTGTGGGGGCCAGGATCGGAATACTATCCTATATCCTGAGGTGACCACCTCGCACACCCACCAGTCGGAGATTCGGGAGATCCACCGATCCGTGAACCTGCGAAGTCGTCCCCCCACCCCAGAGTCGGGCGGAGGCAAGACTTCACGCGGAGGCGGGCTTGGGGGCCGCTTGTTTGGCTTACGCACCCAGGGGCACTTGTGCCCACCAGCCACACTGCCGTCAGTCTGAGAGGGCCTACCTGTGGACTCTGACTGACGAAAAAACCCCTGTTTTGCTGGAAAGGAAGGCCCCTGTTTGCGGCGGGCCTCCTCACCCTTGCTAGTCTAAGGAAGAAGAGTGCGTTTACCTCCTGTGACATCCATGACGATGTCATCCAGAGCAGCACCGAAAGGTCTACCGCCTTTAAAATAGTAGATCCGTCAGGAGCTTCCTAAGGCTAGGTCAGCAGACCAGCATTTCAACCAGATAAGACGACGCAATACCACCGCCGAGACAGAGGCCCTGGATATTAAAGGGGCCGCGTTCAGCGTGGCGTCGCACACAGAAACCAGGCCCTGAACCAGTTGGTGGGCCAGAGCAACTGTGTCTGGAGGAAGAATATGCTCCTGTACAGCTAGGTGCAACATTTTTGCCCAACCTGTAAGTGTTTTAGACACAAGGGTCGCCGCTACCACAGGTCGTAGGGCGGATCCCAACAAGGCAAACATGGTTCTGCTCACCACTTCTGACCTCCTGTCAGTGGGGTCCTCAAATGCAGGAGTCCCCTCCATCGGGAGAGTGATGGCCTTGTTCAACCGGGCGACTGGAGGGTCGACCACTGGGGGAGAAGCCCACTTTTTAAGTAGGGCATCTTCAAGGGGTACCTGATAGACAAACGCCGCGGGACCATAAAAAAAATTCTTCTGCGGCTTTTCCCAGACCTCATCAATGAGCTGGTCAAAGAAAGTACAATGGAAAAAACCCCTTTAGAAGGCCTGGCCTTAAAAGAACCAAAGGAGACAGTATCCGCCTGAGGTTCTGCATCCGCAGCATTTGAGCTTGAGAGTGTCCCTCACCGCAGTCATGAGCACACTAACAAGCGCCCTGTCATTTACTGACTCAGAACTGGAGTTTCCCTCATAAGGAATGTCCTGTTCAAAACCATCCATACATTCAGAACTAGGGTCCTGAGCGATAGTGGCTAGGCCCATATCTGAATCAGCGCACTGCCCTCGAGTAGATAAAGTGGGGAGAGGGCGGCTTTTTGCACCTTGCGCTTGCACACAGCTCCCATCCTGGTCAGAAATTGATTCCAGGGCTGCCCACAACAGGTCCATAGGGACCGCAGTGCTGAAGCACTGCCTGTTGCCACTGACATTTTTAGGGGAAGCTGGTGACACAGACTCCATATTGTCCCTCTCTGAGACTCTCTCAGATAAAAAGTCCACCCACAGGCTGTGCTGACTGAGGAGGGGGCGCCCAGGGGACTCACCAAACCGGACCAGGGACCGCTTAGTTCCGCTGTCTGTACCGCGCTGTGTCAGCGCTGGTAAGCTGTGAGGAGACTGTGAGGAGATTTGTGCTGCTATAGCAGCGCTAGAGGCCAAACTAGTGCTGAAAAGCGTGCGGGCTACAAGAAAATGGCCGCCGCACTTCACTGAGGCGATCCGCGGCAAGATGGCCGCCATGACGCAGTTAAAATGAAACAGCACACACGCACAGCGCCACTCGGCGCTCAGGCCCCAAAAAAAAAAAAAAAAAACACACAAAAAAGCCCCAAGGCATACATTGCAGACCAGCATGAGCCCCCCAAGAACAGTGTGACCCCCAAGCACCCCACACAGTCAGCGCCAGTAATGGTGACAGAGAGCGACAAGAAAATACAGGGGGAGACAGGGAAAATCCCCCACAGAGAAACACACAGCCCTTTGTACTCACCTGCAGGCAGGAGAGACTACTTACCCGTCCCCTGAGGGACACACTGGTGTTTCTGACAGGACTATCACAGTGCAGTACTGAGTAGCTGTCGGCCCGGTCCACCGCGAAAGATACAGTCAGTCAGGAGCTGTTCAGTCTTGAGAGGACCGTGGGAGCATGAAAGCAAACCCGGCCACCCCTGGAGTCATGGGGCCTGTCGTGAACTGAGTCTCACGCACAGAAGGCGAGGATCAGCACGCTCGATGGTCGGACAGGGAAGACTACGAGGATATCTTGTACCCAACCTGTTGCCCAGCCGACAGTTGATAGAAGATTCTCAAAAATAAAATAAAAAAGAATTCCAAAAAGGAATAAAATAGGTCAGGAGACTGGCTCCTGAGGGAGCCACGTCTTCTCCTTCTGCTAGGCAGAAAAAATAGGATTTTTGTAACAGCTTACCTGTAAAATCCTTTTCTTGGAGTACATCACGGGACACAGAGCGACATAGTCATTACTAATGGGTTATATAGATACCTTCAGGTGCTGGCACTGGCAACTTCCAAAACCAGAAGTACCCTCCCCTATATAAGCCCCTCCCATCCGGGAGCACCTCAGTTTTGTAGCAAAGCAATAAGTGTCCCTAAAGAGGGGTGGGAGCTCTGTGTCCCGTGATGTACTCCAAGAAAAGGATTTTACAGGTAAGCTGTTACAAAAATCCTATTTTCTTTCTCGTACATCACGGGACACAGAGCGACATAGTCATTACTAATGGGATGTCCTAAAGCAATGCCCAACGAGGGGGGGGATACACCATACATAAGCTGAGCGCTATCAGACATGAGGATCTTTTGCGGCCTGCAACACACTGCGCCCAAAGGCGACATCCTCCTGACTTCTAACGTCCACCTGGTAGACCTAGTAAACATGTGTACTGAAGACCATGTTGCGGCCTTACAGATTTGAGCCAGGGAGGCCTGGTGATGCGCTGCCCATGAAGTTCCAACTGCTCTCGTGGAGTGCGCTCTAACTTTGATCGGAGGCGGTCTCCTTCTCAAGCCATAGGCTTGCATAATGACCTGTTGAATCCACTTGGCTAAAGTAGATTTTGACGCTGCCTGACCCTTTCTGGGGCCTTCCGGCAGAATAAACAAAGTATCCGTTCTGCGAATCTGAGCAGTGGCTTTTAGATAAGCTTTAACTGCTCTTACTACATCCAAAGAATGCAATAACTTTTCCTCTACCGAACGAGGTTTGGGGAAAAAAGAAGGCAGAACCACATCTTGGTTCAAATGAAAACCTTCATACCACCTTAGGAAGAAAGGCTGGATGAGGACGTAACACTACTCTGTCCTTATGGATAACCAGATATGGCTCCCTACAGGACATAGCTGCTAATTCCGACACTCTTTTAGCCGAACAAATGGCTACTAGAAAAAACAATTTCCTGGTGAGAAGAACCAAGGAAATATGCTGTAATGGTTCAAATGGTTGTTTCTGTAGAACCGACAGAACCAGGTTTAGATCCCATGGACATATGGGAATATTAACCGGAGGACTAATACGCATCACTCCTTATCTAAAGGCTTTGACTAGTGAATGCGAAGCCAAGGGCCTTTGAAAAAATATTGACAAGGCCGAAAACTGACCTTTGATAGTACTCAAGGCAAGCTTCCTATCTACAGCCCACTGTAGGAAGTCCAGACTCCTACCTATTACGTACTTATGTGGATGCCATTTCTTGGCCTCACACCTTGCGATGTACGCCTTCCAGATTCTATAGTAGATCTGCCTGGATACCGGCTTCCTGGCATTGATCATGGTAGATACCACAGGATTAGAGAGCCCTCTCTTTTTTAGAATGTGGGCTTCAATAGCCAGGCCGTCAAACCTAGGGCTGGTAAGGAAGGGTGGTATATCGGTCCTTGCGAAAGCAGGTCCGGACGACGTGGGAGAGTCCAAGGACTCCCCACTGACATTTTACAATCTCCGCGTACCACGCTCTTCGGGGCCACGCTGGAGCCACCAGAATCACTGGTTTCTTTTCTACCCTGATTCTGCGGAGTAATCAAGGTAACCATTGTGGCGGTGTGAATGCATATATCAGCTTGAACTGATCCCAAGGGAACACTAGGGCATCCGAGCCGCAAGCTAGGGGATCCCTTGTCCGAGAGACAAACCTGTCCACCTTTGCGTTGCATCTGGATGCTAGAAGATCTACATCCGATGTTCCCCACCGCTGACATATTGTCCAGAAAACCTCGGGGTGAAGGGACCATTCCTCTGGGCATAATTGCTGGCGACTTAGAAAGTCCGCCTTCCAATTCTCCACTCCTGGAATGAATACCGCAGATATGGCTGGGACATATCTTTCTGCCCATTTCAGGATGTAATTTACTTCCCTCTGGGCTGCACGACTCCTGGTGCCCCCCTGATGATTGATATATGCCACTGCTGTGGCATTGTCTGATTGAATTCTGACAGGGGACCCTTGGAGTTTGGATGTCCATGCTACTAGGGCATACCGGGCTGCTCGTATCTCTAAGAGATTGATGGGCAGGGCCTTTTCTGCATCCGACCATCTGACCTGGAGAGACCATTGCTCCAGTACTGCTCCCCAGCCTATAAGGCTGGCATCTGTAGTGACCACCTTCCAAGAAATCGGACTGTAGGATTTCCCTTTTTCCAGATTCTGGGGAACCAACCACCAACGGAGGCTCTTGCGAACGGAAGGGGACAAGGACATTGTAAGTCTAGGGCCTGAACTTTGTTGTTCCAGGCTGACAGTATGGCCCCTTGCAAATTCCTTGAATGGAATTGACCGTAGGGTACTGCTTCGAATGATGCCACCATTTTTCCCAGCAGCCTCATGCACAGGCGTATGGACGGCTGTCTTTTTTGTACCCACTAAGTGGATCAAATCTTTCAAAGACAACACCTTTCCTCGAGGCAAGAATATTTTTCTCTGGCCTGAATCCAACCTTAGCCCCAAGTATTCCAGACTTTTGACTGGTTTTTAGGGCTGACTTGTCTCGGTTGATAATCTAACCGTGAGATTCCAGATACTTGATTGTCTTGTGAACGACCACGTCTAGTTTTTTCACTGAGTGGTCTATCAGCAACAAGTCATCTAGATATGCCATTATCATTACACCTTGTGTTCTTAGATTGGCCAATTAAGGGCCAGAATTTTTGTAAACACTCGTGGTGCTGTGGCCAAACCGAAGGGTAAGGCTCTGAACTGAAAATGGCGCCCTTCTACTGCAAAGCGTAGAAATTTTTGGTGGACTGGAAAGATGGGAATGTGCAAATAAGCATCTTTGATGTCGATCGCGGCTAACCAATCCTCCCCTTGTAGGGCAGTGGCCACCGATCGGATCGACTCCATCGGAAAGTCCTGATATACAGGAATTTGTATAGCCCTTTTAGAATTAATATGGGCCTCCCGTTCGCGTTTGCTTCGGGACTGTAAAGAGGTTTGAGTAAAACCCGAACCCTCATTCTTCCAGGGGAACCTCCATAATTACTCCTTGGAGCAATAGTTGTTCTAGTGCCAACAGGAGGGACTCTCTCTTCCGGGGATCCCTTGGCACGTTTGACCTCAAAAATGGGAAGGAGGAGAGTCTTTTAACTCCAAACTGTATCCCAAACATACTGCGGAGAGCACCTATCTGTTTTGATCGTGTCCCGCCAGGTCTCTTGCGAACAACTGGAGTCCTCCCCCCACCCGACTGAGTGGGGCAACCCTTCAATGAATTTAACTTTGGGGGAGGTTTTGTACCTCCCCTGACCCAGGGTTTCTCATTACCCTGCTATTGTCCCTGTTTTTTACCCCCGGGAATTGACCGAGGAGGCCGTCGGAACTGTTACACAGCCGATGCCCCAGGGACTGGAGAAGCAGGCCTCTTAAAGAGGGACCTCTAACTCTGTTTTTAACCGGCAAGAGCGTATTTTTACCGCTGGAAATTTTCTGGATATATTTGTCCAGGTTTTCCCTGAATAAGCGTTCACCATGAAATGGGACGCTAACCAGCCATTCTATACAGGGAGCTTCAGCAGACCAGTTTTTGAGCCATAGAAGCCTACGCATATGTACTATAGACAGCGTAAGGCGGGAGGCCTGATGGACTGAATCCTTTATGGCGTCAACCGCAAAGCCTAAGGCTCTAGGTAGATCAGCTAGGGCAAGGCCTGCTGATCTGTCAAGTCCCTCAAGACATGTTTCAACTGATCCTTCACTGCTTAGCAGACCTCACTGCTGGTTGTGTCACCAAGCTTGCTGTAGAAAGAAGCAGACTTTCATAAGGACTCCAATCTTTTATCTATTGGGTTCTTGAACATTTGGACATTATCCACTGGACATGTCAGTGATTTATACATACAAGAGATGGCTGCGTCCACTGTAGGGACCTTCCATTTTTTGATGAACTTATCCTCCATGGGATAGACCACCGGAAATCTCTTGGGGGAATAAATATTTTCTCAGGACGTTCCCAATCCTGGTAAATGAGCCCTTTCAGTAAAGGGTGAAGTGGAAAAGAACAGACAGTCTGGGGGCTTCTAGCGACCCCAACGAGGATACAGTAGTGGTTGATTGTTCCGCAAGGTGCATTTTTAAATGCTGATCGGACCATGTTAGTCAGAGACTGAACCCATAATCTTTCAGCTTGAGATGCTGAGAAAAGGTTCCCCCACTGTTGATTCCTCTATAACAGAATCAACCTCATCCTGATCCCCTTCAGGCAGGTCGATCCCTGTATGGGACTGTTGCTCTGCTAACAGGCACTCTGAAGGAGGAGACGGAGATCGGGCGTGCTTTCCCTGACAGGGAGGCAGCGATCAATGTTGACAATCTCTCTCTAATCCTCCCAGAGCTGAGGAAAAAACCTCCTCTGTTACATACACAGGAGCAGGTGAACTGAGGACAGCCACAGTACCAAGTACCCCTGCGGGGTCTCTACGGTCACTTACCTCTGAACTTCAGGGGAGACTGGTGCAGCAGAAGCATGCCCAAGATCCTCAGAGCCCGATGAGACCCCCTTCGCTTCCTGGAAGATTCAGTTCCGGAGCTTCTGGACGGCATATTCCTAAGCCTAAAGCTGAGGTATTCCAGCCGTAATACACCACTTTTACTGAGAATAGTCTAGCACAATTGCTGCTATATCACAGTTGGTGTCTACTAAAGTGCCTTTCTAGGGGATGCCTGCATCAACCGCCTCTGTGTGCCTTTATACTGTTGCTAGCTCTGTCTGTGCACTTCAATAGCCAGCTATAATGTGCTTTAAAACACGCTGGACGCCCGCACATGCGCAGTAGCGCTGCGGCGCACACCTGAGCGTCATCCACCCGCTCCGCCCCTTTTCCAGATCGCCTCTATATATAGAGGCGCGTGCCCGGGCACGTGCGCCTTCGGCGCCTTTTTTGAAAACAATAAGGAGCTAGATGGGAGCCAGGGTCCCTTTGCCGCAGGGCCCGGGGATGGATGAGCGCAGCAACAGGGCAGAGGAGACAGCTTCCCAGCAGAGAACATACCAACTGCCTGGATTTGATTCTGGAAGAAAAAAATCCACATTACAAGAAAAAGAACCATAGCGGCCTCTAGTGTCTAACACAGGTACCGCGGTCTTACATTTTTTTTTTTTTTTCTTGCCTACTATTAAAATTTTTACATTTTCTCAGTAGTAACAGGCATACACAGAATATTAGCGGGAATACCTTAGGTAACAGGCAGAAAGACAAAATAGGCTTGGGGGTCCCTCAATAGAACCAAGTTCCCGAGGGCCCCCACTTACCTTTTCCTCGCCGCAGGACTCTGTTTGGTCCACAGAAGCCCAAACTTCACCTATCACGGCAGGCATTGTAATCAAACCTTCAGGGACCGGGTTCCCAAGGATTCCACTCCGCTGGACCTGTATAGCACCCTGCACAGAAAACATCTTGGTCGTGGGTATGACCAGAGCTCTGGATCCCAGGGTCCAGCCCTCCTAAGAGAGGCATTACAGGCAAAACCTTGCTCTTCTCTTGCAAGGCCCGGGTACCGACCGTTTAGCTATGAAGCTTTTTTGGTCGGATCCGGAATAGCTTACTGAGGCCCAAAAGAACCTGTACGCAAGCTCAGTGAAAAACACATGTTTCTTCTTGGCCAACACCTTAGACACTGGCAAAAAACTGAGGTGCTCCCGGATGGGAGGGGCTTATATAGGGGAGGGTACTTCCGGTTTTGGAAGTTGCCAGTGCCAGCACCTGAAGGTATCTATATAACCCATTAGTAATGACTATGTCGCTCTGTGTCCCGTGATGTACGAGAAAGAAAAACTGAAGTCTGCTGACTGTAGTGGGAGGGTTATGCCCGGACGGACCGCCCCCTGGGTGGGGCTGTTCAGCTCTGGCTTTTAGAATGTATGTATAACATCTCACATTCTGCCTAGGTCTTCTCCTGCAGGCAGGGACATAACCCACGTGTAAAGTGTAAAGAGACACCGTGTCAGTCCATGGATGATAAGAGAAATCTGTGTTTGTGTACTTAGTTTCAGACTGGATTAGAATACATTCATTTAAAAAAGCGAAAACCGGAGTTAGACTTACCGGTAACTCTGTTTCCAGGACAGCCCTTGAGAGATGGAACTCCTCCCTGGACAGGAAGCACAATGCCTCCAGCTCTTTAAAAAGGTGGTCCCTCAGGCACCTGGTCAGTTTTATCCAAGAACCGAAGGACAGAGCTGAAATACAGTTAAACCGTACATGCAATTCATTTTATACATACAAAAGGGTGGGAACGTGCTGTCCTGGAAGACTCCTGGAAACAGAGTTACCGGTAAGTCTAACTCCGGTTTTCCCCCAGTCGTCTTCCAGGACAGCCCTTGAGAGGATGAGCAAGTACTCACCAATTTTAGGGGGGGGGGGGGGGAACGACTGCTTGGAGGACTTTTCTCCCAAAAGCTTGATCCTGATCTCCTAAGACATCCAATCGATAGTGTCGAATGAACGTAGACATGCTTGACCATGTGGCGGCCTTACATATCTGCTCTGGGGTAGTGCCGACTCATTCTGCCCAGGACGTGGCTAACGCCCTTGTAGAGTGTGCATTCAAGCCTTGTGGAGGGTCCAAGTGCAAAGTTTTATACCCTTCTGTGATGGCTATTTTAATCCACCTGGCTATTGTTCCTTTGGAAGCCTGTTTACCTTTTCGGTTTCCTGAGAAGAGGATAAACAGGGCCTCTGATGTTCTGAAGCTTTTGGTCGCTTCCAGATAGCCTATAAGACATCTTCTGACATCTAGTCGGTGTAGTTGTTCTTCCTTGCTGTTTGAAGGCTTACTACAGAAGGAAGGTAGTATTATGTTCTGACTTCTGTGAAAAGCAGAAGCAACTTTGGGGATGAATGATTGGTCGGTCTTTAGAATGACTATCCTCCAATATTTGCATATAGGGCTGTTTTAAGGGTAATCAGTTTTAAGGATGCCTTTGATAATGGCTCAAAGGGTTCCCTAATGACTGCTTTTAACATTATCGACAGGTCCCATGTCGGAACTTTACGACATGGAACCGGTCGTTGTTTAGAGACTGCTTTGTAGAACCCATTTATGAGCGGGTCCTGTTGTAGGGAACGCTGTAAATAGACTTATAGGGCTGCAATCTGTACTTTAATTGTGCTTAAAGATAGATTTTTATCAATGCCCTCCTGCAGAAACTCTAAAATTGTTGGAGAATCATATTCTCTTTTCTGTTAGCCAGCGGGGTTAAACTTCCTCCAGACTTTAAGGTATATGGCTCTGGTAATTGGTTTGCGACTTTGTAACAGAGTTTTTAATCACACTGTCCAATAGACATCCTGAAGTCTAAAGCCTCGTACACACGGCCGGTTTTCTCGCCAAGAAACGACAAGAAAACTGCTTGCAGAGCTTTCTTGCCGAGTAAACCGCGCGTGTGTACGAGGCTTTCAGGTTTCTCGTCAAGAAAACTGGCCAGAATCTCGACGAGAAAAAAAAAAACCTGCTTTCTTTTTTCTCGTCGGGATTCTTGACGGCATGTTTCTCGACAAGAAACCCGAGAGTTTGTACACTCACCTGTCACCGTGGAAACCCGCGCATGCTCGAAATGACTTTGACGCATGCGCGGTAGTTTCCTAGGCATAGGTAGGGTGTAGCAAGATGGCGGCGACGGCATTGAATGTGACGAGCGCACGCTCGTCGTAGTCGATGACGTCACCGCGTTTGTTCCATTCAAAAGAACGCCGGTTCTTTTGAATCGAGCGTGTGTACACTCGGCCGAGACAAGTTTCTTGTCAAGAATCTCGTCAGGAAAAATGACAGGTTTTTTCCTGACGAGATTCTCGACCGTGTGTACTCGGCTTAAAGGTCCATTTCAGATACCATGCCGCTAATTTTAGTATGGCTGGGTTGGGATGTTGTACTGGACCCTGGGATAACAACAGGTCCTGACTGAAAGGTGACATCCAAGGTGGTCGATCCACTAATGATAGCAGAAGTGAAAACCATGCCCTCTTTGGCCAAAAGGGGGCTATTAGGATAAGAGGTGTCTTCTCTGTCCTGAACTTGGGAGAGGACTCTTGGTAACAGATGTAGAGGTGGGAAGGCGTAACTTAGCCTGAAAGTCCATGCACTCTGGAGGGCATCGACTGCCACTGGTTGATCTCTTGGGTTCAGTGAGAAAAAATCTGATAGTTTGTTGTTTTCTTTGTTGGCAAATAAGTCGATCTCCAGAAGGCCCCATTTGGAAACTATTTCCGCAAACACTGTCGGATCTAGTGACCATTCTTGTGAGCTCAACTGTCTGCTCAAAAAGTTGGCTAGATTGTTCTGTGTACCTTTGAGATGGATTGCCAAAAAGGGATTCCAGATTTTTCTCTGCCCAGGAAAATATTTCCTGCGCTATACCCATCAAGATTGGACTCCTAGTCCCTCCTTGTTTGTTTAGGTATGCTACCGAGGTTGTATTGTCCGATCTGACCTGTATATGTTGGCCTCTGAGCTGATTTTGGAATGCTGAGATTCCTCTGGCTACGGGTTTCAGTTCTTTGTAGTTGGACAAGTGTTGTTTCTCTAGGTCGAGTCCAAGTGCCCTGTGCCCATTGTACATCTAGATGGGCCCCCCATCCCTGACTGCTGGCGTCTGTAGTCAGTATGCGTGCAATCGGGGAGGTCCACAGCAGTCCTTTTTGTAGATAGCTTTGGTTTCTCCACCACCAAAAGGGCCTGCTTTGTTTTTTCTGGGAGGTACACCTTGTCCTCCAAGCTCTTTCCTATCAAATTTTGTAGGAGAAAGGACTGGGAGTGGTCTTTGGTGAAACCTGGCCCATTTGACTGCCGGGATGGAGGCAGTCATGAGTCCTAAGGCAGACATTATTTCTCTTATTGTAACTGGGAGATTTGTCTGCATTTGTGCCATCCGTTGTCCCAAACGATCGATTTTGTCTTGTGGGAGTATTGTTTTTTGTTCTATTGAACCGATTGTGTAACCTAGAAACAGGATTTCTTGTGAGGGAGTGAGATTCGATTTCTCCCTGTTGATGATCCAGCCGAGTTAACCACTGTTGGGCGACTACTAAATCTTCTAGTAGTTTGTTTTGTTGGTGCTATGAACAGCAAGTCGTCTAAGTAAGGAATAATGGTTATGGCTTGCAATCTTAATGGTGCTAGGGATTCTGCCAGGATCTTGGTAAAGATCCTCGGAGATGAGGAGAGGCCGAAGGGCAGGGCTCGGCTTTGAAAGTGGTAAACCATTTTCTCTATCCGTATGGCTATGCGGAGTAATTTTTGGGAGCTTTCCCTGATGGGGATGTGCAGATAGGCATCCTTTAGATCTATCTTTGCCATGAAACAGTCTTTTTGGAGCAAATTTCTGACAAGAGTAAATGGACTCCATCCGGAATTTTTTGTACTGTGTTTAATGGTTTTAGATTGAAGATCAGGTGGTATTTGCCTTATGTTTTCTGCACCAGAAATGCGTGCGAGTAAAAACCCTTTCCTGCTTCTTGTTTGTGAACAGATATCAGGACTTTTTGGTCTATTAGTTCTCCAAAAAGTTGTGGTAATGCCTGCGTTTTTGCTGGGTACCTTGCTAATTGAGTAACCAAGAATCTTGTGGGAGGTTTTTGGTTGAACTCTAGGGCATATCCTTTCTCCATTACTCCCCTGATAAAACTGTTGGAGGTTAGTTTTTTCCACTGTGGAAGGAAGTCCCCCAATCTTCCTCCCACTTGGCTGCTGGCATCACTACGGTTTGTGATTTTTGTCAGGAGGGTTAAAGAGCACGTTTGTCTTTAGCTTCCCTCTCTGTGCAGACCAGTGTTTGTTCGGCTCCCCCTTTTCTTGTGTTTTCTTTTGTCCCTTGTAGGGGCAAAAAAAAAATTCTGGGAAATTACTTTTTCTTTTCAGGAAAAGTATTTTTTCTGTCAGCTGTACACTCTAAGGCTTCGTCTAGAGGGGTGCCAAACAGATATTTGCCTGAAAAGGGAACGCTACATAAGCGTAATTCAGAGGCTGTGTCTCCCGGCCAGGTTTTTAGCCAAAGGGTTCTCCTGGCTGCTACGGACAATGAAGCTGCTCACTTTACAGATTCGGTAGAGGCGTCTGCAATAAAACCTACTGCTTTAAAAAGCATGGGGAAGGATTTCAACAACTCTGACCTAGGGGTACCTGCCGTCAGGTGTTCTTGTAATTGTTTGAGCCAAAATTAGAAATTGCGGGCTACACAAGCGGTTGCTAATGCTGGCATAAAATTGGCCATTGCGATGTTCCATGACCTTTTGAGGATTACATCTCCTCTTTTGTCCATGGGGTCCCCCATGTCCTCAAAAACGAAATCGGAGTGTTTTGACACCTTCCCTAGGGGGGGCATCCAGTTTAGGGTACTGGTTCCAGACTGAATTGGGGTCCTCATCAAAGGGGAACCTTCTTTTCAGACCACCTGAGAAGGGCCTCTTATCTGGTACATCCCACTCTTTCAGCACTTGGTCTGGCATGAGCTTGTGTACTGGAAATACTTTGGGTTTCCTTTTATTTAACCCTTGATACATCATATGTCTTGAGAGTGCGGTCTTTTCTTCCTTCAACTCCAGGCTTTTGTAAATGGCCCCTACTAGTTCGTCTACTTCCTCCTGAGAGAGTTTGAACCTGGTGGGAGTGCGCAAGTCCTCCTGGCCCTTCTCCTGCCCTGAATCCGATTGGGGGGAATCCAGGTCGGAGTTTCTAAGGGAATTCTCCCCATTCTCCACAGGTTCTCCTGAACCTGAAGCTACCGGAGTAGGGGAGGTGGGCACCTGATCCTTTTGTGTAATGGTTGAGCCTGGGATTTGGACATCTGCGATCAATTTTCTGAAGGATTGGAAGGTGGACTGCATCTCGTCTTTGAAAGAGCAGAGGATTTTAGCGAAAGGGGAATCTTCCTCGCTTTTTAAGACGGCAGAGATACAAGAGGAACATAAAGTCTTGGTGTAACCGGATGAGAGCCTTGTATTGCAAGGAGGGACATTTTTTCTTCTCTGACTTGGTAAGGGCTTTTGCACTATGTTCTGATCTAGGATCCTTCTGAGAGGGGAACAAGAGGGAGAGAGGGGGCTTTTAAGAAAGTACAAACAGCTTTATCTAGCCCTCCTCCCAATGTGCCAAGGTGCCCAGAGAGCTATAAGATGGTCCCCCGGGGTCTTCTTCTAATGTAAAATAGCACACAGAAAAAAAGGCTCTGGCCAGGCCAACCTACCTGTGAAGAGTCGGCGTTTGACTCCCCTGGAGCGTGGGATGCCTCCATGGTGCTCCGGTGTTGACGTCGACAGCCCATGTTGTTTGCCTTAAATACGCCAACTCGGCCTTCCCCTTACTCTCTGCGCCGGAAACCGGAACCACAGCCTCCGGCGCACAGGGATGACCTCACATCCACCAGAAGTGACGCCCGGCATCTTCCGGGTCACGGCGCAATGTCCTGCCATCACTGCCCACTCCCTCGCCGGGCACCGGAGAGAGGGGAGATGGGGAACTCCAAACAAATGCAGAGGGAACCCGTGGCCTGCGGAGAGATATGAGGTGAGGGGGACTTTCAGCTGGGACAGCCCTTGTTTGATGGATACTCTCCAAACCCATCTCCCCTTAAAAGACAGTTCCTCCTAGGCAACATATCTTCTCCGACTGAGGAAACGCATAAAAACTGACCAGATGCCTGAGGGACTGCCTTTTAAAGAGCTGAAGGCAATGTGTTTCCTGTCCAGGGAGAAGCTCCATCTCTCAAGGGCTGTCCTGGAAGACGACTGGGGGAAAATATCGTTTTTAATACTAGAGCCAGAGAGTGTAATAAGGATGACAAATGTGGTAGCAATTCTCTCTAAATGTGTTGTACTTCAAACTACTGCTAAAATAACCTGTATACCAAATTCAAACCACTGTCACAAAGGAGCAGGGAGAAAGACAACACTATCTAAGCTCCAACTGGACATCTGGCTTTCCACAGGGCTGTTTATCCTTACTTCCAATGGCTGAATGGTGTGGCTGAGCAGTAAATGGATGGTGACCATGTCTTACTGGTTGACTGGCTTTAAAGTGAACCTGATGATCTACCCTGTATGGACAAAGCATAGGTTTAGTTTAGTTTACAGTTAACCACTTCAGCCCCGGAAGGTTTTACTCCCTTCCTGACCAGGCCATTGTTTGCGATACAGCAACATGTTATTTTAACTGAAAATTGCGCGGTCATGCGACGCTGTACCCAAATAAAATTGATGTCCTTTTTTCCCCACAAATAGAGCTTTCTTGTGGTGGTATTTGATCACCTCTGCGGTTGTGCTATAAACAAAAAAAACAATAAAAAAAAAATGTTTTACTTTCCGCTATAATACATATTAGAGCTGCACAATTAATTGTTAAAAAATCGTGATCTCGATTCAACTCCCCTGACGATCTCCAATGCAAAGTTTGCCAATTATTTCATATAACAAGTGGAGAGACTTTATCTGCTCACTCAGCTGTCAAAAGAAAATATCCGGGCAGTCTGCCAAGTTTAGATCAAAGGGATAAACTTGTGTGTGTAAAGAAAAAATCCGGGCAGTCTGCCAAGTTTGTAACATTGGAACCAACTTCCTTCTTAGATCAAACGTCTGTGTGCAAGACCCCTTTCACACTGGGGCGGTTTGCAGGCGCTATTGGGCTAAAAATAGCGCCTGCAAACCGACCCTAAACAGTGGCTGCTTTCACACTGGAGTGGTGCGCTAGCAGGACCGCTCCAAAAGTCCTGCTAACAGCATCTTTGGAGTGGTGAGAGGAGCGGTGTGTTTACTGCTCCTCCACCGATCAATAGGAAACCGCGGCTATACCGCCCACAATGCGCCTCTGCAGAGGAGCATTGCGGGTGGTATTAACCCTTTTCCGGCCACTAGCAGGGGTTAAAACCGCACCGCTAGCGGCCGAATACCGATGCAATTCCGACGGTATAGCGCCGCTCCCGCCCCAGTGTGAAAGGGGCCTAAATGCAGAAAGTTTAACCACTTAAAATCCAAATCTTTTTCTGACACTTGTTTAAGTTATAAAAAAAAAAAAAAAAGGGAAAAAATTACTGCACTAAATACAAAAATTAAATAAACACCACCCCTAAATTGGCAGCAAGCTCCAAATGTCAGACAGAACACTAATTATATAAAGGAAGAAAAGGGAGCTGCGCAAAAATAATAAACATATACAGTGTACCATCAGTGAACAAAAATGTACATGAATATATTATATATATATATATATATATATATATATATATATATATATATATATTTATATTGTGAGGGGGTTACCTCGGTAGCGGGTGTGTGTGACCCCCTGGATGGGCTCCCCACACAAAACAGGCCCAGCAGACGGAGGTTGTGGTTTTCAAGATCAAAAGGTGCGGTTTATTTCTCTATTTACAGTGACAAAAACACAGCAAAGCAAAAAGAAACAAACAAAATAAATCCTGGTCAGCTTGACCTCTGACTAAACATGCAGGTTTCCCTAACTAACAACTGGGATCAGCCTGGTGCGGTCCTAGTCCCCAAGTCCCTGGTTTAGTAAATGTCCAAACAAATAGCCACACAGGCTTTGTCTCACCGCACAGGGGTTCACTCTCCCTAGACAGTCCACACAGGTCTGGTTCCAGGCATGAGCAAACACCTAATGAAGCTGGGAGTTTTTATAGAGGCCTTAAACGAGCTGACAAGCTTCAGCTGGTCTCATCAACTCCCTGCCTGCACGACGCCCAGCACTCTCCCTAGAGGTATGAATCATCCATGAGCCCACTAGCCTCAGCTGGGCTTCATCAACTCCCTCCCTAGTTGTATAAGTCGGCATAAAGCCTGAATCTGGGAGAAATATATCTACCCCCCTGGATGCAACCAGGTGACTTTACCTTCCTGCTGTCACATACCCCCCCTCTTGTTTTAACCTTGGGGTTGGAACACCAGCAATCAGGCATTCATGTACTCGAGACAAAGCATCCACATTCCCCATTTGAACGCCAGGGCGATGCTTTACTGTGAAGTTGAATTCCTGTAGGGCCAGGAACCACCTATTTACTCTTCTATTTGTCTCCTTGTTTTGAGCCATCCACTTTAACGGAGCGTGATCCGTAACCATGTCAAAGTGCCTACCTAGCAGATAGTACCGAAGGGAATCTAGAGCCCACTTCACCGCTAAACACTCCTTTTCAACCGTGGCGTAATTTACCTCATGGGACTTCAACTTCCTGCTGAGGTAAATGACTGGGTGCTCTTCCCCGTTCCAGACCTGGGACAATACTGCTCCTAACCCCACATCTGACGCATCACTTTGTACGACAAAGTCTTTAGAGAAGTCGGGTGAGTACAACACTGGCTGGCTACATAAGGCTTGTTTCAAGAATTGGAATGCTGCCTCAGCCTCGGGGGTCCATTTAATCATGACCGACCCTTTCCCTTTCGTCAGGTTGGTTAGGGGCACAGCCTTAGAAGCAAAGTGGGGAATGAAGCGCCGATAATAACCCGCGATTCCCAGAAAGGCTCGTACCTGCTTCTTGCTGTTGGGACGTGGCCAACTCTGGATGGCCTCGACTTTGTTGAGTTGGGGTTTTATTACTCCCCTGCCAATGGTGTACCCAAGATATTTGGCCTCCTCCTGCCCAATGGTACACTTCTTGGGGTTAGCCGTAAACCCCGCTTCCCGGATAGAGTCTAGGACTGCTTGCACTTTTGGCAGATGTGAGGCCCAATCTGTGCTATGGACAATTACGTCATCCAGGTAAGCCGCAGCATACTTCCGATGGGGACTCAGTATCTGGTCCATTTTCCGCTGGAATGTGGCCGGCGCATTCTGTAACCCGAACGGCATTCTCTTATATTGGAACGCCCCGTCTGGGGTTACAAATGCGGTTTTCTCTTTGGCCGACTTGGCCAGGGGAATTTGCCAATACCCTTTTGTGAGGTCAAGAGTCGTCATGTATCGGGCTGTTCCCAGCCGGTCGATCAACTCATCTATACGTGGCATGGGGTAGGTGTCAAATTTTGTAACTTTGTTCAACTGACGAAAATCGTTACAAAATCGCCAGCTCCCATCCGGTTTAGGCACCAACACAATGGGACTAGACCAATCACTTTGGGACTCCTCTATCACCCCTAAGTTCAGCATTTTCTGTACTTCCTCCCGTATTGCCTCCCGTCGGGCCTCTGGGATCCGATAGGGTTTTAACTTCACCCTTTCACCGGGCGGGGTAATAATATCATGCTCTACCACAGATGTTTGTCCCGGCAGCTCAGAGAACACCTCCTTGTTGCGAAGCACAAACTCCTTAACCTCCTGTTGTTGGGGTTGTGACAAGGTGGCTGCTATTCCAACCTCCGGAATCACGCAACCAGTTTGAGCTGGTGACCAAGTTTCTGCGACTAGGGACTCTCTATCCCTCCAGGCTTTCCTGGTTGTCTGACCTTGTAATTCACTTCGCTCACTTTTTCCATTATCTCGTAGGGGCCTTACCATTTGGCAAGGAATTTACTTTCAACCGTAGGGACAAGTACCAATATCCTATCCCCACGGGAAAAGGTACGGGTCTTGGCTCCACGGTTGTACACTCTCTGCTGTGCCAACTGCGCTTGGGCCAAATGTTCCTTCACGATGGGCATTACCTGTGCAATTCGATCTTGCATCAGGGCGACATGCTCAATCACACTCCTGTGGGGAGAACTCTCACTTTCCCAAGTTTCCTTGGCAATATCCAACAGCCCTCTTGGGTGTCTCCCATACAGTAACTCAAAGGGGGAGAATCCCGTAGAGGATTGGGGCACCTCCCTAATAGCAAACATCAAATAAGGAAGTAGACAGTCCCAATCCTTTCCATCTCTATCCACCACTTTCTTCAACATTTGTTTTAGGGTTTTGTTGAATCTTTCAACCAGCCCATCGGTTTGGGGGTGATACACAGACGTACGCAATTGCGTCACTTTGAACAATTTACACAGCTCTTTCATAACCCGGGACATAAAGGGTGTACCTTGGTCCGTAAGCAGTTCTTTACAAATACCCACCCGGCTAAAAACAAGAGATAGCTCTTTGGCTATGGTTTTGGCCGAGGTATTTCGGAGAGGGATCGCTTCTGGATAACGGGTGGCATAGTCCATTATAACTAATATGTACTGGTGCCCCCTAGCGGACTTGATTATAGGACCTACCAAATCCATTACGATCCTCTCAAACGGGACCTCAATGATGGGTAGAGGGACCAGCGGGCTACGGAAATGTGGCATCGGGGCCGACCTCTGACACACAGGGCAGGAGGAACAATAATTTTCTATGTCCTTCATCACCCCAGGCCAATAGAATCTCTGTAATACCCTCTCTCGGGTTTTCTCTTTCCCCAGATGACCTCCAAGAATGTGCCCATGGGCCAACTCCAACACCAACTTCCTGTAAGGTTTGGGCACCACAAGCTGCTCAACGGTTTCTTCTGCCCTTTTTGCCACCCGATACAGTAGGTCCTTCTCTACGCTGAAGTATGGGTAAGTGCAGGTATTATCTGGGTTCATTAACTCGCCATCTATTTCCACTACGTTTTCCCGTGCCTTTATTAGGGCGGGGTCTTTTAACTGTTCTGTGGCAAAATTTTCCCTGTGAACCTCAAGATCAGAAAACTCCACAGACGGTAGGTTTTCGTCTGAGGAGGTGGGCTCCTCTCCAGTTTCTTGAGTCTCGCCTGCCAATACTGACAAGGGAAATTCTGGAGAGTCCTCCCCACTCTCAGAGGAGTTCTGGCTATCACCTTCCTGGTACATAGGGGCACCAGTGGGGGGCTCAGGATAATCCCACAGTTCCCAGAACTTCGGAAAATCCCTTCCCACAATGGCATCATGCGGTAATTGAGATACTAACCCCACTGGATGAGAGAGGGTACCTTTGGGGGTCTTGAAACACACTGTAGTCACTGGATACTCTCGGGTGTCCCCATGCACACAAATAACAGCTACCTTGCTATTCCCAGAGACCTCTGTTTTAACTAATTCAGCCTTTATCAGGGTCACAAGGCTACCTGAATCCAGTAATACCACAACATTTCTACCATTAATACACATTTTGCATAAATGTTTCTCAGTTCCCCGAATGGCAGTGCATGCGACTGTCGCACACAGCGACTGACGTCTGTCCGTCAGAAAGTCACATTGCATGGGTTCCTCCACAACCGGGCAATTTGCTGCAATATGTCCCGCTTGCCGGCAGCGGTAGCAAACAATCCTTTTGGCTGCCTCTTGAGCCCCCGACTTCCCAGGCTGTTCTCGCCAAACCCTGGGCAGAGCTCCCACCCTCTCACTCTCTCCACCCTCACCCCTTGGAATCATCTTATCCGCCCCTGGGGATGGTCTGGTCTTAGGGTGGAAAGTCCGAGAGTCTCTGGAAGAGGCCATCAGGTTCTCTGCAGCCAAGTATCTCTCTACACGATCCACAAGTTTACCGGCCGTTTCTGGGTCTCCATGGCTTACCCACTTTTGAATGGCGGTAGGAAGAGCTCTCAAGAAACGATCCATCACAACACGTTCCACAATCTCCGGTGCGGACAAAGTCTCTGGCTGTAGCCACTTCCTGCTCAGGTGAATGAGATCATACATTTGAGACCTGGGGGGTTTTCCAAGCTGGAAAGTCCAGTTATGCACACGCTGAGCCCGGACAGCCAGGGTGACACCCAGCCTTGCCAATATTTCAGCTTTTAGCATCCCATAGTCTTTTGCTTGGTCAGGCTCTAAGTCATAGTAAGCTTTCTGCGATTCACCAGTTAACAGAGGAGCCACCAGTCCAGCCCACTGCTCCTCAGGCCATTTTTCTCTTTAAGCAGTCCTTTCAAATGTGGTCAAAAATACCTCTGGATCATCCTCTCCAGTCATTTTTGTCAATAAACGACTCACCCCAAAGGACGCGGTATTAGTGGGACGGCTTTCCTCACTGGTCTGCGGACGTTGCTGCATTACTGCTTCCATCTGTTGTTGTAGTCTCTGCTCTTGCTTCTGCAACAGGTCTATGAAGCGGGCCTCAGATTGCTGCTGGGCTTGTTGCTGGGCTGCGAAGCTCTTTTGCAAACCTGCATTTGTCTGCTGTTGATTGGCATTTGCTAGAGCCAGCTGTTTCAGTATCTCCTCCATGCTGGCTTAAAAAAAAACTGCCTGTATTCTCCACCAACTGTGAGGGGGTTACCTCGGTAGCGGGTGTGTGTGACCCCCTGGATGGGCTCCCCACACAAAACAGGCCCAGCAGACGGAGGTTGTGGTTTTCAAGATCAAAAGGTGCGGTTTATTTCTCTATTTACAGTGACAAAAACACAGCAAAGCAAAAAGAAACATAAACAAAATAAATCCTGGTCAGCTTGACCTCTGACTAAACATGCAGGTTTCCCTAACTAACAACTGGGATCAGCCTGGTGCTGTCCTAGTCCCTAAGTCCCTGGTTTAGTAAATGTCCAAACAAATAGCCACACAGGCTTTGTCTCACCGCACAGGGGTTCACTCTCCCTAGACAGTCCACACAGGTCTGGTTCCAGGCATGAGCAAACACCTAATGAAGCTGGGAGTTTTTATAGAGGCCTTAAACGAGCTGACAAGCTTCAGCTGGTCTCATCAACTCCCTGCCTGCACGACGCCCAGCACTCTCCCTAGAGGTATGAATCATCCATGAGCCCACTAGCCTCAGCTGGGCTTCATCAACTCCCTCCCTAGTTGTATAAGTCGGCATAAAGCCTGAATCTGGGAGAAATATATCTACCCCCCTGGATGCAACCAGGTGACTTTACCTTCCTGCTGTCACAATATATATATATATAAAGAAATCACCATAGATAGTGACTACCAATCCAAAAGATCTTAACCACTTGCCGACCCCCTCAAAGAGATATACGTCGGCAGAATGGCACGTACAGGCACAATCACGTACCTGTACGTGGCCCTTTAACTGCCGGCGTCGGGGTCGCGTGCGCCGCCGGCGGCGCGCTCCCCCTGCCTTCCCCTCCAGCGCCCCTAGTGGTTAACCCCTTCACTGCCAGTGTAATTTTCATAGTAACCAGTGCATTTTTATTGCACTGATCGCTGTGAAAATGACAATGGTCCCAAAAATGTGTCAAAAGTGTCCGATGTGTCCGCCATAATGTCGCAGTCACGAAAAAAAAAAATCGCTGATCGCCGCCATAACTAGTAAAAAGTTAAAATCAATATTTTTGCTAGAAAATTACTTGGAACCCCCAAAATTATATATAATTTAGCAAAGACCCTAGGAAATAAAAGGGCAATTGCTGCAATATTTTATGTAACACTGTATTTGCCCAGCGGTCTTTCAAATGCAATTTTTGGGATTTTTTTTTTTTAATGAATAAAAAAAACGAAACAGTAAAGTTAGCCCAATTTTTTTTGTTTTAATGTGAAAGATGTTGTTACGTCGCGAGAATCGTGATCTATCTTCTAAGCAAAAAAATCGTGATTGTCATTTTAGCCAGAATCGTGCAGCTCTACATATCCAATAAATGTTTTTTTGAAAAAATAGAATTTCTTCATCAATTTAGGCCAATATGTATTCTGCTACATATTTTTGGTAAAAAAAATCCCAATAAGCATATATTCATTGGTCTGGGCAAAAGTTATTGCGTCTACAAATGATAGGATATTTTTATGGAATTTTTATTTAATTTTTTTTTTTTTTTTTTTTACTAGTAATGGCGGGGATCTGCAGTTATTAAATCGGGACTGCAACATTTCGCAGAAAAAGCGGACACATAACTGACACTTTTTTGGGGACCAGTGCTAAAAAATAGGATTTTTATAACAGCTTACCTGTAAAATCCTTTTCTTGGAGTACATCACGGGACACAGAGCAACATAGTCATTACTATGTGGGTTATATAGATACCTTCAGGTGCTGGCACTAGCAACTTCCAAAACCAGAAGTACCCTCCCCTATATAAGCCCCTCCCATCCGGGAGCACCTCAGTTTTGTAGCAAAGCAATAAGTGTCCCCAAAGAGGGGTGGGAGCTCTGTGTCCCGTGATGTACTCCAAGAAAAGGATTTTACAGGTAAGCTGTTATAAAAATCCTATTTTCTTTCTCGTACATCACGGGACACAGAGCGACATAGTCATTACTATGTGGGATGTCCTAAAGCAATGCCCAATGAGGGGGGGGGATACACCATACATAAGCTGAGCGCTATCAGACATGCGGATCTTTTGCGGCCTGCAACACACTGCGCCCAAAGGCGACATCCTCCTGACTTCTAACGTCCACCTGGTAGAACCTAGCAAACGTGTGTACTGAAGACCATGTTGCGGCCTTACAGATTTGAGCCAGGGAGGCCTGGTGATGCACTGCCCATGAAGTTCCAACTGCTCTCGTGGAGTGCGCCCTAACTTTGAACGGAGGCGGTCTCCTTCTCAAGGCATAGGCTTGCATTATGACCTGTCGAATCCACTTGGCTGAAGTAGATTTTGACGCTGCCTGACCCTTTCTGGGGCCTTCCGGCAGAATAAACAAAGTATCCGTTCTGCGAATCTGAGCAGTGGCTTTTAAATAAGCTTTAACTGCTCTTACTACATCCAAAGAATGCAATAACTTTTCCTCTACCGAACTAGGTTTGGGGAAAAAAAGAAGGAAGAACCACATCTTGGTTCAAATGAAACCTCGATACCACCTTAGGAAGAAAGGCTGGATGAGGACGTAACACTACTCTGTCCTTATGGATAACCAGATATGGCTCCTTACAGGACATAGCTGCTAATTCCGACACTCTTTTAGCCGAACAAATGGCTACTAGAAAAATCAATTTCCTGGTGAGAAGAACCAGGGAAATATGCTGTAATGGTTCAAATGGTTGTTTCTGTAGAACTGACAGAACCAGGTCCAAGTCCCACGGACATATGGGAATATTAACCGGAGGGCTAATACGCATCACTCCTTGTATAAAGGCTTTGACTAGTGAATGCGAAGCCAAGGGCCTTTGAAAAAATATTGACAAGGCCGAAATCTGACCCTTGATAGTACTCAAGGCAAGCTTCCTATCTACAGCCCACTGTAGGAAGTCCAGAATCCTACCTATTACGTACTTACGTGGATGCCATTTCTTGGCCTCACACCACGCGATGTACGCCTTCCAGATTCTATAGTAGATCTGCCTGGATACCGGCTTCCTGGCATTGATCATGGTAGATACCACAGGATTAGAGAGCCCTCTCTTTTTTAGAATGTGGGCTTCAATAGCCAGGCCGTCAAACCTAGGGCTGGTAAGGAAGGGTGGTATATCGGTCCTTGCGAAAGCAGGTCCGGACGACGTGGGAGAGTCCAAGGACTCCCCACTGACATTTTACAATCTCCGCGTACCACGCTCTTCGGGGCCACGCTGGAGCCACCAGAATCACTGGTTTCTTTTCTACCCCGATTCTGCGGAGTAATCGAGGTAACAATTGTGGCGGTGGGAATGCATATATCAGCTTGAACTGATCCCAAGGGAACACTAGGGCATCCGAGCCGCAAGCTAGGGGATCCCTTGTCCGAGAGACAAACCTGTCCACCTTTGCGTTGAATCTGGATGCTAGAAGATCTACATCCGGTGTTCCCCACCGCTGACATATTGTCCAGAAAACCTCGGGGTGAAGGGACCATTCCCCTGGGCATAATTGCTGGCGACTTAGAAAGTCCGCCTTCCAATTCTCCACTCCTGGAATGAATACCGCAGATATGGCTGGGACATATCTTTCTGCCCATTTCAGCATGTAATTTACTTCCCCCTGGGCTGCACGACTCCTGGTGCCACCCTGATGATTGATATATGCCACTGCTGTGGCATTGTCTGATTGAATTCTGACAGGGGACCCTTGGAGTTTGGATGTCCATGCTACTAGGGCATACCGGGCTGCTCGTATCTCTAAGAGATTGATGGGCAGGGCCTTTTCTGCATCCGACCATCTGCCCTGGAGAGACCATTGCTCCAGTACTGCTCCCCAGCCTATAAGGCTGGCATCTGTAGTGACCACCTTCCAAGAAATCAGACTGAAGGATTTCCCTTTTTCCAGATTCTGGAGAACCAACCACCAACGGAGGCTCTTGCGAACGGAAGGGGACAAGGACATTGTAAGTCTAGGGCCTGAACTTTTTTGTTCCAGGCTGACAGTATGGCCCTTTGCAAATTCCCTGAATGGAATTGACCGTAGGGTACTGCTTCGAATGATGCCACCATTTTTCCCAGCAGCCTCATGCACAGGCGTATGGACGGCTGTCTTTTTGTACCCACTAAGTGGATCAAATCTTTCAAAGACAACACCTTTCCTCGAGGCAAGAATATTTTTCTCTGGCCTGAATCCAACCTTAACCCCAAGTATTCCAGACTTTTGACTGGTTTTTAGGGCTGACTTGTCTCGGTTGATAATCCAACCGTGAGATTCCAGATACTTGATTGTCTTGTGAACGACCACGTCTATTTTTTTCACTGAGTGGTCTATCAGCAACAAGTCATCTAGATATGCCATTATCATTACACCTTGTGTTCTTAGATTGGCCAATAAAGGGCCAGAATTTTTGTAAACACTCGTGGTGCTGTGGCCAGACCAAAGGGTAAGGCTCTGAACTGAAAATGGCGCCCTTCTACTGCAAAGCGTAGAAATTTTTGGTGGACTGGAAAGATGGGAATGTGCAAATAAGCATCTTTGATGTCGATCGCGGCTAACCATTCCTCCCCTTGTAGGGCAGTGGCCACCGATCGGATCGACTCCATCGGAAAGTCCTGATATACAGGAATTTGTTTAGCCCTTTTAGAATTAATATGGGCCTCACGTCCCCGTTTGCTTCGGGACTGTAAAGAGGTTTGAGTAAAACCCGAACCCCCATTCTTCCAGGGGAACCTCCATAATTACTCCTTGGAGCAATAGTTGTTCTAGTGCCAACAGGAGGGACTCTCTCTTCCGGGGATCCCTTGGCACGTTTGACCTCAAAAAATGGGAAGGAGGAGAGTCTTTCAACTTCAATCTGTATCCCAAACATACTGCGGAGAGCACCTATCTGTTCTGATCGTGTCCCGCCAGGTCTCTGCGAACAACTGGAGTCTTCCCCCCACCCGACTGAGTGGGGGCAACCCTTCAATGAATTTAACTTTGGGGAAGGTTTTGTACCTCTCCTGACCCAGGGTTTCTCATTACCCTGCGATTGTCCCTGATTTTTACCCCCGGGAATTGACCGAGGAGGCCGTCGGAACGGTTTCACAGCCGATGCCCCAGGGACTGGAGAAGCAGGCCTCTTAAAAGAGGGACCTCTAACTCTGTTTTTAACCGGCAAGAGTGTATTTTTACCGCTGGAAATTTTCTGGATATATTTGTCCAGGTCTTCCCTGAATAAGCGTTCACCATGAAATGGGACGCTAACCAGCCATTTTTTACAGGGAGCTTCAGCAGACCAGTTTTTGAGCCATAGAAGCCTACGCATATGTCTACAGACAGCGTAAGGCGGGAGGCCTGATGGATTGAATCCTTTATGGCGTCAACCGCAAAGCTTAAGGCTCTAGGTAGATCAGTTAGGGCAAGGGCCTGCTGATCTGGCAAGTCCCTCAAGACCTGTTTCAACTGATCCTTCACTGCTTAGCAGACCCCACTGCTGGTTGTGTCACCAAGCTTGCTGTAGAAAGAAGCAGATTTTCATAAGGACTCCAATTTTTTATCTATTGGGTTCTTGAACATTATCCACTGGACATGTCAGTGATTTATACACATAAGAGATGGCTGCGTCCACTGTAGGGACCTTCCATTTTTTGATGAACTTATCCTCCATGGGATAGACCACTGGAAATCTCTTGGGGGGAATAAATATTTTCTCAGGATGTTCCCAATCCTGGTAAATGAGCCCTTCCAGTAAAGGGTGAAGTGGAAAAGAACAGACAGTCTGGTGGCTTCTAGCGACCCCAACGAGGAGACAGTAGTGGTTGATGGTTCCGCAAGGTGCATTTTAAATGCTGATCGGACCATGTTAGTCAGAGACTGAACCCATAATCTTTCAGCTTGAGATGCTGAGAAAGGTTCCTCCACTGTTGATTCCTCTATAACAGAATCAACCTCATCCTGATCCCCTTCAGGCAGGTCGATCCCTGTATGGGACTGTTGCTCTGCTAACAGGCACTCTGAAGGAGGAGACGGAGATCGGGCGTGCTTTCCCAGACAGGGAGGCAGCGATCAATGTTGACAATCTCTCTAATCCTCCCAGAGCTGAGGAAAAAACCTCCTCTGTTACATACACAGGTGAACTGAGGACAGCCACAGTACCAAGTACCCCTGCGGGGTCTCTACGGTCACTTACCTCTGAATTTTCAGGGGAGACTGGTGCAGCAGAAGCATGCCCAAGATCCTCAGAGCCCGATGAGACCCCCTTCGCTTCCTGGAAGATTCAGTTCCGGAGCTTCTGGACGGCATATTCCTAAGCCTAAAGCTGAGGTATTCCAGCCGTAAAAACACCACTTTTACTGAGAATAGTCTAGCACACTTGCTGCTATATAACAGTTGGTGTCTACTAAAGTGCCTTTCTAGGGGATGCCTGCATCAACCGCCTCTGTGTGCCTTTTTACTGTTGCTAGCTCTGTCTGTGCACTTCAATAGCCAGCTGTGATTGTGCTTTAAAACACGCTGGACGCCCGCACATGCGCAGTAGCGCCGCGGCGCACACCGAGCGTCATCCACCCGCTCCGCCCCTTTTTCCAGATCGCCTCTATATATAGAGGCGCGTGCACGCGCGCGGGCACGTGCGCCTTCGGCGCCTTTTTTGAAAAAAAAATAAGGAGCTAGATGGGAGCCAGGGTCCCTGCCGCAGGGCCCGGGGATGGATGAGCGCAGCAACAGGGCAGAGGAGACAGCTTCCCAGCAGAGAACTTACCAACTGCCTGGATTTGATTTTGGAAGAAAAAAAATCCACATTACAAGAAAACGAACCATAGCGGCCTCTAGTGTCTAACACAGGTACCGCGGTCTTACACATTTTTTATTTTTTTATTTTTCTTGCCTACTATTAAAATTTTTACATTTTCTCAGTAGTAACAGGCATACACAGAATATTAGCGGGAATACCTTAGGTAACAGGCAGAAAGACAAAATAGGCTTGGGGGTCCCCCAATAGAACCAAGTTCCTGAGGGCCCCCACTTACCTTTTCCTCGCCGCAGGACTCTGTTTGGTCCACAGAAGCCCAAACTTCACCTATCACGGCAGGCATTGTAATTAAACCTTCAGGGACCGGGTTCCCAAGGATTCCACTCCCCTGGACCTGTATAGCACCCTGCACAGAAAACATCTTGGTCGTGGGTATGACCAGAGCTCTGGATCCCAGGGTCCAGCCCTCCTAAGAGAGGCATTACAGGCAAAACCTTGCTCTTCTCTTTGCAAGGCCCGGGTACCGACCGTTTAGCTATGAAGCTTTTTTGGTCGGATCCGGAATAGCTTACTGAGGCCCAAAAGAACCTGTACGCAAGCTCAGTGAAAAACACATGTTACTTCTTGGCCAACACCTTAGACACTGGCAAAAAACTGAGGTGCTCCCGGATGGGAGGGGCTTATATAGGGGAGGGTACTTCCGGTTTTGGAAGTTGCCAGTGCCAGCACCTGAAGGTATCTATATAACCCACATAGTAATGACTATGTCGCTCTGTGTCCCGTGATGTACGAGAAAGAAATATGCACTGTTACTGTACTAATGACACTGGCAGGGAAGAGGCTAGCATCAGGGGCAATCAAAGGGTTAAATGTGTCCCTAGGGGGTGCTTACTGTGTGGGGGATGCTCTGACTGGGAGAACTCAGAGATTCGTGTTCCTGCTTAGCAGGAACACAAGATCTCCATGTTCTCCTGTCAGAACGGCGATCTGCCTTTCTAACCCCATTAGACTTACCGGTAACGGAATTTCCAGGACAGCTACCTGAGAAATAATTGGCTCTGCCCTCTAAAGGAAACACAAATCAGATACAATTTAAAAGGCCCCTCCCTTTCCTCTGACCCTCAGTTGTTTAGAAGATCAAGTAAACCTCCACCAAAAGTGCACCCCGGCAGAGTGGAAAAAAAACGAAAAAAAAAAAAAAAAAACACACCACCACCAGGTAAAACAAGATCGACCAGTGAAAAGTAGCATAGGATGGGAATATAGATGCTGTCCTGGAAGGTTCCTGGAAATACCGTTACCGGTAAGTCTAATGGGGGTTTTCCCCCCTCACCTTCCAGGACAGCTACTTGAGAGGATAAGCAAGATTCTATACCTTAGGGAGGGACAACAGCCTGAAGCACTTTCCTACCAAAAGGAGAGGTCCTGGCTGGAAAGCATCTGAACTCTATAATGTTTTACAAATGCATGAGAGGAGGACCAGACGGCAGCTTTAGAAATTTCTTCCCATGATGCCCCCACTCTTTCTGCCCATGACGTGGCCATGGATCTCGTTGAATGAGCCCTAATTCTAGAAGGAGGGATGCGACCTGACGCTTTGTATGCTTCACAAAATAGCTTCCCTAATCCACCTAGCAATAGAGCTTTTAGAGGCTTTGGACCCCTTCTTGGAGCCACTGAATAACACCAATAGCTGGGAGGAACTCCTAAAACCACTGGATTTCTCTAGGTAAAGCAGAAGACATCTCTACATCTAAAAGACTAAATCTTTCTTCCTCCGCATTCTTGGGAGAGGTACAGAAACTAGGCAGGAATACCTCCTGGGACCTTTGAAAATTTGAAGATCCTTTGGGCAAATAGAAAGGATCAGGCCTAATCACTACCCTGTCCTCTAGAATCCTCAGAAAAGAGTCTTTACAGGAAAGAGACTGCAGATCAAGAATCCTTCTTCCCAACGTAATAGCCAAAGGGAAGGGAATCTTCAAGGAAATTAATTTCAGGGAAGCCTCATGCAAAGGCACAAAAGGAGCCCTTGTTAGAACATTTAACACTAACGACAGATCCCAGGGAGGAATATGTTTAATGACCTTAGGCGTCTGTCTAGATCTGGCTGAAAGGAACCTCCTGACTAAGGGATCATCCGCTAGTCTCTTATCTGAAAACAAAGACAGGGCCATAACCTGAACCCTAAGGGTTCTGACAGAGTCCTTTCTCCACTCCCCTGTGCAAAAAGTCCAATATACAGGGAGTGGAAAGAGAGTCTAAACCGGATTTCTTTGCCAGGAAATAAAAGTTTTACAAACTTTCCCATAGATTCTTCTTGTGACCAACTTACGGCTACTCAGGATTAGTTTGAATAACCTTCTCTGAAAACCCCCTCAACTGTAAGATGCGCCGCTCAGCCTCCAGGCCGTCAAATGGAAGGTCTGAGGGTTTGGATGCAACACTGGTAGATCATTCCGATCTGGAAGGGGCCAGGGAAGATTCACAGAGAGGGTCTTCAGAGAGGAAAACCAACTCCTACTGGGCCACCAGGGGGCAATCAGAACAACTTCTGCCCGGTCTTGAATAATCTTTCGAACTACTAGAGGTAAGAGGGGAGACGGGGGGGGGGGGAAACATAGGCCAGAGTGAAATCCCACGGGAAGGAGAGAGCATCCGTCCCCAAGGACTCCGTCTCTCTCTACAGAGAGAACGCCGGCAGTTTTCTGTGGAGACTGGAGGCAAAAAGATCCACTGTGGGAAGACCCCATCTTAGCACAATTTCCCAGAACGTGCCTTGATGTAGTTCCCAACAGCTGGAACTGATGCTCACTCTGCTCAGATAGTCCGCCAGTGCATTCTCTGACCCCTTTGATGTGGACTGCCCTGATTGAAGTGACATTGATCTCTGCCCAGGACAGAATCTGTTGTGTTAGCATTAGAATTGACTCCGAACGAGTGCCCCCTTGCTTGCTCAGGTACGCCACCCGTTGAGGCATTGTCTGAGAAAATTAATAGGTCTCTTGAATAGACCCTATCTTGCAGAGCAAGAAGAGCTTTCCCCACAGCTAGTAGTTCCCTGAAATTTGAGGAATGGCCTGCCTCCTCTGGCAACCAGGCTCCCTGGGCCTGCCAGCCCTGAGTGTGTGCACCGCAGCCCCACAGACTGGCATCTGTGGTAACTTTCACTGGAGCATGTTGTGCCCAGTTCTTTCCTCCCTGCAGGTGTTCCCGCTGCTCCCACCAGGAGAGATTGAGAAAATCCTCTCTTAGCAGCTGCACCAGCTGATCTAGAGAATTCTTCCTGCGATCCCAATGGCACAAGAGAAACATCTGAAGGGGTCTGGAGTGTAACTGGGCCCACGGTACCCCTGGGATGGCTGCAGTCATTAACCCCAATAACTGCATGATACGCCGAAGGGAGGACTAAGGGAGCAACTTGAAGGCCTGCACGGAGAGAAGAAGTTTCCAAAAATTTTCCTCGTTAAGAAAAATCTTTTGGGCAACAGAGTCCATTAGATAACTCAGGAGAAGTATGCTTTGGGAGGGCACCAGACAGGACTTCTGCTGGTTGACTTTACACCCCAACTTCTGAAAAGTCTGCAAAACCAACTGCAGATCCTGAAAAAGGGACTGTCTCCATCAAAGATCAAAGTTGTCTAGATATGGGACGATCGTTACACTTTGATCCGGAAAAAGGGCATGACTTCGGCCATGATCTTTGTAAAAATCCTGGGTGCTATCGAGAGACCAAAAGGAAGAGCATTGAACTGCCAATGACTTGGCCTATTGTCCATGAGAATTGCAAATCTGAGGAACCTTCAGTGGCTTTGGCAGATTGGTACATGAAGATAAGCGTCCTGAAGATACAGGGTTACCATGAAAACCTCTGGCAATAACAGATTTCTCACAGAATAAATATTTTCCATCCGGAAACATCTGTAGAGAATAAATTTGTTCAGGACGCTTACATTTATGACCATACGGAAGCCGCCGGAAGCTTTTTGAACCAAAAAGATGTGGGAATAAAATCCCAGGAATTTTGGAGTTTCCAGAACAGGAGAAATAACCCCTTCTGTTTCCCACACTGAAATTAGACTCAACATGGCTTGCCATCTCTCTTGGTCTCTCAGCAAATGGGTAAGAAAAAATCTCGACACTTTCTAACATTTGAAGAATAAAGGAATTGTCGGAAATCTCCGCCCATTCTTTGACGAAATGGCACAACCTACCCCTATTCTGGCATCACTGGGGATTCTTGGAAGGGGCTGAAGGAGCAAAGAGTCCCCCCTTTTTGCTTATCTTTGTTAAAAGACCACTTTTTCTTCGCCTGTTGGTTTTAAAATTAACCTGGTTCTGGAAACCAGCTCATCTGGCTGAATTAATGAGAGCAGAGGCTCTGGCTGCATCAGCCAAGAAGGCAACTGACTTGGCAATGAGTGGGAGAGACTCCCTAATCTCCTCTTTGGGGGTGTCGGATGAAAGAAGATCGTCCAGACGCTGAACCCATACGTCCAAATTAGAGCTGCCACGACGTAATCGATTACGTCGACTACGAAAATACGTCGACATGCATGAAAGGCGTCAACGCGTCACACTCATCTCGCGGTCTCATCATCTCGCGGGTAATGGCGGGTGCTGCTCCTGCTTCTGGGAATGGAGAAAGTTCCAGTCTAGCACGAAAAGCTAAACCACGACTTTCAAAAGTATGGGAATTCTTTAAACAGAGGCCAGATAAAATGGTCCTTTGTTCCCTTTGCAAAACCGAAATGGTGTACCATGGCAGCACAACTGCGATGCACGAGCACCTCAAAATAAAACATCCTGGCACTCTCCGACCTCAAAACGGATGAGCCATCTTTGTAAGTACTGTATACCAGGGCTCGACAAATCCCGGGCGCCAGGTCGCCATTGCGACTAGAATTAGCGACCTGGCGCCTGGGGCAGCACAGCTGGGGTATCCTGTGTCTCCGCGCCCCCCCTCCGCGGGATCGCGTCCGGCCGCGCCGGCCGGTAATTGAGGCCGCGGCTTTGCGGCCTTCTGCAGGCCTATGCTTCCTTCTGCGAACTAGCGCCATCTTGTGGTGGCAGTTGGTATGACAATCAGCAATGCTAATGGAGTTTCCCTGTCTGTTTTCCCTGCCATCTCCTTCCCTCTAATTAGAACCCCCAAACATTATATATATTTTTTATTCTAACACCCTAGAGAATAAAATGGCGGTTGTTGCAATACTTTGTCTCACCGTATTTGCGCAGCAGTCTTACAAGCGCACTTTTTTGGGAAAAAATACACTTTTTTTTTTTTAATAAAAAAATAAGACAACAGTAAAGTTAGCCCAATTTTTTTTTATATTGTGAAAGATAATGTTACGCTGAGTAAATTGATACCCAAACATGTCACGCTTCAAAATTGCGTCCGCTCGTGGAATGGCGACTAACTTTTACTCTTTAAAATCTCCATAGGCGACGTTTAAAAAATTCTACAGGTTGCATGTTTTGAGTTACAGAGGAGGTCAAGGGCTAGAATTGTTGCTCTCGCTCTACCGATCGCGACGATACCTCACATGTGTGGTTTTAATACCGCTTTCATATGCGGGCGCTACTCACGTATGCGTTCGCTTCTGCGCGCGAGCTCGGCGGGACAGGGCGCGTTCCTGGCTCCTAACTTTTTTAGCTGGCTCCTAGATTCCAAGCAAATTTGTCAAGCCCTGCTGTATACTTAATTATTGCAATTCGTTTTGGGAGTCAAGATTAATTAATATATGCTAGTAATTATGGATACATCATTATTAGTGCATGCTCAGGGGTACCCATTTGTTGCTGTGCGCTTTGCTAATTGCTTTTTTGTAGTGGCCATCTCACATTTTTTTTAATGTTTCATAAGGCACTTTGCAGCCCTCGGTGTCTTGCTGATCTGGGGATCCCTCAGGGCATGGTTGACAAAACTAACAGCAATCTGACCAGCACACCTGAGAGAAGAGATGCCATGCTTTTCTTCCAAAATACGCAGAGCAGCGACAACATTTGCACTGCAGCATTATGCAGCTACAACATTGGCCATGGATATCTCAAACCTTTTCTACTAGATGAAATACAATATTGTATTCATAATTAAACATAGTTATTAATCACATTCAGTTCATAATATTATGCAGAATTGCAGATTTACTAACCTACCCGTACACTCTTTGAAATACAGTACATTATTAGCATTGTGCATTCATAGATTTCATGTTGGTTAAACTTGGTTCCTACTTCCTAAGGTTATTAATTATTGTGTGTTTTTTTTTCCTCAGGAAGAGGCAAAGCTGTGTACAGGATTTCTTCTTTCATAAAAAGAATGTCACTGTTTGCACACCCCAAATGGCCGTTACACATACCAATAACATACTCAACATGATTGTAAAAGATGAGACCTCTTTCTAGTGTAGACGGTCATAGATTTCGTGAGATGATCAACACGTTTTACCCAGGATACACACTTCCCTCCAGGTCCCATTTCACCAAGCTGAGGAGAATTTTGAAAGATTGAAAGCGTCACTCAAAGATGTGAAAACAAAAATAGCTCTCACCACAGACGCATGGACCAGTATTGCCACAGAGGCATACTTGGGTGTCACATGCCACTTCATTAATGAAGACTGAATAGTGCCCTTTGAGAACGTTTACAGGAAACGAAACTAGTCAGGGCGGTGCAACGCACTGACATCACTACCACGTGACCCCGCCAGCACGGGCGAACGCTACCACTATGTTGGTGTAGTATTTATGCCGGCTTTTTTAAATTTTTACTTTGTATTTGTATGCCTCGCGAGTTTGGAATAAACGTATCTGGAGGTAATACACTACTCGAGTCCCCTTCTCTTTCCTTCATGTGCCTGCATTCGATCTTGGAGGCCTGCTTCGTGTTAGCTGAAGTGACAGTGTGTACTAGGAGCTAGTACCAGGATTACGGTTTGGTGACACCTTTTGGATTTCTGGAACCATCATCTGTACCCCGCAGAGGGTGATATCTGCAGGCTCTTTAGACCTTGCCACAGAGGAGGTCCAACACTTCTGGTAAAGTAACCATCTTCTAACCATTCTCACCGTGGTGGATGTGATTATTCCTTTTGGTCTGTGTGGACTTTCCTGGGATATTTCTTCTGTCTTCAACATCTTTAGAAGAGCCCTCCATTTCTCATCTGTGAAGCATTGGTTATATTGGACAAGTTTTTTGCCTTCCAACTTTTTCTTTTTTTCATTTTTTGGTGTTGTAAAAAGTTTTTTAAGGGACTTTTTGTATTACATTATTGTACGTCACTTCATTGTGACTCTATGGTTATCTTATATTAATCACTGATTTCCTTGATTCCTACTTCACCCCGAGTCTCACTTAGGGTGGTTGTGGACTAAGACACTACAGTGGATGTTCACTCTATTTACGGTTATGAGGTTTGCTTATTTTATTTATTTTCAATTAATTCACATTAGAATAATTTATTATTCTTTTTCATTTATATTGGGCGCGATAATTTTTTGCACTTATTAATGAAGACTGGAATCTTACATCGTACAATCTGGCCACTTGAAGATCAGCACACAGCTGAAAACATTGCTAACTGGGTGGAAAAAGCAGCTGAGAAGTTTGAGATATCCATGGCCAATGTAATTGTAGTTGTCCATGATAACACTGCAAATGTTGTCGCTGCTCTGCGTATTTTGGAAGAAAAGCATCATGGCATCTCTTCTCAGGTGTGCTGGTCATACATTGCAGTTAGTTGTCAACCATGCCCTGAGGGATCCCCAGATCAGCAAGACACTGAGGGCTGCAAAAGTGCCTTGTGGAACATTTAAAAAAAAAAAAAGTGAGCTGGCCACTACAAAGCTTAAAGCAAAGCAGCAACAAATGGGTACCCCTGAGCTAGGGCTGGGAAAAAAATCGATTTTAATCTTGAATCGAGTTTTGAGTTCAAATCGATTCAGATTTGAAGAAAATCGATTTTTTTTTATTTTATTTTTTTATTATTATTATTTTTTCTTCACAGTTTCCATTGCAGGGCTGCAGGGGGCGTATCCAGAATGGCAGTGGGCGGCGTTACCCCAATTACATCTACTCGTCGCATGTAAAACTAACTAACCGCAAGCCGCCGTCTGCCTACCTGATCAGCGTGTCATGCAGACAGATGGCGGCCATTGCAGTGTTCAAAAGCCGCGCCTCCCGAGTCCTCGTCGTCTGTGATAGGCGGAACACTCAATTTCACAGCAGGCAGTGTTCAGCCTATCATGGACATCCTCTCATCCTCGTCTGTGTTATGAGGATGAGCGGATGTCCGTGATAGGCGGAACACTGAATGCTGGGAAATTGAGTGTTCCGCCTATCACAGACGAGGAGGAGGCACGGCTTTTGAATACTGGAATGGCCACCGGTGTAGCAGTAAAATCCGTATCCCATTAAAATCTGCATCAGGTACGGGCACAGTGAGTGAGGCATGGGCACAGTGAGGCATGGGCACAGTGCAATTCAACTAAGAGTAACCTCAGGAATTTTTGTTGTTTTATTAGCTAAATCCAAATACAGTATTAATAATTTGGATGTTTAACAATCTTTGTTGCACACAGCACACTGACTTTCAGTTAGAGAAAGGGTTTGCCTTTGCAATTTTGTTTGTTGATGCACTTTAATTAATATAATAAAAAAATAAATAAAATCGAATCGAAAATCGAGTTTTTTATAAAAATAAAAAAAAATTGCAGATTTTTTTGGGGGGGAAAATCGCCCAGCCCTACCCTGAGCATGCACTAATAAATGATGTATCAGTAAGATGGAACAGTACTTTACACATGATCAGCTGCCTGCTTGAACAGAGGTGGCCTGTGGCTGCAACTCTTTCCGATCCTGATGTCACACCACGAGGGAAGCGCTTCCTGGATTTAAAACACGATCAGTGGAGCTTACTTGAGGAAGTGGAACAAGTCCTGAGGCCTTTTGAGTGTGTTACTGTTTTCTTGAGTGGAGAGTCCTATGTGACTGGTTCCGCTCTACCTCCTCTGGTAAAGGGCCTCCAGAAATCGATACAGAGCACAATTTGCGAGACAGCAGCAGTCAAGGCTTTCCAAAGTGTTGCTGCACAGGAGAGGACATCAAGATGGGAGCGGGAAACTAAATTCAGAGATGATGGTGGAGAAAATATATGTCTTATTACAGCAGCCCTGGACCCCAGATTCCGCAAACTAAAATTGATGCCAGCAGAGGACAGTTTAACCACTTAACGACCGCCCACCGCCGATTTACGTCGGCAGAATGGCACGGACAGGCAGAATCACGTAGATCTACGTGATCGCCTTTGTGCAGTTGGGGGGTCCATCCGGACCCCCCTTCACTGCAGTGAGCGGCCGTTAAGTGTTCGGGAGCGATCAGGCATGAGGGGGCGGCCGCTCGATTCCGCCCCCCCCCCCTCTCGATCGCTCCCGGCCAATGAAAATGCTTCCTCCGCCATGTGATGTAAACACAGGCTGGAGGAAGTGATGTCATCTCCCTCGCCGCGGTCTTTTCGTTCCCGGCGCCGAGCAGAGAAGAAGCAGGTTAGTGCTCCAACAGTCCACTGACACGTAGGTACACATAGGCACACAAATCACCCCCCAGATCACCCCAAAGCCCCCAATCACAGTGTCACTGATTGCAGTGATCATTTATTTTACTGATCACTGCATTTAGTGTCATCTGTGATTGTAAAAAGTTGCAGGGCAGTTAGGATTAGGCCCCTTTAGGTCCAGGGTAGCCCCCTAACCCCCCCTAATAAAGGTTTAACCCCTTGATCACCCCCCAGGTAACCCTTTCACCCCCTAACTTCAGCGTCACTAAGCGATTGTTTTTCCGATCGCTGTATTCGTGTCGCTGGTGTTTTAGATAGGCAGTTATTTTTTTTTAGGTTCGCCGCAGGTTTTTATTAGTGTCAGGTACCCCCATATATTATTTTAACCCCCTGATTGCCCCTAGAGTTAACCCTTTCACCAGTGATCGCCGTATAAGCGTCACTGGTGTCACTGGTTAGCCAGTAAGTTATCTAGTTATTTAGGTAACCCGTCAGGTTTTTATATAGCGTCGGGTACCCCCATATTTAACCTAATAAAGGTTTTAACCCCCTGATTGCCCCTAGTTAACCCTTTCACCAGTGATCACCATATAAAGGTTACAGGTGACGCTGGTTGATTAGTTTGCTTTTTATAGCATCAGGGCACCCGCCGTATATAACCCAATAAAGGTTTAACCCCCCTGATCGCCCGGCGGGTGAGATCAATTAGGTTTTAGCGCCAGAGAGGGTCTGCGTCGCCCCAGGCAGTGTTAGGTTAGTTCCAGTAACGCTAACACCCACGCGCAAAGCATACACCCCCCTTAGTGGTATAGTATCTGATCAGATCTATACTAGCATCCCCAGCGGTTTAGGGTTCCCAAAAAACGCAGTGTTAGCGGGATCAGCCCAGATACCTGCTAGCACCTGCGTTTAGCCCCTCCGCCCAGCCCAGCCCAGCCCAGCCCACCCAAGTGCAGTATTGATCGATCACTGTCACTTACCAAACACAACACACATAACTGCAGCGTTCGCAGAGACAGGCCTGATCCCTGCGATCGCTAACAGTTTTTTTGTAGCGTTTGATATATTTGCTGACGACAGTCAGGTGCTTTTTTTCCTGTGAATCTTACTAGTGTACCCCTAAATTTAGAGCCCAAAATGGCAAGACGAAGGTACACTAGTAAAGAGGCCTACGAGATTCTGAGCATGACAGATAGTGAAGAGGAGGTCACGTATCTGTCAGATTCAGGCTCAGAATATCTTCCCGTAGAAGACAGTGACGTCAGCGGCCCCACGTCAGATAGCTCTGACGACGAAGTTGAGGTCCCTGCTAAGGTCAGGTGTACCCGATCCCGATCTTCTGAGGTTGTTGAGGAGCAAGAACCGCAGGTCTCTCGTATCATGGACCAGAGTAGTACTAGCGCCGCTATTCCTTCTGGTGAACTGGCAAGCACCAGCGGCCTAGTACAGCCTGGACGTACATCCAGCACTGCAGTAACACTTGGTGACGTGGCGAGTCCCATAAGTGCAGTTCAAGCTGGCGAGGTGGCAAGCACAAGTAGTGTCCCGCTGCCACCAAGAAGACAAAGGCAGGCCCGTCGTGCCCATACTGCCCTTCCTGCAGAATTCGCCTATCCTGATTGGGTCCCCACCACTTCTGCAGAACCCGTACTTCCCCCATTCACTGCCCAACCCGGTATTCAGGTGGAAACAGCTGATTTTATTCCAATTGATTTTTATTCGCTGTTTTTCACGGAAGATCTCTATAGATCTATTGTGGACCAGAGTAATTTATATGCTGGTCAATTTATCGCCGCTAACCCCCAGTTGCCTAAAATTGCCAGAAATTGGAAACCAATTACGGTTTCCGAATTTAAGACCTTTCTGGGCCTTTCCCTCAACATGGGCACACATAAATTTCCGTCATTGCGTGCTTATTGGTCCACGCACCCAATTGACCACATGCCCGTGTTCTCTGCCTCCATGTCCAGGGCACGATACGAGCAGATTTTGCGGTTCATGCACTTCAACGACAATGAACTTTGTCGTCCACGTGGGGACCCTGAATACGACCGGCTCTATAAAATTCGGCCCCTCATAAACCACTTCAACGAACGTTTTGCAGCCTTGTTTACTCCCGATCAAGTTGTCTGCGTTGATGAGTCCCTGATTAAATTTTCTGGCCGCTTGTCTTTCAAGCAGTACCTTCCCAGCAAGCGTGCCAGATACGGGGTCAAGCTCTACAAGTTCTGTGACAGGGCAACAGGCTATGTAGTGAACTTTACGGTTTATGAGGGAAAAGACAGTCAGATTGAGTCGGTCAACTGCCCGGATTACATAGGGAGCGCTGGCAAGATAGTGTGGAACTTGGTGTCACCCTTATTCGGAAAGGGGTACCACTTGTATGTGGACAATTATTACACGAGCGTGCCACTGTTTAGTCACTTGTTTGATCATAAGATTGGAGCATGTGGCACCGTGCGACCTAATCGCCGGGGCTTTCCCCAGCGGCTTGTAGATGCCCGTCTTAGGCTGGGGGAGAGAGCCTGCTTGAAGTGTAATAACTTGCTCGCTATGAAGTGGAGGGACAATAAGAATGTTTTCCTTCTTACCTCCCTTCATGCAGACACGACAGTCCAAATTCGTACGGCGACTGGTGTTGTGGAGAAACCCCTCTGTGTCCACGAATATAACCAAAATATGGGAGGGGTGGACCTCAACGACCAGTTGATGGCGCCGTATCTAATTGACCGTAAGGCGAGACGCTGGTACAAAAAAGTGTCTCTATCATTATTCCAATTGGCTTTGCTGAACGCTCATGTGCTATACAGAGCTTCAGGCGGGACGTTATCTCTTCTAAAATTCCAGAATGAGATAGTCACAGAACTCCTGTATCCAGGCGGTTCTGCACCTCACCATCCCCAACCAAATGCAGTAAGCCGGCTGCATGAGAGGCATTATTCGTATGTCCTCCCGAGTACCCCTACCCAAAGCCACCCCCAAAAAAGATGTCGTGTCTGTAGCAAGCGCGGATTTAGGCGTGACACCCGTAGTTTTTGTCCACTCTGTCCTGACAAGCCTGGTCTTTGCCAAGGTGAATGTTTTGAACGCTACCACTCAAAAGTGAAGTTTTAGCGTAGGGTACAGCATTTCACAGACAAGGACACACTTGCACAGGGTCTCCCAAGATGCCATTACATTTTGAGAGACCCGAACCATTACAGTTGTAAAGTTACAAAAAAAAGTGTAAAAAAGAAAAAAAAAAAACGTAAAAAACAAAACACAAAAAAAATAAAATCAAAAAACCAAAAATAGTTATCGTTTTATTGTTCTCTCTCTCTCTATTTTCTCTCTATTGTTCTGCTCTTTTTTACTGTATTCTATTCTGCAATGTTTTATCATGCTTGCTTTTCAGGTATGTAATTTTTTGTTTTCAGGTGCGCCATTCAACTGCAGCGCGGAATTATTTATCTTGACAGCAACAGCGTTTGCTCCCACGATACATAAAGCCGTGACTCCAGTGCTGTAGGAGGTGATTTCACCACCACAGTTAAAAAAAAGAGCATATATGCGGAAGCATGGGGGCAGCAGGGGCGGAGTAGCGATTTTGCTCCTAATGCCGCGTACATACGGTCGAAATTCCGACGGAGGCCTGCCCGTGGAAAATTCCGACCGTGTGTACGCGGCATAACTTTTTTGCGGGAGGATGCCCCCATGCTTCGGCATATATATATTTTAGGCACAGGTTGCGTTAAAACATTTTTTTATTTTTTACTAGGTTTTGTTTTGGTATTTGCTTTGCAGGTATGGCATGGTAAGGTCTTACTGTTGTACTGTAATGTTACTTTGTTTTAATGTTAACCACCATTTGCTTAGCAGGTACGCCATTCAGTTGCAGCGCAGATCTATTTATCTTGACAGCAACAGCGTTTGCTCCCACGATACATAAAGCCGTGACTCCAACGCTGTAGGAGGTGATTTCACCACCACAGTTAAAAAAAAAAGCATATATGCCGAAGCATGGGGGCAGCAGGGGCGGAGGAGCGATTTTGCTCCTAATGCCGCGTACATACGGTCGAAATTCCGACGGAGGCCTGCCCGTGGAAAATTCCGACCGTGTGTACGCGGCATAACTTTTTTGCGGGAGGATGCCCCCATGCTTCGGCATATATATATTTTAGGCACAGGTTGCGTTAAAACATTTTTTTATTTTTTACTAGGTTTTGTTTTGGTATTTGCTTTGCAGGTATGGCATGGTAAGGTCTTACTGTTGTACTATAATGTTACTTTGTTTTAATGTCAACCACCATTTGCTTAGCAGGTACGCCATTCAGTTGCAGCGTGGATCTATTTATCTTGACAGCAACAGCGTTTGCTCCCACGATACATAAAGCCGTGACTCCAACGCTGTAGGAGGTGATTTCACCACCACAGTTAAAAAAAAAAGCATATATGCCGAAGCATGGGGGCAGCAGGGGCGGAGGAGCGATTTTGCTCCTAATGCCGCGTATATACGGTCGAAATTCCAACGGAGGCTTGCCCGTGGAAAAGTCCGACCGTGTGTACGCGGCATAACCTTTTATGCTGCGTACATACGGTCGAAATTCCGACGAAGGCTTGACCGTGTGTACGCGGCATAACTTTTTTGCGGGAGGATGCCCCCATGCTTCGGCATATATGCCCATCATTAGAAGTGGGTGGATGAAGGGAGGTATTCTAATGGTGGGCATACCCACCAATCAATCTCTTTTTTTCGTTCAGCCAATAGGCTGTATGAAAAAAAAGATTACAATACATGTCCAACAAGGACCAGCAACGTACTGGTATGTTGCTGGACTTTGAATGTTTATACCAGAATGATGCCTGCGGGTTTAGGTATCATCTTGGTATCATTCTTTTCAGCCAGCGGCCGGCTTTCATGTAAAAGCAATTCTAGCAGATAATTAGCCTCTAGACTGCTTTTACAAGCAGTGGGAGGGAATGTCCCCCCCCCCGGATATAAAAAGCGCCATTGGGAAATTGGGAAAGCATTTTATCACACCGATCTTGGTGTGGTCAGATGCTTTGAGGGCAGAGGAAAGATCTAGGGTCTAACCCCCCAATTTTTTTCAAAAAAAGAGTACCTGTCACTACCTATTGCTATCATAGGGGATATTTACATTCCCTGAGATAACGATAAAAATGGTAAAAAAATAAAATATGGAAGGCACAGTTTAAAAATAAAATAAAAAAGCCAAATAAATAATAAAAAAAAAAAAAAAGCACCGCTGTCCCCCCCCTGCTCTTGCGCAAAGGCGAACGCAAGCGTCGGTCTAGCGTCATATGTAAACAGCAATTGCATCATGCATGTGAGGTATCACCGCGAAGGTCAGATCGAGGGCAGTCATTTTAGCAGTAGACCTCCTCTGTAAATCTAACGTGGTAACCTGTAAAGGCTTTTAAATATGAATGTAGTTTGTCGCCGCTGCGCGTTTGTGCGCAATTTTAAAGCATGTCGTGTTTGGTATCCATGTACTCGGCCTATGATCATCTTTTTTATTTCATCAAACATTTGGGCAATATAGTGTTTTTTAGTGCATTAAAAATAAAAAAAGTGTGTTTTTCCCCCAAAAAATGCGTTTGAAAAATCGCTGCGCAAATACTGTGTGGAAAAAAAAAATGCAACACCCACTATTTTAATCTGTAGGGCCTTTGCTTTAAAAAAATATATAATGTTTGGGGGTTCAACATAATTTTCTTGCAAAAAAATTTTTTTTTTCATGTAAACAAAAACTGTCAGAAAGGGCTTTGTCTTCAAGTGGTTAGAAGAGTGGATGATGTGTGACATAAGCTTCCTAATGTTGTGCATAAAATGCCAGGACAGTTCAAAACCCCCCCAAATGACCCCATTTTGTAAAGTAGACACCTCAAGCTATTTGCTGAGAGGCATGTTGAGCCCATTGAATATTTTTTTTTTGTCCCAAGTGATTGAATAATGACCAAAAAAAAAACAAAATGTACAAAAAGTTGTCACTAAATTATATATTGCTCAAACATGCCATGGGCATATGTGGAATTACACCCCAAAATACATTCTGTTGCTTCTCCTGAGTACGGGGATACCACATGTGTGGGACTTTTTGGGAGCCTAGTCGCGTACGGGACCCCAAAAACCAAGCACCGCCTTCAGGATTTCTATGGGTGTAAATTTTTGATTTCACTCCTCACTGCCTATCACAGTTTCGGAGGCCATGGAATGCCCAGATGGCACAAAACCCCCCCAAATGACCCCATTTTGGAAAGTAGACACCCCAAGCTATTTGCTGAGAGGTATGTTGAGTATTTTGCAGATCTCGCTTTTTGTCACAAAGTTTTGAAAATGTAAAAAAAGAAAAAAAAAAAAGAAAAAAAAATGTCTTTCTTAATTTTCAAAAACAAATGAGAGCTGTAAAATACTCACCATGCCTCTCAGCAAATAGCTTGGGGTGTCTACTTTCCAAAATGGGGTCATTTGTGGGGGTTTTGGGCTATTTTGACATTTTATGGCCTTCAAAACTGTGATAGGTAGTGAGGAGTGAAATCAGAAATTTATGCCCTTAGAAACCTTGAAGGCGGTGCTTGGTTTTTGGGGTCCCGTACGCGGCTAGGCTCCCAAAAAGTCCCACACATGTGGTATCCCCGTACTCAGGGGAAGCAGCAGAATGTATTTTGGGGTGTAATTTCACATATAACCATGGCATGTGTGAGCAATATATCATTTAGTGACAACTTTTTGTACATTTTTTTTTTTTCTTTTTGTCATTATTCAATCATTTGGGACAAAAAAAAAAAATATTCAATGGGCTCAACATGCCTCTCAGCAAATAGCTTGGGGTGTCTACTTTCCAAAATGGGGTCATTTGGGGGGGTTTTGTGCCATCTTGGCATTTTATGGCCTTCAAAACTGCGATAGGTAGTGAGGAGCGAAATCAAAAATTTATGCCCTTAGAAACCTTGAAGGCGGTGCTTGGTTTTTGGGGTCCCGTACGCGGCTAGGCTCCCAAAAAGTCCCACACATGTGGTATCCCCGTACTCAGGAGAAGCAGCAGAATGTATTTTGGGGTGTAATTTCACATATGCCCATGGCATGTGTGAGCAATATATCATTTAGTGACAACTTTGTGCAAAAAAAAAAAAGTTTGTCATATTCCCGCAACCTGTGGCAAAATATAAAATATTCCATGGACTCAACATGCCTCTCAGCAAATAGCTTGGGGTGTCTACTTTTCAAAATGGGGTAATTTGGGGGGGTTTTGTGCTATTTTTGCATTTTATGGCCTTCGAAACTGTGATAGGTAGTGAGGAGTGAAATCAAAAATTTACGCCCTTAGAAATCCTGAAGGCGGTGCTTGGTTTTTGGGGCCCTGTACGCGGCTAGGCTCCCAAAAAGTCCCACACATGTGGTATCCCCGTACTCAGGAAAAGCAGCAGAATGTATTTTGGGGTGCAATTCCACATATAACCATGGCATGTGTGAGCAATATATCATTTAGTGACAACTTTTTGTACATTTTTTTTTTCTTTTTGTCATTATTCAATCATTTGGGACAAAAAAAAAATATTCAATGGGGTCAACATGCCTCTCAGCAAATAGCTTGGGGTGTCTACTTTCCAAAATGGGGTCATTTGGGGGGGTTTTGTACTGCCCTGCCATTTTAGCACCTCAAGAAATGAGATAGGCAGTCATAAATTTAAAGCTGTGTAAATTTCAGAAAATGTACCCTAGTTTGTAAACGCTATAACTTTTGCGCAAACCAATAAATATACGCTTATTGACATTTTTTTTACTAAAGACATGTGGCTGAATACAATTTGGCCTAAATGTATGACTAAAATTGAGTTTATTCGATTTTTCTTATAACAAAAAGTAGAAAATATAATTTTTTTTCAAAATTTTCGGTCTTTTTCTGTTTATATCGCAAAAAATAAAAATCGCAGAGGCAATCAAATACCATTAAAAGAAAGCTCTATTTGTGGGAAGAAAAGGACGCAAATTTCATTTGGGTACAACATTGCATGTCCGCACAATTTACAGTTAAAGCAGCGCAGTGCCGAATCCCAAAAACAGGCCTGGTCCTAATGGCCCGAAATGGTCCGGGGCTTAAGTGGTTAAAAGTTCACCTCAAGGTCCAAGCTCTTGCTCTTGAAGAGAAAAGAAGATATGAGGAAGAGCAAACACATCAACATCAATGTGAGGAACAACAGTCAGCCAGTGCAGACATGACATTTTCAGAGCAGAGGCAAGTGTCTGTTGGACACTTTGCTCGGTTCAGATTCAGATGACCACCACAGTAATGGTGAGGATGACACTGGTCACATCCAAGGTCAAGAAACTCACAGTGAGAGCCCATTCACACAGGGGCGGCACGACTTGTGCCGCGACTGTGCTGGGCGATCTCAAGACTACTTCAAAGCAGACTTCCAAAATGACTTCTGTATAGAAGTCAATGGAAGTTGCCTTGAAGTAGTACAGGAACCTTTTTCTAAGTCGGAGCGACTTCAGTCGCTCCGCTTAGAACGGTTCCATTGTACAGAATGGGACGCGACTCGTCAGGCAGCTGAGACGCCTGACGAGTCGCCCCTGTGTGAATGGGGTCTGAAGTTGTGAGGAATGAGAGATACACATGTATTTTAGTGAGCAGGCTATTCCAAAGGAAGAAAATCCGCTGAAATGGTGGAAGGAAAATGAAGAGGTTTCCCATCTTGGCCATGCTGGCAAAGAGTTAATTGTCTGTGCCTGCAACATCATCCCCATCTGAAAGGCTTTTCTCAGTTGCTGGCAACATTGTGACTAAAAAAAAGAGCAAGCCTAACTTCAGAGCATGTCGATATGCGAACCTTCCTCCATTGCAATGCTATATAATATTGCATTGCAATGGAGTAAGTAACACAGGCCCCCAACCTTTTGCACTGTTCATGTTGGGCTGTATTTATGTTGAGATGGCTGCCTTCGGGTAATCTTTGCACTGTATTGTAGGGTGACCAGACATCCCCGGTTTCTGGGGATAGTCCCCAGATTGAGGACACTGTCCCCGGACCAAGTCTGTCCCCGGTTTTGTCCCCGGATTGGATTTGAACAGGGGCTGGGGCAATTTCAAAGTAGTAAGGTTACAACATAATGCCTTCAGAATGCATCTTTTGCAAAGTGTTAGGCAGAATTTATATGGCATTTTCATGCCCTAAAGTGTTACATTTTATTTTTTGGCACTTTATTTTTGTATATGTCTTTCATGTGTTTTGCACACACAGTGTTGAGCAGCAGTGCTTTTGTTGAATTTATATGGCATTTTTGAATGCTTCTGGATTAATGGAAATGCCATTATGGCGTTATTCGTGCCTGATGCTAAAGTGTTGTTTACATTTTATTTTTGGCAATTTTGTATACTGTAAAAACTTCAACCACATTGAAGTATTTTTTGGAAATTTTTTTATAAAAATGGAATTATTATATTAGAAGTTGTACTTATTTTTTGTAAAGTTATCCAAAGGATTAATTAGCTAATCACAAAAAGAACACACTAGATTAAATAAAAAAATAAAATAAAAATAATCGTTATAGTCGATGACTAATTGAAAAAATAATCGCTAGATTAGTTGACAGACAAAATAATCGTTAGTTGCAGCTCTAGTCCAAATTCCTAGCCACACAGGTGGATGCTACAGCTGGACCCGAGGAGAAAGCTGAAGCATCCCAGGCCTTACGCAGCAAGGAGTCGGCCTTCCTGTCCATTTGATCTTTCAGGACCCTTGAGTCTTCAAAAGGACAAGTCTGACCTTTTGGACACCTGTGACATAGGGGCATCCAGTCTAGGACATTTAAAAAAAGTCTCCTCGAATTCAGACTGAAAAGGAAATCTCCTTTTGTGCCCTTTAGACTGGAATAACCTCCTCTCAGGTTCCTTCCACTCTGCAAGAATCATATCCTTAAGTGACTGGTGCACCGGAAAAGCTCTCGATTTCCACCCCTGTAGGCCCCCATTACATTTTATCTTGTACAGATTGGACCAGCTGTGGCATCTCAATCTGTTCCAAGGTATATATTTACTTTAAAAGTTTGTCAATATCTTCCACTGGAAAAAGATACTTAGAGCTACCCGTATCTTCCTCCGATGCGGAATCCCCATCAGATGAAGAACTTGGGTTCTCCCCTTCTTCCAGATCAAAAGCATTGTGAGAACTAATGGTCTCGGACGCTCACAGAGGAAGGGGTCTAGCCGAGGCTGAAGGCTCTTGAGCTATGGAACTGGATGAGGAGGGTTCCAGCCCTGCTACTCTGCCATTAAAGAACTGGAAGGAGGCCACTACATAGAAGACATTAACTCTTTTAAAGATACAGTCTCTGAATTAGCTCTGGATGGAATACAATCCCCACAAAATAGTTTTTTATAACTATCAGAGAGCCTGGCCCTACAGTTCCCGCATTTCATCTTCACCGGTTTGGCCTCGAAAAAAAAGTAGAAACAGGAACCATAAAAAAAAACAAAAAAACGATCCCTTGCTGTAGAACTACAGACAAGGGCTTACCTTGGGGGCTGTATGGGACCCGGAGGCTGCCGCTGGTTCAATCCGAGCGGATGCTCCATCCTCAGACCTGTCCTCAAGCTCTATCAGGCGAGCGGAGATCGGCCGGAGAAATAGGCTGCTGTATTCCTGCTAGAAATGCGCCTGTCTGGCGTTCAGCAGACTGTTCCCTAGGCATCATGAGTGTATTGCGCCGTGCTCCTTATAAAAAAACGGCGCCCGGAAGTGCGTCACGTGACTTCCGGTTGCGTCGCCATCTTGCCGCATCACCGAAAGTCCTCCGACGCCATCTTGGTACACCTCGACGAAGCACAAGGAGGACAAGGTTCCACACAGCAGAGCTGGGGATAAAAACTTAAGGAAGTTGCCACCATTTCCTCAGCCAGGTAGGCAAGTAGCTCCGAATAGGGAACCCTTCTGGACAGAACTCCTCCTGGGAGTACATGACTAAAACACACCCAGGACTTGGCCACAACTAGTCCTGGACGACACCAGAGAAGGGGGGTCCACCAACCACAGTTACCAGACCCAAGAAAAACAAAAAACGTGTCGGTGCTCTCCTGCAGAGTCTGGAAACACAAAACAACTGAGGGTCAGAGGAAAGGGAGGGGCCTTTTAAATTGTATCTGATTTGTGTTTCCTGTAGAGGGCGGAGCCAATCATCTCTCAAGCAGCTGTCCTGGAAGGCGAGTGGGGAAAAACCTACGTTAGACTTACCGTTAACGGTATTTCTACGAACCTTCCAGGACGGCACACCTGAGAGATGAGGGCTCCTCCCTACAGGAAACACAATCAATTGACAGCTTGTTATAAGGCCCCACCCTTCCCCTTGATCCCCAGTATGCTATAAAGTAATCCCAAACTGGTTCACAAGGGACATAGCTGCTCCATATAGGTACTTACCACCTAGCGTTTAGCTTATTTTTCCCTCCACATAGGGCGGGAAGTAGGCCTGCCATCCTGGAAGGTTCGTAGAAATACCGTTACCGGTAAGTCCAACGTAGGTTTTCTCCTATCACCTTCCAGGACGGCACACCTGAGAGGATAAACAAGTAACCACAGGCCTACTTTCAGGGTGGGACCACAGCTTGTAGGACCTTCCGGCCGAAGGCCAAGTCTTGCTGTGACAACACTTCCACACGATAGTGCTTCAGGAACGTATGTTGACTGGACCAGGTGGCCGCGCTGCGGATTTGTTCCCAGGAGGCCCCTGCTTTTTCAGCCCAGGAAGCTGCTAGTGATCTGGTTGAATGAGCTTTGACTTTAGCTGGTGCTTGCTTCCCAGAGCATTCATAAGCTCTAGAGATAGCTTCTCTGATCCATCTGGAAACTGAGGCTTTAGAGGCCTGAAGTCCCTTCCTGGGTCCAGTGTACAAAATGAGTAGATGATTAGATCTCCTAAAACTTTTTGTTCTTTTTAGATAGGTAAGGAGACACCTTCTTACCTCAAGACAATAAAATTTATTTTCTTTCTCATTTTTTTGGTTTATCACAAAAGGACGGCAATATTATGTCTTGCGTCCTATGAAATAAGGATATCACTTTTGGTAGATACAAGGGATCTGCTCTGAGGGTGACTCTGTCTGGCTGTACCAGTAGGAAAGGTTCCTTTATGGACAGTCCCTGCAAATCCCCTACCCTCCTGGTTGTAGTAATAGCTAACAGAAATGCTATTTTTAAAGTTAGAAACTTAAAGGGAACCTCTTCTATAGGTTCAAACGGGTGTTTAGATAACGCCTCTAACACCGTAGTCAGGTCCCAAGGTGGAAAACCACCTTTAAAAAAGGACCGGGGAAAACTCTTTCCCTTGCTAACAGAAAAAAACGCTTAATGAGGTCCTCTTTTGCCAGTCTTTTCTCAAGATAGACTGAGAGGGCCGCTATTTGAACCGGAAGGGTACTGACTGTTAAGCCTTTGTCTACTCCGTCTTGGAGAAACTCCAAGATAACCGGAACAGAAGTGGAGGTCATCTGTATTTCTATACCCCAGGAGCAGAAAGTCTTCCAAACTTTTGAGTAAATCTTTTTAGTAGGGTTGTCCCGATACCACTTTTTTAAGACCGAGTACAAGTACCGATACTTTTTTTCAAGTACTCGCCGATACCGATTACCGATACTTTTTTTCAATGTCATGTGACAGTTTGAAAGATGGGGACTGATAGGTGGCACTTATGGGCACGGATCGATGGCACTTATGGGCACTGATAGGTGGCACTGATAGGTGGCACTTGTGGGCACTGATAGGTGGCACTGATAGGTGGCACTTGTGGGCACTGATAGGTGGCACTTGTGGGCACTGATAGGTGGCACTTGTGGGCACTGATAGGTGGCACTTGTGGGCACTGGTAGGTGGCACTGATTGCACTACAAGAGTGCAATCAGTGCCATCTATCAGTGCCCACAAGTGCCACCTATCAGTGCAATCAGTGCCCATAAGTGCCACCTATCAGTGCAATCAGTGGCATCTACCAGTGCCACCTGATAGGTGGCACTGGTAGATGGCACTGATTCCACTGATAGGTAGCACTTGTGGGTACTGATAGGTGGCTGGCACTGAAATGCTGCGGGGGGTGGGGGGGAAATGACACAGGATTTAAGAAAAAAAAAAAACTGCTGCAACGCCCATCTTGGTACACCCTGCACTCGGCTGCAGTAAGCAACAGCAGACATCTTGTTACACCCAGCCCATATAGCTCGGGCTGGGTGTAACAAGATGTCTGCTGCTGCTTACTGCAGCCGAGTGCAGGGTGTACCAAGATGGGCGTGGGGACGTTCAGCCGCTGACGGCAACCGAATGTGACAGCACCGGTCACCGATCCTGATGCGGCTGCGCCCTGAACCCCTGCCAGCTTACCAGGTTCAACTGCAGGTGAGGGACTCGCTCTCCGCCCGCGGACTCCGTCCACCGACTGTGCCCGCCCTCTTCAGCCAGACTCCGCCCGCACTTTCCTCTCCCGCCCTCCCCAGCCACTGACTCCTCCCGCCCTCTCTGGCCAGACTCCGCCCGCACTCCCCCGCCCTCTCTCCTGCCCTCCCCAGCCACTGACTCCTCCCGCCCTCTCCGGCCACAAAAAAAAAAAAAAAGTATCGGGTGAAGCATCGGGAGCATTTGCGCGAGTACAAGTACTCGCGCAAATGCTTGGTATCGGTCCCGATACCGATACTAGTATCGGGACAACCCTACTTTTTAGTCACTAGTTTTCTACTCAGAAGAAGGGTATTTATTACTTTCTCTGAGCAGCCTTTACGTTTCAGGATCTGGCGCTCACTAACCAGGCCTTCAGCTGGAAAAATTCTGGCCTTGGGTGTAGTACTGGCCCCTGTCTGAGAAGATCTGTCTTGTATGGGAGCTTTAAGGGTTCCACTACTGCCATGGATCTCAGGTTTGCAAACCGAGCTCTCCTTGGCCACCAGTGTGCTATCAGACTGATCTGACCTGGAGGAGATCTGCTGAGCTTCTGAAGGACCCGTGGAATCAAAGGCAGGAAGGCGTATGCCAGCCTGTAATTCCAGGTCTGAGTCAGTGCATCTAGACCTTCTGATTCCTTCTCTTGGGAAATTGAGAAATATCCCTTTACATTTCTGTTTCGCCGGTTGGCAAACAGGTCTATTTCCGGATTTTTAAAGCTGTGTACCAGGTTTTGAAATACCTCAGGATTTAGTTCCCAAACCCCTTGCCTTATCGCCTGAGGAAGTCTGTCTCGGTATTGCTTATCCCCTTTATGTGGATGGCAGAAATGGAGAGAACCTTTCCCTCTGCCCAACCCAGAATCTCTTTGGATAGCTCTAACAGGGGTCTGGACCTGGTGCCTCCCTGAGGACTCAGGTAGGCTACCACCGTGGCGTTGTCGGAGCTTACTTGAACCTCCTTGCCCGTGATGTTTTTCTGAAAAACTTTTAGGGCTTCCCCTACTGCTTTGAGCTCCCTGTAGTTGGATGACATCCGACTGAGTTGTTCCATTGCCCCTGGGCTTTTCCTCTTCCTAGGTGGGCTCCCCACTCCCAGGAACTGACATCGGTGGTGACCCTTACCGGATTCCACTGGGCCCAAGGTCTCCTTTCAGGTTCTTGGGGATTGTCCACCACTCCAGGGAGGACAGGACCTGAGGGGTTAGCAGTATCTCCTTGATCCAAGGACTCCTTTGGTGTCCCATGAGGACAGGAAGACGAAATGGAACGTCCTTGAGTGGAGTTGTGCCCAGACTATTGCTGGTATACTTGCCGACATCAGGCCTAGGGTTCTTAATACTTCCCTTCTGGAATGTGATGGGGTCTTTATCAGATCCCCTACTAACAAAGTTATTTTGTCCCTTTGTCTTCTGGTAAGAAGAGCTTTTGCAGCCTGGTGTCCCCTATGTAGCCCAGAGAGGTCTTGACCTTTTCTGGTTAAAGGGAGGATTTTTCTGTATTAATTATCCAACCCAGGTTTTTCAGGACTGAAATTGCTTTGTTGGAATCTAACCTGACCTGGGGGGCAGAGTGTCCGGAGATCAGCAGATCGTCTAGGTAAGGAATTAGAGATATACCCTGGAGATGTAGAAAGGCTACTACCTCTGCTAGGATTCTTGTAAAAATCCTTGGACTGGCTGTTAGCCCGAATGGGAGGGCTTTGAATTGCCAGTGAAAAATCTCTCCTTTGACTACTACTGCGAACCTCAAGTATGCCTGATGTTCCACATGAATTGGCACATGCAGGTAGGCATCCTTGAGGTCCAAGGTCGTCATGAAGGCTTCTTTCATGAGGTTTTTGCATACCAAGTAGATACTGTCCATAGTAAACTTTTTGTATCCCAGATCCTGTTCAGGTTTCTTAAGTTTACTATTAGCTGGTACTTCCCTGATGGTTTGCGAACAACAATTACGTGGGTATAGAATCCTTGGTATCATTGTTCTTTTGGTACTGGTACCACCACCTGCTGTTCTACCCATTCCTGGATACCTTCCAGGAGGGAAGATCCTTTTAGGGCATCCCTGGGGGGGGGGGGGGATGTGTCAGAGTGATCATAGAGGGGGGTTTTGCCAGAAATTCCAACCGAAAACCTTCTCGAAGGATCTGGCAAATGTAAGCGGTGTCCGCAATCTTTTCCCAACGAGGAACAAAATGGGACAGTCGACCCCCCACTCTAATCTTAGACTCTTTTTAAAACTTTTCAGATGACCTTGACAGAACATTGTCTAGGTCCTGGCCAAACAGCAGTGAACCCTGAAAGGGAAGGCCACATAGTTTGCCCTTAGATTTCATATCTCCTTCCCAGGCCTTAATCAATTCAGCTAGTAGAGCTGTCCGGATTAAGGCTGCCATTTTAGCTGAAGCTCTTGCGGACTCAATAGCAGCATCTGCAAGATAAGCAACAGTTCTTCCTATGACTGTCAAGGAATCAATGACATCCTCGGATTCGGTTCCCTGGGATATATGGGAAGCTTCTCCACCCAGGAATCTGTGTTCCTGGCTACGCAGGCTGCCGCTAAGGCTGGACCCTTGGCTGATGTGTTAGCTCTGCGGTCCATTAGATCTTTAATACTGCCTGCGTCCTCAAAGGAGAGGTCAGACAACTTAGTGACTTGAGACAAAGATGCATCCAACTTTGGGAGCATAAAAATAAAATAAAATAAAATCTCTCTTCGTCAGTCTGGTTAAAGGGAAATCTCCTTTTCCAGGTCTTTTGTCTGACAATCCTTCTTTCAGGCTCCTTCCATTCCTGTAAGACCAAGTCTTTAAGGGATTGATGGAGTAGGAACGCCCTGGATTCAGATTTTTTTTTTTTTTGCCCCCTATAGACCCTGATGCTGAGGTTATTTTAGGGGTTTCTGGAATCTCTTCTGTGGCATATATAGCCTGTAAGAGTCCATTCAGATCTTCTACAGCGAAGAGGTGTCTCCTTAGTCTTATCTCCTCCTGAGACTGGCTTAAGGATTTTATATCCAACTCCCCCTCTGAGCTGTGACCAGATCTGGCTAGGCTTTCTATCTCCCCCCTTTTTTCCTCTGCTTCCTCTACCTGTTCTAGAGGAGGTGGTTGTGAGGGTGGGAGGAGAGCACTGGGTCCCCCTGTAAAGAGGCTTACTTGGGAAGATGTGCCTTCTCTAGGGGTAAGCTCCTCTGTGTCAGGAACTTGGGTTGCTGACTGTCCAGCGGCTTTACGGAAAGTTTTAACTGTTGCCAGCATTTCCGTCTGTATAGATGCGAGAAACTTTTTCATCATTGCAGAAGCCTCTTGCCCTGCTAAATTGTTTATACATTTATAGCAAAGGGTCTTAGAGTGGGACTTAGGGAGTTTAACCCTGCAGTTCCCACATCCTTTAGAGGAAATACTCCCTGTCGCGGCAGGAGGTTGTACTGAGGCCTCCTGGGTACCGCTGGGGGTTTCTGAAAGACAAGAGAAATAGTATACATGCATAAACATTGCTTTGTCTTTCCTCAGGACTGCAGCTTTGTACTGGGGAGGGGAAAGGGAAGCGAGCAGTAACATCCAGTTCCTGTACTGGCTGGTCCCAGGAATCCATATCCCTAAAAGCCAGGAACTCTCACTCCCCCTCTCCCTCCTTTTCCAAGGGGTCCTGTACTCACCAGTCCCCGACCTGGATCTGCCTGCAGTCGCAGTGGCCTTCCCTTCCTCTTGCTTCATGAGGAGGTTGGCTGGGTCCTGGGCTGCGAGTACCGCTAGCGCGGCTGGTACCGTAAGCCGACCCTTTCCACCGTGTCCGCGCCGCTCTCCACGCTGTCTCCCGGCGTCTAACACTTCCGTGTTGCACTGTGTCAGCGGTGCCGCCTACTTCCTGGGACGCGGCCACGAGGCTTGGAGACAGTGCTTCCTGTATCGAGAATCCGGAAGTGAGGAGAGCGGCTTGATGGCGGCGTCTTTGAACTACAGCGATGGTGCGCACTCCCCGCGGCCAGAGCGCTGGTCCATGCTTTGGGGCGACCTGTGAGAAGGACCGAAGCCCTACAGGTTAGTTCAGCCCTCCCCGGCCTCCCTAAAACCTGTCTCAACAGGGGTACCATCAGACCCTCCCCGGTCTATAGGTTATCAAACAAAACAAACATGTCGCTGTGTTCGGGAGAAACACAATCAATACTGGGGATCAAGGGGAAGGGTGGGGCCTTATAACAAGCTGTCAATTGATTGTGTTTCCTGTAGGGAGGAGCCCTCATCTCTCAGGTGTGCCGTCCTGGAAGGTGATAGGAGAAATAAAAAAAATGCAGAGGTGATCAAAATACCACCAAAAGAAAGCTCAATTTGTGGTGAAAAAAAAAGGATGTCAATTTTGTTTGGGAGCCACGTCGCACGACCACGCAATTTTCAGTTAAAGCGACGCAGTGCCGAATCGCAAAAAGTGGCCTGGTCTTTGGCCAGCAAAATGGTCCGGAGCTTAAGTAGTTAATGAGCTTACAATCGAAGGTCCCTAACTCACATTCATACATACACATCATAAGGCCAATTTAGACATGATCCAATTAATCTACCAGCATTTCTTTGGAGTGTGGGATATAACCGGAGTACCTGGAGGAAATCCATGCAGGCACAAGGAGAACATGCACCCTCCACATGTTATGTGTTATTTCTCTTCTCCTCTAATGACAGTGGGTGGTCGTTACTAATGTATTCAATGGGGCTAATGAATTGACAGGTAGGCACAGTTCATGCAATAGTACTGTGAGCCCAGGCTGGTGTTATGACAAAGACCTAGGGCAGGGGTGCCCAACCTTTTGAAGAGCAAGGGCCACTTAAGAGACTTCGTAACCAGTCGCAGGCCGCAATGAGCGGAGTGGGTGGATGACAGGTCTGTGTTCACTTTGCATATACAGAGTGGACGCCCGCCCGTGATTCAGATCGCTCAGATGTAAATGGAGCCTAAGGCCCCTTTCACACTGGGGCGGGAGGAGTGGCGCTATACCGTCGGAATTGCGGCGGTATTCGGCCGCTAGCGGTGCGGTTTTAACCCCCACTAGTGGCCGAGAAAGGGTCAATATCGCCGGCAATGCGCCTCTGTAGAGGCATATTGACGGCAGTATAGCCGCAGTTTCCCATTAGTTTCAATGAGAAGGAGCGGTGGAGGAGCGGTAAACACACCGCTCCTCTCACCACTCCAAAAATGCTGCTAGCAGGACTTTTGGGGCAGTCCTGCTAGCGCACCGCTCCAGTGTGAAAGCCCTCAGGCTTTCACACTGGAGAAACAGCAGTCGCTGTTTAGGGTCAGTTTGCAGGCGCCATTTTTAGCGCAATAGCGCCTGCATACCGCTCCAGTGTGAAAGGGGCCTAAAGGCTAATGTTTAGAGCTGTTTAAAACAAATCTCTCTCACATAAATTGAGATCATAACATTGTGCAACAAATAAGACAGAAACGGCTTTAACGTGGTATTAAACCCAAAACTAAAAATATATTTTACTGCAGCTTACCGATCATTAGATGTGATGTGGTGGCTACATTACTCCCTTTTTTTTTTTTTAGCCTTTTTTTTTTCTGTTTTCCCCCTGGCAATCTGAACAGTAATACACCTCCTTTATTAGTGAGACATAGCTCTGGAGGAATAAGGAGAGGAGGCACAGCAGACAGCTGCATTGTCAGCCTGGGGGGGGGGGGGAGGAAGGGAGCGTTAAATGTGTGCAGATATTGAAACTAAACTCCAGCTCACACTTATAGTTACAGAAAACAGATTTTGCCTTTTGGGATAAAGGTTGTATATAAATAAATAAAAGCCGATTATTTTAATCACCCCTGCTAGTATTAAATGGTTTGCCTCATCCATGTAAAACGATAGAACCAACACATCTAGGAATTGGTAAACTGCAATATAATAAATGTTTGATTTTAGGTTTAATACTGCTTTAAGCAAGGTCACATCTATACATTTTAGCTTGCCACCTTTGGTGTGTTTTGTAGAAAATGCAAAAAAAAAAAAAAGAAAAAAAAAAAAAGTGTCCGGCATATAAATTACACTTCAACTAAAAAGCATTGGGCTGTGAATGGCCCCTAAACCACCTTTAAAAACAGAACTATAGGCAAAAGTTTTTTTCCCCCCATTAGAGCAGAGGATGGTTATAACCCCCCGATCATATTTTCTTTTTGTTTTTATCTGTGTCCCATTGCGGAGATTAAGGGAAATCTCTACAAATAAAGGAATTCCTTGGGGGACCCCCAGGTCACCAGAATTAGTGTACCCATTGGAAGATTTCCCTTCTATTAGGCCCCTTTCACACTGAGGCCTAATTTTGTACCGCGATTTTACCGCGTTCGCGGTAAAAATAGCGCTAACGCGTATGCGTTTTTACCGCGTTCGCGCTAAAAATAGCGCGAACGCGGTAAAATCGCATACACGTCAGCGTTATATTTTAAAATAACGCTTATGCCTATGCGTTTTTACCACGGTTCCCATTCATTTCAATGGGGATAGGCGTTTTTACAGCGCTATTTTATGCGCTCTAAAGTTGCTCTAAAAAAGCTGTTTGCAGGATTTTTTTCAACGCCCAGCCAGCACAACGCCTCAATGTGAAAGCCCTCAGAGATTTCACATTGAGAATGCTGGGGCAGGATTATTTCAGGCGTTATTACAGCGCTATTTTTACCGCGAAAACGCGGTAAAAACGCCTCAGTGTGAAAGGGGCCTAACTTTTCTGGGGACAACCCAAAATTTGGGATTGTCTTTTACTTTCAATGGTAAAAAAGACAAATAGAGAGGACGAACCTCCTTAACCACTTGAGATCCGCGCTATACACGAAAGACGTCTGCAGCGCGTCTCTCAACTGCCGGTTGGACGTCCCTGGACGTCTTCCTGTTTACATTCCCCCCGAGGGCGCGCGGAGGGGAAAAGCTGTGCCCGCCGTGTCACGTGGTGCCGATGAGCGTGCCTGGCGGCCGCGATGTCCTCTAGGTACACGCAATCGGCTGTTACAGAGGCAGGACGTGGATCTCTGTGTGTAAACACAGATCCACGTCCTGTCAGGGAGAGAGGAGACCGATGCTGTGTCCCTTGTACATAGGGACACAGATCCGTCCCCTCCCCCCACAGTAAGAATCACTCCCAGGGAACATATTTAACCCCTTGATCGCCCCCTAGTGTTAACCCCTTCCCTGCCAGTCACATTTATACAGTAATCAGTGCATATTTATAGCACGGCTCGCTGTATAAATGTGAATGGTCCCAAAATAGTGTCAAAAGTGTCCGATGTGTCCGCCATAATATCACAGGCCTGACAAAAATCGCAGATCGCCGCCATTATTAGTGAAAAAAAAAAAAAAAAAGTCAAATCTATCCCCTATTTTGTAGGCGCTATAACTTTTGTGCAAACCAATCACTATACGCTTATTGCAATTTTTTTTTACCAAAAATATGTAGAAGAATACGTATCGGCTTAGTCTGAGAAACAATTTATTTTTAAAAAAAAAATTGGGATATTATTATAGCAAAAAAAGTTTTTTTCAAAATTTTCTGTCTTTTTTTGTTTATAGCGCAAAAAATAAAAACTGCAGAGATGATCAAATACCACCAAAAGAAAGCTCTATTTGTGGGAAAAAATTATAAAAATATAATTTGGGTACAGTGTTGTATGACCGCGCAATTGTCATTCAGATTGCGTCAGCGCTGAAAGCTGAAAATTGGTCTGGGCAGGAAGGGGGTTTAAGTGCCCAGAAAGCAAATGGTTAATGGGAGCACAGACAGCAATAAAAACTGACAGGGGTTCTAATCCCTCTCCACTCTATCCAAAAACTAAAGAAAAAAAGTTATACTTTAAAGCTGAAGTTTAGGTATGGCAATTTTTACAGTTACATTAATCCAACCAATGTAAGTATGTATATGTGCTGTACCTGCAGGAGCCCTATGGCAACTGGAAATCACTGTAGTAGGCACAATAAGATGAACTGCATTAGCTATGCTGTGTGAATGTAGCCTTGCTGAATGCAAGCTAATCTGACAGCAGGAAATGACTGCTCAAATTATTTCATCTTTCTTAAAATATCACCAAACCATCCTCTTCGCTCATCCCAAGTAGACATGAGCCCAGATGCATTCAGATATTCTTCAGAATCAGTGTAGTGAAGTGCACTAGCAAGCTGTCATCTGTAATGGGCCATTCATCTGCAGCCAAGGCATCCCCTGCCCAGCACATATATGTGTTCCTTGTATTTCAAAACATGTGCGACTAAACCCTGTGTTTTTAATGTGAATCATTGGACAGGATCAGTTTGGTTCGTTGGCAGGCTGGCTGCTAATGCCGCGTACACACGATCGGAATTTCCGACAACAAATCTTCAATGTGATCTTTTGGTCGGATATTCCGACTGTGTGTAGGGTCCATCGGACATTTGCTGTCGGAATTTCCGACAACAAAATGATTGAGAGCAGGTTCTCAATTTTTCCGACAACAAAAGTTCTTGTCGGAAATTCCAACCACGTGTATCCAATTCCGATGCACAAAAATCCTACGCATGCTTGGAATCATTGAACTTCATTTTTCTCGGCTCGTTGTAGTGTTGTACGTCACCGCGTTCTTGGCGATGGGAATTTCCGAGCAACATTTGGGTGACCGTGTGTATGCAAGACAAGTTTGAGCGAAAATCCTTTGGAAAAAAATCCACGGTTTTGTTGTCGGAATGTCCGATCGTGTGTACGTGGCATAAGTGTGCTGGGAATTATTTTTTTTATGTGAATTGCCCTTCCTTGTGCACCTTACTGCAAAAGCTAGTTCTAAATTAGGGTGGTTGCCATCTTACTGTATACCTTGTATATGTGTGGCTGCAGGGCAAGCAATGCCCCTCCGCAGATGACTGGACCATTACAAGTGACAACTTCTGGTTAAGGATGAGCTCCGGCGTGTTCGCAAGCCGCATTTGCAGAGCCAGCCAGGAAGTCAGCACTAATCACAAGCAGTGAGACATTTCCCGATGGGCGGCTACAGAGATCAAGAAATGTCTCACTGCTTGTGATTAGTGCTGTGCAGTGCCGACTTCATGGTGGGCTCTGCACGTACGGCTTGCAAACATGCCTGAGCTCATCCTAACTTCTGGTAAGCCACCTTGATTCTGATGAGCACCTGAGCTTTCTACTCTCTAGCTTCTCCCATTATGGCCTCCAGGACGTCTCCAGAGCCTCTCCCATCCTCTGTAACTCCCCACCCCAATCCCAGAAAACTAATTTCCTCAGGGAGGCCTACCCCTTCCCCACCTAAACTCTTGGTCTGCTTTCTCCATCAGCCCCCCCCCCCCCCCAGTTATTATCTGTGGTACCACTTGCCTCTCCCTTTTAGATTATAAACTCTTAGACACAGGGCTTGCTTAATCCATCTTGTAACTGCACTGTCTCCTTCCATATAGTAAAGTGCTGAGCAAACTGTTGGCACTATATATGTATAATAATTTCACATGTGCTTAGAATGAAGTGTGCCACTTTAAATATAGACTAGGAGTTGATGGTAAATGAGGAGCATATAAAGACACAAAGAACCCTTTACAGACACTTTGGCCAGGGTGCAGAATAAGCAGACTACAGAAAGACACTTCCTGCTTTTACAATGCTATGAGAAGCTTCGAGGATGTGTGCCCCGACCCCTCAGGTGAGCTGACACGCCGCCCCCACAGCAAACACACCAGATTACCGAGTTAGGCTGGCTCCCATGGGACTCGGGGACATCCTTGCTCATTTTCAGCTGCTTTACCCCACCATGCAGCAGCCACCGGCAATCTTCTTGCACTTCCTGGTTTCCCATGTAAAGAGAGGTCTCATTGGCTGGCTCGTACTGCATTCAGATTGGGCGATCCCCGCTAGTCCCGCCCACTGACTCGGCTCCGCCAGCTGTCAGCTCCAGTGTAAACAAACGGAGGTGCTCTGCCTCCTTCTCTGTATCTTCAGGGTATGGAGCAAGGCATGCTGGTGTCACCTGACAACAATAATAATAAATATCGTTGTAAAGTTACATGCTGGGTAGTGATGAGCCGAACACCCCCGGGTTCGGTTCGCACCAGAACCCGCGAACGGACCGAAAGTTCGCACGAACATTAGAACCCTATTAAATACAATGGATGCGAACGTTCGGATTCTAAAGTGCTAATTATAACAACTATTATGCATGTTATTGTCCGAAACACAGTTTGGGAACCCGGCTTCTGCACCAGTCCAGGGGACATGTATCAATGCAAAAAGAAGTTTTAAAAACGGACGTTTTCCGGGAGCAGTCATTTTAATGATGCATAAAGTGAAAAAAAAAAAGTCAAATATTCCTTTAAATATTGTACCTGGGGGTTGTCTAAAGTATGCCTGTGAAGTGCCACGTGTTTCCCGTGTTTAGAACTGTCCCTGCACAAAATAACATTTCTAAAGGAAAAAAAGCCATTTAAAACTGCTTGCGGCTTTAATGCAATGTCTGGTCCCGGTAATATGGATGAAAATCTTTAGGGAAAATGGCATAGCTACCCCATCAACCCCCCCCCCCCCCCGCCCTACCCCAGCCCATTACCAGCCCCTTTGGGTCTTGTATGGATATTAAGGGGAACCCCGCACACAAAATAAAAAAGGACCTATATACTCTGAACAGCCGTATACAGGCGGTGCATACAAGACAGGGACTGTAGGTTTGTTCTTATGTAGAATCTGTTTGTAATTTTGAACAGCTGCATTGTTTAAGTGGAGCTCCATGCCAAATTCCTTTTTTTTAGCTTTTTGTAAAACATAGGGAAGGGTTATCACCCCTGTAACATTTGTTTTGCTGTCTGTGCCCCTGTTCAGAACATTTCACCTCACTTTGCGTCCCAATGACAACTGTTTTTGAAATGTGGTGTTTTTATTGAAACAAGGATTGGTGATAAAGCATCAGTAGAGAGGAGACACCTTTCTCCCATATTAATTCTTACAGGAGAGAATTTTCCTTCCAAAGGGGTAGATTTCCTCTCACTTCCTGTTGTCTTCTTCCGTTTGCAAGTAGTAGTCGTTTGTAAGTTGGATGTTTGAAAGTAGGGACCTTCCGTATATACTCTGCAGAAATTGGCCCCTTAGGTGTTGGTGTTGGCACAACACTGAAAGCACTCACAGTTATTCTTGGTGGGTGCTGGAACGCCCTGCTGTCAACTATAATATCAGGAATTGTAATAACATATAATTGTTGATCAGTGGTAGTAAAAATTGGGCCTTTGATGGTGGTGCTGGTGCCACAACACTGTAAGGCCTGACAGTTACTCTTGGTGGGCGCAGCAATGGTCCCTGCTGTGAATTATTAGATCAATAATTATAATTGCATGCCCCTGTTGAACAGGGGCTGAAAAATTGGGCCTTTGGTGGTGGTGGTGATGGTGGTGCTGGTGCCACAACACTGTAAGGCCTGACAGTTACTCTTGGTGGGCACAGCAATGGGCCCTGCTGTGAATTATTAGATCAATAATTATAATTGCATGCCCCTGTTGAACAGGGGCTTAAAAATTGGGCCTTTGGTGGTGGTGGTGGTGATGGTGGTGCTGGTGCCACAACACTGTAAGGCCTGACAGTTACTCTTGGTGGGCGCAGCAATGCTCCCTGCTGTGAATTATTCGATCAATAATTATAATTGCATGCCCCTGTTGAACAGGGGCTGAAAAATTGGGCCTTTGGTGGTGGTGGTGGTGGTGATGGTGGTGCTGGTGCCACAACACTGTAAGGCCTGACAGTTACTCTTGGTGGGCGCAGCAATGGGCCCTGCTGTGAATTATTAGATCAATAATTATAATTGCATGCCCCTGTTGAACAGGGGCTTAAAAATTGGGCCTTTGGTGGTGGTGGTGGTGGTGATGGTGGTGCTGGTGCCACAACACTGTAAGGCCTGACAGTTACTCTTGGTGGGCGCAGCAATGCTCCCTGCTGTGAATTATTCGATCAATAATTATAATTGCATGCCCCTGTTGAACAGGGGCTTAAAAATTGGGCCTTTGGTGGTGGTGGTGGTGGTGATGGTGGTGCTGGTGCCACAACACTGTAAGGCCTGACAGTTACTCTTGGTGGGCGCAGCAATGCTCCCTGCTGTGAATTATTCGATCAATAATTATAATTGCATGCCCCTGTTGAACAGGGGCTTAAAAATTGGGCCTTTGGTGGTGGTGGTGGTGGTGATGGTGGTGCTGGTGCCACAACACTGTAAGGCCTGACAGTTACTCTTGGTGGGCGCAGCAATGCTCCCTGCCGTGAATTATTCGATCAATAATTATAATTGCATGCCCCTGTTGAACAGGGGCTTAAAAATTGGGCCTTTGGTGGTGGTGGTGGTGGTGATGGTGGTGCTGGTGCCACAACACTGTAAGGCCTGACAGTTACTCTTGGTGGGCGCAGCAATGCTCCCTGCTGTGAATTATTCGATCAATAATTATAATTGCATGCCCCTGTTGAACAGGGGCTTAAAAATTGGGCCTTTGGTGGTGGTGGTGGTGGTGATGGTGGTGCTGGTGCCACAACACTGTAAGGCCTGACAGTTACTCTTGGTGGGCGCAGCAATGCTCCCTGCTGTGAATTATTCGATCAATAATTATAATTGCATGCCCCTGTTGAACAGGGGCTGAAAAATTGGGCCTTTGGTGGTGGTGGTGGTGGTGATGGTGGTGCTGGTGCCACAACACTGTAAGGCCTGACAGTTACTCTTGGTGGGCGCAGCAATGGGCCCTGCTGTGAATTATTAGATCAATAATTATAATTGCATGCCCCTGTTGAACAGGGGCTTAAAAATTGGGCCTTTGGTGGTGGTGGTGGTGGTGATGGTGGTGCTGGTGCCACAACACTGTAAGGCCTGACAGTTACTCTTGGTGGGCGCAGCAATGCTCCCTGCTGTGAATTATTCGATCAATAATTATAATTGCATGCCCCTGTTGAACAGGGGCTTAAAAATTGGGCCTTTGGTGGTGGTGGTGGTGGTGATGGTGGTGCTGGTGCCACAACACTGTAAGGCCTGACAGTTACTCTTGGTGGGCGCAGCAATGCTCCCTGCTGTGAATTATTCGATCAATAATTATAATTGCATGCCCCTGTTGAACAGGGGCTTAAACATTGGGCCTTTGGTGGTGGTGGTGGTGGTGATGGTGGTGCTGGTGCCACAACACTGTAAGGCCTGACAGTTACTCTTGGTGGGCGCAGCAATGCTCCCTGCCGTGAATTATTCGATCAATAATTATAATTGCATGCCCCTGTTGAACAGGGGCTGAAAAATTGGGCCTTTGGTGGTGGTGGTGGTGGTGATGGTGGTGCTGGTGCCACAACACTGTAAGGCCTGACAGTTACTCTTGGTGGGCGCAGCAATGGGCCCTGCTGTGAATTATTAGATCAATAATTATAATTGCATGCCCCTGTTGAACAGGGGCTTAAAAATTGGGCCTTTGGTGGTGGTGGTGGTGGTGGTGATGGTGGTGCTGGTGCCACAACACTGTAAGGCCTGACAGTTACTCTTGGTGGGCGCAGCAATGGGCCCTGCTGTGAATTATTAGATCAATAATTATAATTGCATGCCCCTGTTGAACAGGGGCTTAAAAATTGGGCCTTTGGTGGGGGTGGTGGTGGTGATGGTGGTGCTGGTGCCACAACACTGTAAGGCCTGACAGTTACTCTTGGTGGGCGCAGCAATGGGCCCTGCTGTGAATTATTAGATCAATAATTATAATTGCATGCCCCTGTTGAACAGGGGCTGAAAAATTGGGCCTTAGGCACTGGTGGCACAACACTGCAACCCCTCACAGATACTGTACTTGGAGCACAGCAATGAGGCCTGTTGCAAAGTATTGCATCAACAATTTTAATTACACGCCCCTGTTAAACAGGGGCTGAAAAATTCTGCCTTAGCCACTGGTGGCGTCACCCATAAACCAAAATGATCTTCCAAGCTATCATGGTTAATCGTATCATTGAGGAGGAGGAGGAGGATAGCCAGTCAACATAACAGCACAGGCACTCAGCATCAGTCTTGAAGGGATGTGACATTTTAAAATCAATTAGTCTGTTATATCAGCATCTGGTGTGTGGTAGCTGGTGGTGATCCAAGACTGGTTCATCTTGATGAAAGTCAGTCGATCAACCGAGTCGGTGGACAGGCGCACCCTGTGATCCGTGACAAATCCTCCAGCAGCACTGAATGTGCGTTCTGAAAGAACGCTGGATGCAGGACAGGCCAGTAGCTCAATTGCATACTGTGCAAGCTCTGGCCAGTGATCCATCCTCAAGACCCAGTAAGCCAGAGGATTTTCGGTGGGGAAGGTGTCCAAGTCTGACCTTGCCCCTAGGTATTCCTGCACCATGTATATCAGACGCTGGCGATGGTTGCTGGAACCGATCATACTTTGGGGCTGCGGACTAAAGAATTGTCTGAACGCATCGGTCAGACGGCCACCTTCCCCACCGCTCCTTCTTTGACTGCCCGAAGCCTCAGCAACTCGTTGTCCAGGACCAGGAGTTTGTAACCTCCCAGTCTCTGGGAACGCGTTGCACAGACCTTTCTGCAAGGCCTCCCGGAGTTGTCTCATCCTCTGCTCCCTCTGCGACGGTACGATAAGGTCCGCAACCTTACCCTTGTACCGTGGATCAAGGAGAGTGGCCAGCCAGTAATGGTCCCTCTCCTTGATCCGAAGAATACGAGGATCCTTCCGCAGACTTTGCAGGATCAGGGAGGCCATGCAGCGTAGGTTAGCTGAGGCATTCAGTCCGGAGTCCTCTGGGTCACTAAGGACGACATGATCCGCAGCCACCTCCTCCCAGCCACGTACAAGTCCACTGGTTTCTTGGGACTGTAAATCATCCCTAAAAGACTGCTGCTGATGATGCTGAGTGCCAGCCTCCACCTCCATGCTGACACAATCCTCCTCCTCCTCCTCCTCCTCCTCCTCTTCCTGTGCGATGGGTGGGACAGAAGGAACACTGTCTGGGTAAAGGGGGCCTTGAGAGGCAAGGAAGTCCTCCTCTTCCTGCCTCTGTTCTGCCTCAAGTGCCCTGTCCATTATTCCACGCAGCGTGTGCTCCAACAGGTGGACAAGAGGTACAGTGTCACTGATGCATGCACTGTCACTGTTCACCATCCTCGTGGCCTCCTCAAATGGTGCCAGGACAGTGCATGCATCCCTGATCATGCCCCACTGGCGTGGTGAAAAAAACCTGAGCTCCCCTGACCCTGTCCTGGTGCCGTAGTCGCACAGGTACTCATTGATGGCCCTCTGCTGCGTGTGCAGCCGCTGCAGCATGGCCAACGTTGAGTTCCACCTGGTGGGCATGTCACATATAAGGCGGTTCTTGGGCAGGTTCAACTCCTTTTGAAGCTCAGCCAGGCGAGCACTGGCATTATAAGATCTGCGGAATCTGCGGAAATGCACACAGACTTTCCTGGCCTGCCTCAGGACATCCTGTAAGCCCGGGTACCTGCCCAAGAACCGCTGCACCACCAGGTTAAGGGCGTGAGCCATACAGGGCACATGGGTCAGTTGTCCCTGTCGGAGGGCGGAGAGGAGGTTGGTGCCATTGTCGCAAACCACCATTCCTGGCTTAAGCTGGCGTGGCGTCAACCACCTCTCGGCCTGCCCCTGCAGAGCAGACAGGACCCCCAGTGTGGCTCCTGTCCCCCAAACACACCAGCGCAAGCACGGCATGGCATCTTTTTGCCTGCGTACTTGCGTAGCCCCTTGAACGCCTACGGAGCACCGCTGGTTCCGAGGACAAACCACTGGAAGAGGCCATGGAGGAAGAAGAAGAGGAGGGGGTGGAGGAGAGAGGTGTGTCACAACCAGTAGTAGCATTTTGGAGGCGTGGCGGTGGAACAACCTCCAACACTACTGCACCTTGTCCTGCATCCTTCCCAGCTGCCAAAAGAGTGACCCAATGGGCCGTGAAAGAAAGGTAACGTCCCTGTCCATGCCTGCTGGACCATGAGTCAGCGGTAATATGCACCTTACCGCTGACCGCCCTGTCCAGCGAGGCCAAGACATTGCCTTCCACATGCCTGTAGAGAGCCGGAATCGCCTTCCGTGCGAAAAAGTGGCGTTTGGGAACCTGCCACTGAGGAACCGCACATTGCACAAACTCACGGAAGGGGGCCGAGTCTACCAACTGAAAAGGCAGCAGTTGAAGCGCTAGCAATTTAGCCAAGCTAGCATTCAACCGCTGGGCATGTGGATGGCTGGGAGTGAACTTCTTTCGACGGTCCAGCAGCTGGGGCAGGGAAATTTGCCTGCTAGAATCGGACGTTGGTGTACTGCTAGCAGAGTGCCCGCAAGTACTTGCCTGTGACACACCAAAATTCTACACCTTCATTCCTCTCAGAGCAGGTTTCAGAGAGGAGTGAAGGTATAGTGGGGTTGGAGATCCCAGCTGATGCGGTGCAAGAAGAGGTCAGCTTTGTTCTTTGGTGTGGGTCTTTAAGGTAGGCTTGCCAACGAGCTGCATGGCAGGTCAACATATGTCTGATCAAGCATGTGGTGCCCAAGCGGCTGATGTTTTGGCCACGCGATATACGCTTGAGACATATGTTGCAAACAGCAGCTGTGCGATCTGATGCACTCGCCTCAAAAAAGGCCCACACCAAAGAACTTTTTGAATGACGGGCAGAGGCAGCGCCCTGCACAGGCGGAGCTCTGCGGTGTGATTCCGTCGGTGTGCTGCCCATACGCTGGCCACTCAAGGGCATCCTGCCTCGTTGGAGATGTGCCTCCTCCTCATCCTCCTCCTCCTCCTCTCTCCTATTAGGCACCCACGTGGAGTCAGTAACCTCATCATCCCCTCCCTCCTCATCACTGGAGCCAATCTGGCAGTATGCTGCAGCTGCTGGAGCATGACTGCCAGATTGGTGTCCTTCTTGAGCATCCCCTCTCTCTGCTCTCACGCTGCTGCCTTCCTCTAGCTGGGTATCATCATCAGATCCTTCCAAACGCTGGGCATCCTCCTGGAGCATGTACCCAACACTGTGCTCAAACAGTTCGGGGGACTCCTCAGGAGGAGGACATGGTGGATCTAGGGAAGGATTGACTAATGAAGATAATGATACCAGAGAAGAGGACGCTTTGGCAGCTGCTTTGCCAGTACCCTGAGCCTGGGTGAGAGAGGATGAGGAGGATGAGGTGGGCTTGGTCATCCACTCTACCAAGTCTTCGGCATGATGTGGCTCAACATGTCCAGCTGCCGAAAACAAGGACAAGCGTGTCCCATGGCCATGTGCTGATGACAATGCACCGCGTCCACGACCAGCACTGTTGCCCCCAGACACAGAGCCTGCTTGCCCTCTTTTTTTGCCTCCTGACTGTCTGCCTCTCCTTGGTTGCCTTCCAGACATTTTCATGGATGGCCTGCAGGGAGATGGGAAAAAGAGCAATAAGGGCTACCTTCAGGTGTATACTGTGCAGGAGGCTTAGCAACAATGACACTGACACTGTCCCCTGCCTATCCGTCTCTGTCCCTAAACACAAGGATTGAAAATATGGTTCAGCAAAATAGTTTTAGAACAGAATAGCACACTGACACTTTCCCTCACTGTCCTACTCTGTCCCTCCCTACAAACAAGATTTAGCACAGAATAGCACACTGATAATTTCTACGAGTGTCCTTCTCTGTCCCTAAACTCAAGGATTGAAAATATGGAACAGTAAAATTGGTTTAGAACAGAATAGCACACTGTCAGTTTCACTCACTGTACCTCTCTGTCCCTCAACTCAAGGATTGAAAATATGGTTCAGCAAAATAGTTTTAGAACAGAATAGCACACTGACACTTTCCCTCACTGTCCTACTCTGTCCCTCCCTACAAACAAGATTTAGCACAGAATAGCACACTGATAATTTCTACGAGTGTCCTTCTCTGTCCCTAAACTCAAGGATTGAAAATATGGAACAGCAAAATTGGTTTAGAACAGAATAGCACACTGTCAGTTTCACTCACTGTACCTCTCTGTCCCTCAACTCAAGGATTGAAAATATGGTTCAGCAAAATAGTTTTAGAACAGAATAGCACACTGACACTTTCCCTCACTGTCCTACTCTGTCCCTCCCTACAAACAAGATTTAGCACAGAATAGCACACTGATAATTTCTACGAGTGTCCTTCTCTGTCCCTAAACTCAAGGATTGAAAATATGGAACAGCAAAATTGGTTTAGAACAGAATAGCACACTGTCAGTTTCACTCACTGTACCTCTCTGTCCCTCAACGCAAGGATTGAAAATATGGTTCAGCAAAATAGTTTTAGAACAGAATAGCACACTGACACTTTCCCTCACTGTCCTACTCTGTCCCTCCCTACAAACAAGATTTAGCACAGAATAGCACACTGATAATTTCTACGAGTGTCCTTCTCTGTCCCTAAACTCAAGGATTGAAAATATGGAACAGCAAAATTGGTTTAGAACAGAATAGCACACTGTCAGTTTCACTCACTGTACCTCTCTGTCCCTCAACTCAAGGATTGAAAATATGGTTGTCATGGATATGCAGTAGTGTTTGTCTGTCAGCTTACCTTCCTTCCCATGTGTTCATCTTAGAGGCCTGAGCCCTTTCACCTGGCTTCCTTTATAATCTCCTCCCAGCCTGACTCTACCCCAGGCCCTATCACAGAACACTATATTAACCTGTGCACTGCAAGCCTGCTTTGCTGATCAACGTGTTTGTTAGGCATTGTGTGTTTGGGTTCCTGCCTGCCGTGTGCTACGTCTGTCTCTCTGTTACGTTATTGGCTTGTCCCCGACTATCCCTGTCTGCTCGTGACCCTTGACCTTCGGCTCGTTCTTTCGTTATCCTTGTCTGCTTGTGGCCCCTGACCTTCAGCTTGTTATTCGGTTCTCTCATATCTTGTGCTGCTGCTTCCCCTCTTTTCCCCTTATCCTACGGGGCGTGAGCTAGGAAACTCCAGGGGCCGCGACCTGGTCCCAGCCTGCAGCATAACATCCTCACCACTAGAGGCCCTGGAGAAGACCTGCTGGGTCTTAGACTCCGCGCCCTGGGGAATCTTGGCTCTAGCTTCCGTTAGGATCCCGGTTGTGCTCCTCTGGTCCCGCTTTCCACAACCACCCAGTTTCCTATCCGCAGCAGTCAGCCATAGGGTTCACTACCTTGCGGTGCACTCCTGTCCCCCTACGGTGTGCATCTGTCACCTGGCCACAGGTGACCTTGACAGTTTGATCAGCCATGGACCCGGCTGACATCCCGATCCCCGCGGATGATCCATTGCGGGGCATAGTCCACAGACTTGAAACCCAGGAATCGAATCAGACTCAGGTGATGCGATTCCTCCAGGATCTGGCTTCTCAATTCGAGCAGCTTCAGGCCTCCTTGGGAACCCCGAATCCGCAACCTCAAGTACAACCAGCGGTGGTACCTATCGCACCAGTCGCAGCCACACACTCACTAACACTGCTAGCTCCGTTCCGTTTCTCTGGGGACTCCAAGGCCTGCAGAGGGTTCCTTAGCCAATGCACGATTCATTTTGAGCTTCAGCCTCAAAACTTTCTGTCTGATAGGGCAAAGGTAGCCTATATCATTTCCCTCCTCTCCGGTGAAGCTTTAGCCTGGGCAGCCCCTCTGTGGGAACTGAATGATCCAGTGGTTTCTAGCCTGTCTGGCTTCTTGAAACTTTTTCGGAATATCTTTGAAGAACCGGCTCGTGTCTCTTCAGCGGCCAGCGCCCTTCTACGTCTCCGCCAAGAGTCTGCTTCAGTGGGACAGTACGCCCTTAATTTCCGCATACTGTCGGCTGAGTTGAGCTGGAACAATGAGGCCTTAGTCGCAACCTTTTTGCATGGCCTGTCTGATAGAGTGAAGGATGAATTAGCAGGAAGAACCATCCCCACTGATCTGGACGGAGTTATCTCCTTGTGTAACCAGATCGATATTCGCTTTCAGGAAAGGACCCTAGAAAAGCGGCGCCAGCACTCCTTGGTCCTTAGTCAGCCTGAGCTCCCCTCTCCTCGACCCGTGGAGCATCTCCTGCCAGCTGAGGAACCCATGCAGCTGGGCAGGACCAGGCTATCCCCAGTGGAACGTGCTAGGCGCAGAACTCTAGGCCTGTGTCTCTACTGTGGGGGCAAAGGTCATTTTCGTGACACTTGCTCTCTTTGTCCAGAAAAACGTTTGGGTCCACTTCATCTGGAAAGTGGAGTATTGGACCCAGAAATATCACCTTCCCCTTCTCGTCTTCTGCTTTCTGTGTTCCTTCATGTTGGTGCTTCTTCTCATTCGGTCTCAGCATATCTGGATTCCGGAGCCGCTGGTAATTTCATGGACTGGGAAATCGCGTCGTCCATGAGACTTACTCTTTTGCCCCTCACCACGCCATTGGTGGTCTTGGCGATTGATGGTACTGTTCTCCCAGGGGGACCTATCCGCTTCCAGACCCTCCCTGTTAAGATGTCGGTAGGGACACTCCACCAGGAGTGGATATCCTTCCTTATCTTACCCAAGGCCTCAACGCCTATAATTTTGGGTCTCCCATGGTTACAGCTCCATTCTCCTCATGTGGACTGGACTACTGGACAGATCCTGGCTTGGGGTTCCTCCTGTTCCTCGTCCTGCCTACCCAAGGTTGCCCCCTGTGAACCTGAGCCGGTCATTCATTCCAGGTCGCATAACCATTTACATTTCTCTGTCCCTAATCGCCCTTGGACGCACAGCCAGGCTAGCTTGTCTACAAGTCCTGCAGTCGCTACGTCTTGCGATGCGATTCAGGTAGTCGCTACACCTGACTCTATTCACTCGGCCTCTGTACTAGTTATGCCAGTCCAGCCCATGCCCAGTGAGCCGCCTACTTTTTCTTGTTCAGGACATTCTGCTTGTCTTTCAGCTATTCAGCTTGACTCCTGTGACATGTCACCCTCTAACCAACCTGACTTCAGGGTTCCACTGACATCTGCCCAGTTTGATGGTCCTGTGCTAGATGACCAGTTCATCTTTAAGGGTCTAGGGGACCCTCCTCAGATTTCTGTTGATCCTCTCATGCCCTTGCTTATTCCTAGAGAGCCTTTGGTCCTCAATAGATCTTCTTGTCATCTCCCTACCTCGGTTCTGGTCTCTGAGGATAATCTAAAGTACGAGGTTAGACAAGTTCTGGATTCTCGGCTCTGCAGAGGTATTCTTCAGTACCTTGTGCATTGGAGAGGTTTTGGTCCTGAGGAGGCGTCTTGGATCGCTGCATCTGATGTCGTTGCACCTCATCTGTTGAGGAGGTTTCATCTGAGATTTCCCTTTAAGCCTGGGCCCAGGCGGGGGAGGGCCCATAAGAGGGAGGGTACTGTCATGGATATGCAGTAGTGTTTGTCTGTCAGCTTACCTTCCTTCCCATGTGTTCATCTTAGAGGCCTGAGCCCTTTCACCTGGCTTCCTTTATAATCTCCTCCCAGCCTGACTCCACCCCAGGCCCTATCACAGAACACTATATTAACCTGTGCACTGCAAGCCTGCTTTGCTGATCAACGTGTTTGTTAGGCATTGTGTGTTTGGGTTCCTGCCTGCCGTGTGCTACGTCTGTCTCTCTGTTACGTTATTGGCTTGTCCCCGACTATCCCTGTCTGCTCGTGACCCTTGACCTTCGGCTCGTTCTTTCGTTATCCTTGTCTGCTTGTGGCCCCTGACCTTCAGCTTGTTATTCGGTTCTCTCATATCTTGTGCTGCTGCTTCCCCTCTTTTCCCCTTATCCTACGGGGCGTGAGCTAGGAAACTCCAGGGGCCGCGACCTGGTCCCAGCCTGCAGCATAACATCCTCACCACTAGAGGCCCTGGAGAAGACCTGCTGGGTCTTAGACTCCGCGCCCTGGGGAATCTTGGCTCTAGCTTCCGTTAGGATCCCGGTTGTGCTCCTCTGGTCCCGCTTTCCACAACCACCCAGTTTCCTATCCGCAGCAGTCAGCCATAGGGTTCACTACCTTGCGGTGCACTCCTGTCCCCCTACGGTGTGCATCTGTCACCTGGCCACAGGTGACCTTGACAATGGTTCAGCAAAATAGTTTTAGAACAGAATAGCACACTGACACTTTCCCTCACTGTCCTACTCTGTCCCTCCCTACAAACAAGATTTAGCACAGAATAGCACACTGATAATTTCTACGAGTGTCCTTCTCTGTCCCTAAACTCAAGGATTGAAAATATGGAACAGCAAAATTGGTTTAGAACAGAATAGCACACTGTCAGTTTCACTCACTGTACCTCTCTGTCCCTCAACGCAAGGATTGAAAATATGGTTCAGCAAAATAGTTTTAGAACAGAATAGCACACTGACACTTTCCCTCACTGTCCTACTCTGTCCCTCCCTACAAACAAGATTTAGCACAGAATAGCACACTGATAATTTCTACGAGTGTCCTTCTCTGTCCCTAAACTCAAGGATTAGAAATATGGAACAGCAAAATTGGTTTAGAACAGAATAGCACACTGTCAGTTTTACTCACTGTACCTCTCTGTCCCTCAACTCAACGATTGAAAATATGGTTCAGCAAAATAGTTTTAGAACAGAATAGCACACTGACACTTTCCCTCACTGTCCTACTCTGTCCCTCCCTACAAACAAGATTTAGCACAGAATAGCACACTGATAATTTCTACGAGTGTCCTTCTCTGTCCCTAAACTCAAGGATTGAAAATATGGAACAGCAAAATTGGTTTAGAACAGAATAGCACACTGTCAGTTTCACTCACTGTACCTCTCTGTCCCTCAACTCAAGGATTGAAAATATGGTTCAGCAAAATAGTTTTAGAACAAAATAGCACACTGACACTTTCCCTCACTGTCCTACTCTGTCCCTCCCTACAAACAAGATTTAGCACAGAATAGCACACTGATAATTTCTACGAGTGTCCTTCTCTGTCCCTAAACTCAAGGATTGAAAATATGGAACAGCAAAATTGGTTTAGAACAGAATAGCACACTGTCAGTTTCACTCACTGTACCTCTCTGTCCCTCAACTCAAGGATTGAAAATATGGTTCAGCAAAATAGTTTTAGAACAGAATAGCACACTGACACTTTCTCTCACTGTCCTACTCTGTCCCTCCCTACAAACAAGAATTAGCACAGAATAGCACACTGATAATTTCTACGAGTGTCCTTCTCTGTCCCTAAACTCAAGGATTGAAAATATGGAACAGCAAAATTGGTTTAGAACAGAATAGCACACTGTCAGTTTCACTCACTGTACCTCTCTGTCCCTCAACTCAAGGATTGAAAATATGGTTCAGCAAAATAGTTTTAGAACAGAATAGCACACTGACACTTTCTCTCACTGTCCTACTCTGTCCCTCCCTACAAACAAGATTTAGCACAGAATAGCACACTGATAATTTCTACGAGTGTCCTTCTCTGTCCCTAAACTCAAGGATTGAAAATATGGAACAGCAAAATTGGTTTAGAACAGAATAGCACACTGTCAGTTTCACTCACTGTACCTCTCTGTCCCTCAACTCAAGGATTGAAAATATGGTTCAGCAAAATACTTTTAGAACAGAATAGCACACTGACACTTTCCCTTACTGTCCTACTCTGTCCCTCCCTACAAACAAGATTTAGCACAGAATAGCACACTGATAATTTCTACGAGTGTCCTTCTCTGTCCCTAAACTCAAGGATTGAAAATATGGAACAGCAAAATTGGTTTAGAACAGAATAGCACACTGTCAGTTTCACTCACTGTACCTCTCTGTCCCTCAACTCAAGGATTGAAAATATGGTTCAGCAAAATAGTTTTAGAACAGAATAGCACACTGACACTTTCTCTCACTGTCCTACTCTGTCCCTCCCTACAAACAAGATTTAGCACAGAATAGCACACTGATAATTTCTACGAGTGTCCTTCTCTGTCCCTAAACTCAAGGATTGAAAATATGGAACAGCAAAATTGGTTTAGAACAGAATAGCACACTGTCAGTTTCACTCACTGTACCTCTCTGTCCCTCAACTCAAGGATTGAAAATATGGTTCAGCAAAATAGTTTTAGAACAGAATAGCACACTGACACTTTCTCTCACTGTCCTACTCTGTCCCTCCCTACAAACAAGAATTAGCACAGAATAGCACACTGATAATTTCTACGAGTGTCCTTCTCTGTCCCTAAACTCAAGGATTGAAAATATGGAACAGCAAAATTGGTTTAGAACAGAATAGCACACTGTCAGTTTCACTCACTGTACCTCTCTGTCCCTCAACTCAAGGATTGAAAATATGGTTCAGCAAAATAGTTTTAGAACAGAATAGCACACTGACACTTTCCCTCACTGTCCTACTCTGTCCCTCCCTACAAACAAGATTTAGCACAGAATAGCACACTGATAATTTCTACGAGTGTCCTTCTCTGTCCCTAAACTCAAGGATTGAAAATATGGAACAGCAAAATTGGTTTAGAACAGAATAGCACACTGTCAGTTTCACTCACTGTACCTCTCTGTCCCTCAACTCAAGGATTGAAAATATGGTTCAGCAAAATAGTTTTAGAACAGAATAGCACACTGACACTTTCCCTCACTGTCCTACTCTGTCCCTCCCTACAAACAAGATTTAGCACAGAATAGCACACTGATAATTTCTACGAGTGTCCTTCTCTGTCCCTAAACTCAAGGATTGAAAATATGGAACAGCAAAATTGGTTTAGAACAGAATAGCACACTGTCAGTTTCACTCACTGTACCTCTCTGTCCCTCAACTCAAGGATTGAAAATATGGTTCAGCAAAATAGTTTTAGAACAGAATAGCACACTGACACTTTCCCTCACTGTCCTACTCTGTCCCTCCCTACAAACAAGATTTAGCACAGAATAGCACACTGATAATTTCTACGAGTGTCCTTCTCTGTCCCTAAACTCAAGGATTGAAAATATGGAACAGCAAAATTGGTTTAGAACAGAATAGCACACTGTCAGTTTCACTCACTGTACCTCTCTGTCCCTCAACTCAAGGATTGAAAATATGGTTCAGCAAAATAGTTTTAGAACAGAATAGCACACTGACACTTTCTCTCACTGTCCTACTCTGTCCCTCCCTACAAACAAGATTTAGCACAGAATAGCACACTGATAATTTCTACGAGTGTCCTTCTCTGTCCCTAAACTCAAGGATTGAAAATATGGAACAGCAAAATTGGTTTAGAACAGAATAGCACACTGTCAGTTTCACTCACTGTACCTCTCTGTCCCTCAACTCAAGGATTGAAAATATGGTTCAGCAAAATAGTTTTAGAACAGAATAGCACACTGACACTTTCCCTCACTGTACCTCTCTGTCCCTAAACTCAAGGATTGAAAATATGGTTCAGCAAGATTGGTTTAGAACAGAATAGCACACTGACACTTTCCCTCACTGTACCTCTCTGTCCCTACAAACAAGGATTAGCACAGAATAGCACACTGACACTTTCCCTCACTGTACCTCTCTGTCCCTACAAACAAGGATTAGCACAGAGATGGAACACACTGACACTTTCCCTCACTGTCCCTCTCTGTCCCTACAAACAAGGATTAGCACAGAATAGCACACTGACACTTTCCCTCACTGTACCTCTCTGTCCCTACAAACAAGGATTAGCACAGAGATGGAACACACTGACACTTTCCCTCACTGTCCCTCTCTGTCCCTACAAACAAGGATTAGCACAGAATAGCACACTGACACTTTCCCTCACTGTACCTCTCTGTCCCTACAAACAAGGATTAGCACAGAGATGGAACACACTGACACTTTCCCTCACTGTACCTCTCTGTCCCTACAAACAAGGATTAGCACAAAATAGCACACTGACACTTTCCCTCACTGTACCTCTCTGTCCCTACAAACAAGGATTAGCACAGAATAGCACACTGTCACTGACACTCTCCCTACCTATCCTTATTTGTCCCTAAACACAAGGAATCCAGGATTAGTAAAGGAAAAATAATGACACTGTACCTGCCTATGGTTCTCTTTCCCTGCTCCGGAACACACTACACAAGGCCGCCGCGCTGGCGGCCTTTTATAGTGTGGGGCGTGTACTAAACCCCCTCAGCAATAATTGGCCACAGGCATCCTGCCTGTGGCCAATCATTGCTCTCCTCGCTGCCGGCGCTGTGATTGGCCAAGCATGCGGGGTCACAGTGCATGCTTGGCCAATCACAGCGCCTGGATGACACTGCGATGGCGTAGTGCATTGTGGGCCGTTCGCGTCACTCGAATTTGGCGCGAACGGCTCAAATCGTTCGATCTTCGTCGAACGATCGAACAGCCGATGTTCGAGTCGAACGTATGTTCGACTCGAACACGAAGCTCATCCCTAATGCTGGGATTGGCCCTTTTGTCTTTCGACAGACTGGGATATTAAAGTGGTTGTAAACCCACTTTATAAACAAAGACCTACAGGTAAGCCTAGATTAAGGCTTACCTGTAGGTGCATGAAATATCTCCTTAACCTACACGGTTAAGGAGATATTTGCATTTAAAAGCGGCGACGCTGACGTCACGCGCATGCGCATGGGGTTAACCCCATTTACAAATTCGGCTAGGTCGCAACATTCGACGACGTAGCCGAATTCGACGGCTCACGCACGCATGCGCGGAGTCACGTCTTCGCCGCTCCGGCCAATCACAGTGATTGGCTGCAGCGGCGATACCTGGAAGTAACATTCCGGCTATCGCCGCAGCGATGGATGCGGCTAGAGGAGGGACACAGACAACTTCGGGGGCCCCGATCTAAGGTAAGTGGTACATAATGAGCTAGTATGCTAGTCATACTAGCTCATTATAGCTTTGTCTTGCAGGTTAGTTAAAAAAAATAAAATTCTCAACAGGGTTTACAACCACTTTAAAGTGGTAATAAACTCCTTGTACACTTGTACCTGAAGATAAGCTTATAATAAAGCTTACCTATAAGTACAAGGAATATCTCCTAAACTAAGGTGACCAGATTTTTTTAATGAAATCCGGGGACATATTTTTTTTTTTTTACTAGTAATGGCGGCAATCAACGACTCTCTGCCCGTCGCCGCCCGCCTCACAGCCTGTCAAGTCTTACTCTCCGGGCCCCGGCTACTACTGGGTGGGGTGCGGAGGAAGATCACTCCGCCAGGGAAGGCAAGGAGATAGGCAGGCGGGTGGCCGGGACTGGAGCCAAGGCAGAAGAACATGCAAGCGGAGCTGAATGGGCATGCGTCCGAAACTGAAGAAATATTCCCTCCGCTCCGACCAGCTCATGATCATCAGAAAGGGGCACAGATAATGGAAAAAAATACACTCCCCTATGCTAGTAGGAGCGGGGGTGTGTAATTCAGAATTTATTTATTTTTTATTCTGCACTGACTGTCTTTGAAATTTCCCCAGCCCCTGTTCAAATCCAATCCGGGGACAAAACCGAGGACAGACTTGGTCCGGGGACAGTGTCCTCAATCTGGGGACTGTCCCCTGAAACCGGGGATGTCTGGTCACCCTATCCTAAACGTGCTTTCACATTGGGGCCGCGTTAGCGCTAAAGCGCAGCTTGTTTTTCTGGCGTTTAGCCCAGGTTCACACTGGGCTGCGGGAATGAAGCCGTGCCAGTTCAGCTGAACTCGCACAATTTCACTCCCGCTTGCCAGTCCCGATTTTGGCTGCAAATACAGAGACATCTGTGCAGGTTTCTGCAAAGATGTCAATGTAAATCGCGGGCCGAAATCGCAAAAAGTAGTACAGAAACTACTTTTTGAAATCGGTGCAGCGGCGCTTTTAACCCCGGCTAGCGGCTGAAGAAGGGGTTAAAACACCAGTGTTGCAGCGCATTTCAGGCGCTTCGGAAGCAGTGCCCATTCATTTCAATAATCAGGGCATTTTGGGAGCACTGTATACACCGCTCCCACACCGCCCCAAAGATGCTGCTTTCAGGGCTTTTCCCAACGTCCCCTCAGTGTGAAAGCACTCAGGCTTTCAAATTCGGGCGGCATGAGAGGCAGTTTTCAGGCGCTTTACAGGTGCTATTTCTAGAGCTAAAACTGCCTCAGTGTGAAAGTAGCCAAAGGAGATATTCAGAGTCTCTGTGGCCGGTGACATCACCGGCTAGGGTTGCCATCTGTCTAGGATTCACCCGGACAGTCCGGGTTTTAAATCCTATGTCCGGGTTTCAGTCCACCTGAAACCCGAACATATCGCTGGCAGCCCCGCAGTACCAGTCCTCCTACCCTCTCCCCTCCAGTTGGCTTCTAATGCTTTAAATTATATTGGGGGGGCACTTTAACTGGGGTACAGACTGACGTGCAGAGATTATACTGGGGGACAAACTGACCTGGGGGAATTATACCCCATGGCCTCCGAGTCCCGAGCATTCAAGCTGCATGGGGCGGGGTCAGGGCATCACTGGCGTTCTGGGCCTGCCCCTCCCTGCTGGCTGTAAAATAGGTATCGTTCTGCACAGCACGGCACACCGCTGCCAGCCTTTCTCCCCTGTGTATCCATCACTCTCAGTGCCATAATGGGGCCCCCAATTTCCGGCCAGCGTGGGCTCAAGGAGCAGCTTCTTTGGGGAACGTGCAGGGGCCCCCCATGCAGCTGGGGCCCCTGGGCAGTGTCCAGGTGTACCCTCTCATTAAGATGGCCCTGTAGTCAGTATATCCTGCTCATAAATGTGAATCTGCATTAAGATAATCGCCGCTCCAAAGATCCTTCAGCAAGAGGGTGATAGGGACGTTGATCCTGCCAGGCACTCGTGCTACTCTACACTCCTGCACCTTCTGTCTACTCTATCAGGGGCCTCGAGTCAGAGGTGTAAGAGAGGCCTTCCTCTGTAGTTCGGGCTCTACTGGGTGTGTGACACCCCATCACCGGGGGCTTCCCTTGCTCGGCGGCGGCGATGGCTTTCCCCTCCCCTGCTTTCCATGGGCATTGCAGTGGCTTCTGCTTCCTCCATCCTTCTCGGGCCCCCAATTGGGCCTCTTCTCTTTTTGGGCAATCGGAAAACGGGTCTCAGACCTGCTTCTGTTTGACCGGATTGAGGATCAGTGTTTCAATAGCGAATATTCATTCGCTGTTGTAACACCTGGGTGGGCTCCTAGCACAATGCCTCTGGCTCTAATCAAGTGCTTCAAAAAAACACCTCTGCCACTGTGATTCATGCGCTCGGCGTCCTGAAAGAGGCCGGACGCATGAATACGGGGTGGTGGTGTTCTGTCAAAATAGCGGCCGTGGATAGAGCATATGGGTGGTGGCTGTGGATAGAGGGGGTGGGGCTCGGGTGCCCCTTATGGACGGGCCAACCACTGCCTACTCTATTGGCTACTCCTGGGTGATGTGTATGTAGCGGGGTCCTCAATTTAGGGGTAGTGTTTGAGTGGTTGTTATGCTCAAACACCTAAATTGTTAGGACATTATCAACCATTTTTGTCTACAGGAAGAGTGTCAGTGTACCGTTCCCTGTGGCCTGCAGGTGGCGCTGCCATGGTGGGCCAGGGTTGAACCGCTGATACAGTGCTGTGCCTTGTGTGTCCCCTCTCGGCAACCATACAGTGGGAGTGGTCGGCCTGCTGTGTATGCTGGGAGAGGATATAAAAGGGGCAGATGCTGCCTGTAGGGGGTTCGTTGTCGGGAGTCCTACTCCCAGGGAGTGTGTGTTCCTGTCCGCCCTGGCCACCTTTGGCCCAGGGGCGGTGGTCGGTGAATCAGTCCCAGGCACCTTTAGCCCTGGGGCTGCAACTAAAGGCCTTGGGCCCAGCACCTTTGACTGGGGCCCGTCAAGGATCAAGGAATCTCAGGGTGCCGCCTTGCGAGGGGACACGCATCTTAGACGAGGAGGCTGGGGAAAGACCGTTCCGAGGGACTGGTGAGAAGTCACAGTGAAGGAAGGGGCCCGGTAACTCTCTGGAGGGATGTTTTCTCCTTACAAAGAGGCCAAGCTTTGAGACCAAGTTCACCAGGTCTGTGGCAGAGACCGAGATCACCAGTTTGTGTAGTGACTGTTGTCATGGATATGCATTAATGTCTGTCTGCCATCTTACCTTCCTCCTCATGTGTTCATCTAGAGACCAGACCTCCTTCACCTGGCTTCCTTTATAATTTCCTCCCAGCCTGACTCCACCCCAGGCCCTATCACTGAACACTATATTAACCTGTGCACTGCAAGCCTGCTTTGCTGATCAACGTGTTTGTTAGGCATTGTGTGTTTGGGTTCCTGCCTGCCGTGTGCTACGGCTGTCTCTCTGTTACGTTATTGGCTTGTCCCCGACTATCCCTGTCTGCTCGTGACCCTTGACCTTCGGCTCGTTCTTCGTTATCCTTGTCTGCTTGTGGCCCCTGACCTTCAGCTTGTTATTCGGTTCTCTCTATCGTGTGCTGCTGCTTCCCCTCTTTTCCCCTTATCCTACGGGGCGTGAGCTAGGAAACTCCAGGGGCCGCGACCTGGTCCCAGCCTGCAGCGTAACATCCTCACCACTAGAGGCCCTGGAGAAGACCAGCTGGGTCTTAGACTCCGCGCCCTGGGGAATCTTGGCTCTCGCTTCCGTTGGGATCCCGGTTGTGCTCCTCTGGTCCCGCTTTCCACAACCACCCAGTTTCCTATCCGCAGAAGCCAGCCATAGGGTTCACTACCTCGCGGTGCACTCCTGTCCCCCTACGGTGTGCATCTGTCACCTGGCCACAGGTGACCCTGACAGTTTGATCAGCCATGAACCCGGCTGACATCCCGCTTCCCGCGGATGATCCATTGCAGGGCATAGTTCGCAGACTTGAGACCCAGGAATCAAATCAGACCCAGGTGATGCGATTCCTCCAGGATCTGGCTTCTCGATTCGAGCAGCTTCAGGTCTCCTTGGGAACCCCGAATCCGCAACCCCAAGTACAACCAGCGGCTCTACCTATCGCACCAGTCGCAGCCACACACTCACTAACACTGCCAGCTCCGTTCCGTTTCTCTGGGGACTCCAAGGCCTGCAGAGGGTTTCTCAGCCAATGCACTATTCATTTTGAGCTTCAGCCTCAAAGCTTCCTGTCTGACCGGGCTAATGTAGCCTATATCATTTCCCTCCTCTCCGGTAAAGCTTTGGCCTGGGCTGCCCCCCTGTGGGAGAGGAACGATCCGGTGGTTTCCAGTCTGTCCGAATTCTTGAAGCTCTTTCGTAATATCTTCGAAGAGCCGGCTCGGGCTTCTTCAGCGGCTAGTGCTGTCTTACGTCTTCGCCAAGAATCTAGTTCAGTGGGGCAATATGCTCTTCAGTTCCGTATCCACACAGCTGAATTGAGCTGGAATAATGAGGCCCTGGTCGCTACCTTTTTACATGGCCTCTCTGACCGAGTGAAAGACGAATTAGCGGGAAGAGCCATTCCCGTCGGTCTGGACGATGTAATTTCATTATGCAACCAGATCGACATTCGTTTTCAAGAGAGGTCCTTAGAAAAAAGACGCCAGCACTCTCTGGGTCCTAGCCAGTCTGAGCTCCCCTCCCTTCATTCCGTGGAGCATCCTCTACCTGCTGAAGAACCTATGCAGCTGGGCCGGACTAGACTAACCCCCGAAGAACGTGCTAGGCGCAGAACTCTGGGCTTGTGCCTCTATTGTGGGGGCAAGGGTCATTTTCGTGACTCCTGCTCGCTTCGTCCGGGAAACGCTCGGGTCTAATACATTTGGAAGGTGGAGTATTGGACCCAGAAACATCACCTTCTCGCCTGCTCTTGCCGGTGTTCCTTCATGTAGGCACTTCTCCTCAGTCAACCCTTGCATACCTGGATTCCGGGGCTGCCGGCAATTTTATGGATTGGAGAACTGCTTCTTCTATGAAGCTTACCCTTTCACCTCTCACTACCCCATTGGTAGTCTCGGCAATTGATGGCACTGTTCTCCCAGGGGGCCCTATTCGCTTCCAGACGCTACCCATTAGGATGTCGGTAGGGATTCTCCACCAGGAGTGGATATCCTTTCTTATTCTACCCAAGGCCTCTATCCCAGTTGTATTGGGCCTCCCTTGGCTACAGCTCCACTCTCCACATGTGGACTGGGTCTCTGGGCAGATCCTGGCCTGGGGTTCCTCATGTTTCTCGTCGTGTCTTCTCAAGGTGACCCCCAAGGAGAGTCTTCCGGTTGCTGCCACTTCTGTTTCTTCTGATCTTCCCGCCACATACAGCGATTACCGGGATGTGTTCTGTAAAAAATAAGCTGAGGTGCTTCCTCCCCACAGGTCTTTTGACTGTGCTATTGATCTTGTCCCCGGAGCAACTCTACCCAGGGGTCGTACCTACCCTCTGTCCATCCCAGAGACCCAGGCCATGTCGGAGTATGTAGCAGAGAATCTGGAGAGAGGTTTCATCCGGAAATCCTCATCGCCTGCAGGGGCAGGGTTCTTTTTTGTTGCCAAAAAGGATGGTACCTTAAGACCCTGCATCGATTATCGGGGTTTAAATGCGGTTACTATTAAAAATCGATACCCCTTACCCTTAATATCTGAGCTATTCGATAGGTTGAAGGGTGCCTCCATTTTCACCAAGTTGGATCTCAGAGGCGCGTACAATCTCATTCGAATACGGGAGGGTGACGAATGGAAGACTGCATTCAACACTAGAGACGGGCATTACGAATATCTGGTGATGCCTTTTGGTCTGTGTAATGCTCCAGCCGTGTTTCAAAACTTTGTCAATGAAATCTTCAGAGATCTGCTGTACCAGTTTGTTGTCATCTATCTGGATGACATTCTGATCTTTTCTGAGAATCTGCTCGTCCACAGAAACCATGTCCGCACTGTACTTCAACGTCTTAGAGAGAACAATCTCTATGCCAAGCTGGAGAAATGTTCCTTTGAATGTTCTGAGGTCCTGTTTTTGGGGTGCTTCGTCTCATGTTCGGGGCTTCGTATGGACCCTGGGAAGGTCTTGGCTATCACCAACTGGCCTCTTCCTGCTAGCCTCAAGGCCACACAGCGCTTTCTTGGCTTCACTAATTATTATAGGCAGTTCATAAGGAATTACTCTTCCATTGCCGCGCCTATTATCGCTTTGACCAAGAAGGGTGTGAATGCCAGAGACTGGCCTCCCGAAGCTGTCTCTGCATTTCACAACCTGAAACAGGCCTTTGTTTCTGGCCCCCTCTTGAGGAGACCAAATCCTGGGAATGCATTTTTTATTGAAGTGGACGCTTCTTCAATGGGGGTGGGAGCTGTGCTTCTTCAAATCTTTGAGAAGAGACGCCAACCATGTGCGTTCTTCTCCAAAAAAAATTCTCAGGCAGAGAGGAATTATGCCATCGGTGATCGGGAACTTCTCGCAATTAAATTGGCGTTAGAGGAGTGGTGTCATCTCTTGGAGGGTTCCCCTCACTCCATAACGATCTTTACCGATCACAAGAATTTACAGTATCTACAGAATGCTAAACGTCTGAATCCTAGACAGGCCAGGTGGAGTCTCTTCTTTGCCCGTTTTAATTTCACGATTACCTACAAACCTGGTTCCTGCAACGGTCGGGCTGATGCGCTCTCTAGGTCATTTGACACTTTGGACGAGGAGTCCGCCCCTGAACCTGAGCCGATCATTCCCACCTCATGCATTGTTGCCCACTCTACCACCCTGAAGTCTAAAATTCCGCCTGGTAAGACCTTTGTCCCCACTGAGCTAAGAGCTAAGATCCTTCGTTGGGGACATGATTCCAAGGTGGCAGGGCATTCTGGATTCCTCCGATCCTTCCTACTCATCAGTCGTCACTACTGGTGGCCTAATCTCCGCTCAGACGTCAAAGACTACGTTAAAGCTTGTCATGTCTGTGCTCAGTCCAAATCCTCCACACAAGCTCCTGCTGGTCTCCTCATGCCCTTGCCCATTCCTAAGGAACCCTGGGTCCATATTGCCATGGATTTTATCACCGATTTCCCACTGTCTGAGAATAATACAGTCATTTGGGTGGTAATCGATCGATTCTCCAAGATGGCTCATTTTGTTCCTCTTCCTGGTCTTCCTTCTGCCCCTGCCTTGGTTCCCATTTTCATTCGGGAAATTCTCCGCCTACATGGGGTCCCTTCTCATATTGTTTCCGACAGGGGAGTCCAATTCACGTCTCGTTTTTGGAGAGCCTTTTGCAAATCCCTCAATATTGTCTTGGATTTTTCTTCTTCTTACCATCCCCAATCCAATGGACAGACTGAGAGGGTTAATCAGGAGTTAGAGGTCTTTCTTCGCACCTTTGTGTCTTCTCACCATGACGATTGGTCCTCTCTACTCCCGTGGGCAGAATTCTCCCATAACAATCATGTGAATACCAGTTCGCAGAAGACACCCTTTTTCACAGTTTATGGAAAACACCCTCAACTTCCTCTTCCCATGATCTGTTCTCCAGACATTCCAGCTTTGGCTTCGGTTCAGGAGTCTCTCAATTCCGTTTGGGGTCACGTTCATGATTCCCTCCGGGCAGCTGCTGAAAAATTCAAAGGCTTTGCCGACCGCCGCAGGCGTAAACCGCCTTCTCTTCAGCCAGGGGACAAAGTCTGGCTCTCTACCAGGAACATCAAGCTCCGAGTTCCTTCTCTGAAGTTTGCTCCACGGTTCATCGGTCCATACACGGTAACTGCTAAACTGAATCCGGTTTGTTTCAAACTCCAGATTCCTAAGAGCCTTAAAATCACTAACTCCTTTCATGTTGCTCTTCTAAAGCCTTTAGTCCTCAATAAATTCTCTCGTCCTCTCCCTACCGTGGCGCCTGTCTCTGAGGATAATCAGGAGTACGAGATCAGTCAAATTCTGGACTCCCGACTCTGTAAAGGCGTTCTTCAGTACCTCGTTCATTGGAAAGGGTTTGGTCCTGAGGAGAGGTCTTGGATCACTGCATCTGAGGTCTTTGCACCTCGTCTGTTAAAGGAGTTTCATCTGAAGTTTCCCTCTAAACCTGGGCCCAGGCGGGGAAGGGGGAGGCCTCGTAAGAGGGAGGGTACTGTCATGGATATGCATTAATGTCTGTCTGCCATCTTACCTTCCTCCTCATGTGTTCATCTAGAGACCAGACCTCCTTCACCTGGCTTCCTTTATAATCTCCTCCCAGCCTGACTCCACCCCAGGCCCTATCACTGAACACTATATTAACCTGTGCACTGCAAGCCTGCTTTGCTGATCAACATGTTTGTTAGGCATTGTGTGTTTGGGTTCCTGCCTGCCGTGTGCTACGTCTGTCTCTCTGTTACGTTATTGGCTTGTCCCCGACTATCCCTGTCTGCTCGTGACCCTTGACCTTCGGCTCGTTCTTCGTTATCCTTGTCTGCTTGTGGCCCCTGACCTTCAGCTTGTTATTCGGTTCTCTCTATCGTGTGCTGCTGCTTCCCCTCTTTTCCCCTTATCCTACGGGGCGTGAGCTAGGAAACTCCAGGGGCCGCGACCTGGTCCCAGCCTGCAGCGTAACATCCTCACCACTAGAGGCCCTGGAGAAGACCAGCTGGGTCTTAGACTCCGCGCCCTGGGGAATCTTGGCTCTCGCTTCCGTTGGGATCCCGGTTGTGCTCCTCTGGTCCCGCTTTCCACAACCACCCAGTTTCCTATCCACAGAAGCCAGCCATAGGGTTCACTACCTCGCGGTGCACTCCTGTCCCCCTATGGTGTGCATCTGTCACCTGGCCACAGGTGACCCTGACAACTGTGTGCTTAGTTAGAGTACCATTCTGGCTGCTAGTCCCTATCTAGGGAGACTATCCAAATGGGCTAAGTCTGCTTGAGAAGCCAAGCAGTGAAGTGTATTACATTTGTGCCTGGACCTCTCCCACACCTTATGCTGTCCTGTTCTCTCTCCAACCTTTCCTATCAGAGACTGTCTTTTAAGAGAAATAAACTCTACATTGGAGTTACGGCTGGTGTGGACCTTGGAGTCATTGGGGGAAATAGAGACTTGTCTTTATTGAGCATAGAGATAAGGGTCATTCTCTGGAGAACCTGGCTGTGGAGACCTGTTTCATAACACCACTCAACCTCTTTACACAGGAGGGTACAGGCATATAGAGCTGGGTGTGCCCTCTCTTCCTGCGAGGAGCCAAAGACAAGGAGGAGAGGGTGGTAGGCGCTATACGTGGGGGCTCGAGTCTGGGATTTCTGCAGCCTAAAACCCCCCCAGAGTTTGGACTTTATTCCCCCTGTGAGGCTCCGTGGAGGTCGGCCATCTTTGAAAAGAAAGTGACTGCGCCACGAGGAGAGCCTAAGCTGCGTAGTTCGTGGGCGTGTCAAGAGTAAGAAAGCCTGCGAACATTGCAGAAGATGGGAGGAGCCTCGCCATGTGATGAGTTGCACGTGGTGACTTTGGCACAAAAGGGACAGTGCACAATGAATCGGCAAGCGGAGAACATGGCGTCTAATGCCCCATGGATTCCAGTTCCAAGTACCATGAATGTATCTTCGTTTGCTGCTCCTTTGATGGATACGGGGATCCGACTGAAGCCTCGGGGTCGCTTCGCCCTCTACGTTCACAGAGATGCGGAGGCCCTTGAAGTTGTTTGTCCCGGATGCCAGGGACTGGTGGTGCACCTTCGGCCTTTCGGAAGATGCAAAAGATGTAAGGAGTTCTTATTCGAGGTAGAGCAACCCACAGAAAAGCCTCGGGCCTTCCGTCTGAATTGCCTTACGGCGCCACTGCTCTTGAGGAGGAAACCAGCGCTTCTGCAGTCACCCCTACGCGCACTGTCGAGACTTCGGAGGAAGTCGTTGTTGTGAATGTTCCGGTAGCTGAGGAACCGGAGACGGAGAAACCGGAGGATGCTGCCTCGGTTGTCACAGAATCCTCGCTCCCACCGTCCAAGCGGAAGGTTGGCTACGGGAAAAGGGGATTTTTATAACAGCTTACCTGTAAAATCCTTTTCTTGGAGTACATCACGGGACACAGAGCGACTTAGTCATTACTAATGGGTTATATAGTTTACCTTCAGGTGCTGGCACTGGCAACTTCCAAACCGGAAGTACCCTCCCCTATATAAGCCCCTCCCATCCGGGAGCACCTCAGTTTTGTAGCAAAGCAATAAGTGTCCCAAAAAGAGGGGTGGGAGCTCTGTGTCCCGTGATGTACTCCAAGAAAAGGATTTTACAGGTAAGTTGTTATAAAAATCCCCTTTTCTTTTTCGTACATCACGGGACACAGAGCGACTTAGTCATTACTAATGGGACGTCCCAAAGCAATGCCAAATGAGGGGAGGGATACATAAGCTGGGCGCCATCAGGCATGAGGATCTTTTGCGACCTGCAACACACTGCGCCCAAAGGCGACATCCTCCTGACTTCTAACGTCTACCTGGTAGAATCTAGTAAACGTGTGTACCGAAGACCATGTTGCGGCCTTACATACTTGAGCCAGGGAGGCCTGGTGATGCACTGCCCATGAAGTTCCAACTGCTCTTGTGGAGTGCGCCCTAACTTTGAACGGAGGCGGTCTCTTTCTCAAGCCATAGGCTTGTATTATGACCTGTCGAATCCACTTGGCTAAAGTAGATTTTGATGCTGCCTGACCCTTTCTAGGGCCTTCCGGCAGAATAAACAAAGTATCCGTTCTGCGAATCTGAGCAGTGGCTTTTAGATAAGCTTTAACTGCTCTTACTACATCCAAAGAATGTAATAACTTTTCCTCTACCGAGCTAGGTTTGGGGAAAAAAGAAGGAAGAACCACATCTTGGTTCAAATGAAACCTCGATACCACCTTGGGAAGAAAGGCTGGATGAGGACGTAATACTACTCTGTCCTTATGGACAACCAGATATGGCTCCTTACAGGACAAGGCGGCTAATTCCGATACTCTTTTAGCCGAACAAATGGCTACTAAGAAAATCAATTTCCTGGTGAGAAGAACCAAGGAAATGTGTTGCAATGGTTCAAACGGTTGTTTCTGTAGAACCGACAGAACCAGGTTTAAGTCCCATGGACATATGGGAATACTAACCGGAGGGCTAATACGCATCACTCCTTGTATGAAAGCTTTGACTAGTGAATGCGAAGCCAAGGGCCTTTGAAAAAATATTGACAAGGCCGAAATCTGACCCTTGATAGTACTCAAGGCCAGCTTCCTATCTACAGCCCACTGTAGGAAGTCCAAAATCCTCCCTATCACGTACTTACGTGGATGCCATTTCTTGGCCTCACACCACGTAATGTACGCTTTCCAGATCCTATAATAGATCTGCCTGGATACCGGCTTCCTGGCATTGATCATGGTAGATACCACAGAATTAGAGAGCCCTCTCTTTTTCAGAATGTGGGCTTCAATAGCCAGGCCGTCAAACCTAGGGCTGGTAAGGAAGGGTGGTATATCGGTCCTTGCGACAGCAGGTCCGGACGATGTGGGAGGGTCCAAGGACTCCTCACTGACATTTTTACAATCTCCGCGTACCATGCCCTTCGGGGCCACGCTGGAGCCACCAGAATCACTGGTTTCTTTTCTACCCTGATTCTGCGGAGTAATCGCGGTAACAATTGTGGCGGTGGGAATGCATATATCAGCTTGAACTGATCCCAAGGGAACACTAGGGCATCCGAGCCGCAAGCTAGGGGATCCCTTGTGCGAGACACAAATCTGTCCACCTTTGCGTTGAATCTGGATGCTAGCAGATCTACATCCGGTGTTCCCCACCGCTGGCATATTGCCTGGAAAACCTCGGGGTGAAGAGACCATTCCCCCGGGCATAATTGTTGGCGACTTAAAAAGTCCGCTCTCCAATTTTCCACTCCTGGGATGAAAACCGCGGATATGGCTGGGACATATTTTTCTGCCCACTCCAGGATGCAATTTGCTTCCCTCTGGGCTGCACGACTCCTGGTGCCACCCTGGTGATTGATATATGCCACTGCTGTGGCATTGTCTGATTGAATTCTGACAGGGGACCCTTGGAGTTTGGATGTCCATGCTACTAGGGCATACCGGGCTGCTCGTATCTCTAAGAGATTGATGGGCAGGGCCTTTTCTGCTTCTGACCACTTGCCCTGGAGAGACCATTGCTCCAGTACTGCCCCCCAGCCTATGAGGCTGGCATCTGTAGTGACCACCTTCCAAGAAACCGGACTGAAGGGTTTCCCTTTTTCCAGATTCTGGGGCACCAACCACCAATGGAGGCTCTTGCGAACGGAAGGGGACAGGGACATTGGTAAGTCTAAAGCCTGAACTTTTTTGTTCCAGGCTGACAGTATGGCCCTTTGCAAATTCCTTGAATGGAATTGACCGTAGGGTACCGCTTCGAATGAAGCCACCATTTTTCCCAGCAGCCTCATGCACAGGCGTATGGATGGTTTTTCTTTTTGTACCCACTATTAAGTGGGTCAAATCTTTTAAAGACGACACCTTCTCTGGAGGTAAGAAAATCTTTCTCTGATTTGAATCCAGCCTTAGCCCTAAGTATTCCAGACTTTTGACTGGTCTTAGAGCTGACTTGTCCCGGTTGATAATCCAACCGTGATATTCCAGATACTTGATTGTCTTGTGAATAGCTACTTCCAGCTTTTCCACTGAGTGGTCTATTAGTAGCAGGTCGTCTAGATATGCCATTATCGTTACACCTTGTGTTCTTAGATTGGCCAATAGTGGGGCCAGAACCTTTGTGAACACTCGTGGTGCTGTGGCCAGACCGAAAGGTAAGGCTCTGAACTGAAAATGGCGCCCTTCTACTGCAAAGCGTAGAAATTTCTGGTGGGCCGGAAAGATGGGAATATGCAGATAAGCATCCCTTATGTCGATCGAGGCTAACCATTCCTGCCCTTGTAGGGCAGTGGCCACCGATCGGATCGACTCCATCCGAAAAGTCCTGATATTTAGGAACTTGTTTAGCCCTTTTAGATTTAATATGGGCCTCACGTCCCCATTTGGTTTGGGGACTGTGAAAAGGTTTGAGTAAAACCCGAATCCGCTTTCTTCCAGGGGAACCTTCATGATTACACCTTGGAGCAATAGTTGTTCTAGTGCCAGAAGGAGGGATCCTCTCTTCTGGGGATCTCTTGGCACGTTTGACCTCATAAATTGGGCAGGAGGAGTGCCTTTTAACTCCAGCTTGTATCCCAGACTTACTGCGGAGAGCACCCATCTGTCTCTGATGGTGTCCCGCCAGGTCTCTGTGAACAACTGAAGCCTTCCCCCCACCCGATTGAGTGAGGGCAACGCTTCATGACTTGGGGGGAGGTTTTGTACCTCTCTTGATCCAGGGCTTCTTGTTACCCTGTGACTGTCCCTGATTTCTGCCCCCTGAATTTGACCGCGGAGGCCGTCGGAACTGCTTCACAGCCGATGTGCCCGGGACTGGAGAAGTAGGCCTTTTAAAAGAAGGACTTCTACTCTTGTTCTTAACCGGTAAGAGTGAACTTTTACCGGCAGAAATTTTCTGGATATATTTGTCCAGATCTTCTCCAAATAAGCGTTCTCCATGAAATGGGAAGCTAACCAGCAGTTTCTTACAGGGAGCTTCAGCAGACCAGTTTTTGAGCCACAGAAGCCTACGCATATGTACTACAGACAGCGTAAAGCGGGAGGCCTGTTGGATTGTATCCTTTATGGCGTCCACCGCAAAACACAAGGCTCTAGGCAGGTCAGCTAGGGCAAGAGCCTGCTGATCTGGTAAGTCCCTTAAGACTTGTTTCAACTGATCTTTCACTGCTTGGCAGACTCCAATCGCTGCTACCGCAGGTTGTGTCACCATGCTTGCTGTAGAGAAAGCAGATTTTAGTAAAGACTCCAATTTTTTATCTATTGGGTCTTTGAACATTGGAACATTATCTACTGGACATGTCAGTGATTTGTTCACAGAAGAGATGGCTGCGTCCACTGTAGGGACCCTCCATTTTTTTATGAACTTATCCTCCATGGGATAGATCACCGGAAATCTCTTGGGGGGAGCAAATATTTTATCAGGATGCTCCCAATCCTGGTAAATAAGCCCTTCTAATAAAGGGTGGATTGGGAAGGAACAGACAGCCTGGGGAGCTTTTAGCGACCCCAGGGAGGAAACCGTAGTGGTTGGTGGTTCCGCCAGAGGCATTTTAAATGCTGATCGGACCATGTTAGTCAGAGACTGAACCCATAATCTTTCAGCCTGAGATGCTGAGAAAGGTTCTTCCACTGTTGATTCCTCCATAACTGAATCAACCTCATCCTGATCCCCTTCAGGTAGGTCGATCTCTGTGTGGGGCTGTTCCTCCACTAACAGGCACTCTGAAGGAGGAGACGGAGATCGGACGCGCTTTCCCTGTGACAGGGAAGCAGCGATCAATGCTGTTAATCTCTCTTCCAATCCTCCCAGAGTTGAGGATAAAACCTCCTCTGTTATATATACAGGAGCAGGTGGACTGGGGACAGCCGCAGCACCAGGCACTCCTGCGGGGTTTCTACGGCTACTGACCTCTGAATTCTCAAGGGAGATTGGTGCAGTACAAGCATGCCCAATATCCTCAGAGCCCGATGGAGACCCCTTTGGCTTCCTGGAAGACTTATTTCCGGAGCGTCTGGACGACATATCCTTTAAGCACAAAGCTGAGGTATTCCCGTCGTCATACACCAATTTTGCTGGTAATAGTCTAACACAGTTGCTGCTATATACCAGCTGGTGTCCACTAAAGTGCCTTTCTATGGGGATGCCTGCATCAACCGCCTCTGTGTGCCACTGTTTGTGCTAGCTCTGTTTGCATCCAGCTGACACTTGTACTGTGTCTTTATACAAGCTGGGACGCCTGCACATGCGCAGAAGCGCTGTGGCGCGCATCGAGCGTCATCCACCCGCCCCGCCCCTTTTTTTTCATAGGAGGCGCGTGCACGCGCCCGCGCGCGCGCCCGTGCGCCATTGGCGCCCTTTTCGAAAATCAAACAGGGACTAGGAGCCAGGGCCCTTTTTGCCGGAGGGCCTGTGCGGTGGATGAGCGCAGCAACAGGGCAGAGGAAAGTGGATTCCCACAGAGAAACTTACCAACTGCCTGGATCTTTTGACTTAAGAAAACCAAAGATCCACATGACAAGGAAAATGGACCACAGCGGCCTCTAGTGGTTTAACACAGGTACCGCGGTCCTCTTTTTTTTTTTTTTTTCTTGACTACTATTAAAATTTTACATTTTCAGTAGTTACAGGCATACACAGATATTAGCGGGAATACCATTAGGTAACAGACAGAAAGACAAATTAGGCTTGGGGGTCCCCCAATAGAACCAAGTTCCTGGGGGCCCCCACTTACCTGATCCCCGCCGCAGGACTCTGTTTGGTCCACAGAAGCCCAAACTTCACCTATCACGGCAGGCATTGTAATTAAACCTTCAGGGACTGGGTTCCCAAGGATTCCACTCCCCTGGACCTGTATAGCACCCTGCACAGACAACATCTTGGTCGTGGGTATGACCAGAGCTCTGGATCCCAGGGTCCAGCCCTACTAAGAGAAGCATTACAGGCAAAACCTTGCTCTTCTGCTGCAAGGCCCGGGTACCGACCGTTTAGCTATGAAGCTTTTTTGGTGGGATCCGGAACAGCTTACTAAGGCCCAAAAGAACCTGTACGCAAGCCCAGTGAAAACACATGTTACTCTTTGGCCAACACCTTAGACACTGGTAAAAAACTGAGGTGCTCCCGGATGGGAGGGGCTTATATAGGGGAGGGTACTTCCGGTTTGGAAGTTGCCAGTGCCAGCACCTGAAGGTAAACTATATAACCCATTAGTAATGACTAAGTCGCTCTGTGTCCCGTGATGTACGAAAAAGAAAAGCCTCCTGCGGTCGTGGTCGAGCTATACCCCAGCGCTTACCTGAGTCGGATCGCCCAGTCGGAGGGACCTCCAGATGATCCGCGACAGCTACAGGTCGAGGTAAGCCGGAAGGAAGCAGAGAAAAGCGTCCAGAGTGTTGGGGATACTTGGGTCTTGGACCCCAAAGAACTTGAACTTGACAGAGATAGTGGTTCCTCCGTCACTAGGAACTACTTACTAGCAGAGGACTGTGACACCTCTGATTTAGAGTCATCTTCTAATGTAGGAGAAGATGCCGAGATAGATGAAATATTAATCAAAAAGGGCTGGGACAGAATACCCCTATCCTCCGCCAGAAGTAGAAGGGACTCACCCAAGTCTGCTGGGGATGTTACACCCCGGGTGGAAGTCCACGTGTCTGAGGAAGGATCTGACCCCATGCCTGAGTCGTCTGGACCTGTGGTGCCCGTGCACATTACTACGGATGACTGTGTGTTGTTGCGAGCTGCTGTAATGGGTCACAGGGCAGTGAAAGTGCCCAGGCATCCAGAAGCCATCGTTTTGTCAGGTGCGGGAGTGTCACAATGGTACTGAAGTGAGCCCACAGGCAAACAGGTGACATGGGATCCCCCAGGGTGTGGAATCTAAGGGCCAGTCGGTATTCTGCCAGGGACCCCCTCACGAGGGTTTGGGCTTAGCTGCGTGCTGACCCCAGGTCACGACCCCCAGGTTCACCCTGCTCGCGAGGAGAGTACCAGAAGACACAGAGGGATGGATGGATGGATAAAGCAAAAGGAGAGCCGGATATCGAGTCAAGGTCGGGGCGGGCAGCAGACAGCGTAAACAGGAGGACTAGCCGATTCGGTACACAAGAAGTCTGGTTAAGTGAGTTACAGGCAGGGAGCTCTGAAACAAGTGTTGCTCAAGCAACCAGAAACTGGTCTGAGTGCAATTTAAATAGTGAGGCACATGGGAGGCTGGACAGGAAGTAGCAGGAAGGAAGAATATATTAAGGTGAAGCCGGCGACACCCATAGCTGCAGAGTGCAGCCAGCGCTGAACACAAGCAAGTGGAACAACAGGTGCCAGCAGACCTACAGCAGTATAGGTAAGACACAGATCAGCTCCGCAGCTGATCTGTGACAGGGAGACCGCACCACGCTTCCACCACTCTCCAGGTTGCAGCGGCTGTTCAATCAAAAGGTGGCTGCTGACTATGGATGGGAGTATGGGAAAGAAAAGAGCCCTGGACTGCCGCACTCTGTATAAACGATTTATTTTCAAAATTCCAAAATTAAAATCCAAAATTAATCCATAGATTCAAAAGTCCAAAAACAGACAAAAACAGAAAACTGACATGCAGGGGTGGATAGCTGACGCGTTTCATATCAAAGATAGATGCTTACTCATAGCTGAAGTGTATGGGGGACCCATCAGAATATATGGGAAATGAAGCCAACTTTGCACCAATCAAATTCACTCAAACACTACCCCAATAACCAGAGTAACATGACAATAAAGTTTTTTAGATCTGGATTTATACTGGATTCAAACTTAGACATTATAACACGGCCCCCTCTTGGACACACATGCCTTCTACCATCATGCATGTTTAATCACCACCATACTAGCATACATTTGAACATGCATTGGCCGACCTATATATATATATATATATATATATATATATATATATATATATACATACATATTTTTTGTTTGCTTATTTTCCAGTTCATCTCCATTTTTATCTTTATTTTTCACTTTTATGTCCATTTATGTCCATTTTCAGTTTATGTGTATATTCAGCTTCAGACCATATTTAAATCCACTGGCTCCAATATCCCAGATGGATCATTTTTGGTGGACTTGTTTTGCATTTTCTGTATCCACATTTATGCTTACATTTACGTTTACATATATGGATACACTTTACACATATACTGGAATAACACATATAGATTTTTTGGTCATACAAATATACTCATATTTTCACTATTAAGTATATATTTATACTTTTTGGTCCAATATACAGTTATTATAAATGTCTGTTTAATTTAAGCACCTCAGCATATATATCAGTATGGTTTGTATATTTAATAACACTAAAACAAAGGTTTTCATGTTTTACTCATTTGACACCAACAACATTATATGCTAGCATTTTTTTATATTTTTTTATTATTATATACATCTTTTTGATCACACATACACACATGTTGTCTTTCCACTTAATTAGCCTTTTTCTTTAAAGTGGTTGTAAACCCACTTTCTAAACAAACACCTACAGGTAAGCCTAGATTAAGGCTTACCTGTAGGTGCATGAAATATCTCCTTAACCTACACGGTTAAGGAGATATTTGCATTTAAATGCGGCGACGGTGACGTCACGCGCATGCGCATGGGGTTAATCCCATTCACAAATTCGGCTAGGTCGCAGTATTCGACGACGTAGCCGAATCCGACGGGTCATGCGCGCATGCGCAGAGTCACGTCTTCGCCGCTCCGGCCAATCACAGCGCCAGAGCGGCGCTGTGATTGGCTGGTGCGGCGATACCCGGAACTAACATTCCGGCTATCGCCGCAGCGATGGATGCGTCTAGATGGAGGGACGCGGACTGCTTCGGGGGCCTCGATCTAAGGTAAGTGGTACATAATGAGCTAATATGCTAGTCATACTAGCTCATTATGCCTTTCTCTTGCAGGTGGGGGAAAAAATAAATAAAATGAAAAGTGGGTTTACAACCACTTTAAACACAGGTGTGTATATATACACATAGTGGTGTTCTTTGATATTATGGCTTTTTAATTTATCTTTACCTTTCCACTTGTATAAAAATGACTAGACCTTGATTATACTCTCTGTCTTTTTCATATATTCTTGGATTCACATGTATGTTCAACACAATATGTTTATGTCACTTTATTCATTTACATATAATTTTTGCTTTCTACACAGGTGCTTTTCCTACTTGGAGTGTGTTAGAGACAATCAGAAGCTCATTCTATTCCACTGTGTTCAGTGAATTTGATTGGTGCAAAGTTGGCTTCATTTCCCATATATTCTGATGGGTCCCCCATACACTTCAGCTATGAGTAAGCATCTATCTTTGATGTGAAACGCGTCAGCTATCCACCCCTGCATGTCAGTTTTCTGTTTTTGTCTGTTTTTGGACTTTTGAATCTATGGATTAATTTTGGATTTTAATTTTGGAATTTTGAAAATAAATCGTTTATACAGAGTGCGGCAGTCCAGGGCTCTTTTCTTTCCCATGCATTAGGGCAGAGCCAGCACCTGTTCCAGTATCAGGGCGGGAGCATTCCTTGGAGCTTCACAGCTTTCATATGGATGGGAGTACCCGTATGTCACCAGAGACTTGCTGTTCGAGGTGGAGGCCTACAGAGAGAGATGGTACGCAGACTTTCTGTGGACTCATTTAAAAGTACAACACGCCCGCAGGTATCGCTCATGTTCCGCGGCTGTTGCAGAGAGATACAGGGGGTGCAAGAAAGCGTGGATGTTGGGTCGGCACATTCATGCAGATTGGGTGGTTGTGTGTCGGAAGGAGCGTGAGGATGCAGTCTATTCAATAGAGACCTTTGATAAAAGATGGAAGCTCCTCGTCTTGCCTGATCCAAAGTTTTATTCGTGAGAGACTGAACTCTGTGTTTTTTTGTGTGCTTTTGTTCCGGAGTGTGCTCTCCTGGAATTCAGGAACTTTGCCCTTGCGGATCGGGGTGGTCTACTCATCTGGAGAGCAGGGGAGCTGTTGATGTTTTTCTCTCCGCTCACAGCGCAACAAAGACAGAGACTTTGGGGTAGAAATAGTTTAGGGCCACAGCCAGATTCAAGGAAGAAGAGGAAGATTTGCCTTCAAAGAAAGAAAAGTTTCTTTTGGGACAAGTGTCTTGACGGTGGCACTTCCACTAGGTGGCGGTGTTGCTTAAGTTTGAACTACATTTAAAAGTGTTTAACTTTTTGGAAGGGAAGGATTTTTCCTTCCGGAAGAGTCTTTTCTCTTCTAATGTACATTGATTAGGATGTGTAATTTGTTGGTTTTATGTGTTTATTTTCTCCCTCTGCAGGTGGACACCAAGCAACCACTGAGGATGGGTGGGTTTAGCTATTGCAGGAGGGGAGGGAAATGTGAATGATAAAAATATGTTTTGCTTTAAAATTTGTGACATTTGAGAATAGGATGTACACATTTGTTTTCTGCTATTCTTCCTTCATCTCTTCATTTTACCTCCCTTTCCCCATGTTCAGGTTCCAGCACAAACAAACAATTTTTTTCAAAATTTCATTTTTTTGTACATAGTTTCTGGAATAGGTATATGTTGACTCAGGCTTGAGAGGCATAAGTTTGCTCCAGACACTGGGGACAGTGTCTATTTTAGTGGGGGGAGTGTGTAGCGGGGTCCTCAATTTAGGGGTAGTGTTTGAGTGGTAGTTATGCTCAAACACCTAAATTGTTAGGACATTATCAACCATTTTTGTCTACAGGAAGAGTGTCAGTGTACCGTTCCCTGTGGCCTGCAGGTGGCGCTGCCATGGTGGGCCAGGGTTGAACCACTGATACAGTGCTGTGCCTTGTGTGTCCCCTCTCGGCAACCATACAGTGGGAGTGGTCGGCCTTCTGTGTATGCTGGGAGAGGATATAAAAGGGGCAGACGCTGCCTGTAGGGGGTTCGTTGTTGGGAGTCCTACTCCCAGGGAGTGTGTGTTCCTGTCCGCCCTGGGCACCTTTGGCCCAGGGGCGGTGGTCGGTGAATCAGTCCCAGGCACCTTTAGCCCTGGGGTTGCAACTAAAGGCCTTGGGCCCAGCACCTTTGGCTGGGGCCCGTCAAGGATCGAGGAATCTCAGGGTGCCGCCTTGCGAGGGGACCCGCATCTTAGACGAGGAGGCCGGGGAAAGACCGTTCCAAGGGACTGGTGAGAAGTCACAGTGAAGGAAGGGGCCCGGTAACTCTCTGGAGGGATGTCTTCTCCTTACAAAGAGGCCAAGCTTTGAGACCAAGTTCACCAGGTCTGTGGCAGAGACCGAGATCACCAGTTTGTGTAGTGACTGTGTGCTTAGTTAGAGTACCATTCTGGCTGCTAGTCCCTATCTAGGGAGACTATCCAAATGGGCTAAGTCTGCTTGAGAAGCCAAGCAGTGAAGTGTATTACGTTTGTGCCTGGACATCTCCCACACCTTATGCTGTCCTGTTCTCTCTCCAACCTTTCCTATCAGAGACTGTCTTTTAAGAGAAATAAACTCTACGTCTATTGAGCATAGAGATAAGGGCCATTCTCTGAAGAACCTGGCTGTGGAGACCTGTTTCATAACACCGCTCAACCTCTTTACACAGGAGGGTATGGGCATATAGAGCTGGGTGTGCCCTCTCTTCCTGCGAGGAGCCAAAGACAAGGAGGAGAGGGTGATAGGCGCTATACGTATATTAATGCATGCATAAGCTCCTGAAGAAGCATTTAGATGCGTAACATATAGAGCCGAGCTACTGTACACTATAATCAACTCATACCAAGCCTGATAGAACACTAATTGTTGTTTGCGCATTAGCGATCGGCACGCAACGGCGAACGTATGTTCGCCACATCGAACGTGCGTATGCAAAGCGTGCTAATTACCAGTGTTTACTGGCCTATATAAGGACACCAGTGGCTCTCACAAATTGCTGGATTATCATCAGCCTTGCATCCTGTGTTCCTGTGCATTGTGCTCCTGTTTGATTACCTGCTACCGACCCGACTTACCCCTGACCTGCTCTGGCTTCTCTCCTGGCTCTGAACCTGCCTTACTTCACGGGCCTGCTTTTGCCTGTTCCAGATTGACATCCTGTGTTTGACCCCGGCTTGATCTCAACTACGCTTCCTGCCTCTCCTCCTGACTGACTTCCGGTGTTTGAAGTTGCTTTCTGCTTACCTATCTGTCAAGATCAGCAAGTATCTCCAGAAAATCATTGGCTGTTACCACCTTCTCTGCTCCAGGGTGTCCCGCATCTGGAACCATCAAACAACTTCATCTGCAGGCAACCCGTGCATCTCTGGGCATAGCATCCGCTATCACCATCTCCAGAGATACCGTGCACTCAGGCACAAGGGGAGCCCTCTCGTCACCTCTGGTACATGATAGTATAATCTAGCCATAATGGCTGAGGCTAAAAGAAGTGCTTCCCCCATGGAGACACTATGCCAGCAAGTTACTGCCCTTACCCAAGCGGAGAAAAACTTGCAAGAAGGTTACTTTCAGCTGGAAGGTCACCTACAGAACCTTGTGTCATCTGCACCTGTTCACCAGAATCCACCTGCTGTACCCTCTGCTTCAGCTGTTCCTTCCCAAGAACATTCTGCCTCTGCTCCCGCTGTGGGGATGCCACCTCCGGAACCCAGGGTACCAGTCTCCGAACGCTTCTCTGGGGAAGAACGAAAGTTCAGGGCATGCCAGAACGCTTGCCTTCTATATTTCGCACTTCAGCCAAGGACCTTTTCTCTGGAAATCATGAAAGTAGGGTTTATCATCTCCCTCCTCTCAGATGAACCCCAGTCATGGGCCCAACACCTGCTGGAGCAGAAAAGTCCTGTGATCAACTCTGTCTCCGCATTCCTTGATGCCGTGGCACAACTCTATGACGATCCTCAACTTGTGGCAACTGCAGAGACCCTGCATCAAGGGCGACATCCAGTTGAGGATTTTACTGTTGATTTACGTAAATGGTCCGCAGATTCCAGATGGAATGAGGCCGCCCTTAAATACCAGTATCGGCTCGGTCTGTTCGAAGCCCTTATGGACGAATTAGCCAGAGTTGAGGCTCCCGCTATCCTTGAAGGCCTCATCAATTTGGCCATTCAGCTCGCCTTCAGGAGCAACGATCAGAAAATACTAATTCCTACAGACCCACTTGGATCCTGCCCAGGATTCCATCCGCACCTATACCTATGCCTATTTCCCCACCTGCTCCTGCTACTGACGGAGAACCAATGCAAATTGGACTGGAACGTATCGCTATGTCTCCGGATAAAAAGATGCAGAGGCGTCAGGCTAACCTTGCCTCTACTGCGGATATACTGGACACTACCTACATAACTGTCCTGTAAGAACCCAGTAAGTTCCTCCCTCCATGTCCTGTCTACTTCCAAGTTTCCGGATCTTCTCCAGCTCACCTTGTTTAACCCATCTCGTTGCAGGTGGTGGAAGGAATAATCCAGTTCCAAGCAATCGTTGACTCTGGGCATGCAGTTGTTTCCTAGACATTACCTTGGCAAAGATACTACAAATTCTGCTAAAAAACAAGTGTAGCAATACCCCCGTAGGAGCCGCTGGTTTAAATTTGGGCCTGCCGTTACCTTACTGTTCCGTATGCTCGTCTTAGGGGTTCTCCTTGAAGAGTTGTCCAGAAGAAGTTTGCACCAACACAAAGTCTCTTTTAAGGGTTTTATTGAACAAAGTTTCAACAGAGGGGGTTGAAGGGATGGGGAGGACTCAGGTACCTTAGTTGCAGATCACAGGAATTTTCCTAGGTCCAGAGGAACAACTGTCTCCATTCTGGACTCAGAAAACACCGGATAGGCCCAATCTCACTGGCCTAGCAGCCGATGCGTAGCTCGATCACATATAGTCTCTGCCACAGACTTGGTGAAAATAGAACAGTCTCTGCCACAGACTTGGTGAAAATAGAACAGTCTCTGCCACAGACTTGGTGTAACTCTTCCCTGGGTTACCTTCTGAATAAAGAACACAGCTCTAAGTGCCAGGATCTTCCAGCCATTCCGGCAGCACTGTGAGGTAGATTACGATCCGGATGCATCCTCCAATTGAGTCCTCAATTGCTTGGTCCCTTCCAGCAGGAATGGCGACACAGGATCATCCCCGGATCAGTAGGCCCCCAGAAACTTCTGGGCCTACATTTCCGTAACGGAGACTCAGGCCAACGTGGCCCCGAGGGGGAAACTGCCAGCACTTCCCTGAGGCCATGAGGGCCCTCAGGTCGGGATTGGGCGGGTGGTGTCCACCACCCACGAATGACGACCCCCAACTCTCCTACCCTACTCCTCGCAATGGCGCCTGTCCCTCAAGTACCCTCTCTGGGCTGCTGCTGGGAAAGAGACACCCAACACGTCCAGCCCTTCCAACCCTGACCAGCGGCGACAGCGACACCCACTGTCAGAAGGAAAACCATGCAACCAACCAAACTGAAACAGTGCCATAATTTAAACGAACCATCTCTCTGGGCTAAACTAATGCCCAGACAACTAAATTTCAAATATGGCACCCACTCATTGGGAGCAGGGCGCTACACAACAAACAGAGACTTGAAGTCCATCTAGTTTTGACATACTATGTTCCCCTGTGTTCCCTATCTTGGGTTTGGGCGTATAACCCTCAGATCGATTGGCCCTTGGGGAGGATTTCCTTCCAATCTGAATACTGCTTGCAGCACTGTTTTGCCCCAGAATCCAGTAACCCTTCAAGCTGTTTGACAGTTCAGCCTGTAACCAGTACCAGCCAAACAGTGCCACTAGCCTACCATGAGTACTTGGACGTATTCTACAAGAAAAAGGCTTATGCGCTGGCGCCTCATCGGCCATATGACTGCTTTATCAAATTACTTCCAGATGCAGAGGTCCCTTTTGGGCGGATTTTTTAGTTATTTGAAAATGAACTTGAAGCCTTACTTTACATTGATGAGAGTCTCCAGAAAGGATTAATTCGTTCATCTTCCTCACCTGCTGGTGCTGGTATTTTCTTTGTCCAGAAAAAGGGGCTCAATCACTTAGACCTTGAGTGGATTATCGGGAGCTCAACAAGATCACGATCAAGAATCGTTACTTGCTGCCTCTTGTTCCTGAACTTTTTCAAAGATTCCCATCCTTACAAAGCTTGACGTACATGGTGCCTACAATTTAGTTTGCATCCGCAAAGGAGATGAATGGAAGACAGCATTTCGGACCCGTTTCGGGCACTTTGAATACCTTGTCATGCCATTAGGGTTATGCAACGCCCCAGCCACCTTTCAACACTTTGTGAATAACATCTTCCGAGAGTTTTTGGATCACTTTGTGATAATGTACCTAGATGATATTCTCATTTTCTCTGCCAACCTGGATCTTCACAGGATACATGTAAAGAAAGTCTTGTCCACACTAAGGCAGCACAGACTATATGCAAAGGCAGAGAAATGTGAATTCGAGAGACTATCAATCCAATTCTTGGGGCTAATCATATCCACAGATGGGATTTACATGGATCCACAAAAGGTGGCTGCCATCATTATTTTGCCTGCTCTCACTGATAAGAAAGGCATCCAGAGGTTTGTGGGCTTTGACAATTTTTACAGGAAATATGTAAAAAAAAATTCCACCATCATCTCTCTCATCATCCACCTGACCCGTCAGCATGTCTGCTTTCAATGGTCACAGAAAGCCCAGTTGGCGTTTGATAAATTAAAGACTTTGTTTATATCCGCTCCAGTATTGCAACACCCAGATCCAGCTTTGCTCTTTGTCCTCGAGGTTGATGCCTCAGAAGTTGCCACAGGAGCCATTTTATCACAACGTCAGGGACCCAAATCCCTGCTTCACCCAGTAGCCTTCTTCTCCAGGAAAATTACTCAGGCAGAGAGGAACTATGATGTGGGTGAACAGGAACCAGGAACTGCTGGCCATTAAATCAGCCCTGGAACAGTGGTGATACCTGCTGGAAGGTGCTGCTCATCCCATCCCGATATTTACAGGTCATAAGAATCTTTAATATCTCAGAACTGCCAAACGATTAAGACCACGACAGGCCCGATGGGCTTTATTCTTTACAAGATTCAATTTCCATCCTACTTATCGCCCAGGGTCCAAGAACGGGAAAGCTGATGCCATTTCTCGCATGTTTCCAGAGACTCCCCAAATGGCTGCTCCCAGCACTATTCTGTTATCACATAACTTTTTACTGATCCAACCTGATCTTGGTACATCAATCAAGCAAGCTTCTGCTTTGTTCCCTGATCCTGAAACCATCTTGTTGAAGAAACACGAGGGAATCTTATGGCATGAGGACAAGATTTTCATCCCTCAGGAAGTGAGAAATCAAGTTCTGAAGGCCTGTCATGATCGTCTGCTTGTAGGTCATTTTGGAGTTTGGAAAACATGTGAACTCATTCAAAGATCATTCTGGTGGCCCAACCTATGACAAGATTGTAAACTCTTGTGTGACGTGTCTTCGCAATAAAGGCAGTAATACCAAAGCCTGGGTCCTGCTGAGCAAAGCAAAAATTATATAATTTTTCTATTTTGGTTTTCTTCATACTAGGATATCCTGTTGCATCTTAAGGCCCCTGTTTGATTGGATGTTGGGGGTGCCTCTACGGGGACCTTTGTGAGGGCCGATCTGAGCTGGGATGGGGATTCATGTCCTCTTATGAATGGCAATGGCAGCTCTGCTCTAGTATTTAGGACCTTGTGTCCTTTATATATATATTTTTTAAAACAGTATAAAACATTGTGACGAACAAGTCTACAAATTCAGTGCCTGGTATGTATAATGGATGTACTTGTGGCCTCAATGATGTTGTCCTCTGGAACCATTTTCTGAGTTTTTATTTTTTTGCTCTATTTTTAGAATATAGTTGTATTCCCTCCTACCAAGAGCCTCTGAAGAAAGGATTGGAATTACAGAAACATGTTAGGCTAAAGGAGGAAAAACTTTCTCTCACTGGAAATTTGTATAAATGTTTTCAAATTCATGTTTGTATTATTCAAATGTGTACTGTGCAAATTACCAATATGCTTGACATACTTCTATATTTGCATATATATAACATTAAAAAAAAAAAAAACAATATCTTTTTCTAATAAATATATATTTTTATAGTATCTAATTTTTGTTTCTGTTTGCCCTTAAAATCCCGTTGTACCGGGGGGTACTTATGCCCTTTTAAAGGCTTATTCCTACTAATTTGGGATGGTGGCAACACTTGAAGGAAAACATCCTTTGTTCTTTCTTCCCTGTGGTTCATTACTTATACCTTAGTAATGAATCCCCCTTAGAGACTCAGGGCCTACCGAAACTAATGGAATATGGGGGTGAAAAGCTGAAAGTAATGGGTCGCTGTCATGCAAAATGTTCATGCAAGGGATCTGAAAAGGTTTTACAATTGTTTGTGATAGAAACACAAGCCCCTCTCAGAGCAAGTAAAGAGATTGGACTTGTGAAGATCATAATGACTGTAGATTGTGGGCACAGAGGTCTGACAGAGGCTGACATTAAACGTGAGTACTGTGATCTATTCAAGGGCCTGGGGTGCCTTCCAGGTGTAAGCCGCATACGCATAAAAGAGGGTGCACAGCCTGTCAGTCACGCCCCAAGGAGAATACCTTTAACTCTTGTGGATAAAGTCAGACAAGAACTCACTAGGATGGAGAAGCTGGGAGTAGTAAAAAAGGTCACAGAACCATCGGAATGGGTCAGTTCTATGGTTGTGGTGGAGAAGAAGAACACAGGTGCAATTCGTATATGCATTGACCCACGTGATTTGAACAAAGTCATAATGAGAGAACACTATAAACTCCCCACCATAGAGGATATAGCGCACAAGCTAGTAGGAGCAACAGTATTTAGTGTACTAGATGCCCATTCTGGTTACTGGTAATTGCGTCTTGATGAAGCCAGCAGTTACTGGACCACTTTCAACTCCCCTTTGGGTCGATGGTGCTTCACAAGGGTACCTTTCGGCATAGCATCTGCACAAGAAATATTTCAAAAGAAATCACACAAATTGATCGCTGGTCTACAGGGTGTTGAAGTAATAGTTGATGATTTGCTGGTCTATGGAAAGGATCAAATGGAACATTACAAAAACCTTACTGCTTTGCTCAATCGGTGTCGTGAGAAGAATCTTACACTCAATCCAAACAAAATGCAAATTGGGGTAAAAGAAGTTACATATTTTGGACACCTACTAACCAAAGAAGGCTTGAAGCCTGATCCAAAGAAGATTACAGCAGTTCTCAACAAGGCCCCAAACTCCAGAAAGGAGCTGGAGACATCATTAGGCATTTTCAACTATCCAAATTCTCTCAAGTCCTTGCTCAACAGATAGCACCGCTACGTACACTGCTACAGAAGGATGCTGTTTGGTATTGGGATGCAAACTTGGAAAAGACTTTCGACAAAGTGAAAAAACTGATCACTAAACATCCAGGGCCAATACTGAAATATTTTGATGTAAACTGTGACAATGTACTTCAAGTGTATGCATCCCAGTTTGGGTTAGGTGCTGTACTGACTCAACAAGGACGTCCTGTGGCATATGCTTCACGAGCACTGACCACAATGAAAGCCAATTATGCCCAAATTGAGAAAGAAATGCTGGCTATTGTAAATGGATGTGAGAAATTTCACCAGTACATATATGGTCGCCCGGTAGTTGTGGAAACAGACAACAAGCCGATGGAGTATATTCTACAGAAACCGCTAGCTTCTACACCTCCACGTCTGCAGTGGATGGTTATGAAATTACAGCAGTATGATCTCACAGTAAAGTATAAGCCTGGAAAGGAAATTCCAATGGCAGATACCCTGTCTAGGGTGTTTCTAGAAGGACATGAAGCACGAGATGAACCTGAGTTGGAAGAACAGGTACATACAGTACTAGCGAACATTCCAATATTGGATGTACGGCTGGAGAAGATAAGACAAGACACCAAACAGGATAAAGTCCTAGAAAAACTAACTCATGTCATGTGCAATGGCTGGCCAGAAAAACAAAAGAAGCTGTGTCCTGAATTACAGGGATTCTGGCCTGTGAAAGATGAGCTATACATTCATTCGGATATGATATTTATGGGTGACCATATTCTCATTCCTAAGACACAGCAGGCAGAAGTACTGGAACAAATCCACCAGGGGCATTTGGGCATCACTCTGTGTAAGCGCAGAGTGCGCGAGTTGGTCTACTGGCCTAATGTGGACTTTGATATTGAGACACTTGTGAAGAAGTGTGAAACCTGCCAGACATTTCAAAAATACAATGCAAAAGAACCTCTTACACCATGGAATGCTCCTTCACGGGCATGGCAGAGACTGGCTACAGATATTTTTCATTTTGAGGACAATCATTACCTGATAGTAGTAGATTACTACAGCAAATACTTTGAGCTAGTGCAGCTGAGAAATTTAAAAGCATCAACAGTCATATGGGCTTTCAAAACAATACTTGAAAAGGCAAAAACTGTATTTTGATAAATCCACAAAATCCCTTCGTCCACTCTCTGCTGCGCAAGCTGTGCGACACAGAGTCACTGGGAATACATGGGAACCTGCTTTAATTATCAAAGAAGCCAATTCACCAAAATCATATATAATCGTGTCAGGGACTTGCCAGGACTGTACGGAGGTATGTGCGTGAGTGCATGCGCGCCAAGTCAGACTAACCAGCGGCGCCTGTATGTGCGTGCACACCAGCGCACACCTCAGGCGCGCGCGCATGCGCAACAGGCACGCACGCATGCTAAGCGCTGCTTGGCGCCAATGGGCCTTTAAAAAGACAGCAGCTGCACTTGTGCAGTGCTGTCTGATCTGCAGCTCTGCCTGAGTCTGATCCTGTATCTGCTGTTATTACCTGATCCTGCTTCATTTTACTACTGCTGCCTTCTCATATCCTGACCTGGCTTACCTTGACCCTGCTATATCTGAACCTGCTGATAACCTGTTGCCAAACCTCTGCCTGTCTACTGATTACTCTTTGCCTACCGTATCAACTACCAGTTACCCGTGCTGACCTGGCTTGTCTCACTCTGCTCCAGTCTGTTCCTGATCCTGCCTCTGCCAGTATCCAGGGGTCGCTGACCTACTCCTGTAGCCACCACCTTCAACTGCTTCTAAAGTCCAGTTCTTCCGGTGGATCATCTCAACTCGTCTATGTCAGCCCACGGATCTTACAGGCACTCCTACCTCACTGCGCTCTCGACACCACTGTTACAACCCCAGTGGTCCCCGAGCCAGGGCTGTAAGAGAGGTCTCCTTCTACGGTTGGGCTCTGATACCAGGTACGTGACAAATTGAGACCAAGTGTGGACAGAAACTGAGACGGAACAGGTGTCATCTTTGTCCAGACACTGCTGCGGATACATCATTAGAGGAACCGGATGACAATGAAGATAAAGAACAAGCCCATGATGGCACAGAAGTCCTAAACACGGATATTGAGTCTGAGGATACTGAGGACAGGATAAACGTATCAGCATTTCTTTTTCGTACATCACGGGACACAGAGCGACTTAGTCATTACTAATGGGTTATATAGATACCTTCAGGTGCTGGCACTGGCAACTTCCAAAACCGGAAGTACCCTCCCTTATATAAGCCCCTCCCATCCGGGAGCACCTCAGTTTTTTGCCAGTGTCTAAGGTGTTGGCCAAGAAGTAACATGTGTTTTTCACTGAGCTTGCGTACAGGTTCTTTTGGGCCTCAGTAAGCTATTCCGGATCCGACCAAAAAAGCTTCATAGCTAAACGGTCGGTACCCGGGCCTTGCAAGAGAAGAGCAAGGTTTTGCCTGTAATGCCTCTCTTAGGAGGGCTGGACCCTGAGATCCAGAGCTCTGGTCATACCCACGACCAAGATGTTTTCTGTGCAGGGTGCTATACAGGTCCAGGGGAATGGAATCCTTGGGAACCCGGTCCCTGAAGGTTTTATTACAAAGCCTGCCGTGATAGGTGAAGTTTGGGCTTCTGTGGACCAAACAGAGTCCTGCGGCGAGGAAAAGGTAAGCGGGGGCCCTCAGGAACTTGGTTCTATTGGGGGACCCCCAAGCCTAATTTGTCTTTCTGCCTGTTACCTAAGGTATTCCCACTAATATTCTGTGCATGCCTGTAACTACTAAGAAAATGTAAAAATTTTAACAGTAGGCAAGAAAAAAAAAAAATGGTAAGACCGCGGTACCTGTGTTGAACACTAGAGGCCGCTATGGTTCTTTTTTCTTGTAAATGTGGATTTTTTCTTCTGAAGTCAAATCCAGGCAGTTGGTAAGTTCTCTGTTGGAAAGCTGTCTCCTCTGCCCTGTTGCTCCGCTCATCCATCCCCGGGCCCTGCGGCAGGGACCCTGGCTCCCATCTAGCTCCTTGTTTTTTCAAAAAAGGCGCCGAAGGCGCACGTGCCCGCGCGCGTGCACGCGCCTCTCTATATAGAGGCGATCTGGAAAAAGGGGCGGAGCGGGTGGATGACGCTCGGTGTGCGCCGCGGCGCTACTGCGCATGTGCGGGCGTCCAGCGTGTTTAAAGGCACAATCAAGCTGGCTACTGAAGTGCACAGACAGAGCTAGCAACAGTAAAAAGGCACACAGAGGCGGTTGATGCAGGCATCCCCTAGAAAGGCACTTTAGTAGACACCAACTGTTATATAGCAGCAATTGTGCTAGACTATTCTCAGTAAAAGTGGTGTATTACGGCTGGAATACCTCAGCTTTGGGCTTAGGAATATGCCGTCCAGAAGCTCCGGAACTAAAGCTTCCAGGAAGCGAAAGGGGTCTCCATCGGGCTCTGAGGATCTTGGGCATGCTTCTGCTGCACCAGTCTCCCCTGAAAATTCAGAGGTTAGTGACCATAGAGACCCCGCAGGAGTACCTGGTACTGTGGCTGTCCTCAGTTCACCTGCTCCTGTGTATGTAACAGAGGAGGTTTTTGCCTCAACTCTGGGAGGACTGGAAGAGAGATTGACTAAATTGATCGCTGCTTCCCTATCACAGGGAAAGCGCGCCCGATCTCCGTCTCCTCCCTCAGAGTGCCTGTTAGCGGAGCAACAGTCCCTTGCAGGGATCGACCTACCTGAAGGGGATCAGGATGAGGTTGATTCTGTTGTAGAGGAATCAACAGTGGAAGAACCATTTTCAGCGTCACATGCTGAAAGATTATGGGTTCAGTCTCTGACTGATATGGTCCGATCAGCATTTCAAATGCCCCTTGCGGAGCCATTAACCACTTCTGTCTCCTCGTTGGGGTCGCTAAAAGCTCCCCAGACTGTTTGTTCCTTTCCAATCCATCCTTTACTGGAAGGACTCATTTACCAGGATTGGGAACATCCTGATAAAATATTTACTCCCCCCAAGAGATTTCTGGTGGTCTATCCCATGGAGGATAAGTTCATCAAAAAATGGAGGGTCCCTACAGTGGACGCAGCCATCTCTTGTGTGAATAAATCACTGACATGTCCAGTAGATAATGTCTAAATGTTCAAGGACCCAATAGATAAAAAATTGGAGTCCTTATTAAAATCTGCTTTCTCTACAGCAAGCTGGGTGACACAACCAGCAGTAGCAGCTATTGGGGTCTGCCAAGCAGTGAAAGATCAGTTGAAACAGGTCTTAAGGGACTTGCCAGATCAGCAGGCTCTTGCCCTAGCTGATCTACCTAGAGCCTTATGTTTGCGGTTGACGCCATCAAGGATTCAATCCATCAGGCCTCCCGCTTTACGCTGTCTGTAGTACATATGCGTAGGCTTCTATGGCTCAAAAACTGGTCTGCTGAGGCTCCCTGTAAGAAATTGCTGATTAGCTTCCCATTTCATGGAGAACGCTTATTTGGAGAAGATCTGGACAAGTATATCCAGAAGATTTCTGCCGGTAAAAGTACACTCTTGCCGGTTAAGAACAAAGTTAGAAGTCCTTCTTTTAAGAGGCCTACTTCTCCAGTCCCTGGCACATCGGCTGTGAAACAGTTCCGACGGCCTCCGCGGTCAAATCCAGGGGGCAGAAATCAGGGACAATCACAGGGTAACAAGAAACCCTGGGTCAAGAGAGGTACGAAACCTCCCCCCAAGTTATGAAGGGTTGCCCCCACTCAATCGGGTGAGGGGAAGACTTCAGTTGTTCACAGAGACCTGGCGGGACACCATCAGAGACAGATGGGTGATCTCCGCAGTAAGTCTGGGATACAAGCTGGAGTTAAAAGACACTCCTCCTGCCCATTTTATGAGGTCAAACGTGCCAGGCGATCCCCAGGAGAGAGGATCCCTCCTTCTGGCACTAGAACAACTATTGCTCCAAGGTGTAATCATGAAGGTTCCCTTGGAAGAATGCGGGTTCGGGTTTTACTCAAACCTCTTCACAGTCCCCAAACAAATGGGGACGTGAGGCCCATATTAAATCTAAAAGGGCTAAACAAATTCCTACATATCAGGACTTTTCGGATGGAGTCGATCCGATCGGTGGCCACCGCCCTACAAGGGCAGGAATGGTTAGCCTCGATCGACATAAAGGATGCTTTTCTGCATATTCCCATCTTTCCGTCCCATCAGAGATTTCTACGCTTTGCAGTAGAAGGGCGCCATTTTCAGTTCAGAGCCTTACCTTTCGGTCTGGCCACAGCACCATGAGTGTTCACAAAAATTCTGGCCCCACTATTGGCCAATCTAAGAACACGGGGTGTAACGATAATGGCATATTTAGACGACCTGCTACTAATAGACCACTCAGTGGAAAAACTGGAAGTAGCTATTCCCAAGACAATCAAGTATCTGGGATATCACGGTTGGATTATCAACCGAGACAAGTCAGCTCTAAGACCAGTCAAAAGTCTGGAATACTTAGGGCTAAGGCTGGATTCAAATCAGAGAAAGATTTTCTTACCTCCAGAGAAGGTGTCGTCTTTGAAAGATTTGACCCACTTAGTGGGTACAAAAAAAAAACATCCATACGCCTGTGCATGAGGCTGCTTGGAAAAATGGTGGCTTCATTCGAAGCAGTACCCTACGGTCAATTCCATTCAAGGAACTTGCAGAGGGCCATACTGTCAGCCTGGAACAAAAAAGTTCAGGCTTTAGACTTACCAATGTCCCTGTCCCCTTCCGTTCGCAAGAGCCTCCATTGGTGGTTGGTGCCCCAGAATCTGGAAAAAGGGAAACCCTTCAGTCCAGTTTCTTGGAAGGTGGTCACTACAGATGCCAGCCTCATAGGCTGGGGGGCAGTACTGGAGCAATGGTCTCTCCAGGGAAAGTGGTCAGAAGCAGAGAAGGCCCTGCCCATCAATCTCTTAGAGATACGAGCAGCCCGGTATGCCCTAGTAGCATGGACATCCAAACTCCAAGGGTCCCCTGTCAGAATTCAATCAGACAATGCCACAGCAGTGGCATATATCAATCACCAGGGTGGCACCAGGAGTCGTGCAGCCCAGAGGGAAGCGAATTGCATCCTGAAATGGGCAGAAAGATATGTCCCAGCCATATCCGCGGTTTTCATCCCAGGAGTGGAAAATTGGAGAGCGGACATTCTAAGTCGCCAGCAATTATGCCCGGGGGAATGGTCTCTTCACCCCGAGGTTTTCCAGGCAATATGCCAGCGGTGGGGAACACCGGATGTAGATCTGCTAGCATCCAGATTCAACGCAAAGGTGGACAGATTTGTGTCTCACACAAGGGATCCCCTAGCTTGCGGCTCGGATGCCCTAGTGTTCCCTTGGGATCAGTTCAAGCTGATATATGCATTCCCACCGCCACAATTGTTACCGCGATTAATCCGCAGAATCCGGGTAGAAAAGAAACCGGTGATTCTGGTGGCTCCAGCGTGGCCCCGAAGGGCATGGTACGCGGAGATTGTAAAAATGTCAGTGGGGAGTCCTTGGACTCTCCCACATCGTCTGGACCTGCTTTCGCAAGGACCGATATACCACCCTTCCTTACAAGCCCTAGGTTTGACGGCCTGGCTATTGAAGCCCACATTCTAAAAAAGAGAGGTCTCTCTAATCCGGTGGTATCTACCATGATCAATGCCAGGAAGCCGGTATCCAGGCAGATCTATTATAGAATCTGGAAGGCGTACATCGCGTGGTGTGAGGCCAGGAAATGGCATCCGCGTAAGTACGTAATAGGTAGGATTCTGGACTTCCTACAGTGGGTTGTGGATAGGAAGCTTGCCTTGAGTACTATCAAGGGTCAGATTTCGGCCTTGTCAATATTTTTTCAAAGGCCCTTGGCTTTGCATTCATTAGTCAAAGCTTTCATACAAGGAGTGATGCGTATTAGCCCTCCGGTTAGTATTCCCATATGTCCATGGGACTTAAACCTGGTTCTGTCGGTTCTACAGAAACAACCGTTTGAACCATTGCAGCACATTTCCTTGGTTCTTCTCACCAGGAAATTGATTTTCTTAGTAGCCATTTGTTCGGCTAAAAGAGTATCGGAATTAGCCGCCATGTCCTGTAAGGAGCCATATCTGGTTGTCCATAAGGACAGAGTAGTATTACGTCCTCACCCAGCCTTTCTTCCTAAGGTGGTATCGAGGTTTCATTTGAACCAAGATGTGGTTCTTCCTTCTTTTTTTCCCAAACCTACCTCGGTAGAGGAAAAGTTATTGCATTCTTTGGATGTAGTAAGAGCAGTTAAAGCTTATCTAAAAGCCACTGCTCAGATTCGTAGAACGGATACTTTGTTTGTTCTGCCGGAAGGCCCCAGAAAGGGTCAGGCAGCGTCAAAATCTACTTTAGCCAAGTGGATTCGACAGGTCATAATACAAGCCTATGGCTTGAAAAGGAGACCGCCTCCGTTCAAAGTTAGGGCGCACTCCACAAGAGCAGTTGGAACTTCATGGGCAGTGCATCCCCAGGCCTCCCTGGCTCAAATCTGTAAGGCCGCAACATGGTCTTCAGTACACACGTTTACTAGGTTCTACCAGGTGGACGTTAGAAGTCAGGAGGATGTCGCCTTTGGGCGCAGTGTGTTGCAGGCCGCAAAAGATCCTCATGCCTGATGGCGCCCAGCTTATGTATAGTGTATCCCCCCCCCTCATTTGGCATTGCTTTGGGATGTCCCATTAGTAATGACTAAGTCGCTCTGTGTCCCGTGATGTACGAAAAAGAAAAAGGGATTTTTAAAACAGCTTACCTGTAAAATCCTTTTCTTGGAGTACATCACGGGACACAGAGCTCCCACCCCTCTTTTTTGGCGACACTTATTGCTTTGCTACAAAACTGAGGTGCTCCCGGATGGGAGGGGCTTATATAGGGGAGGGTACTTCCGGTTTTGGAAGTTGCCAGTGCCAGCACCTGAAGGTATCTATATAACCCATTAGTAATGACTAAGTCGCTCTGTGTCCGGTGATGTACTCCAAGAAAAGGATTTTACAGGTAAGCTGTTATAAAAATCCCTTTATTATAATGCTGGGAGTGACTCTCAACTGGACACCAATCCTACGGATGATGAGCCAGCGGTTACTTTCTCTCGCTATGGTCGAGCTATTAAAACAAAGATATGGAGGGACTTTGTCTCATACTAAATGTTTCATACTTGAGAGGGAAGATGTAATGATGTGTATGCTTTATGTCATAATTCAAGTTCAATTGTTATGCCTAGTTCCTTATGCATGTTAGGAAACAGTTAACAGTTTTGGTCATGTGATCTTGGGACGGGGAGCTGTTAGTTGTAAGATGGATCCTGCTGAATAAACACCAGGCTCATGTTCAAGCTCTTGCTGTCTGCCTATACTTGGTGTTAAAACATCACACCTGAGATGTTTCTCTTCATTCACCCAAGACAATTGGGCATCCCTCCTCCCATGTGCCGAATTTGCTTATAACAATTCAGTCCATGAATCTACTAACCAATCACCATTCTGGGTAAACTACGGTTTCCACCCCTCCTTTCTGCAAGATGTTATCCCAAAAGCTTCAGTACCTGCAGTCCAGGATAGGCTGACCTTTATTCAAACCAACTACCAAATACTTCAGGATGCCATGCAGAAAGCTCAGGAGTACAAAAATAGGATTTTTATAACAGCTTACCTGTAAAATCCTTTTCTTGGGAGTACATCACGGGACACAGAGCGACATAGTCATTACTAATGGGTTATATAGATACCGTCAGGTGCTGGCACTGGCAACTTCCAAAACCGGAAGTACCCTCCCCTATATAAGCCCCTCCCATCCGGGAGCACCTCAGTTTTGTAGCAAAGCAATAAGTGTCCCCAAAGAGGGGCGGGAGCTCTGTGTCCCGTGATGTACTCCCAAGAAAAGGATTCTACAGGTAAGCTGTTATAAAAATCCTATTTTCTTTCTCGTACATCACGGGACACAGAGCGACATAGTCATTACTAATGGGATGTCCTAAAGCAATGCCCAATGAGGGGGGGGATACACCATATATAAGCTGAGCGCTATCAGACATGAGGATCTTTTGCGGCCTGCAACACACTGCGCCCAAAGGCGACATCCTCCTGACTTCTAACGTCCACCTGGTAGAACCTAGTAAACGTGTGAACTGAAGACCACGTTGCGGCCTTACAGATTTGAGCCAGGGAGGCCTGGTGATGCACTGCCCATGAAGTTCCAACTGCTCTCGTGGAGTGCGCTCTAACTTTGAACGGAGGCGGTCTCCTTCTCAAGCCATAAGCTTGCATAATGACCTGTCGAATCCACTTGGCTAAAGTAGATTTTGACGCTGCCTGACCCTTTCTGGGGCCTTCCGGCAGAATAAACAAAGTATCCGTTCTGCGAATCTGAGCAGTGGCTTTTAGATAAGCTTTAACTGCTCTTACTACATCCAAAGAATGCAATAACTTTTCCTCTACCGAAGTAGGTTTGGGGAAAAAAGAAGGAAGAACCACATCTTGGTTCAAATGAAACCTCGATACCACCTTAGGAAGAAAGGCTGGATGAGGACGTAACACTACTCTGTCCTTATGGATAACCAGATATGGCTCCTTACAGGACATAGCTGCTAATTCCGATACTCTTTTAGCCGAACAAATGGCTACTAGAAAAATCAATTTCCTGGTGAGAAGCACCAAGGAAATATGCTGTAATGGTTCAAATGGTTGTTTCTGTAGAACCGACAGAACCAAGTTTAGACCCCATGGACATATGGGAATATTAACCGGAGGACTAATACGCATCACTCCTTGTATAAAGGCTTTGGCTAGTGAATGCGAAGCCAAGGGCCTTTGAAAAAATATTGACAAGGCCGAAATCTGACCCTTGATAGTACTCAAGGCAAGCTTCCTATCTACAGCCCACTGTAGGAAGTCCAGAATCCTACCTATTACGTACTTATGTGGATGCCATTTCTTGGCCTCACACCACGCGATGTACGCCTTCCAGATTCTATAGTAGATCTGCCTGGATACCGGCTTCCTGGCATTGATCATGGTAGATACCACAGCATTAGAGAGCCCTCTCTTTTTTAGAATGTGGGCTTCAATAGCCAGGCCGTCAAACCTAGGGCTGGTAAGGAAGGGTGGTATATCGGTCCTTGCGAAAGCCGGACGACGTGGGAGAGTCCAAGGACTCCCCACTGAAATTTTACAATCTCCGCGTACCACGCTCTTCGGGGCCACGCTGGAGCCACCGGAATCACCGGTTTCTTTTCTACCCTGATTCTGCGGAGTAATCGAGGTAACCATTGTGGCGGTGTGAATGCATATATCAGCTTGAACTGATCCCAAGGGAACACTAGGGCATCCGAGCCGCAAGCTAGGGGATCCCTTGTCCGAGAGACAAACCTGTCCCCCTTTGCGTTGAATCTGGATGCTAGAAGATCTACATCCGATGTTCCCCACCGCTGACATATTGTCCAGAAAACCTCGGGGTGAAGGGACCCTTCCTCTGGGCCTAATTGCTGGCGACTTAGAAAGTCCGCCTTCCAATTCTCCACTCCTGGAATGAATACCGCAGATATGGCTGGGACATATTTTTCTGCCCATTTCAGGATGTAATTTACTTCCCTCTGGGCTGCACGACTCCTGGTGCCCCCCTGATGATTGATATATGCCACTGCTGTGGCATTGTCTGATTGCATTCTGACAGGGGACCCTTGGAGTTTGGATGTCCATGTTACTAGGGCATACCGGGCTGCTCGTATCTCTAAGAGATTGATGGGCAGGGCCTTTTTTGCATCCGACCATCTGCCCTGGAGAGACTATTGCTCCAGTACTGCTCCCCAGCCTATAAGGCTGGCATCTGTAGTGACCACCTTCCAAGAAATCGGACTGAAGGATTTCCTTTTTTCCAGATTCTGGGGAACCAACCACCAACGGAGGCTCTTGCGAACGGAAGGGGACAAGGACATTGTAAGTCTAGGGCCTGAACTTTTTTGTTCCAGGCTGACAGTATGGCCCCTTGCAAATTCCTTGAATGGAATTGACCGTAGGGTACTGCTTCGAATGATGCCACCATTTTTCCCAGCAGCCTCATATACAGGCGTATGGACGGCTGTCTTTTTTGTACCCACTAAGTGGATCAAATCTTTCAAAGACAACACCTTTCCTCGAGGCAAGAATATTTTTCTCTGGCCTGAATCCAACCTTAGCCCCAAGTATTCCAGACTTTTGACTGGTTTTTAGGGCTGACTTGTCTCGGTTGATAATCCAACCGTGAGATTCCAGATACTTGATCGTCTTGTGAACGACCACGTCTAGTTTTTTCACTGAGTGGTCTATCAGCAACAAGTCATCCAGATATGCCATTATCATTACACCTTGTGTTATTAGATTGGCCAATAAAGGGCCAGAATTTTTGTAAACACTCGTGGTGCTGTGGCCAAACCGAAGGGTAAGGCTCTGAACTGAAAATGGCGCCCTTCTACTGCAAAGCGTAGAAATTTTTGGTGGACTGGAAAGATGGGAATGTGCAAACAAGCATCTTTGATGTCGATCGTGGCTAACCAATCCTCCCCTTGTAGGGCAGTGGCCACCGATCGGATCGACTCCATCGGAAAGTCCTGATATACAGGAATTTGTATAGCCCTTTTAGAATTAATATGGGCCTCCCGTCCGCGTTTGCTTCGGGACTGTAAAGAGGTTTGAGTAAAACCCGAACCCTCATTCTTCCAGGGGAACCTCCATAATTACTCCTTGGAGCAATAGTTGTTCTAGTGCCAACAGGAGGGACTCTCTCTTCCGGGGATCCCTTGGCACGTTTGACCTCAAAAATGGGAAGGAGGAGAGTCTTTTAACTCCAAACTGTATCCCAAACCTACTGCGGAGAGCACCTATCTGTCTTGATCGTGTCCCGCCAGGTCTCTTGCGAACAACTGGAGTCCTCCCCCCACCCGACTGAGTGGGGGCTTCATGAATTTAACTTTGGGGGAGGTTTTGTACCTCCCCTGACCCAGGGTTTCTCATTACCCTGCTACTGTCCCTGTTTTTTACCCCCGGGATTTGACCGAGGAGGCCGTCGGAACTGTTACACAGCCGATGCCCCAGGGACTGGAGAAGCAGGCCTCTTAAAGAGGGACCTCTAACTCTGCTTTTAACCGGCAAGAGCGTATTTTTACCGCTGGAAATTTTCTGGATATTTGTCCAGGTTTTCCCTGAATAAGCGTTCACCATGAAATGGGACGCTAACCAGCCATTCTTTACAGGGAGCTTCAGCAGACCAGTTTTTGAGCCATAGGAGCCTACGCATATGTACTATAGACAGCGTAAGGCGGGAGGCCTGATGGACTGAATCCTCTATGGCGTCAACCGCAAAGCCTAAGGCTCTAGGTAGATCAGCTAGGGCAAAGCCTGCTGATCTGTCAAGTCCCTCAAGACCTGTTTCAACTGATCCTTCACTGCTTAGCAGACCCCAATAGCTGCTACTGCTGGTTGTATCACCAAGCAGATTTTTATAAGGACTCCAATCTTTTATCTATTGGGTTCTTGAACATTTGGACATTATCCACTGGACATGTCAGTGATTTATACATACAAGAGATGGCTGCGTCCATTGTAGGGACCTTCCATTTTTTTTTATTTTTTTTTTTGATGAACTTATCCTCCATGGGATAGACCACCGGAAATCTCTTGGGGGAATAAATATTTTCTCAGGACGTTCCCAATCCTGGTAAATGAGCCCTTTCAGTAAAGGGTGAAGTGGAAAAGAACAAACAGTCTGGGGGCTTCTAGCGACCCCAACGAGGATACAGTAGTGGTTGATGGTTCCGCAAGGTGCATTTTTAAATGCTGATCGGACCATGTTAGTCAGAGACTGAACCCATAATCTTTCAGCTTGAGATGCTGAGAAAAGGTTCCCCCACTGTTGATTCCTCTATAACAGAATCAACCTTATCCTGATCCCCTTCAGGCAGGTCGATCCCTGTATGGGACTGTTGCTCTGCTAACAGGCATTCTGAAGGAGGAGACGGAGATCGGGCGTGCTTTCCCTGACAGGGAGGCAGCGATAAATGTTGACAATCTCTCTCTAATCCTCCCAGAGCTGAGGAAAAAACCTCCTCTGTTACATACACAGGAGCAGGTGACTGAGGACAGCCACAGTACCAAGTACCCCTGCGGGGTCTCTACGGACACTTACCTCTGAACTTCAGGGGAGACTGGTGCAGCAGGAGTATGCCCAAGATCCTCCGAGCCCGATGAGACCCCCTTCGCTTCCTGGAAGATTCAGTTCCGGAGCTTCTGGACGGCATATTCCTAAGCCTAAAGCTGAGGTATTCCAGCCGTAATACACCACTTTTACTGAGAATAGTCTAGCACAATTGCTGCTATATCACAGTTGGTGTCTACTAATGTGCCTTTCTAGGGGATGCCTGTATCAACCGCTTGCTGTATGCCTTTAAATGTTGCCAGCTCTGTCTCTGTACTTCATAGCCAGCTTACTACAATATTGTGTTTTTTTTAAACTGCTGGGACGCCCGCACATGCGCAGAAGCGCTGCGGCGCGCACAGAGCGTCATCCCCCAGGCTCCGCCCCCTTTCCCGGCTCACCTCTATATATAGAGGCGCGTGCACGCGCACGCGCGCGGGCACGTGCGCCTTCGGCGCTTATTTCAAATATGGTAACAAGGGACAGGAGCCAGGGCCCCTCTTTGCCGCAGGCCGGGGGATGGACGAGCACTGCAACATGGCAGAGGAAGCAGTTTCCTATAAGAGAACTCACCATCTGCCTGGACTTTGCTCTGCTGAGAAGAAGCTAGTCCACATGACAAGAAAACATTCCACAGCGGCCTCTAGTGGACAAACACAGGTACCGCAGTCTAATATATTAAATATATATATATATAAATTTTTTTTTTTTTTTTTTTTTTCTTGACCACCATTAAAAATTATTACATTTTTTTAGTAGTTACAGGCATGCACAGAATTTTGCGGGAATACCATTAGGTAACAGACAGAAAGACAAATTAGGCTTGGGGGTCCCCCAATAGAACCAAGTTCCTGGGGGCCCCCACTTACCTGTTCCCCGCCGCAGGACTTTGTTTGGTCCACAAAAGCCCAAACTTCACCTATCACGGCAGGCATTGTAATCAAACCTTCAGGGATCGGGTTCCCAAGGATTCCACTCCCCTGGACCTGTATAGCACCCTGCACAGAAAACATCTTGGTCGTGGGTATGACCAGAGCTCTGGATCCCAGGGTCCAGCTCTCCTAAGAGAAGCATTACAGGCAAAACCTTGCTCTTCTCTGCAAGGCCCGGGTACCGACCGTTTAGCTATGAAGCTTTTTTGGTCGGATCCGGAATAGCTTACTGAGGCCCAAAAGAACCTGTACGCAAGCTCAGTGAAAAACACATGTTTCTTCTTGGCCAACACCTTAGACACTGGCAAAAAACTGAGGTGCTCCCGGATGGGAGGGGCTTATATAGGGGAGGGTACTTCCGGTTTTGGAAGTTGCCAGTGCCAGCACCTGACGGTATCTATATAACCCATTAGTAATGACTATGTCGCTCTGTGTCCCGTGATGTACGAGAAAGAAAGACATTTTGATAAAAGGAGAAGAGGTAATCCAGTACTGAAGATTGGGGACAAGGTTTGGTTTTCCACAGCGAATCTCAAACTCATGTGTCCCTCTTGGAATTTGGGCCTAAGGTTTTGAGATTAAGAAAGAAATCAACCCTGTAGCATTTGAACTGAACCTACCAAACTCCTATAAAATCCATCCAGTCTTTCACGTCACCTTACTCAAACCAGCAGTGTTTAGCTAATTTCCTGAAAGAGAAGAGCCACCTCCACCACCAGTTACTGTAGGGCAATGTTTCTCAACTCCAGTCCTCAAGGCGTCCCAACAGGTCATGTTTTCAAGATTACCATTATTTTGCACAGGTGATTTGATCAGTTTCACTGCATTAGTATTTACCACAGTTGTTTCATCTGAGGGAAATCCTGAAAACATGACCTGTTGGGGTGCCTTGAGGACTGGAGTTGAGAAACACTGCTGTAGGGGAAGACACAAAGTTTGAAGTGGAGGCCATTGTGGATGGTCGAAGGAGAGGGAGACAAGTGCAATACCTCATTAAATGGAAAGGATATCCACCTGAGGAGAACTCATGGGAACCAGCAAATAATGTGCACGCTCCTAAACTTCTTCAAGAGTTCTTCAACAGATTCCCATAAAAACGGGCATGCCTGGGCATCCGGAGGCTGCTCTTTGGGGGGGGGGGCATGGTCAGGGAAGAATCCAGAGAAGAACTGGCAGATATGCATGCAATGGCGAACGTATGTTCGTGACGGCAAACGTGCGTATGCAAAACGTGCTAATTACCAGTGTTTACTGGTCTATATAAGGACACCAGTGGCTCTCACAAATTGCTGGATTATCGTCAGCCTTGCACCTGTGTTCCTGTGCCTTGTGCTCCTGGTTGATTACCTGTTACCGACCTGGCTTACCCCTGACTTGCTCTGACATCTTTCCTGGCTCTGAACCTGGCTTGCTTCATAGACCTGCTACTGCCTGTTCCAGATTGACATCCTGTGTTTGACCCCAGCTTGATCTCGACTACGCTTCCTGCCTTTCCTCCTGACTGACCCTCAGGCTGGCTTCTGACTTTGCTTTCTGCTTACCCATCTGTCAAGTTCCGCCAGTATCTCCAGAGAATCATTGGTTGTAACCACCTTATCTGCTCCAGGGTGTCCCGCATCTGGAACCATCAGACAACTTCATCTGCAGGCAACCCATGCATCTCTGGGCATAGCATCTTCTGTCACCAACTCCAGAGGTACTGTGCACTCAGCCACAAGGGGAGCGTCTCGTCACCTCAGCCACCAGTACCAGTCTGGTACATGATAATTAGCCTTGGTGGAAGTGAATTTTCACCATCCCAGGATTTAGTTGTGTTCTTTTTTTAAATGTGTAGCGGGTATGTACTTTTAAAACTGGTGAAGACACCAGTGATGCATAGTTCCCTGCGGCCCAGCAGGTGGCGCTGTCACTTTGGGCCGGGGTTGAACCATCGCTGCAGTGCCGTACCCTTTGTGACCTCTCGCAGCAGTTGTACAGCGGGGCGGGGAACCCGCCGTGCTTGCTGGGAGAGGGTATAAAGGGGGCGGACATCTTCGCCACGAGGTTCGAGTCCCAGGCACCTTCAGCCTGAGGACTGCTGTTCGCGGTCGGTGTCCAAGCGGCCTAGGCCTGGACACCTGGAGTTCGTGTTCCATCCCAGACACCTTCAGTCTGGGGTGAGGTGCTCAGCCGGAGGCCTGGGGCCCAGTACCTTCCGCTGGGTTCCGCAAGGGAGGGATTGTCCTAGGGGGCCCCGGGAGTGGGGCACCCGAATCCAGAGGCGTAAGGGACCGGAGGAGGGACTCATCCGAAGACCTGGTGCAGCAGATTGCCAGTGCCGGGTGAACCTCTGGAGACCACCCGGAGGGATAACTTTTCCGAACAGGGGCCAAGTTCAGAGAGGAAGGTGGTTCATGTTCAATGACCGGTGGCAGCGGTCCAACTATTCAACTCAGGTCAGTGGCAGAGACCTGCTATTAGGCCTGTGGCAGGGGCCTTAATGGTTCATCCGGTCGGTGGCAGCGACCAAAACTCACGGTCAGTGGCAGAGACCGTGCGCCAGGCCTATTCGCTAGCAAAGGAATAGGAGAGTTCAGTTGTGCCTGGGCCTACTCGTACCCACACCCCTGTCTGTCTGTTACTGAAAGTTCAACTGATTGTGTTTACCCTGAAAGTAGAGAAATAAAGGAGTGTTGGACTTTCGATTGGTGTGGGGCTCTATGTTATTGGCAGACACATCTCCACAGAACAGCTGGAGGCTTCATATGCAGTGAACAGACCCGGAGGTAATTCAAGTAACTCTGCTCAACCCTCATACACATATGAGGGGAGAGCTTGGCGTAGTGTTCCTGCACTCTCCTCTCCCAGGTACCCCTAGACACAAGCCAATCAAACGAGAAAACCCGAGAGGGAGAGTGAGGCTCTGCTACACGTGGGGGCTCTGGTCCGGGATGTGTTCGTGCTACAATGGAGCTGGAGTTGTTGGAATTTGAAAGTGTCTGCCCGAAAGAGTTCAGAGTAGGTCGGCCATATTGGCCACTGCGCCACGAGGCACACCCTCCCAGCTCAGTTCGTGGGCGTGACCCAGGGAAGGAGAAAGCCCGTGAACTGGAGTGCAAGAGGGGAGGAGTCCAATCGTATGAAGGACTACACGTGGGGACTTTGGCGCCAACAATGCAGTGCGCAATGGATCAGCAGAGAGTCGCCATGTTCACCAATGCATCGTGGATTCCTATTCATCCTACTACCACGAGTCTGACTACTGCTGCTCCGATAACGGATACGGGGATTCGGCTAAAGCCCCGGGGACGATTCGCCCTGTACTCATGCATGGACGTTGAGGCCCTGGGTTTGATTTGTCCTGGCTGTTCGGGACTGGTGTGTCAGCTGAAGCCATTCGGGCGCTGCGAGGCCTGCGGAGAGTTCCTATTTGAGGTGGAACCACCTATTGAGAAACCCAGAACCATTCACCTCAACCGCGCAACAGGCCACACCACTCAAGAAGGAGGAATCACTGCTTTTACAGCCATCCCTGTGCGCACTGCAGCGACCACAGGGGAGGTCGAAATCACTGAGGTACGGGAGAAATCCGAGGATGCTGACTCGGTCACCACTGTTTCCCAGCGTCCGCCGCCAAAGAGGAAGACCGGATTGGTTGCCCCGTCCAGTGGTTGCGGTGGATCACCCTGCTCGCCTACGCCTGCTCCGGATGGATCCGGTTGGAAGAGTCCCGGACATTCCTTCTCTACTTTGGGCCGAGGTAAGCCGGGCAGAGGGACTTGGTGTTGGGGCGGAGGTGTTGGGGATTCACGGCCCTGTGTGCCCGCGGGGGATAGCAATTCAGCCTCTACTGCAGGTTACCAGCCCGCGGAGGAGTGTGACACCTCCGACCTAGAGTCGCTCTCTGATCCGGGAGACGACGTCATCATAGATGAACTTTTCGCAAAGAAGGGCTGGGACAAGATGCCTCTCTCCTCGTCCCGCAGAGTCAGGGATCCACCCATGTCTACAGGGGATAGTACACCCCGGGTGGAGGCACCAGCGCCTGAGGAGGGATCCTGTCATGGATATGCAGTAGTGTTTGTCTGTCAGCTTACCTTCCTTCCCATGTGTTCATCTTAGAGGCCTGAGCCCTTTCACCTGGCTTCCTTTATAATCTCCTCCCAACCAGACTCCACCCCAGGCCCTATCACAGAACACTATATTAACCTGTGCACTGCAAGCCTGCTTTGCTGATCAACGTGTTTGTTAGGCATTGTGTGTTTGGGTTCCTGCCTGCCGTGTGCTACGTCTGTCTCTCTGTTACGTTATTGGCTTGTCCCCGACCATCCCTGTCTGCTCGTGACCCTTGACCTTCGGCTCGTTCTTCGTTATCCTTGTCTGCTTGTGGCCCCTGACCTTCGGCTTGTTATTCGGTTCTCTCTATCGTGTGTTGCTGCTTCCCCTTATCCTACGGGGCGTGAGCTAGGAAACTCCAGGGGCCGCGACCTGGTCCCAGCCTGCAGCGTAACATCCTCACCACTAGAGGCCCTGGAGAAGACCAGCTGGGTCTTAGACTCCGCGCCCTGGGGAATCTTGGCTCTCGCTTCCGTTGGGATCCCGGTTGTGCTCCTCTGGTCCCGCTTTCCACAACCACCCAGTTTCCTATCCACAGAAGCCAGCCATAGGGTTCACTACCTCGCGGTGCACTCCTGTCCCCCTACGGTGTGCATCTGTCACCTGGCCACAGGTGACCCTGACAGTTTGATCAGCCATGAACCCGGCTGACATCCCGCTACCCGCGGATGATCCATTGCAGGGCATAGTTTGCAGACTTGAAACCCAGGAATCGAATCAGACTCAGGTGATGCGATTCCTCCAGGATCTGGCTTCTCGCTTCGAGCAGCTTCAGGCCTCCTTGGGAACCCTGAATCCACAACCTCAAATACAATCAGCGGCTGCACCTATTTCACCAGTCGCAGCCACACACTCACTACAACTGCCAGCTCCGTCCCGTTTCTCTGGGGACTCCAAGGCTTGCAGGGGGTTCCTTAGCCAATGCACGATTCATTTTGAGCTCCAGCCCCAAAACTTCCTGTCTGATCGGGCTAAGGTAGCCTATATCATTTCCCTCCTCTCTGGTGAAGCTTTAGCCTGGGCAGCCCCTCTGTGGGAACTGAATGATCCAGTGGTTTCTAGCCTGTCTGGCTTCTTGAAACTTTTTCGGAATATCTTCGAAGAACCGGCTCGTGTCTCTTCAGCGGCCAGCGCCCTTTTACGTCTCCGCCAAGAGTCTGCTTCTGTGGGACAGTATGCCCTTCATTTCCGCATACTGTCGGCTGAGTTGAGCTGGAACAATGAGGCCTTAGTCGCAACCTTTTTGCATGGCCTGTCTGATAGAGTGAAGGATGAATTAGCAGGAAGAACCATCCCCACTGATCTGGCCGGCGTTATCTCCTTGTGTAACCAGATCGATATTCGCTTTCAGGAGAGGACCTTAGAAAAGCAACGCCAGCACTCCTTGGTTCTTAGTCAGCCTGAGCTCCCCTCTCTTCGACCCGTAGAGCATCTCCTACCAGCTGAGGAACCCATGCAGCTGGGTCGGACCAGGTTATCCCCCGAGGAACGTGCTAGGCGCAGAACTCTTGGTCTGTGTCTTTACTGTGGGGGCAAAGGTCATTTTCGTGACACTTGCTCTCTTGGTCCAGAAAAACGTTCGGGTCCACTTCATCTGGAAAGTGGAGTATTGGACCCAGAAATATCACCTTCCCCTTCTCGTCTTATGCTTTCTGTGTTCCTTCATGTTGGTGCTTCTTCTCATTCGGTCTCAGCATATCTGGATTCCGGAGCCGCTGGTAATTTCATGGACTGGGAAATCGCATCGTCCATGAGACTTACTCTTTTGCCCCTCACCACGCCATTGGTGGTCTTGGCGATTGATGGTACTGTTCTCCCAGGGGGACCTATCCGCTTCCAGACCCTCCCTGTTAAGATGTCGGTAGGGACACTCCACCAGGAGTGGATATCCTTCCTTATCTTACCCAAGGCCTCAACGCCTATCATTTTGGGTCTCCCATGGTTACAGCTCCATTCTCCTCATGTGGACTGGACTACTGGACAGATCCTGGCTTGGGGTCCCTCCTGTTCCTCGTCCTGCCTACCCAAGGTTGCCCCCTGTGAATCTGAGCCGGTCATTCATTCCAGGTTGCATAACCATTTACATTTCTCTGTCCCTAACCACCCTTGGACGCACAGCCAGGCTAGCTTGTCTACAAGTCCTGCAGTCGCTACGTCTTGCGATGCGATTCAGGTAGTCGCTACACCTGACTCAGCTATTCAGCTTGACTCCGGCGACATGTCACCTTCTAACCAACCTGACTTCAGGGTTCCACTGACATCTGCCCAGTCTGATGGTCCTGTGCAAGATGACCAGTTCCCCTTTAAGGGTCTAGGGGACCCTCCTCAGATTCCTGTTGATCCTCTCATGCCCTTGCTTATTCCTAGAGAGCCTTTGGTCCTCAATAGATCTTCTTGTCATCTCCCTACCTCGTTTTCGGTCTCTGAGGATAATCTTAAGTACGAGGTTAGACAAGTTCTGGATTCTCGGCTCTGCAGAGGCATTCTTCAGTACCTTGTGCATTGGAGAGGTTTTGGTCCTGAGGAGGCGTCTTGGATCGCTGCATCTGATGTCGCTGCACCTCATCTGTTGAGAAGGTTTTATCAGAGATTTCCCTTTAAGCCTGGGTCCAGGCGGGGGAGGGCCCATAAGAGGGAGGGTACTGTCATGGATATGCAGTAGTGTTTGTCTGTCAGCTTACCTTCCTTCCCATGTGTTCATCTTAGAGGCCTGAGCCCTTTCACCTGGCTTCCTTTATAATCTCCTCCCAGCCAGACTCCACCCCAGGCCCTATCACAGAACACTATATTAACCTGTGCACTGCAAGCCTGCTTTGCTGATCAACGTGTTTGTTAGGCATTGTGTGTTTGGGTTCCTGCCTGCCGTGTGCTACGTCTGTCTCTCTGTTACGTTATTGGCTTGTCCCCGACCATCCCTGTCTGCTCGTGACCCTTGACCTTCGGCTCGTTCTTCGTTATCCTTGTCTGCTTGTGGCCCCTGACCTTCGGCTTGTTATTCGGTTCTCTCTATCGTGTGTTGCTGCTTCCCCTTATCCTACGGGGCGTGAGCTAGGAAACTCCAGGGGCCGCGACCTGGTCCCAGCCTGCAGCGTAACATCCTCACCACTAGAGGCCCTGGAGAAGACCAGCTGGGTCTTAGACTCCGCGCCCTGGGGAATCTTGGCTCTCGCTTCCGTTGGGATCCCGGTTGTGCTCCTCTGGTCCCGCTTTCCACAACCACCCAGTTTCCTATCCACAGAAGCCAGCCATAGGGTTCACTACCTCGCGGTGCACTCCTGTCCCCCTACGGTGTGCATCTGTCACCTGGCCACAGGTGACCCTGACAGATCCCATCCCCAGTCTGCCCTTCTACCTCCGGTGCCTCCTGCATCTGGCACCGGAGAAAAGAGACTGTTGCTGCAGGCACCTATGCCCAGAATGGAGGTGATCAAGGCACCTCGTCACTCGGACGCCATCGTCCAACCGGGTGAGGGAGACCGGGCCACTATGCCTCCGCTGGCGAGACTACAGCGCCTCTTTGGCCAAAAGGTTGCTAACGAGTACGGGTGGGAGTACCCGTACCTACCTAAGGAGCTTCTATATGAAGTGGAAGTCTGCCGGGAACGCTGGTACAACGATTTTGTGTGGACGCACCTTCAGGTCCCACATGCCCGCAGGTACCTCGCGTGTTCCCCTAAAGCCTCTCAACGGTTCAAGTACTGCAAGTCAGAATGGATGCTGGGTCGGCACATCCATGCAGACAAGGTGTTAATCTGGCGCAAAGAGGGGGAGGATGTCGAATACCATGTAGAGACAATGGACCAGCACTTGAAACCCCTTGTCTTGCCGCACCCAAAGTTCTATTTGTAGGAGAAAAAAAGGACTCAGTTCTTGCTTTGCCTTGTTGCTGCTGAACTTTCCGGGGTTGTTTCCCGGGAAAACCCAGTGACTGTGCCCGTGTTGATGGGTGTTTGTGCTCTCTGGAGGAATTGAAGGACTGTTGCCATTGTTTGTTCATCATTCTTCCATCCCACAAAGTGATTATGGACTTTGGGGTAGTTAGAGCCGCAAGAAAAAAAAAGGAGAAGATCTTCAACCAGTGCAGTTACTGCGGCACTGTCACCAGGTGGCAGTGTTGCGCACCGATATTCACTGTTCACTCACACACTTATAGAAGGAAAGGGTTTCTCTACGGAGAGGTTCTTTCGTTCTTACACTAACATATGTGTCAGGGATATGTGTGTTTAACGTTTCTTTTCCCCTCTGCAGGAGAACATCTCATCAAGACCACTGAGAATGGGGTGGGTCTTAGTCAGGATGGGTGGGAAGGAATGTTAATGTGAACATGTGTTTCAAATAATGTTGTTATGTGTTGTTTGTTTTCCTTCCCTCCCCTTTCAGGTCAGGTTCAGGCACAACTGTTTGGTTAGTTTTCAAAACTTTTGTATTTTTTTTAAATTGTTAGTCGGTTTCTGGATCAGGCTATGATGGCCCCTTTGGGCATGGGTTGCTCCAGACACTGGGGACCAGTGTCCAATAACCGGGGGGAGAGTGTAGCGGGTATGTACTTTTAAAACTGGTAAAGACACCAGTGATGCATAGTTCCCTGCGGCCCAGCAGGTGGCGCTGTCACTTTGGGCCGGGGTTGAACCATCGCTGCAGTGCCGTACCATTTGTGACCTCTCGCAGTGGTTGTACGGCGGGGCGGGGAACCCGCCGTGCTTGCTGGGAGAGGGTATAAAGGGGGCGGACATCTTCGCCACGAGGTTCGAGTCCCAGGCACCTTCAGCCTGAGGGCTGCTTTTTCACCTGGACACCTGGAGTTCGTGTTCCATCCCAGACACCTTCAGTCTGGGGTGAGGTGCTCAGCCGGAGGCCTGGGGCCCAGTACCTTCCGCTGGGTCCCGCAAGGGAGGGATTGTCCTAGGGGGCCCCGGGAGTGGGACACCTGAATCCAGAGGCGTAAGGGACCGGAGGAGGGACTCATCCAAAGACCTGGTGCAGCAGATTGCCAGTGCCGGGTGAACCTCTGGAGACAGCCCGGAGGGATAACTTTCCCGAACAGGGGCCAAGTTCAGAGAGGAAGGTGGTTCATGTCCAATGACCGGTGGCAGCGGTCCAACTATTCAACTCAGGTCAGTGGCAGAGACCTGCTATTAGGCCTGTGGCAGGGGCCTCAACGGTTCATCCGGTCGGTGGCAGCGACCAAAACTCACGGTCGGTGGCAGAGACCGTGCGCCAGGCCTATTCGCTAGCAAAGGAATAGGAGAGTTCAGTTGTGCCTGGGCCTACTCGTACCCACACCCCTGTCTGTCTGTTACTGAAAGTTCAACTGATTGTGTTTACCCTGAAAGTAGAGAAATAAAGGAGTGTTGGACTTTCGATTGGTGTGGGGCTCTATGTTATTGGCAGACACATCTCCACGGAACAGCTGGAGGCTTCGTATGCAGTGAACAGACCCGGAGGTAATTCAAGTAACTCTGCTAAACCCTCATACACATACGAGGGGAGAGCTTGGCGTAGTGTTCCTGCACTCTCCTCTCCCAGGTACCCCTAGACACAAGCCAATCAAACGAGAAAACCCGAGAGGGAGAGTGAGGCTCCGCTACAAATGTATTTATTTTTTTCTCCTTCTTCCACTCCTTGCATCTTGTCTATTTTATTCCTTTCCTTTTTTCTCCTCTACTATCTCTTTACTGTGAAAACATAAAAAGAAGTAGGAAGCTTCTTTTTTATGTTCAGAGGTTAAAAGTGTTATTTTGGACTGGAACGGCATTCTGTTGTTGTTCTTTATAGTTCTCTTTGAGTTCACGGTTTAGAGATGTCACATGCAATTTATTGGAACCTGTTGTAGATTGCACATTATTGCTGTAATATCTTGGAACTGTCTTTCATGGTTTAAATAAAATATAAAAAAAAAATAGAGCAAAACTACTTACCATGACAACATACAAAATGGCTTTCCCACCTTCCGTAATGTAGTACTTCACTTTACTGAGGCACTAATGAGGCCAGGAATTCCTTTTCTTTACATGAACTTCATCAACTTGTAGTAAACAGATTACAGACATCCACAGTTTTGGTCATTCTTCAACTACTAAAGGTTAAAATCCAGGCATTGGCTAAACAAGGGGCACAACTTGTTCTGAATGATTCTTTTAGGCTTTAAACAATTCTCGTACAGTCCAGGAGGAGTGCTGTAGTGTACTTACTCTTCCAGGGAATGCCGCTCATATTCTAGTAAGGCCATAAGCTTCCACTGATCCTTCCTCTGGCATCCCCTCAATCATCCTGCTGAGAGGCAACTTCAGTCCTCTGTGCAAAAAGGAAAAACCAGTGCTACCACCCATATAGTAAAAGAATAGTATTCAGCGCTGAAAAAACTAAATTTACAACAAATAACAGATAATGCAGCCAGCACTTGGGGGTAAATTCATAAAAAAAACTCAAATGAAACATAAATATAAAAGAGTGCAGCGCAAAAATAAATAAAAGATTACATAAAAAAGTCCTTTAAAATCAGCAGAAGTCCATAGGGTGAGTAGTGCACAATATAAGCATGCGATGTGGATCACACACAATGTCCAGAAGAAGATCCCTCCACCACACACAGAATGGCCTCTCACCTCTATGCTTCGACCTCCAGGAGGTCACAAGGCATAAGATAGATTGTATATGGACAACCAATGACATCCAATCTCTCAGCATCCCCTCCAAACAGCATAAATCAGCATAGGCAACAAATAACTTGATAAGCTTCCTCCACCGTCATCTGGTTATGTAAATAAACAGAAGAAACTTCCTAGTGCTCTCTTGATCTATTATGAAGCAATAGCTGCTGCTTTCTCCATGTCCTCTCCACTCTGAAAACATGAACTTCATCAACTTGTAGTAAACAGATTACAGACATCCACAGTTTTGGTCATTCTTCAACTACTAAAGGTTAAAATCCAGGCATTGGCTAAACAAGGGGCACAACTTGTTCTGAATGATTATTTTAGGCTTTAAACAATTCTCGTACAGTCCAGGAGGAGTGCTGTAGTGTACTTACTCTTCCAGGGAATGCCGCTCATATTCTAGTAAGGCCATAAGCTTCCACTGATCCTTCCTCTGGCATCCCCTCAATCATCCTGCTGAGAGGCAACTTCAGTCCTCTGTTCAAAAAGAAAAACCAGTGCTACCACCCATATAACCAGGGCCGCTGATAGGGCAGTACAACCAGCCCTGTTGTACTGGGCCCGCCCCATCAGCTCAACAAAGGAGGCCCGGGAAGCTTTTAAAGTTAATTTCTGGCAAAATAAATAAAAGGGTTTTGCTTAAGCACATCCCTGCTCCTGCTTGCTTTCCAGTGTGTAATTACATTTCCCTGGGCCCCATCAGCTCAACAGAGGGGCCCAGGAAGTGAAAGCAGAGGAAGGACTTTTTTTCAGTTTTCGGGGCGCAAGCATATAAGCAGGGGCCGCATAATGCGCTGCACTAGTTCTGGCCGCTGCCGCCCATTGCTTGTACCTGGCGGAGTGATTCATTTGTACATATCTCCCTCAGTAAGTGCCGCGGTCTGAGGAAAAGACTTATGCGAGGCGGGCAGGTGGCTGAGAGGGCGCAGGAGACCTAATTCGGCAGTGGGGAGCGAACGTGCACAGCTTCAGGTAAGCGGCGGCATACACTGCACACAGTCATACCGATTACTGTGGAATGAAGGTACAGACCCCAGACTCCCCACTGTGTGCCTATCATAATCATTTAATCATTATGATGATCACAGCACAGCAGGTCCCCTATTGCTCTCCCACAGTGGCACTTGGTTGCTGGGTGCTGACTTTGCTAAATCTTAGCTGTACTGTATACAGACTATAAAACAAAACAGCCATAACAAAGTCAGCACCCAGCAACCAAGTGACACTGTGGGAGAGCAATAGGGGACCTGCTGTGCTGTGATCATCATAATGATTAAATGATTATGATAGGCACACAGTTTATGATCATAAGATGCTACCTTACACTTGTGTTTGGAGGGAAGGGGGGCACTAAAAATGCACAGCTGATTTACATTTTTACCACTCCCCTTAAATAAACTTTTGCCTAAGCTTAACAATTAGGTCTGCATGTCTGTCAGTTTTTCAGGTGTAGTCAAATTTTAGAACAGTCTGGAGAAAGATAAAAATCACTTGAAGGGAATGCAGCATTTTTTTTTTTTTTTGAGGCAGGTGGGCAGGGTTGGGGGGGCCCCATCAGGTAGGCTGTACGGGGCCCCATGATTTCTAACAGCGGCCCTGCATATAACATATTGATGACAGAGCTCCCGGGTGCTCCATCCACAGTCTTTAGCTGAATAGAATAATGTAGAAAAGATGATCCGCACACCAGTTGTTGCTCTTAAGAAATCTTAATTTTATTAGAAAGCCGCAATGTACAAACGCAGATAAAATCAGTTGACGTGTTTCAGCCTATAAGGCCTTAGTCATTACCCAGTTTTCTACAACTTCAGTTCTCTACTTACACTGCTGGCTTCCCTAGGAGTAGACTTTTCCCAATATTGGGTCTGCTCACAGGAAATGACCCAAAGCAGAGAGAGTGAAAAAACTTAACGGGAAACATAGTTCCACCTGCCAACAACTAGATCCCATGAAACAAAAAAGCATTACCAGAGGGGGCAAAATAAAGATGATCAAAGATTTGCCTAATCCAGGACTTAAAGGGGTTGTAAAGGTTTGTTTTTTATTTTCTAAATAGGTTCCTTTAAGCTAGTGCATTGTTGGTTCACTTACCTTTTCCTTTGATTTACCTTCTAAATGTTTTTTTTCTTTGTCTGAATTTCTCACTTCCTGTTTCTCCTCACTAAACTTCACACCATCATCCGAGTGGTGTTGAACAGCTTACTGAGGAGGAACAGGAAGTGAGAAATTCAGACAAAGAAAACAAAGAAAAAAAATATTTAGAAGGGAAATCGAAGGAAAAGGTAAGTGAACCAACAATGCACTAGCTTAAAGGAACCTATTTAGAAAATAAAAAACGAACCTTTACAACCCCTTTAACTGTAGCTTATGTAGCCATATCACATCCCGACCTTTCTTAGCTCTCTATCATTGTCTTTTACCTCATCAGTTGCTGCCAATGAGTATTCACTGTGCCATTCCAGATATTCACAACATCTAAACATGATGTTGTTTTAAAGAAAAGTCTCTTCTGTCACATTAGCATTTTCTAACAGGCTCTTGTAACATATCAGAAGGCTGTTATACCAAGGCCAGGCAGTGGGTGCAACTGGGGCCCTGGACATGTCCCTTACAGAAGTTGCACCAGGAGAGTGGCTCAGTTTGACAGTGGGTTCCATTCTTTGTATCGGGAGTACTGACAGCAACTCATGTATGAATGAAACCTGAAAAAAGTGGCTGCAAACTTCACTCACAATGGCATCATAACACTATTGTTACAATACATATATATTTGTTAGTGCATATACAGGTATGTTAAAGAAAGTATTTTCCTTCGATCTGCACATAACGGCAGTTCAAGGAAATCTGCAATTGTGAATTCAAAAGTTTTCCTTTATAACAATATAGTTGTTTCTATTTAACCTTTTAATAAACCTAGGAAAAGAGTAGTAAAAAAAGGAATGTGCTCAACCAGTAATGGCAATGTTCACCATTCTTTGTCAATCCTTGCAGCCTTGTATTTCTGAAAATGAGATGCAAGGGTGCAAGGACTCTGAGGAAAGGGTACGGATCTCAAAATGCATAAAGAGAGGCGCGAGACTCTTCAGTTATACCTAATAGTGTTGTTTTCACAATTCATCTACCACATTGATCTGCAATCCACTTTGCAATACTCCTCTCCTGCTAGTTAGAATAGGTTACAGTGCTCTTTTTACATCATATCCGCAATGGACTCCATTTATGAAACTGTACTTTGCTTAAGCCAAATGGGTGAACCCAAGTCCAATATCGCCTTTTCAATTTGTCTTGAATGTTCTGTGCCATCCAGTATGCCCTGGCTCCATATTTTCCATATCCATATGTTTTTCATATTAAATCGTAATTAATCCAGTAAGTTCTTATAATTTTTTGCTTTTCGTGGTTTGAGCTGACAATGGCAAAAAGTCATCAGCAAGTGTAGGCTGAGGGGTCAAAGTCTTCCGCAACAGTTAATAATTATCTAAAGGAAAACATGAAGATGATACATAAAGAATATGTGATTAACAGGGACAGTAGAAATACTGTGGAAATTTTTTTTTCAACTTCAAGCAAAGTTGCTAAAATCTTAGTTGAATGTTTGCAGTGTGGAATGTACATAGCTTTTACCACTTTTTGGAATGCTCTTGTTTGAATGTTCTTCTAATAAATTCCAATGTGGATATAATACCACTTTAAGAGAAATACAGCTTCAAATAGCATGGCATGACTATGCATTTGCACCCATTTTTAGTCACATGGGGGGGCGGGATCAACATAGGGACAAGGTGCAGGCCCCCCTGCCCCAAATCAGCCCCCCCAATGTTGAGGGCATGTGGCTTGGTATGGTTCAGGAGGGGAGGGGCGGGTAGCTCGCTCATCTCCTCCTTTCCCTGACCTGCCGGGCAGCATGCTCAGATAAGGGTCTGGTATGAATTTAGGGGGGGGGCACGCCATTTTTTTAAAATTGCCGGCAATTATTTTTTTACATTCAGGGGGAAGCCCGCTGACAGATGATGACTCATCGGTTGTAAAAGACGCGTAGGCCAGCTTCCTGTCCCGCCTCTTAGCAACCAGCTATATACAGTGTTTTTAACTGCTTGCCGACCAGCCGCTGTCATTATACTGCGGCAAGGTGGCACGATCCCGAAAATCGCCGTAGGTGCTCGGAAACTCGCTTTTGTGGGCACGCGCGCACTTCCTTTGGCCAGCTGGGGAGCCAATCAGTTGGTCCGGCGAATTCGATGTCCGTGTAAGCAAGGCAAATCTCGGTTCTGACAGGGGAATTACACAGATCCTGTCTTTCTGCTATGCAGGAAGATGGATCTGTGTGTTTCCCCAGTCACACAGTCCCCCATACAGTTAGAAAACACACCCAGGGAACACATTTAACCCCTTGATCTCCCCTGATGTTAACCCCTTCCCTGTCAGTGTCATTAGTACAATGTTGGTGCATATTTTTAGCACTGATTACTGTAATAATGTCACTGGTTCCCAAAAAAGGGTCAAAAATGTCAGTTAGGGGTCAGATCTGTACGCCGGAATGTCGCAGTCCTGCTAAAAATCACTGTTTTTGTTTCATTCTTTTTTTGCTTTTTTCGTTAATTCGTAAATTCGAAAATTCGGAATTCGTAAATAAAAAAATTCGGAATTTGTAATTTCAAAAATCCAAATTTTCGGATTTTCGAATTTCCGAATTTTTGAATTTTCAAATTCTGAATTTTCGGATTTCGAATTTACGAATTTCCAAATTTCGAATTTTAAAATTTTTGGATTCCGAATTTTCGAATCCTGAATTTTTGGTATTTCAAATTTCCAAGTTTTCGAATTTCCAACTTTCGAATTTTCGAATTTCGAATGTTCGATTTTATAATTTTAGAATTTTCTGAAATTCTGAATTAGAAAATTCTGAAATTCTGAATTCGGAAATTCGATAATTCAAAAATTAGAAAACTCTAAAATTATTATTAGTTAGTTATTATTTCAGATTTTCGGGTTTTAGAATTTTCGGATTTTCATTCTTTAGGATTTTCAGATTTAAATTTTTAATTTACGGATTTCTGAATTTCGAATTTTTGAATTTCCGAATTTTCGAAACTTCGAATTTTCGAAACTTCGAATGTTCAAATTTCCGAAATGTAGAATTTTCAAAGTTCCGAAATATAGAATTTTCAAATTTCCGAAATTAAGAATTTTCAAATTTCCGAAATTAAGAATTTTCAAATTTCCGAAATTTCAATTACGAAAATCGTTTTTTTTGCTTCTTTCGTAAATTTAAAAATTCGTAATTCGTAAATTCGGAATTTGTAAATTCGTAAAATTGAAAAATTTTCGGATATTCGAATCCCGAATTTTCAAATTTTTGATTTTTTGAATTTCGGATTTTCGAATTTCCGATTTTCTGATTTTAGAAATTCTGATTTTTGAATTTTGGAATTTTCGGAAATGTGGAAATTCCGAATTCCAAAATCCGGAAATTCGAAAATTCGAAAATCCGAAATTTGGAATTTTGGAAATTCTGGAATTTCGGAATTAACTAATTTGTCAAAATTCGTTAAAAAACTAATTTGGAACAAAACAAATTGCACATGTCTACCATCAAGTCCAACCTATTCCAACCTATGTGTGTGGTAATTGATGCCCCCTGCTGAGACCACCGCCTGTGGAAGGGAATTCCACATCCTTGCCGCTCTTACAGTAAAGAACCCTCAATGTAGCGATGGCTCAGTTCTCACTCCTCCCCGAGCAGAGCGTCAGTCAGCATCTCTTCTGCTCTACTTCTCAGCACTCATTGGAGCGCTGAGCAGTGGAGGGGCGGGGAGCGGCCGTCTCAGCGGTTCGCTGAGATGCTGAGACTGACATCAATCAGGGCAACTGGCGGATCTAGACTTGGAAGTGGGGATGACGCGCTGCCCCGATTTATGGCAGTGACATCAGTGGAGAGCGGACTTCAGACCGCTCTCCTCTGAAAACGGGGCACAGAAGTGCAAAATGAATTGTACTCCTGTGACACAGAGGAGAAGCCCAGCCTCAAAAGCTCAGGCTGGACTTCTCCTTTAAATGAATCACTCTGCGAGTATTATTGGGTGCTTCTCTACTCGGAACAAAGCCCACCTTATCCATATGGATTAGAGTGGTGAGGAAAAAGTTTAGTCTGGCAGCCAGCACCTTAGCTAGAAGTTTAATGTTGATGTTAAAGAGGAGCTTTAGTCAGATGTGCAAAATTAAAGTCAGCAGCTACAAGAACTAAACAACGACCAGCGACATGTAAAACTTCTGGGTTCCTATGTTACTTTCCCCAGCCATTATGGCTGGGGAAGAATCTAATGCATTGTGATCTGCACTGCATTAGATTCATTGGAGAACAGGTTAGACCGTTGGGGTCTTTTAGACCACGGATGGATTAGAGAACCTGTCACATCACATAGGGGACTTTTTGTCCTCTGTGTGATGAAAAAAAGAGTTAAGTAAAAAACAAACAAAAAAGTAAAAGAATTGTTAAAAAATTAAAGTTACACCAAAGAACATAAAATCTCCCCCAAAAAGTGTTTAAGGCTCCCCATGCCCACATACATGCATGTACAAAGGTAAATGCTCGCGTCCGGAGTACCTACACATGAAAACATTAATTGCAATATCACCATGCACGCTGGGGTGAAAGCATAAATTCTAAAACCAGAACTCCTGGGTAACTCTAAAGCCTCGTACACACGATCGGATATCCTATGGATTCTAATCCAATGGATTTTTCCATCAGAAAACCGATGAAGCTGACTTCCATCAGTCTTGCCTACACACCATCAGTCAAAAAACTGACCGTTCCAAACGCGGTGACGTAAAACACTCCGATGAGCCGAGAAAAATTAAGTTTAATGCTTCTGAGCATTCGTCGATTTGATTCTGAGCATGCGTGGGTTTTTTATCCGATGGACTTGCCCATAGACGATCGGAATTTGCTATCGGTTTTTGATCCATCGGAAAAATGTAAAACATGTTCTATTTTTTAAAACCGATGGAAAAAAGACCGATGGGTCCCATACACGATCGGTTTGTCCGATGAAAAAAGTCCATCGGACGGTTTTCATCAGTAAAACCGACCGTGCGTACAGGGCTTTAGATGATGACCTGTAGAGGTTTTTAAAATATTGCCAGTGGAAAATATATGGTACTGAAATTTGTTGCCCTTTCATGGGCACATGCTAATTTAAAGCCAGATTCTGGGTAAAATAAAAAGTTTCCCCATAGAGTGGGGCTGTTCCTGCACTGCACGGGTTAACTGCTCCTTTTTGTCTAGGGGACTGGAGAACAGAGATATACTTACATAATACTCTGATCTTTCCCGCACAAGACCGATATCTGTGGCTCATGCCCACTCTTCCCCGTGGTCTAGCGTTCTTGTGCGGTGGACTGCTTTTGAGGTCATCACGCCCATAGACCTGCGCTGGAAGTAAAGACGTCCAGAACAGTCCACCCCTCGATCGTGGGGGAGCGCCGTTTGCTGGTGGAGCAAATGATTGGGTGAGTATAATCTTTCTCCTCACCCCTAGACAAAATAAGCAGTTGACCCGCGCAGTGCAAAGGATTTTTTTTTTTTGCCTGGAGCTGGGCTTCGACATGTTGGGTATTAATTTACTCGGCGCAACCTCATCTTTGATATTTTCTTGAAAAAATGGGTAATATCCACTTCAGCTCTGGAAGGTTTTACCCCCTTCATGTCCAGGCCATTTTTTGCTATTTAGCACTGTGCTACTTTAACTGGTAATTGCGCGGTCATGAAACACTGTACCCAAATGGAATTTATATCACTTTTTTCGCATAAATAGAGCTTTCTTTTGGTGGTATTTGATCACTACTGTTTTTTTTTGCTAAATAAATGAAAAAAATATTTTTTTATTTTGTGCTATAAAACATTTACAATAAAAAAAGAAATAAAAAATAGAATTTCTTCATAAATTACGCAATGTATTCTGCTACATGTCTTTGGTAAAAAAAAAATCCCAATAAGTGTATATTGATTGGTTTGCATGAAAGTTATAGCGTCTACAAACTATGGGATATATATTGGATTTTTTATTTTTTTATACTACTAATGATGGTGTTCAGCAACTTATAATGGAACTGCGATAATGCAGCGGGTCATCTGGGGGGAACTAACTGCCACTGACATCACCAGTGACACTAATACAGTGATCAGTGCTCATAATATGCACTGTCACTGTACTAATGACACTGGCTGCGATCAGGGGTGATCAAGGGGTTTAAAGTGGTTGTAAACCCACTTAAAAAAAAAGCTAAAACCTGCAAGACAAAGGCATAATGAGCTAGTATGCATACCATACTAGCTCATTATGTAATACTCACCTGGGATCGAAGCCCCCACTGCGGTGCCCGACACAGCACCAGCCGGCGACATTTCGAGTTACTTCCGGGTATCGCGGCTCTGGCGCTGTGATTGGCCAGAGCCGCGATGACGTCACTCACACACATGCGCCGTAGACATTGGCACAAGTCTCTATTGTAAATATCTCCTAAACCGTGTAGGTTTAGGAGATATTTCTAGCACCTACAGGTAAGCCTTAATCTAGGCTTACCTGTAGGTAAAAGTGGTTGTACAACCACTTTAATGTGTGCCTAGCAATGTCTACTGTGTGCTGTTTTTACTAAGCAATGTGCTGCTTTTTACTCCCTGCTTTGCTGGGAGGAAAAAAAAAAAAGCACATCGCTGCTGTCAGTAGAGAGCCCTGTGTTGTTTACCTACACAGGGCTCTCTTCTGTCATTCGCTCATCAGATCATCAGGTTCTGGCCATAAATCATTGGCCAGGACTCGCTGATTGGCCTGTGCGGATGCGTGCCCCCTACCTGGAAATGCAAAATCACGTACATATATGTGATTCAGCGCAGCGAGGCCACCCTGCCTTGGTATAAGTGCGGTGGGCAGTCCTGAAGTGGATATATATCGTTTTTGTTTGCCCAAAAATGTACTAGTGTGTTTTTGTAGTGAAATGTTGCATTTCCTTGACCTTTGGGCTCGTATCATGTAACATTAAAAAAATTGGAACTACCACTCATTTTATTCTCTAGCGTGTCTGCTCTCACAAAATATACAACGTGTTGGGGGTTTTATGAACTCGTCAGGCCTAAAATTATTTTTTAACCACTTGCCAACCAGCCGCCATTATTATACTGCGGCAAGGTGGTCCCACAAATCGCCGTAGGTGTACGTCAGCTCAGGAACTTGATTTTGTGGGCACGCGCTCCCATTGGCCAGCGAGGGAGCCAATCAGCGGGTCTGGCGGACTCGATCTCCGCGGGCCACCTGCGATCGTTCCCCTGCAGTGACAGAACAGGGATCTGCCTGTGTAAACAAGGCAGATCTCCGTTCTGACAGGGGAAATCACACAGATCCTGTCTTTCTGCTATGCAGGAAGATGGATCTGTGTGTTTCCCCAATCACACAGTCCCCCATACAGTTAGTAAACACACCCAGGGAACACATTTAACCCCTTGATCGCCCCTGGTGTTAACCCCTTCCCTGTCAGTGCCACTAGTACAATAACATAGCATAGCATATTTTTAGCACTGATCAATGTAATAATATCACTGGTTCCCAAAAAAGTGTCAAAAATGTCAGTTAGGTGTCTGATCTGTCTGCCGCAATGTCGCAGTCCCGCTAAATATCACTAATCGCCGCCATTACTAGTAAAAAAAAAAAAAAATCCATAAATGTATCCCTTATTTTGTAGACATGATAACTTTTGCGCAAACCAATGAATATACGCTTATTGTTTTTTTTTTTTACTAAAAATATGTAGCAGAATACATGTTGGTCTAAACTGATGAAGAAATTCGTTTTTTTTAATTTTTTTTTTTTTGGAAATGTTTTAGAGCAGAAAGTAAAAAAATTATTTTTATTTTTTCAAAAGTGTCGCTCTTTTCTTGTTTATAGCGCAAAAAATAAAAACCGAGGTGATCAAATACCACCAAAAGAAAGCTCTATTTGTGGGGAAAAAAAGGATGTCAATTGTGTTTGGGTACTAGGGTTGCCACATCATCCCTTTAATCCAGGACACATATGAATTACACAGGTTCTGAGGCTGATTTAATGCAGATAAGACACCAAGGGGTTTATTTACGAAAGGCAAATCCACTTTGCACTACAAGTGCAAACTACAAGTGCAACGTGCAGTTAAAATTGCACTGAAAGAAGGGCAGTCGCTGTAAGGCTGGATTCACACCTATGCAGTTTTAGTGCTTTTTGCATTTTGCAGATTTGCATTATAGAACGTGTTCCATAGGAAACCATGTTAAAGTGGAGTTCCACCCAGAATTTTTTTTTCCCCCAAAAAATCCTAAAAAAAAAAATTGAAAAAAAATTAGAATTTTTTTATTTTATTATACTCACCCGAAATACCTGTTGCTATGCGGAAGTCCATAATCTGCCTCTTCCGTAACCGCGGCCTGTCTTCTTCTCCATCCTCTTTTAGTGAATGGGGCGCGCTGCCTTCTGGGAACTGTGTGTAATCCCAGAGAGCAGCCGCCCATTCACAAGTCGGCGCGAGACTCGCGCATGCGCAGTAGGAAACGGGCAGTGAAGCCGTAAGGCTTTACTGCCTGTTTCCCTTAGTGTGGATGGTGGCGCGGGACCTGCACCGATCGAGGGATCGGGGGGCCATCAGCGTGGGAGAATAGAACAGGTAAGTGTCCTTATTAAAAGTCAGGAGCTACAGTGTTAGTGACTTTAAAAAATAAATAAAAAATTGCGGTTGGAATCCCGCTTTATATGGACTGCAGTGCAAATCTGAAAAATGCAAAAAGCACTAAAACTGCATAGGCGTGAATCCAGCCTTAATCTGAGTGGAAGATCTGAAATGAGGGGAAGCTCTGCTGATTTTATCATCCAATCATGTGCAAGCTAAAATGCTGTTTTTTATTTTCCTTGCATGTCCCCCTCAGATCTACAGTGACTGCACTTCCAAGTGCACTTGTAGTGCAAAGTGGATTTGCCTTTAGTAAATAATCGCCCAAGTGAGTTTAATTACCACCTTCATCAGCCACAGATAGGGTTGCCACCTGTCCGGGATTCACCCGGACAGTTCGGGTTTGGAATCATGTGTCCAGGTTTCAGACTGCCTGAAACCCGGACACATTATTTAGACTGGCCTATGGCTTCCCAGCAGGGTTGCTGGCTGCAGTTGTCTAAGCTGAGAGTGTCTGTTACACTCTCTTTCACACTGCTCAAAGGGCTCGAAAAGGAAAGTGGGGGCTGGAAATTTGAAGTCCAGCAGTCTCAGATACATCTGGATGAGAGGTGCTGACTGTCAAGGGGTGAGTGAGCTCACCATCCATCCCTGTCTGTGACTGATGTCTCCCCCCTTCTCTCTCATGGCTCTAAGTGAGTACTCTAAGGTAAATCAGGGTTCTCAGAGCACCCCTTATATCAGTTCCCCTTTACATCAGAGACCACAGTGTCCCCTCCTTACATAAGCATTCTCTCTGTACATCAGAGTTCTCAAAGTTTCCCCTTAAATCAGGGTTCCCAGAGTTCTCCCTTACAGTGTAGGGGAACTCTGCGGACTCTGATGTAAAAGGGGACTCTGCGGACTCTGATTTAAAAAGGGAACTCTTCGGACTCTGATATAAAGGGGGGACTCTTGTTATTAACTTCATATGATTAGAAATGTTATTTAATAGCAAAATATATGCCTAGTTTATACTATAAAAAAAAAATTACTGTGCTCCGCTAAAGTGTTCGGGTTTGACTTGAAGAAAAGGTGGCAACCCTAGCCACAGAACCTGTGTAATTAATATGGATTAAAGGGATGATGTGGCATGGCAACCCTATTGGGTACAATGTCGCACAACCGCGCAATTGTCTGTTAAAGTGACGCAGTGCCGTATCGCAAAAGATGGCTTGGTCAAGAAGGGGGTAAAGGGGGCTGAAGTGGTTAAATGTGTGGGGGGAGGGGGAGCTCTTGCAGCAAAAGGGTTAAAAAGAGGTATAATCATTGGGTCCAACCTGGAAGGCAGACAACAAGTATTTTTTTTACAGGAATGCAGCAATATTAGCCTACTTGCCATATCAGTGGCCAGAAACGCCATTCTATTTACTGAAGAAGACATGTCCCTTTGCTATGTTTTATCCCCACAGACAAGGCTACATGCTACAGATGTCATCTGATTAGTCACATGTAATGCTGAGCTGCCTGGCCAATCCGGAGGCAGAGTGTGTTGGCCAATGGCAGCGCAGTTTACATACTGTTTCCGGAAGGGCTCCTGAGTGTCAGTGCAGGTGGAAGCAGCTGCGGGTGTTGAGAAGGAGGGGAGACTCGCAGTGCACGGTAAGGGTGACAGCTCGGAGGAGCCCGACTGCTGTGGACTAGTGACAGAAGAGTCGTGTATTCATTTCCCCAGCAGTTGTGTTTATTAGCAGGACGGGCAGTTGTCAATGTATATCCTAGCTGCAGGTCTCTAGACGGTTCCTCTGTCAATGCTTATTCCAATACTCTGCTACTGCATTTATGTAGAGGATTACCTACCTGTTAGGCCTGCTGACACCTAAGCACAGCTAGACACCTTCATTGTATAGTTAGGGCTTGTGTACTTTAATTTCAATTCTATGGGAAATAAGCTTAGTGTAGGGGACCTCACACTAATCTCAAAAGCAGCTGCAAATGTCAACCAATCCCCCTTCTATTTTTCATTGCTTAACCGCTTAGCATACGCCCTAGGTACGTTTACTGCGGCAGGGCGGTCGCTGTGCGCTGAATCGTGTATCTGGTACGCAATAAGCATTCCACTTTAAGTCGCTGATCAAGCTGCAAATGTCAACCAATTGGCTTCTATCTTTCATTTTCATTGCTTAACTGCTTAGCATACGCCCTAGGTACGTTTACTGCGGCAGGGCGGTCGCTGTGCGCTGAATAGCGTATCTGGTACACACTAAGCATTCCACTAGAAGTCGCTGGTCACAGTAAAAAAATCCAGTATCTATACTCCAAACGCTATAACTTTCACGCAAACCAAATAATATACACTTATTGGGATTTTTTATTTTTTTTTAATCGAAGCAGTAGTACATTTTGGCCTAAATTAATGAAGATGGTGTTGTGTGGTGTTTTTTTTTTTTATTTTTTTTCGATATGTTTTTTATAGTAAAATAAAAAAAAAATATATATATATATATATATATATATATATATATATATATATATATATATATAAATTTTTTTTTTAAAATGTTTGAAAAGTTTTATAAAAAAACCAGAGGTGATCAAATATCAAAAATAAAAAGAAAGCTCTATTTGTGTGGGGGATATATATATATATATATATATATATATATATATTGTGAGGGGGTTAGCTCGGCAGCGGGTGTGTGTGACCCCCGAGATGGGCTCCCCACACAAAAACAGGCCCAGCAAACGGAGGTTGTGGTTTTCAAAATCAAAAAGGTGCGGTTTATTTTCTATTTACAGTGACAAAACACAGCAAAGCAAAAGAAACATAAACAAAATAAATCCTGGTCAACTTGACCTCTGACTAAACATACAGGTTTCCTAACTAACAACTGGGATCAGCCTAGTGCTGTCCTAGTCCCTAAGTCCCTGGTTTTAAATGTCCAAGCAAATAGCCACACAGGCTTTGTCTCACCGCACAGGGGTTCACTCTCCCTAGACAGTCCACACAGGTCTGGTTCCAGGCATGAGCTAACCCCTAATGAATCTGGGAGTTCTTATAGAGGCCTAAATGAGCTGACAAGCTTCAGCTGGTCTCATCAACTCCCTGTCTGCACGACGCCCCACACTCTCCCTAGAGGTATGAGTCATCCATGAGCCCACTAGCCTTATACAACTCTCCACCTAGTTGTATAAGTCGGCGTAAAGCCTGAATCTGGGCGAAATATATCTACCCCCCTGGATGCAACCAGGTGACTTTACCTTCCTGCTGTCACATACCCCCCCCTCTTGTTTTAACCTCGGGGTTGGAACACCAGCAATCAGGCATTCATGTACTCGAGACAAAGCATCCACATTCCCCATTTGAATGCCAGGGCGATGCTTTACTGTGAAGTTGAATTCCTGGAGGGCCAGGAACCACCTATTCACTCTTCTATTTGTTTCCTTGTTTTGAGCCATCCACTTTAACGGAGCGTGATCCGTAACCATGTCAAAGTGCCTACCTAGCAGGTAGTACCGAAGGGAATCTAGAGCCCACTTCACCGCTAAACACTCCTTTTCAACGGTGGCGTAATTTACCTCATGGGACTTCAACTTCCTGCTGAGGTAAATGACTGGGTGCTCTTCCCCGTTCCAGACCTGGGACAATACTGCTCCTAACCCCACATCTGACGCATCACTTTGTACGACAAAGTCTTTAGAGAAGTCGGGTGAGTACAACACTGGCTGGCTACATAAGGCTTGTTTCAAGAATTGGAATGCTGCCTCAGCCTCGGGGGTCCATTTAATCATGACCGACCCTTTCCCCTTCGTCAGGTTGGTTAGGGGCACAGCCTTAGAAGCAAAGTGGGGAATGAATCGCCGATAATACCCAGCGATTCCCAGAAAGGCTCGTACCTGCTTCTTGCTGTTGGGACGTGGCCAACTCTGGATGGCCTCGACTTTGTTGAGTTGGGGTTTTATTACTCCCCTCCCAATGGTGTACCCAAGATATTTGGCCTCCTCCTGCCCAATGGTACACTTCTTGGGGTTAGCCGTAAACCCCGCTTCCCGAACAGAGTCCAGGACTGCTTGCACTTTTGGCAGATGTGAGGCCCAATCTGTGCTATGGACAATTACGTCATCCAGGTAAGCCGCAGCATACTTCCGATGGGGCCTCAGCATCTGGTCCATTTTCCGCTGGAATGTGGCCGGCGCATTCTGTAACCCGAACGGCATTCTTTTATATTGGAACGCCCCGTCTGGGGTTACAAATGCGGTTTTCTCTTTGGCCGACTTGGCCAGGGGGATTTGCCAATACCCTTTTGTGAGGTCAAGAGTCGTCATGTATCGGGCTGTTCCCAGCCGGTCGATCAACTCATCTATACGTGGCATGGGATAGGTGTCAAATTTTGTAACTTTGTTCAACTGACGAAAATCGTTACAAAATCGCCAGCTCCCATCCGGTTTAGGCACCAACACGATGGGACTAGACCAATCACTTTGGGACTCCTCTATCACCCCTAAGTTCAGCATTTTCTGTACTTCCTCCCGTATTGCCTCCCGTCGGGCCTCTGGGATCCGATAGGGTTTTAACTTCACCCTTTCACCGGGCGGGGTAATGATGTCATGCTCTACCCCAGATGTTTGTCCCGGCAGCTCAGAGAATACCTCCTTGTTGCGAAGCACAAACTCCTTAACCTCCTGTTGTTGGGGTTGTGACAAGGTGGCTGCTATTCCAACCTCAGGAATCACGCAACCAGTTTGAGCTGGTGACCAAGTGCCTGCGACTAGGGACTCTCTATCCCTCCAGGCTTTCAACAGATTAACGTGATAGATCTGTTCGGGCTTTCGCCTTCCTGGTTGTCTGACCTTGTAATTCACTTCGCTCACTTTTTCCATTATCTCGTAGGGGCCTTGCCATTTGGCAAGGAATTTACTTTCAACCGTAGGGACAAGTACCAGTATCCTATCCCCCGGGGAAAAGGTACGGGTCTTGGCTCCACGGTTGTACACTCTCTGCTGTGCTAACTGCGCTTGGGCCAAATGTTCCTTCACGATGGGCATTACCTGTGCAATTCGGTCTTGCATCAGGGCGACATGCTCAATCACACTCCTGTGGGGAGAACTCTCACTTTCCCAAGTTTCCTTGGCAATATCCAACAGCCCTCTTGGGTGTCTCCCATACAGTAACTCAAAGGGGGAGAATCCCGTAGAGGATTGGGGCACCTCCCTAATAGCAAACATCAGATAAGGAAGTAGACAGTCCCAATCCTTTCCATCTCTATCCACCACTTTCTTCAACATTTGTTTTAGGGTTTTGTTGAACCTTTCAACCAGCCCATCGGTTTGGGGGTGATACACAGATGTACGTAATTGCGTCACTTTGAACAATTTACACAGCTCCTTCATAACCCGGGACATAAAGGGTGTACCTTGGTCCGTAAGCAGTTCTTTACAAATACCCACCCGGCTAAACACAAGAGATAGCTCTTTGGCTATGGTTTTGGCCGAGGTATTTCGGAGAGGGATCGCTTCTGGATAACGGGTGGCATAGTCCATTATAACTAATATGTACTGGTGCCCCCTAGCGGACTTGATTATAGGACCTACCAAATCCATGGCGATCCTCTCAAACGGGACCTCAATGATGGGTAGAGGGACCAGCGGGCTACGGAAATGTGGCATCGGGGCCGACCTCTGACACACAGGGCAGGAGGAACAATAATTTTCTATGTCCCTCATCACCCCCGGCCAATAGAATCTCTGTAATACCCTCTCTCGGGTTTTCTCTGTCCCCAGATGACCTCCAAGAATGTGCCCATGGGCCAACTCCAACACCAACTTCCTGTAAGGTTTGGGCACCACAAGCTGCTCAACGGTTTCTTCTGCCCTTTTTGCCACCCGATACAGTAGGTCCTTCTCTACGCTGAAGTATGGGTAAGTGCAGGTATTATCTGGGTTCACTAACTCGCCATCTATTTTCACTACGTTTTCCCGTGCCTTTATTAGGGCGGGGTCTTTCAACTGTTCTGTGGCAAAGTTTTCCCTGTGAACCTCAAGATCAGAAAACTCCACAGACGGTAGGTTTTCGTCTGAGGAGGTGGGCTCCTCTCCAGTTTCTTGAGTCTCCCCTGCCAATACTGATAAGGGAAATTCCGGAGAGTCCTCACCACTCTCAGGGGAGTTCTGGCTATCACATTCCTGGTACATAGGGGCACCAGTGGGGGGCTCAGGATCATCCCACAGTTCCCAGAACTTCGGAAAATCCCTTCCCACAATGGCGTCATGCGGTAACTGAGATACTAAGCCCACTGGATGAGAGAGGGTACCTTTGGGGGTCTCGAAACACACTGTAGTCACTGGATACTCTCGGGTGTCCCCATGCACACAAATAACAGCTACCTTGCTATTCCCAGAGACCTCTGTTTTGACTAACTCAGCCTTTATCAGGGTCACAAGGCTACCTGAATCCAACAATACCACAACATTTCTACCATTAACACACATTTTGCATAAATGTTTCTCAGTTCCTCGAATGGCAGTGAATGCGACTGTCGCACACAGCGACTGACGTCTGCCCGTCAGAAAGTCACACTGCATGGGTTCCTCCACAACCGGGCAATTGGCTGCAATATGTCCCGCTTGCCGGCAGCGGTAGCAAACGATCCTTCTTGCGGCCTCTTGAGCCGCTGATTTCCCAGGCTGTTCTCGCCAAACTTGGGGTAGAGCTCCCACCCTCTCACTCTCTCCACCCTCACCCCTTGGAATCCTCTTATCCGCCCCTGGGGATGGTCTGGTCTTAGGGTGGAAAGTCCGAGTGTCTCTGGAAGAGGCCGTCAGGTTCTCTGTAGCCAAGTATTTCTCCACACGATCCACAAGACCATCGGCCGTCTCTGGGTCTCCATGGCTTACCCACTTTTGGATGGCAGTAGGAAGAGCTCTCAAAAACCGATCCATTACAACACGTTCCACAATCTTTGGTGCGGACAAAGTCTCTGGCTGTAGCCACTTTCTGCTCAGGTGAATGAGATCATACATTTGAGACCTGGGGGGTTTTCCAAGCTGGAAAGTCCAGTTATGCACACGCTGAGCCCGGACAGCCTGGGTGACACCCAGCCTTGCCAATATTTCAGCTTTTAGCATCACATAGTCTTTTGCTTGGTTAGGCTCTAGGTCATAGTAAGCTTTCTGCGATTCACCAGTTAACAGAGGAGCCACCAGTCCAGCCCACTGCTCCTCAGGCCACTTTTCTCTTTCAGCGGTCCTTTCAAATGTGGTCAAAAATACCTCTGGATCATCCTCTCTAGTCATTTTTGTCAATAAACGACTCACCCCAAAGGACGCGGTATTAGTGGGACGGCTTTCCTCACTGGTCTGCGGACGTTGCTGCATTACTGCTTCCATCTGTTGTTGTAGTCTCTGCTCTTGCTTCTGCAACAGGTCTATGAAGCGGGCCTCAGATTGCTGCTGGGCTTGTTGCTGAGCCTCCAGACTCTGTTGCAAAGTTGCGTTTGTCTGCTGCTGGGCTGCAAGGCTCTGTTGATGAGCTTGCTGCTGGGCTGCGAAGTTCTTTTGCAAACCTGCATTTGTCTGCTGTTGATTGGCATTTGCTAGAGCCAGCTGCTTCAGTATCTCCTCCATGCTGGCTTAAAAAAAAAACTGCCACTGGTTCTCCAACTGTGAGGGGGTTAGCTCGGCAGCGGGTGTGTGTGACCCCCGAGATGGGCTCCCCACACAAAAACAGGCCCAGCAAACGGAGGTTGTGGTTTTCAAAATCAAAAAGGTGCGGTTTATTTTCTATTTACAGGGACAAAACACAGCAAAGCAAAAGAAACATAAACAAAATAAATCCTGGTCAACTTGACCTCTGACTAAACATACAGGTTTCCTAACTAACAACTGGGATCAGCCTAGTGCTGTCCTAGTCCCTAAGTCCCTGGTTTTTAAATGTCCAAGCAAATAGCCACACAGGCTTTGTCTCACCGCACAGGGGTTCACTCTCCCTAGACAGTCCACACAGGTCTGGTTCCAGGCATGAGCTAACCCCTAATGAATCTGGGAGTTCTTATAGAGGCCTAAATGAGCTGACAAGCTTCAGCTGGTCTCATCAACTCCCTGTCTGCACGACGCCCCACACTCTCCCTAGAGGTATGAGTCATCCATGAGCCCACTAGCCTTATACAACTCTCCACCTAGTTGTATAAGTCGGCGTAAAGCCTGAATCTGGGCGAAATATATCTACCCCCCTGGATGCAACCAGGTGACTTTACCTTCCTGCTGTCACAATATATATATATATATATATATATATATATATATATTTCTTTCGGGTACAGTGTTTGCATGACCGCGCAGTTGCCACCTGCCGGCGAGGCGTTTTCTGACACTTTTTGTTTCTAAATTTAATATCAATTTTTATATTTAGAGATGCATCAAAATTTCGGCAGCGGAAACCTATCATCCGAAAATTGTGTTTTCGGCATTTTGCAGATAAAGGCGCAGAAAACGCGATTTTACTGTGCTTATGATGTGTTTCGTAGCGCATGTGACTCAAAAACGTAACACAGGTGCGTTCTTGCTATGTTTTCAATGCATTTCAACTGGAAGGTGCGTTTATTTTTTAACCAAAAATGCAGAAAGCAAGATTTTTAACACAACGGCAACGCAACAGACCAGTGTGACGACATACATAGAATTTTTAAAATAGAGGTATGGGGTATTTCTTCCCCCCCCCCTTTTTTTTTTTTTTGATTCATACTTCCCTAGGTGGATGTATCATTAGTCCGATGCCGCAACTGTCCCCCGGTGCTTCTAACATTGAGAACTGAGCGATCAAACACCGCCGATCGCTCGGTTCTCACAGCTCCCGTGAGCAGAGAGTAAGGATGAGCTCCGGCGTGTTTGCACACCCCACAGGAAGTTGGCACTGCATTGCGCTAATCACAGGCAGTGAGACATATCCCGTTCTCTGCAGCCACGCATCGGGACAATGTCTCACTGCCTGTGATCAGCGCAGTGCCGACTTCCTGGCGGGCTCTGCACGTGGGGTGTGCGAACACACCGGAGCTCATCCTTAGCAGAGAGCTGCTGACTGTCAATCACGGCTCTCTGCTCTGCCCCTCGCTCCACTGGAGCTCTGGGCTGTGGAGGGGTGTGGAGGGGCCGGCTCGCTGAGAGGCTGAGCCGGGTGTTGGTCCAGGGATCAGCCCACTCTCTACTGAAAATGGGTCACAGGAGTGCAAAACAAGCTGCATGTCAGGAGAATGTGACGACTCTCTATGAAGCCGGTTCACACATCTGTGAAATTCGCTCCGGAGCTGCTCCAGAGAAGTCATGTGCGTCTTTTGGTCCGTTTCAGGTCCGAATTCAGCCAAAAATTGGGACCTGAAGCGGAGAACAGGGATGCACACGACCCCTGCTGTGAGCCGCTCCGTGCGGCAGTGTGAACCCAGCCTTAAAGGGATACATTTTTCTTGAGCTTTTCTTGCGCCAAAGGTGCCGATAATGGCCAACAATAAATGTAATCATTTGAATGTAACGCTTTTTAATTAAAAAGTTGAGTATAGTACAATTATATAAAAAAATTATATCTCTCATTTATTTATTTTTCGGTAATAAAATTTCTGTTCGGTGAACCTTTTTAGTATTTTTTGCTCGAAAATTACTTGTAACCCCCAAACATTATAGATTTTTAAGTGTTCTTGCAAAGCAAGAGCACTTACTGTTATCTCACATATATATTATTATTCTTATTATAGCCAAATTTACCACCCTAACACCTCCCACAGCTTTTACACTACATAGACAAGTAATATACCGAAACGTGCGGATTGTTCACGATTGGTGTGCTATTACTTTGTGGAACGTTTCGCCAAATGGTTCACAAAATATCGTAGTTTGTGCTGCGAAATTTGGCCCATAGGAATGAATGGCGAAACTAGAGTGTGAGCTGAAAAATCAGGACATGATTTCTAAACTGCCACCACTCCCTCATTTTCAAGCCCACCTACACATTTTATAATAAAACGTTCAGCTATCCCTGCTGCCGCTACACATGTCCACGGCTAAGCCATAGTCCTGATAGTTTTCACAATATGACGATTTGTTTGCAACACACGCCATCCATTGACATTCATTGAAACTCCCCTCTAGCCACTTGAAATTTGAAGGGCAATTTATAAACTGTGCCTTCAGTTTTAATATTTCAGAGACATACTATATCTCAAAATTTAGGTCTGGGTCTTGTGATTCTCACAATATAAAGCTCTTCGCTGTAGGATTTATCGTTTTTTAAAATACGACCGTTTGAAGTATGCTAAGTATTCAGGAGAGGCAAAAAACTCTGACCTGTGCTTAGAGCCGGCATAAACAAACATTGGTTTCCTGGCAACGCTGAGGGGAATTGTAGCTCCTCCCACACAGCTCTGAGGGGAATTGTAGCTCCTCCCACACAGCTCTGAGGGGAATTGTAGCATTAGTGCTCCTCCCACACAGCTCGTAGGGGAGTTTCTGTATCACAAACTGTTGTAACATGGAGGTTGGCTGTGTTGTCTTTCCCTCAGGATACAGTATGTTCCCAGTTGGGGTGTCTGGGGGGGGGAAGACGATGCACGTCGCCTCTTATTTCTCTAAGGCATTTCTAAAGTTCAACTTTGCTTACTTTTTTTTTTTTTTTTTTCTCAAAAGTGTATTTTTTCTAAAATATTTTCTTATTTTTTTTTTTTTTATTTCAATTTTTGAAAAATAAAAAAAATCAATTTAACCACTTAACGACCACCCCATGTACATATGTCGGCAGAATGGCACAGACAGGCACAATCACATACCTGTACGTGACTGCCTATCGGACCCCCCCTCCCGGTACATGCGGCTGTCGTTTTCGGTCCAGGAGCGATCCGTGATGATGGGGCGGCCATTGGTTTCTGGCCACCCCCTCGCGATCCCTCCCGGCGAATGAGATGCTTCCCCTGCCTGTGTAATGTAAACACAGGCAGGGTAATTGGTGTCATCTCTCCATGTGGCGCTCTATTCGTCCAGAGCGCCGAGGAGCGAAGACATCAGGTTAGCTCACAAACAGTACACTGACACGTAGGTACACAATCCACCCCCCAGTCACCCCCAGATCACCCCCCCCAGTCGCAGTGTCACTGATTGCAGTGATCATTTATTTACTGATCACTGCAATCAGTGACATTTGTGATAGTAAAAGTGTCAGGGCAGTTAGTTTTAAGGCCTAGGGTAGCCCCCTAACCTCCCCTAATAAAGGTTTAACCCCTTGATCGCCCCCCAGGTAACTCTTTCACCCCCTATCACCAGTGTCACTAAGCAATCATTTTTCTGATCGCTGTATTAGTGTTGCTGGTGCCGCTAGGTAGCCAGTTATTTTTTTAGGTTCGCCGCCAGGTTTTTATAGCATCAGGTACCCCCATATATTATCTAATAAAGGTTTTAACCCCCTGATTGCCCCTAGAGTTAACCCTTTCACCAGTGATCACCATATAAGTGTTACGGGTGATGCTGGTTAGTTTGCTTTTTATAGCATCGGGGCACCCGCCGTATATAACCCAATAAAGGTTTAAACCCCTGATCGCCTGGCGGGTGACATCAATTAGGTTTTAGGGTCAGATAGGGTCTGCGTCGCCCCAGGCAGCGTCAGGTTAGTGCCAGTAACGCTAACCCCCACGCGCAAAGCATACACCTCCCTTAGTGGTATAGTATCTGAACAGATCAATATCTGATCTATACTAGCGTCCCCAGCAGTTTAGGGTTCCGAAAAACGCAGTGTTAGCGGGATCAGCCCAGATACCTGCTAGCACCTGCGTTTTGACCCTCCGTCTAGCCCAGCCCACCCAAGTGCAGTATCGATCAATCCCTGTCACTTACAAAACACAACACATATAACTGCAGCGTTCGCAGAGACAGGCCTGATCCCTGCGACTCCAGTGCTGTAGTAGGTGATTTCACCACCACAGTTAAAAAAAAAAAAAAAAAAAAGAGCGTATATGTCAAAGCATAGGGGCAGAGGAGCGATTTTGCTCCTAATGCAGTGTACATACGGTCGAAATTCCGACGGAGGCTTGCCCGTGGAAAAGTCAGACGTGTGTACGCGGCATAACTTTTGCGGGAGGATGCCCCCATGCCTCGGCATATATAACTGGTGCATGTATGCCCATAATTAGAAGTGGGTGGATGAAGGGAGGTATTCTAATGGTGGGCATACCCACCGACCAATCTATTTTTTTCCATTCAGCCAACAGGCTGCATGGGAAAAAAAAGATTACAATACATGTCCAACAAGGACCAGCAACGTACTTGTATGTTGCTGGATTTGAATGGTTATACCAGAATGATGCCTGCAGGTTTAGGTATCATCTTGGTATCATTCTTTTCAGCCAGCGGCCGGCTTTGATGTAAAAGCAATCCTAGCAGCTAATTAGCCTCTGGACGGCTTTTACAAGCAGTGGGAGGGAATATAAAAAGCGCCATAGGGAAATTGGAAAAGCATTTTCTCTTATCGTCCATGGACTGACACAGATGGATACTGTAAACGTGTGGGTATATGTCCCTGCTCGCAGGAGAAGATCTAGGCAGAACGTTAGATGTTAGAAACATACATTCTAGAACAAACCAGGGCTGAACAGCCCGCCTAGGGGGGCAGTCTCTCCGGACATTACTCTCCCACCTGCAGCTAGCAGCCCCAGTTTTTTTTTCTGCCTAGCAGAAGAAGACGTGGCTCTCAGGAGCCAGTCTCCTGGAAGATTTTACTTCAATAAAATTCCCAAAGGACTAAAATTTTATTTTATTTTTGAGATCTTCAATCAACTGTCGGCTGGGCAACAGGTTGGGTACACTGATATCCTCGTAGTCTTCCCTGTCTGACCATCGAGCGTGCTGATCCTCGCCTTGTGTGCGTGAGACTCAGTTCACGACATGCCCCATGACTCCAGGGGTGGCCGGGTTGCTTTTAGCTCCTGCGGTCCTCTCAAGATTGAACAGTACCTGACTGACTGTATCTCTCGCGGTGGACCGGGCCGCCAGCTACGCAGTACTGCTCTGATAGGTCTGTCTGAAACAAGCCAGTGGGTCCCTGAAAGAGACGGGTAAGTAGTCTCTCCTACTGCAGGTGAGTGCATGCTGGCTGTGTTTCTTTATATGGGGGGGTTTCTCCCTGTCTCCCCCCTGTTATGCTGCTCTCTGCACCCTGTTGTGGGGGTGCTTGGGGGTCACTCTGGCCTGGCTGGGCGCTCATGTCTGTAGTGGGCTCTGGGGTGAGGGGCAGTTTTCCTGGTTTGAAGTGATTATTGCATGCGCCATTAGCGCGCGCATTAGCGCTGTTTGCCTCTGAATTTCGCGCTCGGCGGCCATCTTGGCGTGGTTCAATGGCGCAGTTATAGCTGCGGCCGGCGGCCATTTTGTGGCCGCCGCGCATTTACTTTCGGTTTTGGCCTTTAGCGGCGGCGCTGCGGCACGAATCTCCTCACAGATTCCTCACTCTCCTCAGGCTCACAGCGCGGTTTCTTCAGCAGGACTGAGTGGTCCTTAAGGGTTGGTGAGTCCTCCGGGTATCCCCTCCTCAGCCTCAGCGTAGCCAGTTGGTGGACTGTATATTCACTGTAGTAGTGTTTAAGGTCTCAGAGCCTGGCGATATGGAGTCTAATACACCTGCTTCTCCACACTTGCCTGGGGCAACTGGCAGTGCTGCACAGTTAAACATGTTCAAATGTTTCCTGCACCTGCAGTCCTTATGGACCAGTTGTCGGCAGTCCTGGAATCATGCCTTGTCAGAATGGAAGCGGTGTGAGCGAAGGGAGCTATAAGCCCCCTCTCCCCACAAAAATCTTTAGTGAAGGAGTGCTCTGATTCAGATATGGGCCTAGCTACTGTGCTCAGGACCCTAGCTCTGAATATTTAATGTTTATGAACAGGACGTTCCCTTGTGAGGAAGACTCCAGTTCTGTGTCGGTGAATGACAGGGTGCTTGTAAGTGAACTCATTGATGATGTGAGGAACACTCTCAAGCTGGGTGCTGTGGTACTTCAGGTGGACGCTGTTTCCCTTGGTTCCTTCAGGCCTTTCTTTTACACAGCTTCCTCACTGTTTAACTCGCGCTGCGTCGGGAGCAGCATGGATGATACAGTGGTACAGTGTTTCCCTCCCCCTGGTCGGTGCAGCATGGTGGGGGGGACTTTATTCATTTATGTCTCTAGTCCCTGTGAGCCCTCTGTGTGATGTCCTGAGGCAACAACAGGGTCTCTGCACCTGTGGTTTCCCGCCATTTCCTGGGGAACGCTCTGAGCTCTGATAGACACACGGTCTAAGGATCAGAGGTTACCTGCATGCTGCTTCGGCAGCACAGTCAAGCAGGTTGGAATGATAGAGAAGATTATGCGCCTCTGCGCCATAATTTAAACTCATCCCATACCTCTACACTGCATACATTCACAGTGTATGTATGTGTTATTGGATTCTGTGTCTGCGTGGGTGTCCCCCCCCCCCCCCCCCACGTTCCAATGCTGTGTTTCAGTGCCATACATGATCTAAACGTACAAAATATGTTTATGCACGACTCTAGATACATTTCACAGTATATGTATGTATTATACTCTCTGGGTCGGCGTGGGTTTACGCCGGGGGCTCCAGTGTCCTCCCGCGCTCTCATGGTATGTGCGCTTCGGCTCTCTGCACAGTATAGACATGTTCAATATGTTTATTGTACATACTATACATATTTACAGTATGGGTATACTGTTTGCGTGGGGTTCCTCCGGGTACTCCGGTTTCCCCCCCACGCTCCAATGGAAATGCACAGCATAAACATGTGCAATATGTTCACATGCTATCATTCCTACACGGTATCTGTATGCTGTCTGCGTGGGGTTCTTCCGGGTGTTCTGGTTTCCTCCCACGCGCTGAGGGTATGTGTGCCTTTGGCCCTCTGCACAGTTAAACATGTTCAATGTTTATCACGCATGCTATAATACCTACACGGTATGTGTATGCAGTCTGTGTGGGTTTCCTCCAGGTACTCCAGTTTCCTCCCACGCTCCATTGGTATGGGCGCTTCGGCGCTATGCACAGCCTAAATTTGTGCAATTTGGTATCCACATACTAACATACCTACCCGGTATGTTTGTGCAGTCTGCGTGGGTTTCCTCCGGGTTTCCGCCCACGCTACATGACATGCGTGCCTTTGGTGCAATACACGGTGTAAACATACACATTATGTTTATACACAACACTAAATACATTCACAGTAGTTGTAGGTATTGCATTCTCTGGGTATGCGTGGGGTACTTCGGTTCCTCCCACGCGCCAACGGTGTGCGCGCCTTCGGTGTTATGCACACATAGGTTTGTGCAAAATGTTTAGCACACATACTATAATACCTACACAGTATGCGTATGCAGTCTGCGTGGGTTTCATCCGGGTGCTCCGGTTTCTCCCCCGCGCTCCAATGGTGTGCGCATTTTTAGCGCTATGCACAGTATAAACATGTGCAATTTTGTTTATTCGCAGGCTAACATACCTACACGGTTGTGTACGCAATCTGCGTGGCTGGCTTACGTCGAAGCCCCGATGATGTGCGCGCCTTCGTCGCTGGCACAGTATAAACGTTGTGACAGCAGGAAGGTAAAGTCACCTGGTTGCATCCAGGGGGGTAGATATATTTCGCCCAGATTCAGGCTTTACGCTGACTTATACAGCTAGGTGGAGAGTTGTATAAGCCCAGCTGAGACTAGTGGGCTCATTGATGACTCATACCTCTAGGGAGAGGGCTGGGCGTCGTGCAGACAGGGAGTTGATGAGGCCAGCTGAAGCTTGTCAGCTCATTTAGGCCTCTATAAAAAACTCCCAGATTCATTAGATGTTAGCTCATGCCTGGAAGCAGACCTGTGTGGACTGTCTAGGGAGAGTGAACCCCTGTGCGGTGAGAGAAAGCCTGTGTGGCTATATTTTGCTTGGACATTTAAAACCAGGGACTAGGACAGCACTAGGCTGATCCCAGTCGTTAGTTAGGAAACCTGTAAGTTTAGTCAGAGGTCAAGTTGACCAGGATTTATTTTGTTTATGTTTTTTTTGCCTTGCTGTGTTTTTGTCACTGTAAATAGAAAATAAACCGCACCTTTTTGATTTTGAAAACCACAACCTCCGTCTGCTGGGCCTGTTTTGGGTGGGGAGCCCATCCCGGGGGTCACACATACCCGCTGCCGAGCTAGCCCCCTCACAGTTGGTGGAGAACCAGTGGCAGTTTTTTTTTAAGCCAGCATGGAGGAGATACTGAAACAGCTGGCTCTAGCAAATGCCAATCAACAGCAGACAAATGCAGGTTTGCAAAGGAGCCTTGCAGCCCAGCAGCAAGCTCATCAACAGAGCCTTGCAACTTTACAACAGAGTCTGGAGGCTCAGCAACAAGCCCAACAGCAATCTGAGGCCCGCTTCATAGACCTGTTGCAGAAGCAAGAGCAGAGACTACAACAACAGATGGAAGCAGTAATGCAGCAACGTCCGCAGACCAGTGAGGAAAGCCGTCCCACTAATACCGCGTCCTTTGGGGTGAGTCGTTTATTGACAAAAATGACTGGAGAGGATGATCCAGAGGTATTTTTGACCACATTTGAAAGGACCGCTGAAAGAGAAAAGTGGCCTGAGGAGCAGTGGGCTGGACTAGTGGCTCCTCTGTTAACTGGTGAATCGCAGAAAGCTTACTATGACCTAGAGCCTAACCAAGCAAAAGACTATGTGATGCTAAAAGCTGAAATATTGGCAAGGCTGGGTGTCACCCTGGCTGTCCGGGCTCAGCGTGTGCATAACTGGACTTTCCAGCTTGGAAAACCCCCCAGGTCTCAAATGTATGATCTCATTCACCTGAGCAGAAAGTGGCTACAGCCAGAGACTTTGTCCGCACCAAAGATTGTGGAACGTGTTGTAATGGATCGGTTTTTGAGAGCTCTTCCTACTGCCATCCAAAAGTGGGTAAGCCATGGAGACCCAGAGACGGCCGATGGTCTTGTGGATCGTGTGGAGAAATACTTGGCTACAGAGAACCTGACGGCCTCTTCCAGAGACACTCGGACTTTCCACCCTAAGACCAGACCATCCCCAGGGGCGGATAAGAGGATTCCAAGGGGTGAGGGTGGAGAGAGTGAGAGGGTGGGAGCTCTACCCCAAGTTTGGCGAGAACAGCCTGGGAAATCAGCGGCTCAAGAGGCCGCAAGAAGGATCGTTTGCTACCGCTGCCGGCAAGCGGGACATATTGCAGCAAATTGCCCGGTTGTGGAGGAACCCATGCAGTGTGACTTTCTGTCGGGCAGACGTCAGTCGCTGTGTGCGACAGTCGCATGCACTGCCATTCGGGGAACTGAGAAACATTTATGCAAAATGTGTATTAATGGTAGAAATGTTGTGGTATTGCTGGATTCAGGTAGCCTTGTGACCCTGATAAAGGCTGAGTTAGTTAAAACAGAGGTCTCTGGGAATAGCAAGGTAGCCGTTATTTGTGTGCATGGGGACACCCGAGAGTATCCAGTGACTACGGTGTGTTTCGAGACCCCCAAAGGTACCCTCTCTCATCCAGTGGGCTTAGTATCTCAGTTACCGCATGACGCCATTGTGGGAAGGGATTTTCCGAAGTTCTGGGAACTGTGGGATGATCCTGAGCCCCCCACTGGTGCCCCTATGTACCAGGAATGTGATAGCCAGAACTCCCCTGAGAGTGGTGAGGACTCTCCGGAATTTCCCTTGTCAGTATTGGCAGGGGAGACTCAAGAAACTGGAGAGGAGCCCACCTCCTCAGACGAAAACCTACCGTCTGTGGAGTTTTCTGATCTTGAGGTTCACAGGGAAAACTTTGCCACAGAACAGTTGAAAGACCCCGCCCTAATAAAGGCACGGGAAAACGTAGTGAAAATAGATGGCGAGTTAGTGAACCCAGATAATACTGGCACTTACCCATACTTCAGCGTAGAGAAGGACCTACTGTATCGGGTGGCAAAAAGGGCAGAAGAAACCGTTGAGCAGCTTGTGGTGCCCAAACCTTACAGGAAGTTGGTGTTGGAGTTGGCCCATGGGCACATTCTTGGAGGTCATCTGGGGACAGAGAAAACCCGAGAGAGGGTATTACAGAGATTCTATTGGCCTGGGGTGATGAAGGACATAGAAAATTATTGTTCCTCCTGCCCTGTGTGTCAGAGGTCGGCCCCGATGCCACATTTCCGTAGCCCGCTGGTCCCTCTACCCATCATTGAGGTCCCGTTTGAGAGAATCGCAATGGATTTGGTAGGTCCTATAATCAAGTCCGCTAGGGGGCACCAGTACATATTGGTTATAATGGACTATGCCACCCGTTATCCAGAAGCGATCCCTCTCAGAAATACCTCGGCCAAAACCATAGCCAAAGAGCTATCTCTTGTTTTTAGCCGGGTGGGTATTTGTAAAGAACTGCTTACGGACCAAGGTACACCCTTTATGTCCCGGGTTATGAAAGAGCTGTGTAAATTGTTCAAAGTGACGCAATTGCGTACATCTGTGTATCACCCCCAAACCGATGGGCTGGTTGAAAGATTCAACAAAACCCTAAAACAAATGTTGAAGAAAGTGGTGGATAGAGATGGAAGGGATTGGGACTGTCTACTTCCTTATTTGATGTTTGCTATTAGGGAGGTGCCCCAATCCTCTACGGGATTCTCCCCCTTTGAGTTACTGTATGGGAGACACCCAAGAGGGCTGTTGGATATTGCCAAGGAAACTTGGGAAAGTGAGAGTTCTCCCCACAGGAGTGTGATTGAGCATGTCGCCCTGATGCAAGATCGAATTGCACAGGTAATGCCCATCGTGAAGGAACATTTGGCCCAAGCGCAGTTGGCACAGCAGAGAGTGTACAACCGTGGAGCCAAGACCCGTACCTTTTCCCCGGGGGATAGGATATTGGTACTTGTCCCTACGGTTGAAAGTAAATTCCTTGCCAAATGGCAAGGCCCCTACGAGATAATGGAAAAAGTGAGCGAAGTGAATTACAAGGTCAGACAACCAGGAAGGCGAAAGCCCGAACAGATCTATCACGTTAATCTGTTGAAAGCCTGGAGGGATAGAGAGTCCCTAGTCGCAGACACTTGGTCACCAGCTCAAACTGGTTGCGTGATTCCTGAGGTTGGAATCGCAGCCACCTTGTCACAACCCCAACAACAGGAGGTTAAGGAGTTTGTACTTCGCAACAAGGAGGTATTCTCTGAGCTGCCGGGACAAACATCTGGGGTAGAGCATGACATTATTACCCCGCCCGGTGAAAGGGTGAAGTTAAAACCCTATCGGATCCCAGAGGCCCGACGGGAGGCAATACGGGAGGAAGTACAGAGAATGCTGAACTTAGGGGTGATAGAGGAGTCCCAAAGTGATTGGTCTAGTCCCATTGTGTTGGTGCCTAAACCGGATGGGAGCTGGCGATTTTGTAACGATTTTCGTCAGTTGAACAAAGTTACAAAATTTGACACCTACCCCATGCCACGTATAGATGAGTTGATCGACCGGCTGGGAACAGCCCGATACATGACGACTCTTGACCTCACAAAAGGGTATTGGCAAATCCCCCTGGCCAAGTCGGCCAAAGAGAAAACCGCATTTGTAACCCCAGACGGGGCGTTCCAATATAAAAGAATGCCGTTCGGGTTACAGAATGCGCCGGCCACATTCCAGCGGAAAATGGACCAGATGCTGAGGCCCCATCGGAAGTATGCTGCGGCTTACCTGGATGACATAATTGTCCATAGCACAGATTGGGCCTCACATCTGCCAAAAGTGCAAGCAGTCCTGGACTCTGTTCGGGAAGCAGGGTTTACGGCTAACCCCAAGAAGTGTACCATTGGGCAGGAGGAGGCCAAATATCTTGGGTACACCATTGGGAGGGGAGTAATAAAACCCCAACTCAACAAAGTCGAGGCCATCCAGAGTTGGCCACGTCCCAACAGCAAGAAGCAGGTACGAGCCTTTCTGGGAATCGCTGGGTATTATCGGCGATTCATTCCCCACTTTGCTTCTAAGGCTGTGCCCCTAACCAACCTGACGAAGGGGAAAGGGTCGGTCATGATTAAATGGACCCCCGAGGCTGAGGCAGCATTCCAATTCTTGAAACAAGCCTTATGTAGCCAGCCAGTGTTGTACTCACCCGACTTCTCTAGAGACTTTGTCGTACAAAGTGATGCGTCAGATGTGGGGTTAGGAGCAGTATTGTCCCAGGTCTGGAACGGGGAAGAGCACCCAGTCATTTACCTCAGCAGGAAGTTGAAGTCCCATGAGGTAAATTATGCCACCGTTGAAAAGGAGTGTTTAGCGGTGAAGTGGGCTCTAGATTCCCTTCGGTACTACCTGCTAGGTAGGCACTTTGACATGGTTACGGATCACGCTCCGTTAAAGTGGATGGCTCAAAACAAGGAAACAAATAGAAGAGTGAATAGGTGGTTCCTGGCCCTCCAGGAATTCAACTTCACAGTAAAGCATCGCCCTGGCGTTCAAATGGGGAATGTGGATGCTTTGTCTCGAGTACATGAATGCCTGATTGCTGGTGTTCCAACCCCGAGGTTAAAACAAGAGGGGGGGGTATGTGACAGCAGGAAGGTAAAGTCACCTGGTTGCATCCAGGGGGGTAGATATATTTCGCCCAGATTCAGGCTTTACGCTGACTTATACAGCTAGGTGGAGAGTTGTATAAGCCCAGCTGAGACTAGTGGGCTCATTGATGACTCATACCTCTAGGGAGAGGGCTGGGCGTCGTGCAGACAGGGAGTTGATGAGGCCAGCTGAAGCTTGTCAGCTCATTTAGGCCTCTATAAAAAACTCCCAGATTCATTAGATGTTAGCTCATGCCTGGAAGCAGACCTGTGTGGACTGTCTAGGGAGAGTGAACCCCTGTGCGGTGAGAGAAAGCCTGTGTGGCTATATTTTGCTTGGACATTTAAAACCAGGGACTAGGACAGCACTAGGCTGATCCCAGTCGTTAGTTAGGAAACCTGTAAGTTTAGTCAGAGGTCAAGTTGACCAGGATTTATTTTGTTTATGTTTTTTTTGCCTTGCTGTGTTTTTGTCACTGTAAATAGAAAATAAACCGCACCTTTTTGATTTTGAAAACCACAACCTCCGTCTGCTGGGCCTGTTTTGGGTGGGGAGCCCATCCCGGGGGTCACACATACCCGCTGCCGAGCTAGCCCCCTCACAACGTGTTTAATATGTTTATCCACACATACAACCACATACGGCGTATGTAGTTTAGTATTTTGCTCTTTGTGGCTGGGTCGGTTTCCTTCCACACTCTATTTGCGCGTTTGACGCAATACACAGTATAAACTATATGTTTGTACAATCAGCACTTATCTATGGGTAGCTGCTGGATGGAGCATTGTCATAAGGATCCCTGGTTTCAGGGGTACCACTTTCCACCTGCTTTCAGTGGGGATCAGTAGCGCTGGCTTGGACTGTGTTCGCCAGGCTGAGGTTAGCGTTACGCCCATTAGTGGCTGAGTCTCTGGCGTTTCTGTAGCTCAATGACTGGGCAAAAGCCTCTGCTTCATCTATCAGTCGACTAGCAGGTGCACTGCAACTACTTTTAGCCTTCAGGGTCTCTGTGCCCGGGGTGGGTTTGCGCCACCTGTGGAGGCTGAGGTACTGGTCCTCTGACCGAGTTTCTAGGGAAGCTCTGTCAAGTTGCCTTTATTGGCCAACAGTTGAGGCACCCTGTACACCGGGGCCTCTCTTCTCCGATACATTGCGGAGTCTCTTTTTGGGATTTTCATACATCTCGCTGCAAGACGGTCCTGTCGGCCGTGTGCATTGCAGGGAGAAGGGTCCTTGCATCCGGAGGTGTTCCACCTCCTTTACCGGAGGTGGGGCACCGGATGTGGACCTTGTGGCCTCTCGACTCAATCGCAAGGTGGCAAGATCGTGGCCAGGTCCAGGGACCTCTCGGCAGACGCGTCTGATGCGTTGGAAGCTCGTGGGGGCAGTATCTCCTGATATATGCTTACCCTCTGCTACTGTTGTTGCTTCGCAGAGTAGGGGCCGAGACCATTCCGGTGATCCTCATTGCTCCGGAACGGCGACATTGGTACGCCGATCTAGTTCGGCTAGTCGCAGACGTTCCTTGGCGACTGCCTATTGGGGTGGTCCTTCTGTCTCATGATCCCATACTTCATCCTGCTTTACAGTCCTTGGCTTTAATGGCATGGCTGTTGAAAGCCAGGTGCTGAAGGACCGAGTTCTCTTGGATTCGGTCATCTCTTCTATGTTGTTGGCATGGGAATCTTCCTCCAGAAAGATATATCACCGTACCTGGAAGGCTTGCATCGCTATGTGCGAGGTACTTGAGTGGCGTCCTCGGACGTATTCCGTTCCCAGGATTTTGCTGTTCTTACAGTGTGGTGTGACCCAAAAGCTGGCCTTGCATACCTTTTTTTTGAGGGTCGGATTTCGGCCCGGGCTGTCTCTTTCAACGACCACTACCGGGCCATTCCTTGATTAGCACCTTTTTGTGCAGGGGGTTCGCCATGTGATTTCCCCCCCCCCCCCCGTCAAGCCTCCTCTCCCTACTTGGGATCTGAATTTGATGCATCTCGGTTCTCCAAGAACATTCCTTTGAGAATATCAGAGAGATTCCTCCCTTGACCTTGTCCCAGAAGGTGGCATTCTTAGTGGCCATTACTTTGGTTAGACGGGTGTCTGAGTTGGCGGCCTTGTCCTGCAAGTCGCCTTACTTGGTCCTCCATAAGGATATGGCGGTGTTGCGCCCACGACCGTCCTTTTCAAAAGATGGTCTCGGCCTTTCACCTTAAGGAGCACATTGTTCTTCAGTCCTTGTGTCCTCACCCATCGCATCCCTGAGAGTTTGCGCTTCATACATTAAGATGGGTACAAGCCTTACGGGTGTACCTGTCTGCTACTGTTTCCATTCGGAAGTCTGACTCACTGTTTGTGTCTGTCTCTGGTCCAAAACAGGGCCGAGTAGTGTCGTCTGCCACCGTCTCTAGGTGGATTAGGCAGACCGTCATACAGGCCTATGCCCTTAAAGGGCGGGCGCCTCCCTTTCCGGTTGCGGCGCATTCCACCAAGGCAATTGGTGCTTTCTGGGCTTTCCGACATCAAGCGTCGGTTGCACAAGTGTGCAAGGTGGCGACCTGGTCGTCCGTTCATACCTTTTCAAAATTTTATAAGATTGATGTGGCTGCATCTTCGGATGCTTCCTTCGGCCGCAAAGCATTGCAGGCCGCTGTTTAATGTTGCAACTCCTCCGTTGAGGAGCTCTGCTTGTTTGGAGTGAAGTTTTGGTTGTTCCTTTAATACTGCTCCCACCCTTCTGATACTGCTTTGGGACGTCCCACACGTTTACAGTATCCAGCTGTGTCAGTCCATGGACGATAAGAGAAAATAGGATTTTTGTACTCACCGTAAAATCAGTTTCTCTGACGTCCATGGACTGACACAGCACCCACCCTTCCTTTTTTAAGGTTTGTACTGCTTTGTTACGAGTTGAGGCTGCTGGCTGCAGGTGGGAGGGTAATGTCCGGAGGGACCGCCCCCCTGGGCGGGGCTGTTCAGCTCTGGTTTGTTCTAGAATGTATGTTTCTAACATTCTGCCTAGATCTTCTCCTGCGAGCAGGGACATATACCCACACGTTTACAGTATCCAGCTGTGTCAGTCCATGGACGTCAGAGAAACGGATTTTACGGTGAGTACAAAAATCCTTTTTTATCACACCGATCTTGGTGTGGTCAGATGCTTTGAGGGCAGAGGAAAGATCTAGGGTCTAATAGACCCCAATTTTTTTTTTTTAAAAGAGTACCTGTCACTACCTATTGCTATCATAGGGGATATTTTCATTCCCTGAGATTAACAATAAAAATGATAAAAAAAGGCACCCCTGTCCCACCCTGCTCTTGCGCAAATGCGAACGCAAGCGCCGGTCTGGCATCATATGTAAACAGCGATTGCACCATGCATGTGAGGTATCACCGCAAAGGTCAGATCGAGGGCAGTAATTTTAGCAGTAGACCTCCTCTGTAAATCTAATGTGGTAACCTGTAAAGGCTTTTAAAAATGTATGTAGTTTGCCGCCACTGCGCGTTTGTGCGAAATTTTAAAGCATGTCGTGATTGGTATCCATGTACTCGGCCCAAGATCATCTTTTTTATTTCATCAAGCATTTGGGCAATCTAGTGTGTTTAGTGCATTAAAATGAAAAAAAGTGTATTTTCTCTTATCGTCCATGGACCGACGCAGCTCTCATACTGATTACATGTGGGTATATGTCCCTGCTCGCAGGAGAAGACCTAGGCAGAATGTTAGAGGTTAAAACATTCTAGAACAAGCCAGAGCTGAACAGCCCCGCCCAGGGGGGCGGTCCCTCCGGACATTACCCTTCCACCTGCAGCTAGCAGCCTCAGATTTTTTTTCTGCCTAGCAGAAGAAGACGTGGCTCTCTCAGGAGCCAGTCTCCTGGAAGATTTTACTTTTGATTTTAATTCCTTTGGGAATTTTTATTTTATTTTTGAGACCTTCAATCAACTGTCGGCTGGGCAACAGGTTGGGTACACTAGTATCCTCGTAGTCTTCCCTGTCCGACCAACGAGCGTGCTGATCCTCGCCTTGCGTGCGTGAGACTCAGTTCACGACATACCCCATGGCTCCAGGGGTGGCTGGGTTGCTTTCATGCTCCCGCGGTCCTCTCAAGATTGAACAGTACTTGACTGACTATCTCTCGCGGTGGACCGGGCCGACAGCTACGCAGTACGACTCTGTGATGGGTCTGTCTGAAACAAGGCAGTGGGTCCCTGAAAGGGACGGGTAAGTAGTCTCTCCTACTACAGGTGAGTACATGCTGGCTGTGTTTCTGTGTGTGGGGGTTTCTCCCTGTCTCCCCCTGTTATGCTGCTCTCTGCACCCTGTACTGGTGCTGTGCTTGGGGGTCACTCTGGCCTGGCTGGGCGCTCATGTCTGCATTTTTTTCTGGTGTGTGAGGTGATTATTGCGTGCGCCATTGGCGCGCATTAGAGCTTTGAATTTTGCGCTCAGCGGGCATCTTGGCGTTCAGTGGCGCAGTTATAGCTGCGCCAGGCGGCCATTTTCTTGTGGCCGCCGCGCATTTATTTCTGGCGGCGGCGCGAATCCCCTTACAATCTCCTCACAGACTGAGCTGTCCTTAAGGGTTGGTGGGTCCTCCCGGGTATCCCCTCCTCAGCCTCAGCGTAGCCAGTGGGTGGACTGTATATTCACTGTATAGTGTATAAGGTCTCAGAGGGTGGCGTTTTGGAGTCTGATACACCTGCTCTCCACACTTGCCTGGGGCAACTGGCAGTGCTGCACAGTTAAACATGTTCAAATGTTTCCTGCACCTGCGGTCCTTATGGACCAGTTGTCAGCAGTCCTAGAATCATTCCTGTCAGAATGGAAGTGGTGTTCGAGCAAAAGGAGCCATAAGCCCCCTCTCCCCACAAAAATCTTTAGTGAAGGAGTGCTCTGATTTAGATATGGGCCTAGCTACTGTTCTCAGGACCCTAGCTCTGAATATTTAATGTTTATGAACAGGACATTCCCTTGTGAGGAAGACTCCAGTTCTGTGTCAGTGAATAACAGGGCGCTTGTAAGTGATCTCATTGATGATGTGAGAAACACTCTCAGGCTGGAATTGCTGTGACAAGCTTTTCTTTTACACAGTTTCCTCACTGTTTTCCTCACACGCTGCCTCAAGAGCAGCATGGATGAGGGAGGACTTAATTCATTTATGTCTCTAATCCCTGTTAGCCTTCTGTGTGATACCTGAGGTAACATTTCTCGCCATTTCCTGGGGAATGATTTGAGCTCTGGCAGACACACGGTCTGAGGATCAGAGGTTACCTGTTACCTGCATGCTGCTTCAGCAGCACAGTCAAGCAGGTTGGAATGATACAGAGAAGATTATGCGCCATAATTTAAACTCATCCTATACCTCTACACTGCATACATTCACAGTGTATGTATGTGTTATTGGTCTCTGTGTCTGCGTGGCTGTCCCCACGTTCCAATGCTGTGTTTCAGTGCCATACATGATATAAACGTACAAAATATGTTTATGCACGACTCCAGATACATTCACAGTATATGTATGTATCATACTCTCTGGGTTGGCTGGGGCTCCGGTGTCCTCCCGCACTCTCATGGTATGTGCGCTTCGGCTCTCTGCACAGTATAGACATGTTCAATATGTTTATTGCACATATTATACGTGTTTACAGTATGGGTATACTGTTTGCGTGGGGTTCCTCCGGGTACTCCGGTTTCCCCCCACGCTCCAATGGAAATGCACAGCATAAACATGTGCAATATGTTGATTCACATGCTATCATTCCTACACGGTATCTGTGTGCTGTCTGCGTGGAGTTCTTCCGAGTGTTCCGGTTTCCTCCCACGCGCTGACGGTATGTGCGCTTTTGGCCTTCTGCACAGTTAAACATGTTCAATGTTCATCACGCATGCTATAATACCTTCACGGTATGTGTAGGCAGTCTGTGGGGTTTTCCTCCGGGTACTCCAGTTCCCTCCCACACTCCATTGGTATGGGTGCTTCGGCGCTATGCACAGTCTAAATTTGTGCGATCCACATACTAACATACCTACCCGGTATGTCTTTGCAGTCTGCGTGGGTTTCCGCCCACGCTACATGACATGCATGCTTTTGGTGCAATACATGATGTAAACATACACATTATGTTTATACACTACACTAAATACATTCACAGTAGTTGTAGGTATTGCATTCTCTGAGTATGCGTGGGGTACTTCGGTTCCTCCCACGCGCCAACAGTGTGCGCGCCTTCGGTGCTATGCACACATGGGCTTGTGCAAAATGTTTAGCACACATACTATAATACCATACACGGTATGCGTATGCAGTCTGCATGGGTTTCATCCGGGTGCTCAGGTTTCTCCCCTGCGTTCCAATGGTGTGCGCATTCTCAGCGCTATGCACAGTATAAACATGTGCAATTTGTTTATTCGCAGGCTAACATACCTACACGGTTGTGTACGCAATCTGCGTGGCTGGTTTACGTCCAGGCCCCGATGATGTGCGCGCCTTCGTCGCTGGCACAGTATATACGCGTTTTAATAGGTTTATCCACAAATACTAAACTACATACGCCGTATGTGGTGGTATTATGCTCTTTGTGGCTGGGTGGGTTTCCTCACACACTCTCCATTTGTGCGTTTGACGCAATACATAGTATAAACTATGTGTTAGCACAATCAGCACCTATCCATGGGTAGCTGCTGGATGGAGCATTGTCACAAGGATCCCTGGTTTCAGGGGTATCACTTTCCACCTGCTTTCAGTGGTGATCAGAAGCCCTGGCTTGGACTGTGTTCGTCAGGCTGGGGTTAGCGTTGCGCCCGTTAGTGGCTGCGTCTCTGCCATTTTTTGTAGCTCAATGACTGGGCAAAAGCCTCTGCTTCATCCATCAGTCGTCTAGCAGGTGCACTGCAACTGCTTTAGCCTTTAGGGTCTCTGTGCCCGGGGTGGGTTTGCGCCACCTGTGGAGGCTGAGGTACTAGTCCTCTGACCGAGTTTCTAGGGAAGTTCCGTCAAGTTGCCTTTTATTGGCCAACAGTTGAGGCACCCTGTACACTGGGGCCTCCCTTCTCTGATGCATTGCGGAGTCTCTTTGGGATTTTCATACATCTCGCTGCAAGACGGTCCTGTCGGCCGTGTGCATTGCAGGCGAAGGGTCCTTGCATCCGGAGGTGTTTCCACCTTCTTTACCGGAGGTGGGGCACCGGAAGTGGACCTTGTGGCCTCTCGACTCGCTGGCAAGGTGGCAAGATCGTGGTCAGGTCCAGGGACTCCTGGGCGGATGCGTCAGATGCGTTGGAAGCACGTGGGGGCAGTATCGCCTGATATATGCTTACCCTCTGCTACTGTTGTTGCCTCGCCGGCTTCGCAGAGCATACTTCATCATGCTTTACAGTCCTTGGCTTTAATGGCATGGCTGTTTAAAGCCAGGTGCTAAAGGACCGAGTTCTCTCGTATTCGGTCATCTCTTCTATGTTGTTGACACGAATCTTTCTCCAGAAAGATATCTCACCGTACCTGGAAGGCTTACATCGCTATGTGCGAGGAACTTGAGTGGCATCCTCGGATGTATTCCGTTCCCAGGATTTTGCTGTTCTTACAGCGTGGTGTGACCCGAAAGCTGGCCTTGCATACCTTTTTTTTTTTTTTTTTTTTTTTTTTTTTTTTGAGGGTCGGATTTCGGCCGGGCTGTCTTTTTCAACGACCGCTACCGGCCCATTCCTTGATTAGCACCTTTTGTGCAGGGGGTTCGCCATGTGACCCCCCCCCCCCCTGTCAAGCCTCCTCTCCCTACTTGGGATCTGATTTTGATGCATCTCGGTTCTCCAAGAACATCCCTTTGAGAATATCAGAGAGATTCCTCTCTTGACCTTGTCCCGGAAGTTGGCCTTAGTGGCCTTTGCTTCGGTTAGACGGGTGTCTGAGTTGGCGGCCTTGTCCGGCAAGTCGCCTTACTTGGTCCTCCATAAGGATATGTTGGTGTTGCGCCCACGACCATCCTTCTTTTCTAAGGATGGTCTTGGCCTTTCACCTTAAGAAGGACATTTGTTCTTCCATCCTTGTGTCCTCACCCATCGCATCCCTGAGAGTTTGCGCTTCATACATTAAGATGGGTACATGCCTTACGAGTGTACCTGTCTGCTACTGTTTCCATTCGGAAATCTGTGCTGGTCCAAAACGGGGCCGAGCGGTGTTGTCTGCCACCGTCTTTAGGTGGATCAGGCAGACCGTCATACAGGCCTATGCCCTTAAGGGGCGGGTGCCTCCCTTTCCGGTTGCGGCGCATTCCACCAAGGCAATTGGTGCTTCCCGGGCCTTCCGACATCAAGCGTCGGTTGCACAAGTGTGCAAGGCGACGACCTGGTCGTCCGTTCATACCTTTTCAAAGTTCTACAAGGTTGATGTGGCTGCATCTTCGGATGCTTCATTCGGCCGCAAAGTGTTGCAGGCCGCTGTCTAATGTTGCAACTCCTCCGTTGAGGGGCTCTGCTGGTTTGGAGTGAAGTTTTGGTTGTTCCTTACTTTTTTTGCTCTCACCCTTTTCTTATACTGCTTTGGGACGTCCCACATGTAATCAGTATGAGAGCTGCGTCGGTCCATGGACGTCAGAGAAACGGATTTTACGGTGAGTACCAAAATCCTATTTTTTTCCCCCAAAAAATGCGTTTGAAAAATCGCTGCGCAAATACTGTGTGGGGGAAAAAAAAAATGCAACACCCACCATTTTAATCTGTAGGGCCTTTGCTTTAAAAAATATATATGTTAGGGGGTTCAACGTAATTTTCTTGCAAAAAAAGTTTTCATGTAAACAAAGTGTCACAAAGGGCTTTTGTCTTCAAGTGGTTAGAGTGGATGATGTGTGACATAAGCTTCCTAATGTTGTGCATAAAATGCCAGGACAGTTCAAACCCCCCCCCCCCCCCACCAAAATGACCCCATTTTGGAAAGTAGACACCCCAAGCTATTTGCTGAGGGGCATGGTGAGTATTTTACAGCTCTCATTTGTTTTTGAAATTTCCTTGGGGTGTCTACTTTCCAAAATGGGGTCTTTTGGGGGGGGGGGTTTGTACTGCCCTGCCATTTTAGCACCAAGAAATGATAGGCAGTCAAACTAAAAGCTGTGTAAATTCCAGAAAATGTACCCTAGTTTGTAGACGCTATAACTTTTGCGCAAACTAATAAATATACGCTTATTGACTTTTTTTTTTTTTTTACTTAAGACTTTTGGCCTAAATGGATGACTAAAATTGAGTTTATTCGATTTTTCTTATAACAAAAAGTAGAGTATCTTTTTTTTTTATTTTTTTTTTCCCAAATTTTCGGTCTTTTTCCGTTTTTTATATCGCGAAAAATAGAAGCAATTAAATACTATTAAAAAAAAAGCTATTTGTAGGAAGAAAATGACGCAAATTTTGTTTGGGTACAACATTGCATGACCGCGCATTTACCAGTTAAAGCAGCGCAGTGCCAAATTGTAAAAACACCTCCTGGTCTTTATGCTGCGTATTGGTCCGGGGCTTAAGTGGTTAAAAAAAAATCTGAAAAAAACAATATTTTTAAAAACTGTTCCGCTCTTTCAGCTAATGATGGGTCTTAAATTTTTTTCAACTTTTAAAAATATTAAGCTTTTTAACACTTTTCACAGTTACTCAAGCCACTCCCCCCCAGTTACTCCGCCCACTCCAGTTGTAGATTACTGGTGGAGGCAACACTTCACACAATTTCCCCAGAAATTGTAGCTTTTTCTAGTTCTTCTCTTTATAGCCAAGTGTACCACCCTAACTCCTCCCACAGCTTTTGCAATACATAGACAAGTAATATACCGATACGTGCGGGTTGTTACCGTACTAATTTTATATCAAAACGTTCAGCTACCCCTGCTGCCACTACACATGTCCACGGCTAAGCCAGAGTACTGATAGTTTTCACAATATGACGATTTGTTTGCAACTCACGCCATCCATTGACATTCATTGAAACTCCCCTCTAGCCACTTCAAATTTGAAGGGCAATTTATAAACTGCGACTGTGCCTTCAGTTTTAATATTTCAGAGACATACTATATATCAAAATGTAGGTCTGGGTCTTGTGATTCTCACAATATAAAGCTCTTCACTGTAGGATTCATACAATTTGAAGAATGCCAAGTATTCAGGAGAAGCAAAATACTCTGACCTGTGCTTAGAGCCTGCATAAACAAACATTGGTTTCCTGGCAACGCTGAGGGGAATTATAGCTCCTTCCAAACAGCTCTGAGGGGAATTGTAGCATTAGTGCTCCTCCCACACAGCTCGGAGGGGAGTTTTTGTATCACAAATTGTTGTAACATTGCTGTTGGCTGTGTAGTCTTTCCATCAGACACAGTTGGAGTGTCTGGGGGGAAAGGCAATGCACGTCGCCTCTTATTTCTCTAAGGCATTTCTTAAAGAAAAAATCTTTTTTGAAAAAAAATGTTCTGCTCTTTCAGCTAATGATGGGACTGCTTCAATTTTTTTTCTACTATTTCTACTTTTTAAAATATTAATCTTCTTTTTAACACTTTTCACAGTTGCTCAAGCCACTCCACCCAGTTTCTCCGCCCACTCCAGTTGTAGACTACTGGTGGAGGCAAGATTACTTCACACAATTTCCCCGGAAATTGTAGCTTTTCTAGTTTATTTTATTTTTGCAAAGACCCTAGAGAATAAATCGGCAATTTTTAGCGTCACAAGGTAATTGCACAGTGGTTTTGCAAAAGTTTATTTTTTTGGGGGAAATACTTTAATGAATAAAAAAAACCCCACTATTTTCCCCAGTTTTTTTGTATAATGTGAAAGATGTTGGGTATCTATTTACTTTCAACTTTTAACATGTCACGCTTTAAAATTGCGCACACTTGTTGAATAGCGTCAGACTACGGTACTTTCAAATCTCCATAGGCGATGCTTTAAACGCATTTACAGGTTTCCAGTTTTGAGTTGGAGGAGGTCTAGTGGCAGAATTATTGCTTTCGCTCTAACATTTGCAGTGATGCCTTGTGCGAATACCGTTTACCGTATATACTCGAGTATAAGCCGACCCGAGTATAAGCCGAGGCACCTAATTTTACCACAAAAAACTGGGAAAACGTATTGACTCGAGTATAAGCCTAGGGTGGGAAATGCAGCAGCTACTGGTACAGTAAATTTCTTTAGTGTTCTAAGCAACCAGCATCCAGTAGGGGAGATGGGGCTCCTGGTGTTTAGCGAGGGGAGATGGGGCTCCTGGTGTTTAGCGAGGGGAGATGGGGCTCCTGGTGTTTAGCGAGGGGAGATGGGGCTCCTGGTGTTTAGCGAGGGGAGATGGGGGCTCCTGGTGTTTAGCGAGGGCAGTTTGGGGGCACTGCCTGTCAGTGGGGGAGGGGGAGCACTGCTGCTTCTTACCTGGCTGCTTGATTCATATGGAATCCTGTAGAAGAATCGTCCCCTCTGACTTTGTCATTCATTTTAGTATGTCCCCTTTTTCTTGTCTGATTTTTCTCATCTGAAGGGATGCCGGGGATGCCAGTGTAGTGATAGCTCAAACGATCTCACAAAAGAAAACTTCCCCTGCTCAGGCTCTGACTGATGACATCATCTTATCTCCCTCACCTCCGTCTGCAAATGCAGTTAGCTCAGGAGCTTAATTAAAAGCCTCTTCATCCCCCGAGAACACCCACACACACCGGAGCGGCCCCGGAGACACAAGAGAACAGTAAGTGGGGACACTGACTCGAGTATAAGCCGAGGGGGCATTTTCAGCCTAAAAAAAATGGCTGAAAAACTCGGCTTATACTCGAGTATATACGGTACATAAGCGTGCCCGACTTGTGTATGCGCTTGATATATAGTTTTTTTTTCTTATTTTACTTTTTATTTTTGCTTGGCAATAAGGATGACGTGTCCTCTTTTTGGGGAGATCTGTCCCCAAATATCGTTTTAAAAGCAAAAAATCTAAAAAATTAAAATTTTGGTTTTAAATTATTTATTTATTTATTTATTTTTTTCCCCTTCCTGTCTCAAATTTTTTTTTATTAGGATTTCGTGGTATACATGAATTACAAGCTTACATCTTTATTTCATAAATACATAACAAGGTATAATTCAGTCAAAAGGAGAAAAAAAAACAAACATAAAATTAATACATACACATATGAGAAAGTACTCATCCAAATACAGCAAAGAAAAAATTAATTCTGACGAGTCTAACAATTAAGTTGTAATAGAAAAGGTATGGTATCCTAAAATATTTTTATTTATTTTTTTCAGGAAAGGGAAGAAAAAAACAAATAAAAACAGGGATACATAGGGTCATACCTCCATAGATCAATAATATAGTTGCTTTCCCAGGTCAAGCTATTGTGAGGTGTTGGATAAAAGACGAAACTCTGTAGAGTTCACAAATTGAATCCAGCATGCCCATTTTTCATGAATTTTTTTATTTATTTATTTATTTTTTGTTGAGAATCTCTAGCTTGTAGAATCAAATCCTCAATTTCAGCGATTCTCCCGATCCTCTGAAACCATTCAGAGATACAGGGGGGTAAAGTGTTTTTCCAATGGACTGGTATACAAAGCCTAGCAGCATTAATGAGATGTAAAATAATAGATCTTTTGTATATGGAATGCGATAAAGAAGTGTGGTGCAGAAAGAAGTATTGAGCTGCTGTAAAATCTGGGGTATAGGTCGTAATACAGGAAATAAGACGGTGAACTTCCTTCTAATAGGGCTGTATACGGGGGCAATCCCACCAAATGTGAAGAAGCGTCCCATGGGAGGCTTCACATCGCCAACATACAGGTGGAACTCTGGGATTAAATTTATGAATTGTAGATGGCGTCCTGTACCATCTAGAATATAATTTAAAACCATTCTCTTGAGCTAACACATTCATGGAACCTTTATGAATGTATGTGAAGATGTGTTCCCAATCTTGAGAAAGATTCATGTCAAGTTCCCTATCCCATTTTTGGCAAGTAATCTCTTCTTAAAGCGGAGGTTCACCCACATTTTAAAGATTACTGTAACCGTTCCCTCTTAGCATGAATGAAAGCAAATGCCTTACCTTTTTTTTTTTTGTTGTGTAGTTTCCCTTAATCTTCTTTCTTCATTCCTACTTCCGGGATTTCCTCCCGCGGGAGTAGGCGTGTCCTTTGCTGTGCTGTGTATGCCAGGAATTCTGCAGCAATGACTCCTGGGAGCAAAGTGTCCTGCTTCCCAGGAGTAAAAGAGTAAACATCACGATAATTCAATTGTCACGTGACTCGTCTACCCGGTCACGTGACGCGCATTCATCGCTTCCCGGAAGAATATGCTTGTGGGCTTCAAGATGCCCACAAGCAAAATGGCAAATACAGGAAGTTTTTTTTATAAAGAGTTATTTATTCCGAAAACGGACGGGGGATGTTTACCAGCGCCGGACAAGTGAGTACTACTAATGCATAAGTTTTAGCATAGAATGGACTTTAAAAAAAAAAAAGGATGGACCGCGGAACCTCCGCTTTAAGGGCTAGTTTTTTTTCAAACAAAAGAGCATACATAGTGGAAATTAAATGCCTTTGGGGATTAACTTAACACAAATGTTCTCAAAGGAAGTTTTTTGTTTCTGTACCACAAAGCCGACGATTTAGAAGTGAGCAAGGAATGTTTGATCTTTTCGTAATCTAAGTAAGAGATACCACTGTTGGGGTATTTGAAAAGAAAATTAATTGAAAGGAAAAATTTCTCCTTGTCAAAAAAAGGTTTCAGCCCTAAGTGAGAGAATTGGAAAAGAATCATGCGTGTGGGCTTTAGAAGTGTCCAAAAGGAAGTCCGGGTTATGGTTAATGGGGTTTATGGGTCCAGGAGAAGAGGAAATGTCAAACTTGTTACAAAGTAATCTAAAGATTTGCAATGTGGGACCCGTAAGAGGATGGATGCTAATTTTTCGTGGTATTTTGTAGGGGTGCAACGGATCAAAAAACTCACGGATTGGATCGATCCTCGGATCAGGGGTCACGGATCGGATCATTTTCGGATCGGCAAAAAAAAATAAAAAATTTACTAATATCCACGTAATTTCCCCGTCACTGTAATATCCATAATCTTCCCCCCCTGCAATATCCACAATCTTCTCCCCCTGCAATAGCCACAATCTTCTCCCCCTGCAATAGCCACAATCTTCTCCCCCTGCAATAGCCACAATCTTCTCCCCCTGCAATAGCCACAATCTTCTCCCCCTGCAATAGCCACAATCTTCTCCCCCTGCAATAGCCACAATCTTCTCCCCCTGCAATAGCCACAATCTTCTCCCCCTGCAATAGCCACAATCTTCTCCCCCTGCAATAGCCACAATCTTCTCCCCCTGCAATAGCCACAATCTTCTCCCCCTGCAATAGCCACAATCTTCTCCCCCAGCAATAGCCACAATCTTCTCCCCCAGCAATAGCCACAATCTTCTCCCCCTGCAATAGCCACAATCTTCTCCCCCACTTACCTTACTCTCCCGCCGGCCAGTTCAGATCCACGAGCAGCGAGGGTGAGGGGTGATGACGTCAGCACGCACAAGGCGGCCGCCGCCGGGTGTACCAAGATGGCCGCGGCTCCGGAGCCAGGCCGAAGCCGCGGCCTTTCCTAAGGCCGAGGCCGCGGATCGCGGTGTGTGCCGATCCGAACGGGGTGACCCGTTCGGATCACGGATCGTCACCGATCCGTTGCACCACTAGTATTTTGCGAGAGCTAATCCAGGGCAAATGGTGTATTGGTAACTTGGAGGTCAGTCCTTCAAGTTCAATCCAAGCTTTAGTGTTCGCATGGAGGTGCCAGTCTACTATTCGGGTTAAATGGCAAGACCAGTAATATTTTCGGATATCAGGTAAACCGATGCCACCCATCAATTTAGGAATCAGTAATTTGGCCCAATTTATTCTAGGTTGTTTTTAGAGGCCCAAATTAATTTAGAGCATAACTTTTTATACATGGTGAAGAAAGAAGCAGGTAATTAGATCGGGATAGTTTGTAAGAGGTATTTCCCGGGATATAGATCCTGTAATCTCGCTGGAATTTTTGGATACCTAGATAAGTAAGGGCTTGATCTTCCCAACCAAAGGGGAAATTACTTTGGCATAACGAAACTATATTGGCAGGTCGAGATACATTTAGCGCTCTGGATTTAGTGAAATTAATTTGTAAATTAGAAATTAAGTTAAAGAATGATAAATCTTTTAATAAGTTGGGTATCGTGGTGATAGGTTCAGAGAGAAAAAGTAAAATGTTGTCTGCGTAGGCAGCTAATTTGTAGTGTCTGTTATTAATTTCAATTCCCTTAATGTCTGAATTATCTCGAATCCTGCGAAGAATAGGTTCCAAAGGAAGTATAAAGATGATAGGAGACAAGGGGCACCCCTGACGTTTTCCGTTCGACACGGAGAAGGAGTCCGACAAGCAACCGTTAATCTTGATTCTCGCAGTAGGTGCAGATATAGAGTGCAAGGATAAAGCGACGCATACGCTCCCCTGAATCCATTGCTTTCAGGGCTTCTGTCATAAAGTCCCAAGCCACTCTGGAGAGAGAGAGAGCGAGACGGACGGTCTCGAGGATCTAGACAACCAATGATGGTTATCAATGGCTTTCAGGGTATTATCCCTAGCCTCTCTCCCGGGAACAAATCCCACCTAAACCAGGGAGTAAAGAAAGTATTAGATTTTCCATTATTTTTGCATAAAGTTTTACATCTATGTTAAGTAGAGAAATGGGTCTATAATTGGATACTAAGGAAGTATCTTTACCTGGTTTTGGGATCATAGTGATATGTGCTTCTAGAAGGTCTTTGGTACTATGGGAAGAGGTAGGAATAGAATTAAATGTTTTCAGAAAATAGGGGAGGTTAGTACTTGTGAAAGATTTATAGTAACTAACTGATAGGCCATCAGGTCCAGGACATTTGCCAGTTTTCAGTTGAGTAAGAGCCTTAAGTGATTCTTCCCTCTCGATCGGTTTTTCCAAATTCTCAGCTTCTTCTGGGGTAATATAATTTGGACTATATTGTGACAAAAAATTGGTGATCAAATCCTTTCTGAGTGCGGCGTGATCTGCGGGAGTTTGTGTTGCGGCAGATTGTATAATTTGGAATATAAATTTTTAAACTGTTTTGCTATATCAGAAGAAATACAGATTCTATTACCCGAGGGATCTGAAATGGAATGAATAGTCGAATCAGCCTTTGCCGCTTGAAGAGCCCTAGCAAGCAATTTCCCAGACTTGTTACCAAATTTGTAAAAAAGTTTACCCGTTAATGCAAACTTACGTCTGGTTGTTTTACCCAGTTCCACAAGGAGGGACTCTCTAGCCTTCAGGAGCTCTGAATAAGTTTCAGTTGCCAAAGATTGTTTACTTTCAAGAGAATGGATTCGTTCCGAAAGAGCAGCTATGTGCGCTTGTCTGGCTTTCTTCCTTTTTGTAGCAATAGAGAGAAATTCACCTCTGACTACACATTTATGTGCCGACCAAAGGGTCAATGGCTTAATGTCGGGATCTTCATTCTCCTGAAAGTATTGAATTAGGAGAGAGTCTAAAGATTTGACATTTTCAGGATCATTAAGAAGGGAATTGTCAAGTCTCCAAATTGGGGATCTAGTGGGCATCATAGAGAACGTTAGGGTAATCAAGATAGGATGGTGATTCGATAAGATCATAGGAGCTATAGTTGCCGTGACCAAGGAATCGAGGTCCGCTTGAGTAAAAAAAAAAAATAGTCGATCCTCGAGTACCTGTTATGGGGAGGTGAGAAAAACGTGAAATCTTTAGTTATTGGGTGTAAAGTCCCACCATGTATCATGGAGAGTCAGTCCCTTCAATAAAGTTTTAACCGATCGAAGAGCATTACAAGGTAAAGTAGAAGAGCCTGAGGACGTATCAATCAAAGGGGTAAGGGCCAGATTAAAATCTCCTCCCAGAATAAGCAGGCCAGATTGAAAAGTAGTAAGAAGGTGGATAATATTTTGAAAGAAAGGAACTTGTTGATTATTGGGAGCATAAATGTTAGCTAAAGTAACCGGTTTATTATAAAGCGTACCTTTTTATAAACATGTAGCGTCCATCATTGCCAATTAAAGTATCTTGGATTTGGATAGGGCAATTTTTGGAAAATAAGATAGAAACCCCCTTGGACTTGGATTCCGGATTAGTAGCGTGGTATGAAGTGGGGTACAGTTTACTGTGTAGGTTCGGTACCTTATTTTCTTTAAAATGGGTCTCTTGAAGGAACACAATGTGAGCCTTGGCTTTACATAATAGAAGAAGCAATTTCGTGTTTTTTTTTTTTTTTTTTTTTTTTTTTTAGGGACCTTTATTCCCTTGATATTCAGGAAATTTAACTTGACCTGCGGAGGAGGACACATGTTGTTCAGTCGAGGCATGTTATAGGAGGTAACACTCGCACCAGTAAGGTATATAAATTGTATTGTAGCAAGCAAAAAAAAGGGGTGAAAAAATTTAATAAAGGTTGAGGGAAGGGGTAAAAATGGGAAGTAAATTCCTCTTTTAATCTGTAATCCACAAGGCAGAAAATTACATCCCTGGGAGGGCCTGTGGCTCTTCCCTTAGGCCTAGGAGCGCAATGGATACGCTCCATTTCCATAGCCGTCTGCAAAGGTCTATCCAATAAGTCATTAAACAGGCCTGTAATAGTGTCAGTAAGCTGTTCTGTATACACCGCCTCAGGTAAACCCTGGACACGTAGGTTGTGGCGTCTTCCTCTGTTGTCGAGCTCTTCCACATGGTGTTGGAGATCTCTAAGTTGAAGTGTCTGGGTATCTACCTTGCGGGTCACTCTGCGGAGGACTGTGCCATGTTGTGCAGTTGTTTTTTCCACATCTTTTACCCTGTCAGTAATGGCTCGGATGTCTATGCGCAATTCAGCTATAGCGTATCTTTAATGTCTGCCGCCATCGAGCGGAGGTCATATAGGCTGGGGTGTTGTTGTCTTTGCACCGAATGGTCCCCCAGTTCAGGCGCAGACATGACAGGTTGAGTCTCTGTCAGCGGCGGAGTCGAATCCAGTGAGGGGCCATGTTGTGAGGCCACCATCTTGCGCCTCTGAGACCGGGATGAGTGGGGTGTGTAACGGCTTATACTGTTCTCTTGTCCGCATGGAGACAGGGAGCGAGAGGCAGAAGAGTTCCGCGAAGCCGTCCCCATAGTCGTGAGACCGAATGTGCGGTAATGGGCTCTCTTACAGGCTGAGAGAAGCATATACAGGAAATGAAGCATATAATGGCATGTCAAAAAGTATGTATGTATCAAGGCGAGAAATAAATAAAGCAAGATATATGCATCAATATATCAAAATACGTTGTATAACAATCAACCAAATATAACAATATATTTTTAATATTCCTAAAGGGAGAGGGAAAAAAAAGGGGAGAAATTCTGTCTTTTCTTCATCTTTTTTCCTCCCTGTCCCTCCCCCCTAAGTTTATAAAAGTATTTCCAAAAATTATGGGTCTCCCCAAAAGAGAGGAGAGAAGGAAGAGCAGGGGGAAAGGGAAGGATACTCCCAAACATCTTTCGGAGATGAGTAGGAGCAGGTCCCTGCAGGGCAAGGATAATGTAATAGAAGTTAAACTAACCATATCAAGCTCTTATGTGGTATTAGAGAATGGAATTCTGTAGAACATATAAAATGAAGCCAGCAAGCCCATTGTTCAGTAAACTTTGTTGGAGAGTCCCTGGATTGCTGGATCAAATCCTCCATTTCTGCAATTTTTCCTAACCCTCAGAAGCCATTCGGAAATGTTGGGAGGTGAAGTGTCTTTCCAGTGGACTGGAATGCAAAGCTTAGCTGCATTAATGAGATGCAGAATTATAGATTTTTTTTGTATGTTGAATGAGAGGGGGAAGTATGATGAAATAAAAATTGTGCTGCTGTGAAATCTAGGGTATAAGATGTGATAAGAGAAATGAGGCGGTGAATTTCCCTCCAAAAAGGTTGCAAACGGGGACAATCCCACCAAATGGGAAGAAGTGTTCCTTGTTCAGTTTCACAATGCCAACATACAGGAAGAACACTAGGATTGAATTTTATGAATAACAATTGGTGTTCTATACCACCTCGAATATAGTTTAAAGCCATTTTCTTGTGTAAGGACATTTAAAGAACCCTTATGCATGTAAGTAAAAATATGTTCCCAATCATTTTGAGAGAAATCCATATTAAGATAATTTTCCCATTTTTTTTTTTTACAAGTCTCGTCTTCTTTGGGATTAAGAGCTGCAAATAATAGATTATACATATTAGAGATTAAATGTCTTTGGGGTTCAAGTTTGACACAAGTTTTCAAAGGTTTTTTTTTTTCCTGTACCATAAGGAAGACGAGTTGGAGGTAAGTAAAATTGATTTAATCTTAGCAAAATCTAAAGAAGAAATACCACAATTAGGGTATTTGAGAAGAAAATCCTCGAAAGTAATGAATTTTCCTACGTCGAATTTTTTTTCCGCTCTAACAGAGGAAATGGGAGAGCAATCAGGGGTATAATATCTGGGGGCGATCTTAGGGAAGTCTGGGTTGTGATTAATAGGGATAAGGGGACCAGGGGATGATGAGATGTGAAATTTGTCAGAGTGATTTGAAAATTAGTTAAGTAGGACCAGTGAGAGGGTGTTGACTAACGTTACGTGGTATTTTACGAGAATTAATCCAGGGCAAGTGCTGCAATGGAAATTTAGAAGTTGTTCCTTCAAGTTCAATCCAAGCTTTCGTTTTGGAATGTAGGTGCCAGTCAACTATGCGGGTTAAATGGCAGGACCAATAATACTTAAGATCAGGCAGACCGATGCCCCCGAGTAATTTAGGAGTAAGTAGTTTGTCCCATTTTATTCTGGGTTGTTGAGATGCCCATAAGAATTTAGAGCACAATGTCTTGTACGTGTTAAAAAAAGAAGCCAGCAATTTGATTGGGATGGTTTGCATTAGGTAAAGGAGTCTGGGGAGAATGTTCATTTTTATTATAGCTGCCCTCCCGAACGAGGAGAAGAGGCCGTTGTCCCACCGTAAGATAATTTTGTATAGTTTTAAAGATAGGGAGGAAATTTTCAGAATATAGGTTTTGGAGTTTCAGAGGAATTCGAATACCTAAGTATGTCAGGGCTTGGTCTTCCCAACCAAAAGGGAAATTATGTTTGCATAGAGAAACAGTTTTGGGGGTGAGAGAAATATTAAGCGCTCTGGATTTTGAAAAATGTATTTGTAAGTTTGAGATTAGTTTTAAAAAAGGAAAAATCTTTTAGCAAGTTGGGTATAGAGATAATAGGATCAGTGAGGAAAAGTAAAATGTCATCTGCGTACGCAGCTAATTTATAGTGTCTATTTTTAATGTCAATGCCTTTTTAATGTCTGGGTTTTCTCTTATTCTACGAAGGATGGGTTCTAAAGTAAGTATAAAGAAAATGGGGGGGAAAGGGGACATCCCTGGCGGGTGCCCTTTGAAATGGAGAAGGCTTCCGACAGGCAACCATTTATTTTGATTCTCGCAGTCGGCGCGGAATAGAGTGCAAGGATCAAGTGAAGCATCCGATCCTTAATCCCAAGTGCTTTCAGAGCTTCTGACATATAGTCCCAGGCCACCCTGTCGAACGCCTTCTCCGCATCAAGAGAAAGGAAGAAACCCGGAGTAGAGGCAGTAGACAACCAGTGATGAATGTCAATGGCTTTCAAAGTGTTATCCCTAGCTTCCCTCCCGGGGACAAATCCAACCTGATCTAAAGAAATTAAGTCAGGGATAAAAGGGAGTAATCGATTAGCGAGGATTTTTGCACATAATTTTATATCAACATTGAGGAGGGAAATGGGTCTATAATTAGAGACTAGGGAAGTGTCTTTACCTGGCTTTGGGATCATAGAGATTAGGCTTGTGCAATTCGTTTCGTAACGAATTGAAATTCGTCCGAATTTAGCAACTTTCGGACATTCGGAAGCATTCGAATTTCCGAACAAAGCAATTACGAATAAGACCGAATCCGAAATAAATTATACCGCAAATAGCGAATGCCCGAATGTCTTCGGCATAATTCGTTATGAAAAAGTTACGAATGTACGAATCCATACGAAGCACAATAACACTCACTCTGCTCTGCTCTCTGCTTCTCCCACACCGTGCTGAACTCCCTCTCAAAATGGTGTACAGGGGCGGAGGTTATAGCCGCATGTAAAAAACGAAAGTAAAATACGAGATTTCGAATCCATTCGAAGCACAATAACACTCTGCTCTGCTCTCTGCTTCTCCCTCACCGTGCTGAACCCTCTCAAAATGGTGTACAGGGGCAGAGGCTATAGCCGCATGTAAAAAACGAAAGTAAAATACGAGATTTCGAATCGTTACAAATAACCGCAATGTATTTAGAAAAGTACAAATCCATTCGAAGCACATTAGGCATAATAGGCAGCGTCGTTGTGAGAGAGACACGGAAAATTACGAATCAACGAACCCAAAAAAAGTTACGAAAGTAGGAGTTGTGTCCAGAATCAACGAAAAACAACGTACTCTACCGAAAGTACGAATTATAAAGCAACAAAAAATTCAACGAAAAATGTCGCTTGCAAAAATACGAATGAGTCCGAACACGAAAAATCCCGTCTAGCAAAATTACGAATGATTACGAATCAACAGGACCGGAAAGAAACGAACCGAAACGGAACGAATTTTTCCGTTGTGCACAAGTCTAATAGAGATATGTGCTTCAAGAAGGTCTCTATTACTTTGGGAAGGTGTAGGAATAGAATTAAGTTTTCAAAAAATAAGGGATGATAGTGTCCGTGAAGGATTTTTAATAGCTCACTGATAAGCCATCAGGTTCAGGACACTTGCCTGTTTTCAATTGTTTTAGGGCCTTAAGTGTTTCATCTAGAACTATTGGTGTTTCCAAATTTTCGGCGTCTGCTTGGGAAATGGGATTCGGGCTATATTGTGACAAAATTTTTTTTATCAACTCTCTTTTCTGTGAGAGGAATGATCTATAGGGGTTGTTGTATTCAAATTGTATAATTTTGGAGTAGAAATTTTTAAATACTTTCGCAATATCAGATGAGGTACAAAGTTTTATTACCCGAGGGATCAGATATGGAATGAATAGTTGAATCGGCCTTCTTGGATTGAAGAGCTCTAGCTAGTAATTTTCCTGATTTATTGCCGAATTCATAGAAGAGTTTGCTTGACAATGCAAATGACCGTCTGGTTCTTTTCCCTAATTCATCAAGTAGGGATTCTCTCGCTTTTTGAAGTTCTGTAAAGGTTTCAGTTGCCAGAGATTGTTTATGCTTACTCTCAAGAGAATGGATCTGATCCGAAAGATTTGTTATGCGTGCCTGTCTGGCTTTTTTCCTTTTGGAAGCAATGGAGATAAATTCCCCTCTAGTCACACATTTATGTGCTGACCATAGGGTTAAAGGATGAATTTCAGGGGATTTATTCTCTAGAAAATGTTGTAAACAAGAATTTACAGATTTCACATTAGCAGGGTCGGTAAGAAGGGAATTATCAAGTCTCCAAATTGGAGATTTAGTGGGCATGGAAGAAAATGTAAGGGTGATCGAGATAGGGTGGTGATCTGAGAGGATCATGGGGTCTATAGTAGCCGTAACTAGAGCCAAGGTTCGCTTGTGTTAAAAAGAAATAATCGATCCTTGAGTATCTGTTATGAGGCGGGGAAAAAAAGTTAAATCTTTAATGTTAGGGTGTAAAGTGCGCCATGTGTCGTGGAGAGTCAGTCCTTTTAAACATATTTTTAACTGCACGAAGTGCGGTGTAAGGTAATGAAGAAGAGCCTGAGGAAGTGTCAATTAAGGGAGAAAGAGCTAAGTTAAAGTCCCCCACCCAAGATAAGTAATCCAGATTGAAAGGAAGTGAGAAGTTGAACAGTGTTTCTTAAGAAGGGATTTTGTTGTGTATTTGGAACGTAAATATTAGCTAACGTAACTGGTTTATTGTATAAAGTGCCCTTTAAAAAAATGTATCGTCCATTGTCGTCAATCAAGGTATTTTGTACTTGGATAGGGCAATTTTTTGAAATGAGTATAGAGACACCCTTTGATTTAGAATCAGGGTTAGTAGCGTGATAAGTTATGGGGAATAATTTATTATTTAGATTCGGAATATTATTTGTTTTAAAATGGGATTCTTGAAGAAAAACTGTCAGTTTTGGCTTTACGTAAAAGTAGAAGTAATTTAGATCTTTTTTTCGGGTACGTTTAGTCCTTTGAAATTCAGAGAATATATTTTGACCTGGGGAGGAGGAAATGCTTTGTTTAGGGAAGGCATTCAGAAAATAGTAACTTCTATCGACTATAAACTAAAATTTTATATATATGTATGTGAGATAAAAACTCCTTAATAAATGACCGAGAAGAAATGGGACCTGCCCCTTCTTCAATATTTATAGAGGAAAGACAGCGGTCAGCCACCCGAAAGAAGCTAACCACTATAATTCACTCCTATGTGGGGGTTGGAAAAAACCCCAACCGGAAGAAGGAATTGAGTGACATAACACCTCGCCGCTACAGATCAACTAATACAAATGAAATAGTGGAATTTAAAGGAGTGTACCAAAATTCCAATTCTAAATGGGGGAAGAAGGGCAATAATGTCCAATCATACATAAAGCACAGCAAGAGTGGTTTTTTAACTATTTCAATAACAATATAAGAGGGAAGAAGAGTCATGGCTTTTGAAAATCTAGGCCTTAGCAAGGAACAAAACAGCTGACATAACTTGATCAGAAGCGATTAAGCAAAAGTAACCAGTATCAGATTAGTTAATAAAAACTAACTATAACAAATCTTAAGTTTACTGTCGGGTATAATAAGTCAGTCACATTAGAAGTAAGTAAAGAGAGATAAAGCAAGAACTTACATAGTATACGCGTGGATATACTGATATAATATTCGGACTGAATGTCTCCTTTCAAAAGGCAGAAGAATACATCCAATAACATACCAAACATGTCTATACTAAAGGTACCTTACAAACAGTGCCCATCAGGTGGCTTTTAGAAGAGAAGGATGTAAAACGGTGCATTCAAGTCCTGTAGGGTTAAATGATTAAGAATATATTGATATGGTTATGTTATTAGATATAACCATGAACAGTCAGATCAGGTGATAAGTTCTGAGTAGTGGTGCAACGGATCGGTGACGATCCGTGATCCGAACGGGTCACCCTGTTCGGATCGGCACACACCGCGATCCGCGGCCTCGGCCTTAGGAAAGGCCGCGGCTTTGGCCTAGCTCCGTAGCCGCGGCAATCTTGGTACACCTGGGGGCGGCGGCCGCCTTGTGACGTCATCACCCATCGCTGCTCGTGGATTTGAACTGGCCGGCGGGAGAGACTGGTAAGTGGGGGAGATTGCGGATATTACATACAGGGGGAGATTGTGGATATTACATACAGAGGGAGATTGTGGATATTACAGTGGGGGGGGGATGACGTGGATATTAGTGTTGTTTTTTTTTTTTTTTTTTTGCCGATCCGAAAATGATCCGATCCGTGGCTCTGATCCGAGGATCGATCCGTGAGTTTTTTGATCCGTTGCACCCCTAGTTCTGAGTCCTCTAGTAATCTCTTCGGAACCTTCTAGAGCGATGGGCCTCTAGTGGGCTCGATCCATCCTGAGAACCATTGGGTGCGTTATGAGATCTTTCCTCAGATGAGGAACGTCTTCTGCGATAACTGGTCATCTGGGCTTCCATAGGTTCTTCAGTTCGTTGATCTCGTCTAGAAGTTGTGTGACGGAATTCTGCGTACCAGTTCGGGACATCAATCACCGGTATGCCTAGAGTGTCACAGAACGGTTTAATGTCCTCCTGGTACCCTCAGCAATGCTGAACGACCTTGCATAGTGGCTAGGAGGCCAAAGGGGAATTTCCACCTGTAAGTTATGTCTTTATCACGTAAGACATCCAGCAGAGGTTTCAGATCTCTCCTATGTTGCAATGTTATGTTAGATCTTGGTAAATGTGAATAGCAGAGCCTCCATGGGAAATTTGTATTCTGTTTCTAGCTTTTCTAATTATCTCTTCCTTCAATTTTTTAAATCCACCAAGCAACAAATAACATCCCTAGGGGGATCAGTGGCTCTCCCCCTAGGTCTAAGGGCGCGATGTATATGTTCCATCTCTATGACTGACTGTGAGGGTCTGTCTAATAGATCATTGAATATGCCTGTAATGACGGCAGTAAGCTGGTCTACATCCACTGATTAAGGTAGGCCTCTAACTCGAAGGTTGTGGCGGCGTCCTCTATTGTCGATGTCTTCTAAATGTCTATGTTGGTCTCTAAGTTGTAATGTGTGGGTATCTACCTTACGGGTCACTCGGCGGAGGACCATTCCCTGTCGTTCAGCGTTTTTTTCCACATCTTGTACCCTGTCAGCAATGGCGTGGATGTCTATGCGCAGTTCAGCAATAGCGGCTGACAGGGTATCCTTAATGTCAGCTGCCACTGAACGGAGGTCGTACAGGCTGGGGTGTTGCTGTCCCTGTGTTGGGTTTCCCTCCGGTTCAGGAGTGGATATGTGAGGGAGCGTCTCCGCCATATTTGGTGTCGAATTCTGTGAGGGGCCTTGTCGTGACGCCGCCATATTGCGCCTCTGAGACCTGGATGCACGGGGAGCGTATTGGCCACTACCGTTCGGATATCTGCGTGGAGACCGGGAACGTGAGGCAGATGAATTCCGCGAAGCTATCCCCATAGTCGTTCGACCGTATAAGCGGTAATGGGCTCTCCTTCAGGCTGAGAGAAACTGCAGCGGCGGGAGCTCCGGAGTTAAGCCGCCATCTTCCAGCGAGGTCAGGCCACGCCCCCTCATCTCATATATTAATTTCACCTTCGTTGCATTAGTGAAATTAACTTTGGCACGATATTCTAATTTCTCTTATCGTCCATGGACTGACACAGCCTCTCTTACACTTTACCCGTGGGTTATGTCCCTGCTTGCAGGAGAAGACCTAGGCAGAATGTGAAATGTTATACATACATTCTAAAAAGCCAGAGCTGAACAGCCCCGCCCAGGGGGGCGGTCCCTCCGGACATAACTCTCCCACTGCAGTCAGCAGACCTCAGTTTTTTTTCTGCCTAGCAGAAGAAGACGTGGCTCTCTCAGGAGCCAGTCTCCTGGAAGATTTTTTTTTAAAATGTTATCCCTTTGGGAATTTTTTATTTTTGAGACCTTCAATCAACTGTCGGCTGGGCAACAGGTTGGGTACACTGGTATCCTCGTAGTCTTCCCTGTCCGACCATCGAGCATGCTGATCCTCGCCTTGTGTGCGTGAGTGAGACTCAGTTCACGACATGCCCCATGACTCCAGGGGTGGCCGGGTTGCTTTTATGCTCCTGCGGTCCTCTCAAGATTGAACAGTACCTGTCTGTATCTTTCACGGTGGCCCGGGCCGACAGCTACTCAGTACTACTCCTGTGATAGGTCTGTCTGAAACAAGCCAGTGGGTCCCTTTGGGACGGGTAAGTCTCTCCTGCTGCAGGTGACTACATGCTGCCTGTGTTTCTTTATATGGGGGGTTTCTCCCTGTCTCCTCCCTGTTATGCTGCTCTCTGCACCCTATACTGGTGCTGTGCTGTGTGGGGGTACTTGGGGGGGGGGGGGCGCACTCATGTGTGTGGACTCTGGGAGAGGAGCAGTGTTCTCGTGTGTGTGTGTGTGTGTGTGTGTGTGTGTGTGGAGACTTTGCGTGCGCCATTAGAGCTGATTTAAAAAAAATGCGCTCAGCGGCCATCTTGCCGTGGATCAATGGCGCAGTAATACATGTGGCCGGCGGCCATTTTCTTGAAGCCGCGGCGGTTTCATTCTCTATCGGCGCTGCTGTGGCGCGAATCTCCTCACAATCTTCCCAGGCTTCACTCGCGCTGCAGCGTGGTTTCATACAGCGGAACTGAGCGGTCTTAAGGGTTGTGAGTTCTCTGGGTGTCCCCTCAGCCTCAGCGCAACCAGTGGGTGGACTGTTATTCACTGCAATAGTGTATAAGGTCTCAGAGGGTGGCAGTATGGAGTCTGGTTCACCTGCTTCTCCACACTTGTCAGAGGCAACTGGCAGTGCTCCTGCACCTGCGGTCCCTATGGACCAGTGTCAACAGTCCTGGAATCATCCTTGTCAGGATGGAAGCGGTGTGCAAGGGATCTGTAAAGCGCCCCCTCCCCACACATTCTCCTGTAGGAGTGCTCTGTCTCAGATATGGGCCTAGCTACTGCTCCTCAGGACCCTAGCTCTGAGGATTTTCATGTTTTTGAACAGGACATTCCTTGTGAGGAAGACCCCCAGTTCTGAACCAATAACTGACAGGGTGCTTGTAAGTGAACTCATTGATGCTGTGAGGTACACTCTCAACCTGACTGTTGAGGCTGAGGAACCTCAGGTGGAAGCTGTCTCCTTTTTGTTTCCTTTTTTAAAGCCGTTTCTTCAAAAAAGGTCTTTCCATATGTGCCTTTTTTTTTTTTTTGATACATTCATTGACCAAGTCTGGGATAAGCCGCAGAAGACTGACGGTCATGCGGCGCCTAGCCTTAAGGTACCCCTTTTGAGGAGGACCTGGTTAAAAAGTGGCTCCCCCCCAATGGTCGAACCCCCCCGGTCTCCCGTTTGAATAAGGTTACCACGCTCCCAATGGAAGGGACTCCTGCATTTAAGGATCCCACTGACGGAGGTCAGAGGTGGTGTGTAGAACTATGGTTACCTTGTTGGGGTCTGCCTTACGCCCTATAGTGGCGGCGACACTTGTGTCTCAGACACTCACAGGATGGGCAAATATTTTGCACCAGACAGTTCAGGAGCATAATCTCTCTCCTGAGACCATTACCCTGGCTCACCAACTTGCACAGGGTTTAGTCTCTGTGCAATGCCACTTTGAAAGTGGCCCCTTTAATATCTGGGGCCTCTATCTCTGCTGTGGTGCTGCGTCGCCTTATCTGGCTGAAATGCTGGTCGGCCTACCTAACTTCCAAAAAGCTCCTGGCTGACTTGCCCTTTAAGGACGATAGACTGTTTGGGGCCGCCCTGGGTGACATTATTAAGGATGTCACAGGGGATAAGAGCACCTTCCTTTCTCAGTCTGTTAAGGGAAAGGAGCCCCACCGTAAGCCGGGCCTCTCCTTTTCCAGCAAGAGGTTTTTTTTTTCGTCAGTCAGAATCCACGGGTAAGCCCGCCCAGACTGAAAAAAGTGCGGCTGGAGGACATAAGCGTCCCTGGGTGTGTAAGCCTACCGAGCAAGCTCCCAAGCCCGCCGCTGCATGAAGTCTTGCCCCTGCCCGACTCTGGGGGTGGGGGGACGTCTTCGCAGGTTCACGGTTCGGTGGACCTCCCGGATCTCCGACCGGTGGGTGTGCAAAGTGGTCACCTCAGGATAGAGTTCCGTTCCTGGCCCCCAGACATATTCTTTCCCTTAAATCTCCCTCTCCTTCCTGCCCGTCGGGCGGCCCTCTTAGGGGGCCGTACAGGGTGATCAGGTCCGGAGTGATTGTGCCGGTTCCGTCACAGGTGAGGTTTCAGGGGTTCTACTCGAATCTGTTTGTAGTCCCAAAAAAGGACGGGGTTCGGCCAATCCTGGACCTCAAGGCCCTGAATGCCTTTGTGAAGGTGCAAAAGTTCCGCATGGAATCCATTCGCACGGTGAAAACTACACTCCAAGGGGATTTTCTGGCGTCCTTGGACATCAAGGACGCCTACTTGCATGTTCCAATCTGCGCAAGTCACCAGAAGTTTCTGCGCTTTGCGATCTGCGAAGTCCACTATCAATTTGTGGCTCTTCCCTTTCGGCCTAGCCTCGGCACCACAGGTGTTTACCAAGGTGCTTGCTCCGGTTCTAGCTTTGCTGAGACAGCGAGGCATTGCTATCGTGGGCTATCTGGACGATCTTCTAAGAGCAGTCAATGGCTCAGAATTAGAAGAAAGTGTGACTATCGTCAGTCAGACCCTCAGGGAATGCGGGTGGCTCCTGAACATTCAGAAGTCGGTCCTGGTCCCGACTCCGCATTTGGAGTATCTAGGTCTGATCCTGGACTCCTTGGAGGCGAAGGTATTCCTACCCCTGGAGAAGTTACTGACATTTCAGTCTGCAGTGCGGGTCCTGACGTGCCGAAAATGGTCGTCAATCCGTTTTTGCATGAGTCCTGGGACTCATGGAGGCCTCGTTGGAGGCCGTTCCGTATGCCCAATCACACAAACGGGCATTACAGAAAGAGATCCTGTCCGCTTGGGACAAATCCCCCGTTGTCCTTGGAACTTCAGATCCAGGAGAGTCACCCAGTCAGGGCATCCCTGGCGCGGTGGTTTTAGGTCCCCGGCTCTTCGGTCCGGGAAGTCATTCCTCCCCTTCCAGTGGACGACGATCACGACGGACGCCAGCCTGACGGGCTGGGGTTGAGTCTCGGGAGTCCTGTCAGCCCAAGGGCTTTGAACTCCGGACAAAGCCCGTTTGCCCGTATTTCCAGAACATTGATCGGTAATCAGACTGTGCCTCTCTCCTCGTGGTCGGAGAGACTACAGGATCGCTCCCTCAGGATCCAGTCGGACAACGCCGCGGCTGTCAACCATCAATGGCTTCAGAGGTTGCCCGCATCCTAAGGTGGGTCGAAAGAAGCCTGCCGGCTCTGTTGGCTGTATACATTCCGGGTGTAGACAATTAGCAGGCGGACTATCTGAGTCGCCAGACGCTGGACCAGGGAGAGTGGTCCTTGCACCTGGAGGTTTTTCAAATTCTGTGCCGGCGCTGGGACACGCCGGATGTGAACCTGATGGCCTCTCGACTCAATCGCAAGGTGTCGAGGTTTGTGGCCAGGTCCAGGGACCCTTGGGCGGAAGTCTCGGATGCGTTGTTGGGGTCATTATCACCTGATATATGTTTATCCTTCGCTGCAGCTGCTTCCTCGCCTGCTGCGCAGGGTGGCGACCGAGGGGATTCCGGTGATCCTCATTTCTCCGGATTGGCCTCTGTGTCATTGGTACGCCGATCTGGTACGTCTCGTCGCGGACATTCCTTGGCGGTTGCCAATGAGGGAGGACCTTCTGTCTCAAGGTCCTATATTTCATCCTGCTTTACAGTCTCTGGCTTTAACGGCATGGCTTTCGAAAGCCAGGTGCTGAGAGACCGAGGTCTCTCGGATTCGGTCATTTCGACCATGTTAAGGACACGGAAGTCTTCCTCCAGGAAGATATATCACCGTACCTGGAAAGCTTCCATCGCTATGTGCGAAGAGCTGGACTGGCGTCCAGACGTATTCCGTCCCCAGAATCCTGCGGTTCTTGCAGCGTGGCGTGACCCAAAAGCTTGCTTTGAGTACCATTTTTAAGGGTCAGATTTTGGCCTTGCCCGTTTTTCCGCGACCGCTAGCGGGTCATTCCTTGGTTTGCACCTTTTGTGCAGGCGGTTCGCCATGTGCTCCCTCCCTGTTAAACCTTCTCTCCCTCCTTGGGCTCTGAATTTGGTGCTCTCGGTTCTCCAGGAACCTCCCTTTGAAAATATGAGCTATTCCCCTCTTGACCTTGTCTCAGAGGGTGGCCTTCTTAGTGGCCATTACTTCTGTTAGACTCGTGTCTGAGTGGGCGGCCTTGTCCTGCAAGTCGCCCTATTTGGTCATCCATAAGGATAAGGTGGTGTTGCGTCCGCGACCTTCTTTTTTGCAAAAGGTGGTCTAGGCCTTTCACCTAAATGAGGACATTGTCCTCCTGTCCTTGTGTCCTCACCCATCGCATCCCAGAGAGTTTGCGCTTCACACATGGATGTGGTACGTGCCTTGCGGGTGCACCCATCTGATACTGTTTCCATTCGGAAGTCTGACTCACTGTTTGTGTCTGTCTCTGGCCCAAAACAGGGCCGAGTAGTGTCGTCTGCCACCGTCTCTAGGTGGATTAGGCAGACCGTCATACAGGCCTATGCCCTTAAGGGGCGGGCGCCTCCCTTTCCGGTTGCGGCGCATTCCACCAAGGCAATTGGTGCTTTCTGGGCTTTCCGACATCAAGCGTCGGTTGCACAAGTGTGCAAGGCGGCAACCTGGTCGTCCGTTCATACCTTTTCAAAATTTTATAAGATTGATGTGGCTGCATCTTCGGATGCTTCCTTCGGCCGCAAGGTGTTGCAGGCTGCTGTTTTAATGTTGCAACTCCTCCGTTGAGGAGCTCTGCCTTTGTTTGGAGTGAAGTTTTTTTTTTTTGGTTTTCCATTTATACTGCTCCCATCCCTCTTGACACTGCTTTGGGACATCCCACGGGTAAAGTGTAAGAGAGGCTGTGTGTGTGTGTGTGTGTGTGTGTGTGTGTGTGTGTATGTATATATATATATGTATATGTATGTGTGTGTGTATATATATATATATATATATATATTGTGACAGCAGGAAGGTAAAGTCACCTGGTTGCATCCAGGGGGGTAGATATATTTCGCCCAGATTCAGGCTTTACGCCGACTTATACAACTAGGTGGAGAGTTGTATAAGCCCAGCTAAGGCTAGTGGGCTCATGGATGACTCATACCTCTAGGGAGAGTGCTGGGCGTCGTGCAGACAGGGAGTTGATGAGACCAGCTGAAGCTTGTCAGCTCATTTAGGCCTCTATAAGAACTCCCAGCTTCATTAGATGTTAGCTCATGCCTGGAACCAGACCTGTGTGGACTGTCTAGGGAGAGTGAACCCCTGTGCGGTGAGACAAAGCCTGTGTGGCTACTCGCTTGGACATTTAAAACCAGGGACTTAGGGACTAGGACAGCACTAGGCTGATCCCAGTTGTTAGTTAGGAAACCTGTATGTTTAGTCAGAGGTCAAGTTGACCAGGATTTATTTTGTTTATGTTTCTTTTGCTTTGCTGTGTTTTGTCACTGTAAATAGAAAATAAACCACACCTTTTTTGATTTTGAAAACCACAACCTCCGTTTGCTGGGCCTGTTTTGTGTGGGGAGCCCATCCCGGGGGTCACACACACCCGCTGCCGAGCTAACCCCCTCACAGTTGGTGGAGAACCAGTGGCAGTTTTTTTTAAGCCAGCATGGAGGAGATACTGAAACAGCTGGCTCTAGCAAATGCCAATCAACAGCAGACAAATGCAGGTTTGCAAAGGAGCCTTGCAGCTCAGCAACAAGCCCAGCAGCAATCTGAGGCCCGCTTCATAGACCTGTTACAGAAGCAAGAGCAGAGACTACAACAAATGGAAGCAGTAATGCAGCAACGTCCGCAGACCAGTGAGGAAAGCCGTCCCACTAATACCGCGTCCTTTGGGGTGAGTCGTTTATTGACAAAAATGACTGGAGAGGATGATCCAGAGGTATTTTTGACCACATTTGAAAGGACCGCTGAAAGAGAAAAGTGGCCTGAGGAGCAGTGGGCTGGACTGGTGGCTCCTCTGTTAACTGGTGAATCGCAGAAAGCTTACTATGACCTAGAGCCTAACCAAGCAAAAGACTATGTGATGCTAAAAGCTGAAATTTTGGCAAGGCTGGGTGTCACCCAGGCTGTCCGGGCTCAGCGTGTGCATAACTGGACTTTCCAGCTTGGAAAACCCCCCAGGTCTCAAATGTATGATCTCATTCACCTGAGCAGAAAGTGGCTACAGCCAGAGACTTTGTCCGCACCAAAGATTGTGGAACGTGTTGTAATGGATCGGTTTTTGAGAGCTCTTCCTACTGCCATCCAAAAGTGGGTAAGCCATGGAGACCCAGAGACGGCCGATGGTCTTGTGGATCGTGTGGAGAAATACTTGGCTACAGAGAACCTGACGGCCTCTTCCAGAGACACTCGGACTTTCCACCCTAAGACCAGACCATCCCCAGGGGCGGATAAGAGGATTCCAAGGGGTGAGGGTGGAGAGAGTGAGAGGGTGGGAGCTCTACCCCAAGTTTGGCGAGAACAGCCTGGGAAATCAGCGGCTCAAGAGGCGGCAAGAAGGATCGTTTGCTACCGCTGCCGGCAAGCGGGACATATTGCAGCCAATTGCCCGGTTGTGGAGGAACCCATGCAGTGTGACTTTCTGACGGGCAGACGTCAGTCGCTGTGTGCGACAGTCGCATGCACTGCCATTCGAGGAACTGAGAAACATTTATGCAAAATGTGTGTTAATGGTAGAAATGTTGTGGTATTGCTGGATTCAGGTAGCCTTGTGACCCTGATAAAGGCTGAGTTAGTTAAAACAGAGGTCTTTGGGAATAGCAAGGTAGCTGTTATTTGTGTGCATGGGGACACCCGAGAGTATCCAGTGACTACAGTGTGTTTCAAGACCCCCAAAGGTACCCTCTCTCATCCAGTGGGCTTAGTATCTCAGTTACCGCATGACGCCATTGTGGGAAGGGATTTTCCGAAGTTCTGGGAACTGTGGGATGATCCTGAGCCCCCCACTGGTGCCCCTATGTACCAGGAATGTGATAGCCAGAACTCCCCTGAGAGTGGTGAGGACTCTCCGGAATTTCCCTTATCAGTATTGGCAGGGGAGACTCAAGAAACTGGAGAGGAGCCCACCTCCTCAGACGAAAACCTACCGTCTGTGGAGTTTTCTGATCTTGAGGTTCACAGGGAAAACTTTGCCACAGAACAGTTGAAAGACCCCGCCCTAATAAAGGCACGGGAAAACGTAGTGAAAATAGATGGCGAGTTAGTGAACCCAGATAATACCTGCACTTACCCATACTTCAGCGTAGAGAAGGACCTACTGTATCGGGTGGCAAAAAGGGCAGAAGAAACCGTTGAGCAGCTTGTGGTGCCCAAACCTTACAGGAAGTTGGTGTTGGAGTTGGCCCATGGGCACATTCTTGGAGGTCATCTGGGGACAGAGAAAACCCGAGAGAGGGTATTACAGAGATTCTATTGGCCGGGGGTGATGAGGGACATAGAAAATTATTGTTCCTCCTGCCCTGTGTGTCAGAGGTCGGCCCCGATGCCACATTTCCGTAGCCCGCTGGTCCCTCTACCCATCATTGAGGTCCCGTTTGAGAGGATCGCCATGGATTTGGTAGGTCCTATAATCAAGTCCGCTAGGGGGCACCAGTACATATTAGTTATAATGGACTATGCCACCCGTTATCCAGAAGCGATCCCTCTCCGAAATACCTCGGCCAAAACCATAGCCAAAGAGCTATCTCTTGTGTTTAGCCGGGTGGGTATTTGTAAAGAACTGCTTACGGACCAAGGTACACCCTTTATGTCCCGGGTTATGAAGGAGCTGTGTAAATTGTTCAAAGTGACGCAATTACGTACGTCTGTGTATCACCCCCAAACCGATGGGCTGGTTGAAAGATTCAACAAAACCCTAAAACAAATGTTGAAGAAAGTGGTGGATAGAGATGGAAAGGATTGGGACTGTCTACTTCCTTATCTGATGTTTGCTATTAGGGAGGTGCCCCAATCCTCTACGGGATTCTCCCCCTTTGAGTTACTGTATGGGAGACACCCAAGAGGGCTGTTGGATATTGCCAAGGAAACTTGGGAAAGTGAGAGTTCTCCCCACAGGAGTGTGATTGAGCATGTCGCCCTGATGCAAGACCGAATTGCACAGGTAATGCCCATCGTGAAGGAACATTTGGCCCAAGCGCAGTTAGCACAGCAGAGAGTGTACAACCGTGGAGCCAAGACCCGTACCTTTTCCCCGGGGGATAGGATACTGGTACTTGTCCCTACGGTTGAAAGTAAATTCCTTGCCAAATGGCAAGGCCCCTACGAGATAATGGAAAAAGTGAGCGAAGTGAATTACAAGGTCGGACAACCAGGAAGGCGAAAGCCCGAACAGATCTATCACGTTAATCTGTTGAAAGCCTGGAGGGATAGAGAGTCCCTAGTCGCAGACACTTGGTCACCAGCTCAAACTGGTTGCGTGATTCCTGAGGTTGGAATAGCAGCCACCTTGTCACAACCCCAACAACAGGAGGTTAAGGAGTTTGTGCTTCGCAACAAGGAGGTATTCTCTGAGCTGCCGGGACAAACATCTGGGGTAGAGCATGACATCATTACCCCGCCCGGTGAAAGGGTGAAGTTAAAACCCTATCGGATCCCAGAGGCCCGACGGGAGGCAATACGGGAGGAAGTACAGAAAATGCTGAACTTAGGGGTGATAGAGGAGTCCCAAAGTGATTGGTCTAGTCCCATTGTGTTGGTGCCTAAACCGGATGGGAGCTGGCGATTTTGTAACGATTTTCGTCAGTTGAACAAAGTTACAAAATTTGACACCTACCCCATGCCACGTATAGATGAGTTGATCGACCGGCTGGGAACAGCCCGATACATGACGACTCTTGACCTCACAAAAGGGTATTGGCAAATCCCCCTGGCCAAGTCGGCCAAAGAGAAAACCGCATTTGTAACCCCAGACGGGGCGTTCCAATATAAAAGAATGCCGTTCGGGTTACAGAATGCGCCGGCCACATTCCAGCGGAAAATGGACCAGATGCTGAGGCCCCATCGGAAGTATGCTGCGGCTTACCTGGATGACGTAATTGTCCATAGCACAGATTGGGCCTCACATCTGCCAAAAGTGCAAGCAGTCCTGGACTCTGTTCGGGAAGCAGGGTTTACGGCTAACCCCAAGAAGTGTACCATTGGGCAGGAGGAGGCCAAATATCTTGGGTACACCATTGGGAGGGGAGTTTTAAAACCCCAACTCAACAAAGTCGAGGCCATCCAGAGTTGGCCACGTCCCAACAGCAAGAAGCAGGTACGAGCCTTTCTGGGAATCGCTGGGTATTATCTCATATTCATTCCCCACTTTGCTTCTAAGGCTGTGCCCCTAACCAACCTGACGAAGGGGAAAGGGTCGGTCATGATTAAATGGACCCCCGAGGCTGAGGCAGCATTCCAATTCTTGAAACAAGCCTTATGTAGCCAGCCAGTGTTGTACTCACCCGACTTCTCTAAAGACTTTGTCGTACAAAGTGATGCGTCAGATGTGGGGTTAGGAGCAGTATTGTCCCAGGTCTGGAACGGGGAAGAGCACCCAGTCGTTTACCTCAGCAGGAAGTTGAAGTCCCATGAGGTAAATTACGCCACCGTTGAAAAGGAGTGTTTAGCGGTGAAGTGGGCTCTTGATTCCCTTCGGTACTACCTGCTAGGTAGGCACTTTGACATGGTTACGGATCACGCTCCGTTAAAGTGGATGGCTCAAAACAAGGAAACAAATAGAAGAGTGAATAGGTGGTTCCTGGCCCTCCAGGAATTCAACTTCACAGTAAAGCATCGCCCTGGCGTTCAAATGGGGAATGTGGATGCTTTGTCTCGAGTACATGAATGCCTGATTGCTGGTGTTCCAACCCCGAGGTTAAAACAAGAGGGGGGGGTATGTGACAGCAGGAAGGTAAAGTCACCTGGTTGCATCCAGGGGGGTAGATATATTTCGCCCAGATTCAGGCTTTACGCCGACTTATACAACTAGGTGGAGAGTTGTATAAGCCCAGCTAAGGCTAGTGGGCTCATGGATGACTCATACCTCTAGGGAGAGTGCTGGGCGTCGTGCAGACAGGGAGTTGATGAGACCAGCTGAAGCTTGTCAACTCATTTAGGCCTCTATAAGAACTCCCAGCTTCATTAGATGTTAGCTCATGCCTGGAACCAGACCTGTGTGGACTGTCTAGGGAGAGTGAACCCCTGTGCGGTGAGACAAAGCCTGTGTGGCTATTTGCTTGGACATTTAAAACCAGGGACTTAGGGACTAGGACAGCACTAGGCTGATCCCAGTTGTTAGTTAGGAAACCTGTATGTTTAGTCAGAGGTCAAGTTGACCAGGATTTATTTTGTTTATGTTTCTTTTGCTTTGCTGTGTTTTGTCACTGTAAACAGAAAATAAACCGCACCTTTTTGATTTTGAAAACCACAACCTCCGTTTGCTGGGCCTGTTTTGTGTGGGGAGCCCATCCCGGGGGTCACACACACCCGCTGCCGAGCTAACCCCCTCACAATATATATATATATATATATATATATATATATATATATATATATATATATATATATATATATATATATATATATATATAATATTATAGCTGCCTGGATATTTTTTTTAGCTGTCAGAAGTGAGCAGAGAACTTAGGACTTGTTGCATAGAATCGGGGAAATGCTTTTTCAAGATCGGGAGGGGGGTAGAATCTTTAACGATTAATCGTTCAGCTCTACCTACATGCCTGCTTGCGGTCTCCTCCATGTAAACTGAGCTGCGCATGTGCAGCTCAGCTTACGTTGCCAGCATGGTGCCTGTGTACTGGGATGACTGACTACTGCAACTTTTATCTTGTGCTGGCCAATGAAAACCAACCAAAAACTGTCACTCAGGACAAGATGACAGCGCCTGAAGCTAGACACTGATTAGTTGCCATGCACAGCTGCTCCAGATTCTGCCTGTTCAATTTTTGATGAATTGCACCATTGTATTTGCTCATCTATGCAAGCTGTTAGAGCAAATGAGCCTTATCTCCATTGAGCTGTGTTGACCTACATGGATAAGCACTGAAATTTCCTTGGGCTTCCATGTTGCGATAATCGACCTGAGCAAAAAAATAAACGCTCCCCAGTAAACTGTTATATTTTTTACCCTAGCACAGGCTGTTTACAGCTTTCAGTGCTGCTGGCTCCTGTTCTTTCAGTGCTGCTTCCCTGAACATCCATTTTTCACAGGCACAAATTAAAACTAAAGTGACAATACTTGCCTTCTCTCAATGTTCTGACATATGCAAGGGGTCCATCACAGGCATCATCTCTGTAACATCTCCCAGGTGCCGGTCTTTGGCTCTTTTTGAATTGCTTGCTCAGAAGTCACGCAGTTGAACGTGGATTCCACAGAAGACTGAAGAGCACCCTATTGACATCCTTTGTGGTGCTTTAACCTGCATTACAGTATGTCGTGCAATAATGTGCATTGTGTGAAGATGGCTCCTTGAAAATGAATGGGCTGTCAGCGCACCATTTGTTCCAGCACGTCGCAACACATGTTCGTACGTGCTGCAGTTCGTCTGTCATTGCATGTGCAGTGCTTTTTGTAATGAATGACTTGTTCTCCTATTACACGTGAAGGGGGAGGAGCTAATGAACCACTGTAGAAACCCCAAGACACCTGCCAACATTCCAAATGCAATTAAAGAAATTGCCCCAGCGTGGACTTTATAGGTAGGTTAGGGGAGTGTGAAAAAGTAATACAAGGTATAAAATATAATGTTTCTCACATAATAAAAGTATTTCCCAAGAGGGGGCAATAAAATACATAAGAGTATAACATGATGATAAAATAACAAAACAAGTACCTAATTCGTAAGGTAGGCTGGAGTACGGAGCCAGCCAGGATGGATTAATGACTGAACCCGAACCAATGCGTTTCAGGAAAATGTTTTGTATATTCCTTCTTCAGGGTCGAAGAAAAGGGTGCACAAAGTCTATAGATACAATAAACAGTACAATATTTCATAAGTAAGGTTAACATAAGGACCATAATATGGCACGATCAAAATGCACACTTAGAAGTAAACCTCACGTACAAGACAGGTGCATATTCATGGGGGTTGTTTATGAAAGGCAAATCCACTTTGCACTACAAGTGCACTTGGAAGTGCAGTCGCTGTAGATCTGAGAGGGAACATGCATGGGGGGAAAAAAAAACTGCATTTTAGCTTGCACATGATTGGATGATAAAATCAGCAGCGCTTCCAAGTGTACTTTCAGTGCAATTTCAAGTGTACTTTGCTCTTGTAGTGCAAAGTGGATTTGCCTTTCGTAAATAACCCCCATAGTATCATTCAGCAGGGCACATGCAGGTGTAGCCGGACACAAAACCTAACTCCTTGTATTACTTTCTCTTATCGTCCATGGACTGACACAGCTGGATACTGTAAACGTGTGGATATATGTCCCTGCTCGCAGGAGAAGATCTAGGCAGAATGTTAGATGTTAGAAACATACATTCTAGAACAAACCAGAGGGGGCGGTCCCTCCGGACATTACCCTCCCACCTGCAGCTAGCAGCCTCAGTTTTTTTTCTGCCTAGTAGGAGAAGTGGCTCTCTCAGGAGCCAGTCTCCTGGAAGATTTTACTTGTAAATTTTATTCCTTTTAGGAATTTTTATTTTTGATTTTTGAGACCTTCAACTGTCGGCTGGGAAACAGGTTGGGTACACTGGTATCCTCGTAGTCTTCCCTATCCGACCATCGAGCGTGCTGATCCTCGCCTTGTGTGCGTGAGACTCGGTTCACGACATACCCCATGGCTCCAGGGGTGGCCGGGTTGCTTTCATGCTCCCGCGGTCCTCTCAAGATTGAACAGTACCTGACTGACTGTATCTCTCGCGGTGGACCGGGCCGACAGCAACGCAGTACTACTCTGTGATGGGTCTGTCTGAAACAAGCCAGTGGGTCCCTGAAAGGGACGGGTAAGTAGTCTCTCCTACTGCAGGTGAGTACATGCTGGCTGTGTTTCTTTATATGGGTGTTTCTCCCTGTCCCCCCCCTGTTGTGCTGCTCTCTGCACCCTGTACTGGTGCTGTGCTGTGTGGGGGTGCTTGGGGGGTCACTCTGGCCTGACTGGGGGCGCTCATGTCTGTTTTAATGGCCCTGGGAGAGGTGCAGTGTTCTGGTGTGAGTGTTGTACATACTGTTGTGGTTTACATGCATGCTTAGCAAAGCTAAGCTTCACAGGTTCAGTTACTGAGTGGGGCTGTTTGTATTCAAACAGTCGCCCCAGCGCTTGCCGTGCCACTAAACATGTGCGCCATTAGCGCTGTGAGGCATTTTTTTTATTTTTTTTTAAAACGCGCTCGGCGGCCATTTTGCTGCGGATCGATGGCGCAGTAATGTATGCGGCCAGCGGCCATTTTCTGGAAGCCGCTGCTTTTTTGGTTTTCGGCCTCTATCGGCCGCTGCTGCGGCGCGATTCTCACAATCTCCTCACAGTCCAGTCTCCTCAGTCTCCTCACTCTCCCCAGGCTTCACCCGCGCGGCAGCGCGGTTTCATACAGCGGAATGGGCGGTCCTTACAGGGGTTGGTGAGTACTCTGGGTGTCCCCTCCTCAGCTTCAGCATAGCCAGTGGGTGGACTGTGTTACTCACTATGATAGTGTTTAACAGTCAGAGGGTGGCAGTATGGAGTCTAGTTCACCTGCTTGTCTGAGGCAACTGGCAGTGCTCCTGCACCTGCGGTCCCTAGCGACTAGTTGTCAGCAGTCCTGAAATCATCCTTGTCAGGATGGAAGCGGTGTGCAAGGGAGCTGTAAAGCTCCCCCTCCCCACACATCCTCCTGTAGGGTACTGCTCTGTCTCAGATATGGGCCTAGCCATTGCTGCTCAGGACCCTAGCTCTGGGGATTTTCAGGTTTTTAAACAGGATATTCCCTGTGAGGAAGACCCCAGTTCTGAAAAACTGACAGGGTGCTTGTAAGTGAACTCATTGATGCTGTGAGGAACACTCTCGAGCTTAATGTTGAGGCTGAGGAACCTCAGGTGGAAGCTGTCTCCTTTTTGGGTCCTTTAAAGCCGTTTATTCAAAAAGGTTTTTTCCATATGTGCCTTTTTTTGATACATTCATTGACTAAGTCTGGGATAAGCCGCAGAAGACTTTGCCAGTCCCGCGGCGCCTAGCCATGAGGTACCCCTTTAGGAGGACCTGGTTAAGAAGTGGGCTCTCCCTCCAGTGGTCGACCCCCCCGGTCGCCCGTTTGAATAAGGCTACCACGCTCCCAATGGAAGGGACTCCTGCATTTTAAGGATCCCACTGACAGGAGGTCAGAAGTGGTGAGTAGAACTATGTTTACCTTATTGGGATCTGCCTTACGCCCTATGGGGCAGCGACACTTGTGTCTCAAGACACTCACAGGATGGGTAAAGATTTTGCACCAGACGGTTCAGGAGCATAATCTCCCTCCTGAGACCATTACCCTGGCTCACCAACTGGCGCAGTTTTTTGCGATGCCAATTTGGATGCGGCCCCTTTAATTTCTGGGGCCTCTATCTGCTGTGGTGCTGCGTCGCCTTATCTGGCTGAAATGCTGGTCGGCCGACCTAGCTTCCAAATAGCTCCTGGCTGACTTGCCCTTTAACGGCGGTAGACTGTTTGGGGACGCCCTGGATGCCATTTATTATGGATGTCACAGGGGGGTAAGAGCACCTTTCTTCCTCAGTCTGGTACGGAAAAAGGAGTCCCACCGTAGGCCGGGCCGTTCCTTTCCGGCAAGAAGGAGTTTCTTCTCGTCAGTCAGAATCCACGGGTAAGCCCTCCCTGACTGGAAAAAGTGCGGCTGGTGGACATAAGCGTCCCTGGGTGCATAAGCCTACCAAGCAAGCTCCCAAGCCCACCGCCGCATGGAGTCTTGCCCCTGCCTGACTCTGGGGTGGGGGGGGGGGGACATCCTTGCAGGTTCACGGTTCGGTGGACCTCCCGGATCTCCGACCGGTGGGTGTGCGAGGTGGTCACCTCAGGATACAGGATAGAATTCCGTTCCTGGCCCCCAGACAGATTATTTCCCTCATTTCTCCCTCTCCTTCCTGCACGTCGGGCGGCCCTCTTAAGGGCCGTACAGGATTGATCAGGTCCGGAGTGATTGTGCCGGTTCCATCACAGGTGAGGTGGTTCAGGGTTTCTACTCAAATCTGTTTGTAGTCCCAAAAGGTGGACGGGGGTTCGGCCAATCCTGGGCCTCAAGGCCTGACTGCCTTTTGTGATGGTGCAAAAGTTCCACATGGAATGCATTCGCGCGGTGTTTGCTACACTCAAAGGGGATTTTCTGGCATCCTTGGACATCAAGGCCGCCTACTTGCATGTTCCGATCTGCGCATGTTAACGGTAGTTTCTGCGCTTGCGATTGGCGAAGACCACTATCAATTGTGGCTCTTCCCTTCGGCCTAGCCTCGGCACCAAAGGTGTTTTTTACCAAGGTGCTTGCTCCGGTTCTAGCCTTGCTGAGACAGGGAGGCATTGCTATTATGGGATATCTGGCCGATCTTCTAAGAGCAGACAATGGCTCAGAATTAGAAGAAAGTGTGACTATTGTCAGTCAGACCCTTAGGGACTTCGGGTGGCTCCCAAAAATTCAGAAGTCGGTCCTGGTCGTGGCTCAGCATTTGGAGTATCTCGGTCTGATCCTGGACTCCATGGAGGCGTAGGTATTCCTAACCCTGGAGAAGTTACTGACTTTTCAGTCTGTAGTGTGGGTCCTGACGTCTTGGAAATGGTCGTAAACCCGTTTTTTGCATGAGAGTCCTGGGACTCATGAGGGCCTCATTCAAGGCTGTTCCGTATGCCCAATCACACACAAGTCTTCCGCTTGAAAGATATATCACCGTACCTGGGAAGCTTACATCGCTATGTGGAATGAGCTGGACTAGCGTCTACGAACGTATTCTGTCCCCAGTATCCTGCAGTCCTTTCAGCGTGGTGTGACCCAAATGCTTGCTTTGAGTACCATTAGGGGTCAGTTTTCGGCCTTGGCCGTCTTCTTTCAGCAACCGCTAGCGGGTCATTCCTTGGTAGCACCTTTGTGCAGGGGGTTCGCCATGTGCTCCCTCCTGTTGAAACCTCCTCGGGATTTGAATTTGGTGCTCTTGGTTCTCGGAAAACAGTATACGTCGTATTACAGTAAATAGAAGAGGTACATAGTAATTCATTTACAGATAACAGAATCAAAAGAGTAAGCAAAGTTTAACATTAGAAATGCCTTAGACAAATAAGAGGCGACGTGCATTGCCTTTCCCCCCAGACACCCCAACTGGGAACATACTGTGTCCTGATGGAAAGACTACACAGCCAACCTCCATGTTACAAAAATTGTGATACAGAAACTTCCCTCAGAGCTGTGTGGGAGGAGCACTAATGCTACAATTCCCCTCAGAGCTGTGTGGGAGGAGCACTAATGCTACAATTCCCCCTCAGAGCTGTGTGGGAGGAGCTACAATTCCCCCTCAGAGCTGTGTGGGAGGAGCTACAATTCCCCCTCAGAGCTGTGTGGGAGGAAACCAATGTTTGTTTATGCAGGCTCTAAGCACAGGTCAGAGTTTTTTGCCTCTCCTGAATACTTGCCATTCTTCAAACGAGCTTTATATTGTGAGAATCACAAGACCCAGACCTACATTTTGAGATATAGTATGTCTCTGAAATATTAAAACTGAAGGCACAGTCGCAGTTTATAAATTGCCCTTCAAATTTCAAGTGGCTAGAGGGGAGTTTCAATGAATGTCAATGGATGGCGTGAGTTGCAAACAAATCGTCATATTGTAAAAACTCTCAGGACTATGGCTTAGCCGTGGACATGTGTAGTGGCAGCAGGGATAGCTGAACGTTTTGATATAAAATTAGTGTAGGTGGGCTTGAAAATGAGGGAGTGGTGGCAGTTTAGACATGTCCTGATTTTTCAGATTTTGTCAGCTCACACTCTAGTTTCGCCATTCATTCCTATGGGACAAATTTTGACGCAAAAACGACGATATTTCGTGAACCATTCAGCGAAACGTTCCACAAAGTAATAGCACACCAATCGGGAACAATCCACACGTTTTGGTATGTTACTTGTCTATGTAGTGTAAAAGCTGTGGGAGGAGTTAGGGTGGTAAATTTGGCTATAATAAGAATAATAATATATATGTGAGATAACAATAAGTGCTCTTGCTATGCAAGAGCACTTAATAACTAGAAAAGCTACAATTTCTGGGGAAATTGTGTGACGTGTTCTTGCCTCCACCAGTAGTCTACAACTGGAGTGGGCGGAATAACTGGGTGGAGTGGCTTGAACAACTGTTGTGTGGCTGGAGTAACTATGAAAAGTGTTTTAAAAAGCTAAATATTTTAAAAAGTAGAAATGGTAGAAAAGTAAGTCCCATCATTAGCTGAAAGAGTGGAACATTTTTTTTTTTTCAAAATGATTTTTGTTTACTATATATATATATATATATATATATATATATATATATATATATATATATATATATATATATATATATATATATATATATTGTGACAGCAGGAAGGTAAAGTCACCTGGTTGCATCCAGGGGGGTAGATATATTTCGCCCAGATTCAGGCTTTACGCCGACTTATACAACTAGGTGGAGAGTTGTATAAGGCTAGTGGGCTCATGGATGACTCATACCTCTAGGGAGAGTGTGGGGCGTCGTGCAGACAGAGATGAGGAGACCAGCTGAACCTTGTCAGCTCATTTAGGCCTCTATAAGAACTCCCAGCTTCATTAGATGTTAGCTCATGCCTGGAACCAGACCTGTGTGGACTGTCTAGGGAGAGTGAACCCCTGTGCGGTGAGGCAAAGCCTGTGTGGCTATTTGTTTGGACTTTTACTAAACCAGGGACTTAGGGACTAGGACAGCACTAGGCTGATCCCAGTTGTTAGTTAGGAAACCTGTATGTTTAGTCAGAGGTCAACTTGACCAGGATTTATTTTGGTTATGTTTCTTTTGCTTTGCTGTGTTTTGTCACTGTAAATAGAAAATAAACCACACCTTTTTTGATTTTGAAAACCACAACCTCCGTTTGCTGGGCCTGTTTTGTGTGGGGAGCCCATCCCGGGGGTCACACACACCCGCTGCCGAGCTAACCCCCTCACAATATATATAGTACTCTATCTCTCTCTATCTCTCTCTCTCTATCTCTATCTCTATCTCTATCTATCTCTCTCTCTATCTCTCTCTATATATCTCTATATATCTCTATCTCTCTCTCTATATCTCTCTCTCTATCTCTCTCTATATATCTCTATATATCTCTATCTCTCTCTCTATATCTCTCTCTCTATCTCTCTCTATCTATCTCTCTCTATATATCTCTCTATCTATCTCTCTCTATATATCTCTCTCTATATCTCTCTATATCTATAATTTTAAATGTTTTTTTTTTTTTCTTTTAAAATTTATTATTTTTATTTTTCAAAAATTACTTTTTATTTTTTCATGGGGGGGGGGGAGGGTCATAAACAGCGGAAAACAGTATCCGTCGTATTACAGTACATAGTAGAGGTACATAGTAATTAATTTACAGAATCAAGAGTAAGCAAAGTTGAACATTAGAAATGCCTTAGCGAAATAAGAGGCGACGTACATTGTCTTCCCCCCCAGACACCCCAACTGGGAACATACTGTGTCATGAGGGAAAGACAACACAGCCAACCTCCATGTTACAACAATTTGTGATTCAGAAACTCCCCTCAGAGCTGTGTGGGAGGAGCTATAGGTCCCTCAGCGTTGCCATGGAAACCAATGTTTGTTTATGCAGGCTCTAACCACAGGTCACACAGTATTTTCAGCCTCTCCTGAATTCTTGCCATTCTTCAAACGTACGTATTTTAAAAACCTATAAATCCTACAGCGAAGAGCTTTATATTGTGAGAATCACAAGACCCAGACCTACATTTTGATATATAGTATGTCTCTGAAATATTAAAATTAAAGGCACAGTCTCAGTTTAGAAATTGCCCTTCAAATTTCAAGTGGCTAGAGGATAGTTTCAATGAATGTCAATGGGTGGCGTGAGTTGCAAACAAATCATCATATTGTGAAAACTGTAAGGACTATGGCTTAGCCGTGGACACGTGTAGTGGCAGCAGGGATAGCTGAACGTTTTGATATAAAATGTGTAGGTGGGTTTAAAAATGAGGGAGTGGTGGCAGGTTAGAAATCATGTCCTGATTTTTCAGATTTTGTCAGCTCACACTAGTTTTTGCCATTCATTCCTATGGGACAAATTTCGCTGCAAAAACTACGATATTTCATGAAAGATTCGGCGAAACAATCCACAAAGTAATAGCACACCATTCGGGAACAATCCGCACGTTTCGGTATATTACTTGTCTATGTAGTGTAAAAACTGTGGGAGGAGTTAGGGTGGTAAAATTTGGCTATAATAATAATATATATGTGAGATAACAAGTGCTCTTGCTTTGCAAGAACACTTAAGGCCTCATGCCCACGGGCGTTTTTTCAGCCGCGTTTTTGAGCGTTTTTTACAGCTTAAAAACGCCTGTCCATGTTAGTCTATAGCTTCATGCCCACCTAGGCGTTTTTGAGCTGTAAAGAGCATAGGCGTTTGTAAGCTGTAAAAAAAACCCAGGGCCAGTGCGTTCCTCAGCGTCAGAACTAGGCAGGAAAAAACGCGAGCGTCAAAAAACGCGCAAAAAACGCGCACTAACGCGCGGTCGCGTTTTTAGCTCCGACGTTTTTTTTTTTTTTTCAAAAAAAAAAAAATAAAAAAAAAAAAATATTTACAATAACATGGACAGGCGTTTTTAAGCTGTAAAAAACGCTCAAAAACGCAGCTGCAAAAACGCCAGTGGGCATGAGGCCTAATAATAATAATAATAATAATATATATGTGAGATAACAAGTGCTCTTGCTATGCAAGAACACTTAGATAGATATCTCTATCTATCTATCTCAAAATTTAAAAAGTGCACACGACAAGCTTGATAGAGTGAGAAATGCATTTCAACTTTTATTTATTTTTTTAATTGAAAGATGTTTATTAAAAGTTTTTCAATAGTATACAAGGAATAAGTAAATCAAAGAAACATAAAAATAAGAAATAACAATGAGCAACAAAAAGCGCATAACCAGAGTAAGGCCCCTTTCACACTGAGGCGTTGAAAAAACGCTCAAAAATTATAGGATTTTGTACCTCGATTTTACCGCGTTTTTACCGCGATCGCGGTAAAAATAGCGCTAACGCGTATGCCTTTTTACCGCGATTTTACCGCGTTCGCGCTAAAATTGGCGCAAACGCGGTAAAAACGCATAGGCGTTAGCGCTATTTTTTAACATAACGCTTATGCCTATGCGTTTTTACCGCGAATCCCATTCATTTCAATGGGGATAGGCGTTTTTACAGCGCTATTTTATGCGCCCTAAAGTTGCTCTAAAAAAGCTGTTTGCAGGATTTTTTTCAACGCCCAGCCAGCAAAACGCCTCAATGTGAAAGCCCTCAGAGATTTCACATTGAGAATGCTGGGGCAGGATTATTTCAGGCGTTATTACAGCGCTATTTTTACCGCGAAAACGCGGCGGTAAAAATGCCTCAGTGTGAAAGGGGCCTAAATGTCTTTATGCATATAAAATTGTTAGAAACTTAACTGTGTGTGTGTGTATAGATAGATATTTAAAATTGTGTGTGTGTGTATATATATATATATATATATATATATATATATATATATATATATATATTCTCTCTCTCACTCACTCACTCACTCACTCACTCACACTCTCTCTCTCTCTCTCTCTCTCTCTCTCTCCAAATTGCCCACATGTTATCAAATATACCGCATTTGAGTGAATTTATTGCTAAAAGTCGTTCAAACGTGTAGTTTTGGTGAAATTGTCTGGTTACATCAATCAGTAAGATTAACTACAGGAATGTTTTTCTAATTTTGAAGTATCAAGGACCTAGCAGCTAACAGGATGTGAGATACCACCGGTCTCATGGTGTATGGAAAGTTTTCTAGACCAATGTGTAGTATAGCCAGTGATGGGTTAGGGGATGTGAGTATTCCTGTAGTGGATAAAATTAGTTTGAATACTTGATTTCCAGAAGCTTTTTACACTGGGACACTCCCAGAACATGTGAAGGAGGTGGCCCTTGTGTCCGCATTCTCTCCAGCAGAAAGGTGAAGAATTGGGGAACATCTTTGCGATTCTGTAGGGTGTATATTGCCAACGATTAATTATCTTGATCATTAATTCCCAATGACTAATATAGTGTGATGTGTGTTGTATAGTTTGAAACGCAAACTCCCATTGTTCATCTGTGGTATTCATGCCCAGATCAGTGTCCCACTTGTGTGTACAGCTGATTTTTTTTAAATGCCTTTATATTTTTAAGTACAGTTTATTATAATATAGTGATATTCCCTTGTTGTGCAGTGAGCCGCTCAGGAGGTGTCGCCATACTACTGTTGGAAGGTGGGTTATAGGGTGCGGGTGTGATTTCATAAAGTGAGCCACACGTATACAAGTGAAAAGCATGTGCTTTGGCATATTAAATTCCCTTTTTAAACAGTCTGCTGATTTAGGACAGTTATTTTGGAGTAAGTCATGCACCGTGTTTATCCCTTGGGAAGGGGAATGTTTTTTCAAGAATAGCATTGGTACATTAGCTTCAATTATGCTTAGAGGGAATTTGAAGTCTATCACCTTGCAGTCGCTAAGTTGGCGGGTTAGGAGGAATCTCCAAGCTTGTAATGAGATGGTGATAGTGGGGGGTGAATTCTTGGTGTCCCAGGGTATCCAATTATCTCCCATAAGAACTGTCTGAAGATCTGGTATAGGAGCTAGTGATTTTTCAATTTCTACCAAAAGTGGTATGTCAGTGGAAAAAAAAACAGAATTTGAGTTGGTCAAGCCTGGTTGTCCTCATATAATCATGGACATCGATTAGTCCCGCCCCTCCTACACTTTTATGAGGGATTCAAATTTTTTCGTAAGCATCTAGCTTTCTTTGTGCCCCATAAAAGTGTCCATTTAAGATTGGAAAGGGCCTTGAGGTATTGTGCTGGGATGACTATCGGGAGTACCCTGAAAACATATATAATCTGTGGTAAAATAAGCATTTTGAATGCTGCCAAGCTGCCCATCCAAGATCGTTCATTTTTGCCTATATTTCTGGCTTGGATTTCTATTTTACTAATGAGGGGTTTTAGATTCGAATCTGCTAGTGAGCTAGTGGTACTAGTCAGGGTGATGCCCAAGTATGTTATACCCTTATCAGTCCAGGAATACGGAAGAGATTGACATAACTTGAGACATTCTGTGGCTGATACCCCCAGATTTAGGATGAGGGATTTGGTGAAATTTACTTTATAATAGGAAACCTCCCCAAAGGATTTCAGAATTTGATGTGCTGTAGGTAGTGATATAGGGGGGTTTGTTAACAACAATACTACATCGTCCGCAAACAGATGTATAACGTGGGGAGTGGAACCAAATTGAAAACCTGATATGCTATCATGTGTTCTGACGGCCTCCGCCAGGGGTTCAATCATAAGATTGTTGGAGATAGGGGACAACCTTGACTGGTACCGTTGGTTATCTGAAAGGGAGTGGAGAGCATACTGGACGTGTATACCTGTGCTGAGGGGCAAGAGTATAAGGCTAGTACTGCATTCATTATATGACCACTAAATCCAAACTTAGATAATGTCATTGACATGTATTCCCAATGTACTCTGTCAAACGCCTTCTCTGCATCTATAGAAAGCAGCAGAGAAGGCGTTTTTTTTTTTTTCAACATGGTGGATTATGTTAATGATTCTCCTTGTAGAATCTGAGGTTTGTCTCCCCCTCACAAAGCCCATCTGGTCACGCTGAATAAGGGATGGAATGAAATCCGCTATTCGTTTGGCTAATAGTTTGGCGTAAAATTTGACATCGGTATTCAATAGAGAAATAGGGCAAAAATTGGGAGGTGTAGTAGGATCCTTGCCTGGCTTGGGGAGGGTAACTATTGCCTTGTTTCCACTGAACGGTTCGGGTCGGTACAGAATGGAGCGGTTTGAATGGTCCGGTCTATTCTGGTGAGCGTTTCCACTGCAAGTCGGACCGTCAGGGACCATTCAGGGTTTAGAAAAAATGCCTCGCGTGTCTGCCAATCAGTGGAATGTATTGTAGCTCCGCCCTAACCGAACCGTTCCATTTTCTATGGCCCCACATCTGAAGCAGGACCCAGAATGGTGCGGTACGGTTTGGTTTTATGGCACGCTTTTATAATGGAAACACCCAAAATAGCGTACCGAACCGATCCGCTCAGTGGTAACGAGGCATAAGTATGCTCGTAACATTTCTGGTGGAAATATCGCCGTATCTGCAGCCTTAGTGAAGACTGTTTTCATATGTGGCATAAGATAAGAGCTAAACGTTTTAAAATATTCATTTAAAAGCCCATCAGGCCCAGGTGATTTGCCATTTGGTAGTGAAGCTATGACAGCTTCTATCTCAGATGTGGCAAACGGGGATTTTAATGAGAGAATTTGGGTCTCTGAGAGAGAAGGTAAATTTAATTTCTGTAGTTATTTCTGAATGTTTTCAGTTGTAGGTTGATGTGTGGAGGGATCGTCTTTGATGTTATACAGATTACTGTAATACATAGTGAATTGGTTTGCGATGTCCTGTGGGTTAATGATTTTGTGTTTGAGAGTGGGATGTATCAAGTGGGCAATTCTTGTCTTAGAGGGTGCAGCTTTTATCCTATTGGCTAAATATTTGCCTGCTCTGTTGGCATTGGTGTACAAATTCAGTTTCAGATGTCTTAAGTCAGGGCTTGACAAATTTGCTTGGAATCTAGGAGCCAGCTAAAAAAGTTAGGAGCCAGGAACGCGCACCGTACCACCGAGCTTGCGCGCAGAAGCGAACGCATACGTGAGTCGCGCCTGCATATGAAACCACACATGTGAGGTATTGCCGCGATTTGGTAGATCGAGAGCAATAATTCTAGCCTCAGACATCCTCTGTAACTCAAAACATGCAACCTGTAGAATTTTTTAAACATCGCCTATGGAGATTTAAAGGGTAAAAGTTTGTCGCCATTCCACGAGCGGATGCAATTTTTAGGCGTGACATGTTGGGTATCAATTTACTCAGCGTAAGTTTATCTTTCACAATATAAAAATAAAAAATTGTGCTAACTTTCTTTTTTTTCATTAAAAAATAAAACAGTAAAGTGTATTTGTTCCCAAAAAAGTGCGCTTGTAAGACTGCTGCGCAAATACGGTGTGACAGAAAGTATTGCAATCACCGCCATTTTATTCTCTAGGGTGTTAGAATAAAAAATATATATAATGTTTGGGGGTTGTAATTAGAGGGAAGGAGATGGCAGGGAAAACAGACAGGGAAACTCCATTAGCATTGCTGGTTGTCATACCAACGGCCACCACAAGATGGCGGTAGACCACAGAAGGAAGCATAGGCCTGCAGAAGGCCGCAAAGCCGCGGCCTCAATTACCGGCCGGCGCGGCCCGACGCGATCCCGCGGAGGGGGGGGGCACGGAGACACAGGATACCCCAGCTGTGCTGCCCCAGGTCGCTAATTCTAGTCGCAATGGTGACCTGGCGCCCGGGGTTTGTCGTGCCCTGTCTTAAGTGGTTTGGACAGAATTGTTCTCAGAGTCTCTCTTAACCACTTCAATACAGGGCTTTTTGTACCTGTTCAATACCGGGCCTATTTTGGCACTTCTCTCCTACATGTACAAATCATCATTCTTTTGCTAGAAAATTAACATTATATATGTTTTTTTAGCAGACACCTTAGGGAATAAAATGACGGTCATTGCAACATTTTTTCTTGCACAATATTTGTGCAATAATTTTTCAAACGCCTTTTTAAAAAAAAAAAAAAATGGTTTCAAGAATTAAAAAATAACAAAACCAGTAAAGTTAGCCCAATTTTTTGGGAACATATGAAAGATAATGTTACGCCGAGTAAATAGATACCTAACATGTCACGCTTTAAAATTGCGCACACTCATGGAATGGCGCCAAACTTCGGTACTTAAAAATCTCCATAGGCGACGCTTTAATTTTTTCTACAGGTTACCAGGTTAGAATTACAGAGGAGGTCTAGTGCTAGAATTGTTGCACGCGCTCTAACGCACGCGGCGATACCTCACATGCGTGGTTTGAACGGTTTTTACATATGTGGGCGACTTACGTGTGCATTCGCTTCTGATCGCGAGCTACCGGTGACAGGGGCGTTTTAATTTTTATTTTTTTTTATTTATTTATTTTACTTATTTATTTTTTTTACAATGATTTTACTTTTTTTTTTTTTTTTGATCACTTTTATTCCTATTACAAGGAATGTAAACATCCCTTGTAATAGGAATGTGTGTGACAGGTTCTCTTTATTGAGAGATGCGGGGTCAATAAGACCCCACATCTCTCCTCCAGGCTGGAAAGCATGAGATCAGTGAAAAAATTTTCACTGATTTCATACTTACAGTTTACATTTGAGACCCGGGCGTGACGTCATCACATCGCGCCCGGGCCTCCGACGATCATAGAGATGACTGGTGACCATCTGGTCACCAGTAATCTCTATGCTCATCACGTGACTCCACCAACGATTTGCTCCGGGTCCCCGATCGCACGGGGGAGCCCAGAGAAGCACCGGATGGCGGCGGGAGGGGGGGTGTCCCCTCCCGCCGCCTATAAGAACGATCAAGCGGCGGAACCGCCGCTATGATCATTCTTATGGTGCACAGAATCGCCGGCACTTTAAAAGGATATCTGAATGATGCCTCTAGCTGCAGGCATCATTCAGATATCCCCCTACAAAGCCGAGGACGTCATATGACGTCCACCCAGGATGGGAGATCCCATCTGTGGACGTCATTTGTCTATGGCTGGGTAGGGAAGTGGTTAATTGGGAAAGTTTTTGTGTGAGGGTATGATCGAGTGCTTGTTTATTTTGTGCTTCCAATGTATGTATTTCAGTTAGGATAGAGTTGATCTTAGCTGTATGGTGTTTTTTATCTCTACAACCTAGTTGTATTAAAATGCCCCTCATGTATGCCTTATGGGCATTCCAGAGAGTGAAAGGATTCTCCACAGAATCAGCATTGTTTAGAAAGAAAGTACTTCGGTGTTGGGAGATTATTGTGGAGGTTCGGGGTTCTTGCATTAATCTGGTGTTGCGCCAGATGGGTGGGGAGGAGGAGACAACCTGATCATTAATGGCAATAGTAATAGCGGCATGGTCAGGCCACATAATGTCATGTATCATCGCAGAAGAAACTTTTTGCAGTAACCATTTGTCTGTTAGAAATAAGTCAATGAGTGAGTAGGAACAATGTCTGTGGGAAAAGAAGGGGTAGTCCCTTGCATTCGCGTTCAAGCATCTGCAAACATCAAATAGTTCTGCGTTATGAATTTTGTTCAAATATGTGGACCTGTTGTGTTTTTTTTTTTTGTTTGTTTTTTGTAGACGTATCTAGTCTAGGATCTACTATGACAGGGATATGCAATTAGCGGACCTCCAGCTGTTGCAAAACTACAAGTCCCATCATGCCTCTGGGTGTCATGCTTGTGGCTGTCAGTCTTGCTATGCCTCATGGGACTTGTAGTTCTGCAACAGCTGGAGGTCCACTAAATGCATATCCCTGTACTATGAGATTGAAGTCCCCACAGACCATGAGGTTGCCATATTGTTGAGACTTGATTTTCTTTAGTAGTCTGCTAAGGAAGCAGATCTGATGTGAATTTGGAGAATACAGAGATACCAATGTATATGGATGTGAGTTAATTATCTCCTTTCAAGATGATATATCTACCATTTGGATCAAGAATGGTCTCTTTATGCTGGAAAGCGAGTATTCCTCAATGCAATCAATACCCCTCCCTTTTTATGACCCGGCGTGCAGGCCAAGAACACATGAGGGTAGTCTTTATGTGAACATTTTGGAGTTTTGGATTCCTGAAAGTGAGTCTCTTGGACACACAGGATATCTGCCCTGCGTTTCCTGGCTTCTGTCCACATGGATAGTCTTTTCGCGGGGTGGTTCAGCCCTCTGGCATTGATAGGCAGTTAATGATCATGTGGAGGGTTGTGAGAAGTCTGTAGTGCCATGTATTGCATATACTCACTGTGGCCATGGTAGAAGTCCAGGGAGGGAGTATGAATTCTGGCTTTGTCCTGGGTGAAGTGTGAGGTCGCTGCTGGTTTGCGTGCTTCAAACAGATAACGTGCAAAACAAAAGTAGTAATAAAGAAAATACAAAGTTAATAGTGTAAATTCAAAAAAAATAACAATAAGAAAAGGATCAATGAACCGATCCATGTGCAGGCGTAACTGCTATGAAAGGTCTAGGGGGAGAAAACGGGGATTATAATTTGGAACCCCTGTGTCCGGAGAGAACTGAATGATATGCATTGCTTTAAACTCACAAGTTTCCACCGGCATTTTTCTTGAAGGAGCATTTGCGTGAGACCACTTGCCAGTCCTCTTGTATTTGACTAGGATTTGGAGTAGGAGCAGCTGGCAGAGCATGGTCAGGTAGAATGCCCCATTGACGTAATGCTGCAATACCTTCTTCCAACGTTGAGATCAGGACCGATGTACCATTATGGGTAACTGAGAGCTTGGCAGGATACTTCCATTTATGGAGGATATTGTGGTTCCTCAGAGCTTTAGTTATTGTCGCTAGGTTGCGACGTTGTTGGAGTGTATGCCTGGATAACGCTCATGCTATGCCTGGATAATGCCTGGCAACGCTCATGACCTGTTTATGCAGGCTCTAAGAGTTCACAACCACTGCTCAAAACACAATACACAGGATCATGATAGCTGTAAACACTGTCCAGTATGCCTGATTGGAGACAGTGCTGCACCCTGGAGATGTAAATGTGATCCAACAGTGTGTTTGTTTTTTTTTCTGTGGTGGCTGCCCAGACCAGTTGGGTATATCCTCTTGAGTGAAGGTCAGATATTGGCTTCTTTGCTCTGCACATAAAATCTTCATTGAAATCTCCACAGAGTATTATTGGTTGGCAATCCATTCTTTCCAAAGATTCCAAGAGGCCCAGCAGGTTAGTAAGGAATTGGCCAATACTGTAATCCGGTGGCCTGTAAACAGCAATCAAAGCTTGTACAGGGGACTCCAGTTTGACAACCAATAACTCCAAGTCAGTCACATTGTGATGATACTGCTTTTCAAAGGCCTTGAAATGGTTTCTGACATACAAGGCGACACCTCCGCCACTTTTACTTGCAATGTCAGGAAGGTTTGTGTATGAGAGGTGTCTGTTGTGTTTGAACAGGTTGTTGCCCTCCAGCTGGAGACTTTCAGCAACAGAAGAGCCTGAGAGATGAGTTTCAGTGAAACAAACATCTCCAAGTGTCAACTCGTGGTGAGATTTGATATCTTCAATGTGAGCTGTTAATCCTTCCGTGTTGTGATGGATAATTGTTAAAGTTTCTACAGACAAAGAGCTAACATTAAGAGGGGCATAACACTTTCCAGTGATGCATTCTTCATTGAGTCCAGGGAGGCTGTGATTTCAGGATCAGCAAAGAACTTCTTCTCATCAAAGTCGGTTATGTGCAGTCCTTGCAGTGTAGTCGTTCTACTCAGAGCAACATAGGCCATTCCTGGTTGAAAGACCCGTTTCAATGAGACCACTCCCGACTGTATGGACATCCCCTGACACTTATGAATCGTACATGCAAAAGCCAACTTCAGAGGGAACTGCCTGCGAACAACTCCTTTCTGTCTCAGGTTTTCCTCTACCCTTTCTATGTACACCAAGTTGTCTGCATCACAAGACGACTTGTTACGGTATCTCTGTCCTGCATTTGGATTGTCCAGCACAAGTCCAAGCTTGTTTATCGTAGTAGCGCCATTCTCAGTTTGGATGATTATTCTTGCTATCTTTCCAAATGTCCCGTTAACAAGCCCGTCTGACAGCTGTGCCCTCACTTCATCTATGAGATTTCCAAGTCCTTGATAGGGTGGCTTCAAACTTCTTGGCAACTTCAGCAGAGAATGCAAAGTGTTGCCTGAAATGTTGAAAGCTGCTGTTCCTGTAAATGCAGTTAGTAAAACGCTGGGCATGGATATGTCTGCTTCCTCCCGTAGTCTGGTAAGTTTACAGAGTATCTTTGTCGCCTCAGCATAGATGCACTTTATCAGGTGTGATTTGCCTGTCCCTGCGCCACCAGTGACAAAGTAATAGAATGGGTCAGGATTTAGGCCACGCACACGGTTAGTGCACCAGTCACAAACGGAGTAGAATGTCTGAGCTTGTGTCCGGTTAAGGTTTCTGTACATTTTCCGAAGGAAATCGGGGCACATTTGTGGGGCCTTCACAGTAAGCGCAATTCCACCTGTTTGTTTGTGACGTGTATACTCGAACATCATCTTGTTCATTCTCATGAAGTGGCTCCCCTTCTTTGCGTTCCTCTATACATTCCAACCTATCCAACTCAGCTTCTGGGGCAAAGGTGTTCCAAGCATCTTCAACAGGGCCCTTTTTTACAAAGTCATCCAAGACTTGTTCCACAATTTTGTTGTGGTGTTCGAACTTCTTTTGGTTGCTGATAACAATTGCAGACACTGCTCGGATTGCTTCTTCTCCTGGTAAGCTCACACAGGCGCCTTTGTAAAAATCCTGGTGTGTTGGGAACCTTTACAGTTTTCAGTGATGACTCTGAACAGTGGGGGAGGTAGAGTTTAAGCAGTCTGCCGTAGTAGTTCTCAGGGTCCTTCTTCTCTGAGAAGCGTGCGTACCTGATTGCAGGCTTCCCTCTTGTGCGTTTTTGAATCCTTCCCATTTCATTCAATAGACTGACACGCTTGCTGTCTTCCTTTTGCTTGCCATCTTCCTTCTGCTTGCCATAGACAACCCTGTAAAGGGATGCAAAGTCTGCCAGACACATGGACTCAAACTCTGGTGTTTCGGGTCTGGCTCTGTATTTGTCGACCAAAACTCGTCACCCACACATTAAGAGAATCGGCTGGTTTGTTCTGCAACGCACTGAGCGGGAGAATTCTTTTCAGTGTGTTGTCACCAGTTGGCAGAAAAACAACCTCACGTGAGCAAGACTTCATTTTCAGGCTGCACGTACGGGCCACAGACTCCTGGGCGCTGACCTCTGTGTTTTGAATAAGCCTGAAGAACTTCTTCCATTTCTTCTCGTTCTGTCTCTGTTTCTGGGCTCATTTCTTTGACTATTGTTTTGAGATAGTCACTCAGCTCGCGTTCTGGCTTGGATATGTAGGACAACATGTACATGATGCAACCATACTCTTCAAGAATGTACTGGATGTCCATGTTGGCATTCCAGGCCGTCAGCAAATGTGGATTGTAGTTGTTCACCCAGCAGTCCTTGACATCACGCTTCATTAGAATCACACTTGAGGAGGTCAATGCCTCAATGTACGAGTTGTACTGATTCAAAGTCATATCACACTGTGCCAGTAGCTGCGACATGTCTTCAAGCTGCACTTTTGGGTTATTAAGCAAATCCCAGACTGGTTTCAGTTTGTTTTTGGCTGCTTGTGGTTTCATTGCACAATCTCCTTGTTCTTCTTGCATCAGGTAAGTTATCCTCGTTTTTCTAATGGGTGGCTTTGGAAATCCAAATCTGCATATTCTGTTACCTTTCTTGCACGATTTTGAATGAGATCTGCTGTGCATTTGAAGTTCTGTTACAAATCTGTGAAGTAAGGCCTGTTTGGCTTCATCAGGCAGCTGGCATGAGATGTTATGATCTATAAAGGCACGCACCTTGTCATCACTTTCTTGTCCAAATATAGGAGCTCCTGCTACCCAACAGAGACGATGTATATGAGGGTTCCCTCTCGCCTGAAATTCAACCCGGTAAAAGTAATCGATAACTTCACCGATTGACTGTGCAGGACCCAACAGCAGCTCTCGCATCAGAGCATTAACCCGTTTGTCAAACATGCGCATGGTGGTCACTGGGTTGCCTCGAATGTCACACTTTTCAGCCCAGTCTAGCTCTGCAAAATCCACCTTTTTGACCTTGTTGTGCCTTTTATTGCCGTTATTACCTCTGGCCATCTGAATTCTGCAGCAGAGAAGGTAAGAAAAAATGTTGGCTTACCCAATTGTCTGACCATGGCTAGCAAATTCTTCAGATTTTTATCCCAGTAAGCTGGACTCCCTCTCAGTGGTTGCATGAACCTTGTGGCATCTCGGTTTCGCACCAACCGCTCAACCTCACGCTTGTCCTGTAGCAGCTTGTTGGATATTTTCCGTCCATCCCTGGTATTGGGTTTTCCTTTCCTTAACTGAATGGACATGCTGCTTTTGGCCATGTGTGTTTCTGTGACAAACTTCGCAAAGAAGAGGTAGCTTGTGTCTCTTGCAAAACGAGTATCAACACAAAAAAGCCTTGCATTGAAATACATGCTCGGGGACAGTTTGACTTGTCTTGCCTGGTCCAATGTATTCTGTCTAGTAGTGAACTGAACAGGGAAAGCCATTGCCTCAAGCCTAGGAACTGTATGTTTCAATCCTTTTTATTAAAGTTTTCGTCATCCAAAAAGTATAAAAATATACATCAAGACACTGTACAGTCATATTACCGCTTCTGGGATTCCAGTCGTTATAATCATAATGCCCAGGGGCCCATGTTATAGTACCCAAAAAACAAATCTGCTGAAGAATCTCCAGCATGGGCTGGAGCGTAATTGCACTTTTGGATATCTTACAGAAAACTACTGCACCCCTGAACCACCAACTCCCCCCGACATCTCGGGTTTCGACTGGTGAACTACCCGCCCAGAGGAGCCGTCCCCCCATCTGCTTGTCGGGGGGTTCGACTCCTCAGCCTGTGCGGGCAACTCTCAGTGCAGTTCAGACCGACAATGGTCCTATTCATTACTTATAAACCGGTGAAAGCAGGGAGTCGTGCAGACCTCTAAGGCCTGGGGCTGACTCCAAAAATAACATTCAATAAGAAATTAGAAGCAAGGAAATAGGGGGAAGGAAACAAAGCAAGAAAATAATAGTTGAGAAGAGGGAAAAGGGGGAGGGAGGGAAGGAGCCTCGATCAAGCACCCCAACACCCCTAAAGAAGAAACAATGTTAAGCTGGAGGTCCTCCGGGGTCACTAGTGAGGTAATGAAGCCAAGGGTCCCACACCCTATGAAAGAGCTTCATTTTGTCCTGAGCCAATGCCGTCAACCGTTCGTTCAGCATCAACCAAGACAATTTACCTTTAAACTGATCAAATGGCAGAGCCGCCGATTTCCAGTTCCTAGCGATGGTTATCTTTGCTGAAATGAATATAAATGTCAAGAGTCGCCTGCAATTCTTGGAGGCCTCTGCTATTCCACTCCCTAATAATGCTTGTTTAGCTGACTTAATCAGGTTAACCTGAGTGAGGGAGTAAATGAAATTATATACCCGGATCCAAAACCTCCGAACCTTGGGGCATGTCCACCATATGTGAAAGGTGGTACCGACCTGGCCACAACCTCTAAAGCAAAACGGGGTTGCCCCCAATATAAAAGTCGCCAGCCTGGCCGGCACCATATACCACCTTAGCAGAACCTTGTAGTTCGCCTCTATTATTGATGTATTGATGAGCAACCGAGAGGCTGTCTCTGTTATCCTATGCCAGTCGTCCAATTCCAGGGTTTCCTTCAGATCGGTCTCCCAGTGGACCATATAGTTCAGCTTTGTCGATGCGCTCAACAATATCGAATAGACAGCGGACAGATGACCTTTGCTTTTATCATAATTACGGCACATATACTCCATTGGAGTAAGAACTGCGAGGTCACTCTTTCTAGCAAGGGTTTGCATATAATGTGAAACCTGAGCAGCCTAGGAACTTTAAAGAAGCTGACAGGTGTGTTTCCTTGTGCAGGTGCAATGCTGAATATTCCATCACTGTGTGTCAGTGCTTCCTCTCCAAGGTCAGATGGCTGCAAACAACTGTCTAGGCCAATTCCAGGTCTTAGTGTATCCTTCTCATCCTCTGCATTTGGAGGTTGTTGGTCATGGCCTTCCTGTTGTTCAGAAGCAGCCGGTAAACATGCAGACTGTACCTCTGATGGATCACAATTTTCAATGCGTTCAAGTATCTCCATCATTTCAGTTAAATCACAACTGTCGAGTTCCATCCCATCCCATCATCATTATCAGCATCATAATCATCATCATCGATTGTCTCATCTAGTCTGATTGAAATGTCACTGTAATCGGGGTGTGTCAATGAGTTTTGACAGACCTGCTACTACATTTCTCATGTTGACATTGTGAAACAGCTGGTGGCCTTTGTAAGTCAGACGTCTTTTCAGCTTCACTCTGTGTAACTGGGATGTGCTGCGCGATCTTGGTAGAATATTGACCGTGGTTTCCACCTCGGATGGCACACACACTACAGCGCCGGGTATAGCTGCCTGTCGACCTTTGGGAAGTGTGATGATCTTGGCAAATGGCAGTATTTTGGCCAAAAGTTGTCTTTCCAGCACATTCAAATCGCAGAGCTCTGGGGGAATGGGCGCCAGCTCCATGTTAGCCACAGCGATGGATGATTTGTGTCCTGCTTTTAAATGTGAATCACAGTTGTGACAAATCCATTCTTTGGTCCTTTTCATCTGGTACGGTGCATTGTTCAGGGCCTTGACAGTGATTGTTGCACACATGGACATATTTCCCTGTCAAAAAGGCAGCAACAATGTGTAGATTCTTCTTGTAATTGCTGTGAATGCAAGGTTTCACTTGGTTAGGGAAAAGGGTGCGATGACACATCGTGCACACAAAAGTTGGCCCAGCTTTAATGCATTCATGGAAAGTGGATATAGCTTTCTGCATTAGGCTGTTGTCCACTGGTTGACTGCATTCCCGCATGACATGAGTCCATCGTCTGTATTTCATTCTTATTTTGAAGGCACATTGCATCTTATGGGTTATGCGAAAATCTGCTTGAGTGTGGCGCTTCATTTTCATGTAACTCATGCAATGTTGCAAGTGACGTTTTCTGAAAGCAGGATCATTTGTCGCCAATTTTAACTTGAAGCAGAAGCAATACATCACCAGAAAATATGCATCTGTCTTTTATATTTGCGAATGATATATTGCTTCTGCTTCAACTTAAAATCAGCATCTGCTCTGTATCAGCTGGTGATGCATGTCCTTTTCTTATTGGTGACAGACATCTTTGTAGCCTTGAAATCACGCCTTCTTTCATTTCTGTGTCTTGTCTTCTGTTTTTGACGCCGCTGTGCATTTAATTTGGAAAATGCCTTACTGTCCTTCCATATGCCCTGTGAGGATTTTGCATCAAATGGCCGTGGAGAATTCTTGCTGGCTGGGAATCCAGTGTGTGTTGCATCTTTGGTCATCTGTGTCACTTTGTTCTCCACATGCTTTTCATTATGTGGTTTGTCAGATTGCACCGGTGGGGACAGCAAACCATCTGACAGACGTCTTGAACGATGAAATGAGACTGGCATGAAGTCATACTGCAGTCCATCAATAGGGCCTCTGGTGTCTGTAAGGAGCAATTCATACAACTTATAAATCCTTGCCCCCATATCACTCAAATGTGTAAAAGTGATCATAACAGCTTTTCCTTTTCCAGTGGCAGGAAGCCCATCCTTATTTCAACGTTGAGAATCAAACAGTCCATATCTCTCAGACTTGTCTCTGAACAATGCAATGCAATATGGCACTACTATAAAAAGTGCATGTGTAACATCTGCATTGAGGCACTGAAGTCTTGTGGAGAGGTCAACAAACCAACCTTGGTTGTCAGTTTACCGTGGCTCTCACACATCCTGATAACACTGGAGATTTAACAACGTTATACTCATATTTGTCAGTGTTGACTCTGAGGGGCACTTCTTCCATTGTCAAGTGTTGGTGCTGATAGACATTTCTTTGTTTTAGCTGTTTTATTGTTGTGCCATACAAGCTGTTGCCCTTCCTCAGTATTTGATCAAGATCATCCTTCCTCACATCAAGCTCACTGTGGTATGCCAAAAATGTCAGAGCCATGCATGTACACTGTTTTGTTCCTTAACCTTCCATAGCCATGATGACCCTGATGAAATGATGCCTGCACAGATATCTCACTTGGTACACATGGTTCTTGCATGCCATGGTTTTCAGAAGTGCCCATCACACTGTCACTGTGCTCTTGAACTTGACACTGAGTTGAATATGAGAATGACACCACAGGTTCACTATGTACCTCTTGGGCACATTTACTGTCACAAACCTCCATTTCCACCATGCTGCTGTGGGGCTCCGGATCCCAAAAGCGTGGGTCTGAAAGGTCCAGTTTTGTCCAGCGTATCTTTGTAGCTTTAGATCTCTTTCCTTTAGATGGCATGATGATATTTGTGGGAGGAATTATAATTCCACTCAGCTGTATGTGATGAGGTATAATTCCTCACAGAGCTGTGTGGAAGGAGCTATAATTCCCTCAGCGTTGCCAAGGAAACCAATGTTTGTTTATGCAGGCTCTAACCACAGGTCACAGTATTTTCAGCCTCTCCCGAATACTTGCCATTCTTCAAACGATCGTATTTTAAAAATTCTAAATCCTACAGCGAAGAGCTTTATATTTTGAGAATCACAAGACCCAGACCTACATTTTGATATATAGTATGTCTCTGAAATATTAAAATTAAAGGCACAGTCGCAGTTTAGAAATTGCCTTTTGAATTTGAAGTGTCTAGAGGGGAGTTTCAATGAAAGTCAATGGGTGGCGTGAGTTGCAAACAAATCATCATATTGTGAAAACTGTGAGGACTATGGCTTGGCCGTGGGCACGTGAAGTGGCAGCAGGGATAGCTGAACGTTTTGATATAAAATTTGTGTAGGTGGGTTTAAAAATGAGGGAGTGGTGGCAGGTTAGAAATCATGTCCTGATTTTTCAGATTTTGTCAGCTCACACTCTAGTTTCGCCATTCATTCCTATGGGACAAATTTCGCCGCAAAAACGATATTTCGTTAACGATTTGGCGAAACGTTCCACAAAGTAAGAGCACCCCAATTGGGGACAATCCGCACGTTTCGGTATATTACTTGTCTATGTAGTGTGTAAACTGTGGGAGGAGTTAGGGTGGTAATATTTGGCTATAATAAGAATAATAACTAGAAAAGCTACAATTTCTGGGGAAATTGTGTGACGTGTTCTTGACTCCACCAGTAGTCTACAACTGGAGTGGGCGGAGTAACTGGGTGGAGTGGCTTGAGCAACTGTTGTGTGGCTGGCGTAACTGTGAAAAGTGTTAAAAAGCTTAACCTCCCTGGCGGTATGATTCTGGAAGATTTTAGGTGCTGAAAGCGGTACCATTATTTTGCATGGAAATTTGGCGTTTTACATTGTAGGCCTGTAATTCTTAGTAATAACTCACCTAAATCTGTCCAAACCAGAGTCTAGTAGACATCTCGTGTATGATAAAGTTTGAAACACAAAATCATAAATTATAATATAATAAATAAATAATAATTTAATAATAATAATAATACTACTTTTTATTCAATACATTTTAGTAAATAATATAATCAAAAACACAATTTTTTTTTTTTTGTTCAAACAAGGGTGCAATATTAGAAGTCATATTGCTTCAGTATACGTCTCGGGTATGAAAATTTTTGAAACAAGGTACAGCACAAAGTCCTACATCGCAATCGGGACAATAGAACCGCGTTTCTTTACGGGTTTTCCTTCCCGTGTCGTCACGCTTGGAGCAGCAAACACACATCCTTGTGGGTGCTGACTTCCTTTCAGTAGGTGGAATGTGGTCCATAAAGTGACGACCAGTCAGGCGTTCCGGGTTCACAACGCCAGCAGCCCGAAGTCCAGATCTGCTTACAGTCGTTGGCGTCTGGTGCTTTAGAAAAATTAGTTTGGCAACCTTCCACACAAAGTCCGCATGGATCATAGGCCTGTCACTATTTTTTTTCAGAAGAATGAAAGCATTCCACAGGCACTGTTCCAGAAGATGCCTGAATATTTTTTTATAATATTTCTTCTGTTGTTTCCTCATCGCAGGATAAAAGGTCATGGCCTGGTCAGCCCTGTCCACACCTCCCATGGTGTTGTTGTAATCCAACACGAGCTGTGGCTTCATGACATCTTTTCCACCTTTGGTATGTACCATTACAGTAGAAGTGTTGTGGATGGTACTCAGAAGGCACACGTTTTTTTTTTTTTTTTGTCCTGCCATTTCAGTACCATCATTTTGCCTTTCTGCCAGGCAACTATTTCTCCTGCCCGAGCTTTTTTTGGGCAAAGGTTGCCGGCATGTCACGCCGGTTAGGCCTAACGGTCCCATAGGCATCCGTTTCCTTCAGGATAAGGAACTCAAAGAGTTCTGGGGACGTATAAAAATTGTCTGTGGTGACACAGTAGCCCTGATTCAGCAATGGCTCAATCAAAGAGAGAACCGAAGCGGTTGCCATTCCAAAACATCTGAATCGATCGCTGAATTTGGTCCCTTTCCCGGTGTACAGGACCGAATTCCAGATGTACCCAGAGCTGGATTCACACAGCATGAATGACTTCATGCCAAAACGAGCTCGCTTTGATGCTATGAACTGTATCCAGCTTAGTCTACCTTTTTGTAGGCCATAAGACTTTCGTCGATGCTTATCTCTGTCCGGCACATAGGTCTGCTGGAAATTCGACAGAATAAGTTGGTAAATCTCCCAAATTTTTTTCAGCTTAGGAGCTGGATGAGAACTCTCATCAGTCATCATTATTTGCAAAATGCAAATATTTCATGATAAGATAAAATTTATATTCGGACATAACTGTGGCAAAAAAAGGCGTGGCCAGCAATTTGTTGGTGGTCCAATACCACTTCTGCAGGGGTTTCCCCACCACTCCCTGTAGAATTATAAGGCCCAAAAAGTTCCATATGTCCTCTCTGGTTACTGGCTCCCATTTTCTGCTCCTTGAAAAGCGATGATGGGTAGCAGCTTGTTGCTCCTGATAGCGATTCGTCTCCAAAACAATTTTGGAAATCACTTCATCCGTCAGAAAGAGCTCGAGGTATGCAAAGGGGTTATTGTCCTCAACTTCAACTTTCATCCCAGGTGCTCCTGTAAATGGAAATCTGGGGGGTGCTGCGTGCTCCGTACCGCAATCAATTGAGCACCAAGTCCGCACATCGCTGGGCACAGTCGCAGGATCGTCGCTAAAATCACTTTCTGCGTCCGATGAAGAGCTTCCCCATGAATCGCTGTCGCTCAACTCCTCTGCAACCCATTCTGAGTCGCTGTCGCTGACTTCCAGCAGGTCATATAGCGACTTTGAGGTGGAGGCCCGTTTTTTGGATGCCATGGTCGCTGTGCAGTTTCCAGGTACTAAGTACAGTAAAACTGCAGACAAGGGCACTGGAGAAAGCACTGGGGGGCAATCTAAGGTCAATTTATTTAATTTTTTATTGTAATCCAATAGGATTACATTGTATCAGTGTGCTTGTGCTTTATACATTTTGAATTTGCCGCCAGTTCCTACCCCCTGCGTCACACCGCTCGCAGGGAAGGGAATCAGGGGAACACAGTGCATCGGGCGGAAGATCCGGCCGCCGTACACTGCGGGAATACATTGCGGGATCCCAGGGACAAGGTAAGTCACCTCCTCTTCCAGGATCCAGCGAGGCAAGCCCGAGTGTGGCTCGGCGTTACCGCTTTAGGTACTGAAATCTCACCCCGAGCCACACTCGGGAATACCGCCAGGGAGGTTAATATTTAAAAAAAGTAGAAATAGTAGAAAAAAAAATTAAGTCCCATCATTAGCTGAAAGAGCGGAACATTTAAAAAAAAAACTATATTTAAAAAAAAAAAAAAAAAAAATTTTCAAAAATGTTTTTTTTTTCAGATGGTTTTTTTTCAATTTTTTTTTTTTTTATTTATTTTTCAAAAGTTATATTTTTTTTACATTTTTTTTTTTTTTTAACATTTATTTTTATTTTTCAAAAATTAATTTTTTTTTTTTCATGGGGGGGTCATAAACAGCGGAAAACAGTATCCGTCGTATTACAGTACGTAGTAGAGGTACATAATAATTTAATTTACAGATTACAGAATCAAAAGAGTAAGCAAAGTTGAACATTAGAAATGCCTTAGAGAAATAAGAGGCGACGTACACGTACAACACAGCCAACCTCCATGTTATGACAATTTGTGATTCAGAAACTCCCCTCAGAGCTGTGTGGGAGGAGCTATAGGTCCCTCAGCGTTGCAAAGGAAACCAATGTTTGTTTATGCAGGCTCTAACCACAGGTCACACAGTATTTTCAGCCTCTCCTGAATTCTTGCCATTCTTCACACGGTCGTATTTTAAAAACTATAAATCCTACAGCGAAGAGCTTTATATTGTGAGAATAGACCTACATTTTGATATATAGTATGTCTCTGAAATATTAAAATTAAAGTCGCAGTTTAGAAATTGCCCTTTAAATTCAAAGTGGCTAGAGGGGAGTTTCAATGAAAGTCAATGGGTGGCGTGAGTTGCAAACAAATCATCATATTGTGAAAACTGTAAGGACTATGGCTTAGCCGTGGACACGTGTAGTGGCAGCAGGGATAGCTGAACGTTTTGATATAAAATTGGTGTAGGTGGGTTTAAAAATGAGGGAGTGGTGGCAGGTTAGAAAACATGTCCTGATTTTTCAGATTTTGTCAGCTCACACTCTAGTTTCACCATTCATTCCTATGGGACAAATTTCGCCGCAAAAACTACGATATTTCGTGAACGATTCGGCGAAACGTTCCACAAAGTAATAGCACACCATTCGGGAACAATCCGCACGTTTCGGTATATTGTCTATGTAGTGTAAAAACTGTGGGAGGAGTTAAAGTGGTAAAATTTGGCTATAATAAGAATAATAATAATATATATGTGAGATAACAATAAGTGCTCTTGCTTTGCAAGAACATTTAATAACTAAAGCTACAATTTCTGGGGAAATTGTGTGTGTGTGACGTGTTCTTGCCTCCACCAGTAGTCTACAACTGGAGTGGGCGGAGTAACTGGGTGGAGTGACTTGAGCAACTGTTGTGTGGTTGGAGTGGCTGGAGTAACTGTGAAAAGTGTTAAAAAGCTTAATATTTTAAAAAGTAGAAACAGTAGAAAAAAAATTGAAGTCCCATCATTAGTTGAAAGAGCTGAACAATTTTTAAAATTTTAATTTAAATTTTTTCAAAATTTTTTTTTCAAAATATTTTTAAAATTTTTAACCACTTCAATACCATGCACTTATACACCTTCCTGCTCAAGCCAATTTTGAGCTTTCAGTGCTGTCGCAATTTGAATGACAATTGCGCGGTCATGCTACACTGTACCCAAACAATTTTTTTATCATTTTGTTCCCACAAATAGAGCTTTCTTTCGGTGGTATTTGATCGCCTCTGCGATTTTTATTTTTTGCACAACAAATAAAAAAAGAGCTAAAATTTGGAAAAAAATTATGTTTTCCTTTTTGGTTATTTTTTTTTGTAAATAAGTACCTTTTCTACTTCACTGACGGGCACTGATGGGGCGGCACTGACGGGCACTGATGGGGCGGCACTGACGGGCACTGATGGGGCGGCACTGACGGGCACTGATGGGGCGGCACTGACGGGCACTGATGGGGCGGCACTGACGGGCACTGATGGGGCGGCACTGACGGGCACTGATGAGGCGGCACTGACGGGCACTGATGGGCACTCGTAGGCGGCACTGATGGGCACTCGTAGGCGGCACTGACGGGCACTGATGGGCACTGATTGGCACTCGTAGGCGGCACTGATGCCCAGCAATGCCAGCCACCACACATTGTGGTCGTGCCATGATGGTGCCAGTCAATGCCCATTTGTGGGCACTGATAGGCATATTTTTTTATGTTTTACTACATGTGGATGGCCATGGGGGCCATCCACATGCTTGGGGCTTCCCTGGTGGTCCTGGGCGGCATCCTGGTGGTCTAGTGTGGGTATCCGAGGGGGGGCTGCGCTGATCAACAATCAGCGCTAACCCCCCCCTGTCAGGAGAGCCGCCGATCGGCTCTCCTCTACTCGCGTCTGTCAGACGCGAGTGTGGAAGAGCCGATCAACGGCTCTTCCTGTTTACATCGTGATCAGCCATGATTGGACACGGCTGATCACGTGGTAAAAAGCCTCCGCCGGAGGTTCTTTACCGAGATCAGTGTAGCGGTGTGTCAGACACACCGCTCCACCGATCGCCGCGATGCGCGCGCCCCCCCAGGCGCGCGGCGGCTGTTATCCCGCAGGACTTGAATAGACGTCCAGTGTGGATAACAGAACCACTTCCCGGACGTCAATATGCTATTGACTGGGCGGGAAGTGGTTAAATTATTTTTTTCCCCAAAAATTTTTTTTCTTTCAAAAAAATTTTTCTGAATTTTTTTTATTTATTTTTTCAAAATTATTTTTGTTTTAAAAATTTTTTTTTTTTTAAATGATGATTTTTTCAAAAAATATATTTTTTTTTATTTTTTTTTTTTTATTTTTATTTTTATTTTTCAAAAATTACTTTTTATTTTTTCATGGGGGGGGGGGGGGGGGGTCATAAACAGCGGAAAACAGTATCCGTCGAATTACAGTACATAGTAGAGGTACATAATGTTTCCTTTTACAGATAACAGAATCAAAATAAGCAAAGTTGAAAATTAGAAATGCCTTAGGCCCCTTTCACACGGAGGTCCGTTCAGGTCCGACTGTCAGTTTTTTAGGCGGACCTGAAACGGATCCTCCATGTACCCCTATGGAGGCACGGATGTCAGCGGAGACATGTCCGCTGACATCCGCTCCGCTCCGCCAAAGTGTGACGGAGGAAAACCCTATTTTCTCTTATCGTCCATGGACCGACGCAGCTCTCATACTGATTACATGTGGGTATATGTCCCTGCTCGCAGGAGAAGACCTAGGCAGAATGTTAGAGGTTAAAACATTCTAGAACAAGCCAGAGCTGAACAGCCCCGCCCAGGGGGGCGGTCCCTCCGGACATTACCCTTCCACCTGCAGCTAATCAGCCTCAGTTTTTTTCTGCCTAGCAGAAGGAGAAGACGTGGCTCTCAGGAGCCAGTCTCCTGGAAGATTTTACTTTTGATTTTTATTCCTTAAGGAATTTTATTATTTAATTTTTGAGACCTTCAATCAACTGTCGGCTGGGCAACAGGTTGGGTACACTGGTATCCTCGTAGTCTTCCCTGTCCGATCATCGAGCGTGCTGATCCTCGCCTTGCGTGCGTGAGACTCAGTTCACGACATGCCCCATGACTCCAGGGGTGGCCAGGTTGCTTTCATGCTCCTGCGGTCCTCTCAAGATTGAACAGTACTTGACTGACTGTATCTCTCGCGGTGGACCGGGCCGACAGCTACGCAGTACGACTCTGTGATAGGTCTGTCTGAAACAAGCCAGTGGGTCCCTGAAAGGGACGGGTAAGTAGTCTCTCCTACTGCAGGTGAGTACATGCTGGCTGTGTTTCTGTGTGTGGGGGTTTCTCCCTGTCCCCCCCCCCCTGTTATGCTGCTCTCTGCACCCTGTACTGGTGCTGTGCTGTGGGGTGCTTGGGGGTCACTCTGGCCTGGTTGGGCGCTCATGTCTGCAGTTTTTTCTGGTGTGTGAGGTGATTATTGCGTGCGCCATTGGCGCTGTTTGAGGTGGTTATTGCGTGCGCCATTGGCGCGCATTAGAGCTTTGAATTTTGCGCTCGGCGGCCATCTTGGCGTTTTAGTGGCACAGTTATAGCTGCGGACGGCGGCCATTTTCTTGTGGCCGCCGCGCATTTATTTCTGGCAGCAGCGCGAATCCCCTCACAATCTCCTCAGACTGAGCTGTCCTTAAATGTTGGTGGGTCCTCCCGGGTATCCCCTCAGCGTAGCCAGTGGGTGGACTGTATATTCACTGTATAGTGTATAAGGTCTCAGAGGGTGGCGTTATGGAGTCTGATACACCTGCTCTCCACATTGCCTGGGGCAACTGGCAGTGCTGCACAGTTAACCACTTCCCTACCCAGCCATAGACAAATGACGTCCACAGATGGGATCTCCCATCCTGGGTGGACGTCATATGACGTCCTCGGCTTTGTAGGGGGATATCTGAATGATGCCTGCAGCTAGAGGCATCATTCAGATATCCTTTTGAAGTGCCAGCGATTCTGTGCACCATAAGAACGATCATAGCGGCGGTTCCACCGCTTGATCGTTCTTATAGGCGGCGGGAGGGGACACCCCCCCCTCCCGCCGCCATCCGGTGCTTCTCCGGGCTCCCCCGTGCGATCGGGGACCCGGAGCGAATCTTCCGGCATCGTTGGTGGAGTCACGTGATGAGCATAGAGATGACTGGTGACCAGATGGTCACCAGTCATCTCTATGATCGTCGGAGGCCCGGGCGCGATGTGATGACGTCACGCCCGGGTCTCAAAAATGTAAACAAAGCCGCCGTTGCGGCTGTAAGTATGAAATCAGTGAAAAATTTTTCACTGATCTCATGCTTTCCAGCCTGGAGGAGAGATGTGGAGTCTTATTGACCCCGCATCTCTCAATAAAGAGAACCTGTCACACACATTCCTATTACAAGGGATGTTTACATTCCTTGTAATAGGAATAAAAGTGATCAAAAAAAAGTAAAATCATTGTAAAAAAATAAATAAATAAGTTAAATAAATAAATAATAAAAAAAAAAATATTAAAACGCCCCTGTCCCCGGTAGCTCGCGATCAGAAGCGAATGCACACGTAAGTCGCCCACATATGTAAACGCCGTTCAAACCACGCATGTGAGGTATCGCCGCGTGCGTTAGAGCGCGTGCAACAATTCTAGCACTAGACCTCCTCTGTAATTCTAACCTGGTAACCTGTAAAAAAAATTTAAGCGTCGCCTATGGAGATTTTTAAGTACCGAAGTTTGGCGCCATTCCATGAGTGTGCGCAATTTTAAAGCGTGACATCTTAGGTATCTATTTACTCGGCGTAACATTATCTTTCATATGTTCCCAAAAAATTGGGCTAACTTTACTGTTTTGTTATTTTTTAATTCATGAAACCATTTTTTTTTTAAAAAAAAAAGGCGTTTGAAAAATTATTGCGCAAATATTGTGCAAGAAAAAATGTTGCAATGACCGTCATTTTATTCCCTAGGGTGTCTGCTAAAAAAACATATATAATGTTTGGGGGTTCTGAGTAATTTTCTAGCAAAAGAATGATGATTTGTACATGTAGGAGAGAAGTGCCAAAATAGGCCCGGTATTGAATAGGTACAAAAAGCCCTGTATTGAAGTGGTTAAACATGTTCATATGTTTCCTGCACCTACGGTCCTTATGGACCAGTTGTCAGCAGTCCTGGAATCATTCCTTGTCAGAATAGAAGCGGTGTGTGAGCAAAAGGAGCTATAAGCCCCCTTCCCCCTACAAAAATCTTTAGTGAAGGAGTGCTCTGAGTCAGATATGGGCCTAGCTACTATGCTCAGGACCCGACCTCTGAATATTTAATGTTTATGAACAGGACATTCCCTTGTGAGGAAGACTCCAGTTCTGTGTCAGTGAATGACAGGGCGCTTGTAAGTGATCTCATTGATGATGTGAGAATCACACTCAGGCTGAAATTGCTGTGACAAGCTTTTCTTTTACACAGTTTCCTCAGTTTTCCTCACACTGCCCCAAGGAGCAGCATGGATGAGGGAGGACTTTATTCATTTATGTCTGTAGTCCCTGTGAGCCTTGTGTGTGATACCTGAGGTAACATTTCCCGCCATTTCCTGGGGAATGATTTGAGCTCTGACAGAAACACGGTCTGAGGATCAGAGGTTAACTGTTACCTGTATGCTGCTTCAGCAGCACTGTCAAGCAGGTTGGAATGATACAGAGAAGATTATGCGCCTCTGCGCCATAATTTAAACTCATCCTATACCTCTACACTGCATACATTCACAGTGTATGTATGTGTTATTGGTCTCTGTGTCTGCGTGGCTGTCCCCACGTTCCAATGCTGTGTTTCAGTGCCATACATGATATAAACGTACAAAATATGTTTATGCACGACTCCAGATACATTCACAGTATATGTATGTATCATACTCTCTGGGTTGGCGGGGGCTCCGGTGTCCTCCCGCACTCTCATGGTATGTGCACTTCAGCTCTCTGCACAGTATAGACATGTTCAATATGTTTATTGCACATATTATATTATACATGTTTACAGTATGGGTATACTGTTTGCGTGGGGTTCCTCCGGGTACTCCGGTTTCCCCCCACGCTCCAATGGAAATGCACAGCATAAACATGTGCAATATTATGTTGATTCACATGCTATCATTCCTACACGGTATCTGTGTGCTGTCTGCGTAGAGTTCTTCCGAGTGGGCGCTTCGGCGCTATGCACAGTCTAAATTTGTGCGATTGGACCTACCCGGTATGTCTTTGCAGTCTGCGTGGGTTTGCGCCCACGCTACATGACATGCATGCCTTTGGTGCAATACACGATGTAAACATACACATTATGTTTATACACTACACTAAATACATTTACAGTAGTTGTAGGTATTGCATTCTCTGAGTATGCGTGGGGTACTTCGGTTCCTCCCACGCGCCAACAGTGTGCGCGCCTTCGGTGCTATGCACACATGGGCTTGTGCAAAAGGTTTAGCACACACACTATAATACCTACACGGTATGCGTATGCAGCCTGCGTGGGTTTCTGCCCATGCTACATGACATGCATGCCTTTGGTGCAATACACGGTGTAAACATACACATTATGTCTATACACTACACTAAATACATTTACAGTAGCTGTAGGTATTGCATTCTCTGAGTATGCGTGGGGTACTTCGGTTCCTCCCACGCGCCAACAGTGTGCGCGCCTTCGGTGCTATGCACACATGGGCTTGTGCAAAATGTTTAGCACACATACTATAATACCTACACGGTATGCGTATGCAGTCTGCATGGGTTTCATCCGGGTGCTCAGGTTTCTCCCCTGCGTTCCAATGGTGTGCGCATTCTCAGCGCTATGCACAGTATAAACATGTGCAATTTGTTTATTCGCAGGCTAACATACCTACACGGTTGTGTACGCAATCTGCGTGGCTGGTTTACGTCCAGGCCCCGATGATGTGCGCGCCTTCGTCGCTGGCACAGTATATACGCGTTTAATAGGTTTATCCACAAATACTAAACTACATACGCCGTATGTGGTGGTATTATGCTCTTTGTGGCTGGGTGGGTTTCCTCCCACACTCTCTCCATTTGTACGTTTGACGCAATACATAGTATAAACTATGTGTTTGCACAATCAGCACCTATCCATGGGTAGCTGCTGGATGGAGCATTGTCACAAGGATCCCTGGTTTCAGGGGTATCACTTTCCACCTGCTTTCAGTGGTGATCAGAAGCGCTGGCTTGGACTGTGTTCGCCAGGCTGGGGTTGGCGTTGCGCCTGTTAGTGGCTGCGTCTCTGGCATTTTTTGTAGCTCAATGACTGGGCAAAAGCCTCTGCTTCATTCATCAGTCGTCTAGCAGGTGCACTACAACTGCTTTAGCCTTTAGGGTCTCTGTGCCCGGGGTGGGTTTGCGCCACCTGTGGAGGCTGAGGTACTAGTCCTCTGACAGAGTTTCTAGGGAAGTTCCGTCAAGTTGCCTTTATTGGCCAACATTTGAGGCACCCTGTACACTGGGGCCTCCTTTCTCCGATACATTGCGGAGCCTCTTTGGGATTTTCATACGTCTCGCTGCAAGACGGTCCTGTCGGCCGTGTGCATTGCAGGCGAAGGGTCCTTGCATCCGGAGGTGTTTCCATCTTCTTTACCGGAGGTGGGGCACCGGAAGTGGATCTTGTGGCCTCTCGACTCACTCGCAAGGTGGCAAGATTGTGGTCAGGTCCAGGGACCCCTGGGCGGATGCGTTAGACGCGTTGGAAGCCCGTGGGGGCAGTATCGCCTGATATATGCTTACCCTCTGCTACTGTTGTTGCCTCGCCGGCTTCGCAGAGCATACTTCATCCTGCTTTACAGTCCTTGGCTTTAATGGCATGGCTGTTTAAAGCCAGGTGCTAAAGGACCGAGTTCTCTCGTATTCGGTCATCTCTTCTATGTTGTTGACACGGGAATCTTCCTCCAGAAAGATATCTCACCGTACCTGGAAGGCATACATCGCTATGTGCGAGGAACTTGAGTGGCATCCTCGGATGTTTTCCGTTCCCAGGATTTTGCTGTTCTTACAGCGTGGTGTGACCCAAAAGCTGGCCTTGCATACCTTTTTTTTTGAGGGTCGGATTTCGGCCCGGACTGTCTTTTTCAACGACCGCTGCCGGGCCATTCCTTGATTAGCACCTTTTGGGCAGGGGGTTCGCCATGTGGTCCCCCATGTCAAGCCTCCTCTCCCTACTTGGGATCTGATTTTGATGCATCTCGGTTCTCCAAGAACATCCCTTTGAGAATATCAGAGAGATTCCTCTCTTGACCTTGTCCCGGAAGTTGGCCTTATTGGCCATTGCTTCGGTTAGACGGGTGTCTGAGTTGGCAGCCTTGTCTGGCAAGTCGCCTTACTTGGTCCTCCATAAGGATATGTTGGTGTTGCGCCCACGACCATCCTTCTTTTCTAAGGATGGTCTTGGCCTTTCACCTTAAGAAGGACATTGTTCTTCTGTCCTTGTGTCCTCACCCATCGCTTTCCTGAGAGTTTGCGCTTCCTGCATTAAGATGGGTACAAGCCTTACGAGTGTACCTGTCTGCTACTGTTTCCATTCGGAAATCTGTGTCTGGTCCAAAACGGGGCCGAGCGGTGTCGTCTGCCACCGTCTTTAGGTGGATCAGGCAGACCGTCATACAGGCCTATGCCCTTAAGGGGCGGACGCCTCCCTTTCCGGTTGCGGCGCATTCCACCAAGGCAATTGGTGCTTCCCGGGCCTTCCGACATCAAGCGTCGGTTGCACAAGTGTGCAAGGCGACGACCTGGTCGTCCGTTCATACCTTTTCAAAGTTCTACAAGGTTGATGTGGCTGCATCTTCGGATGCTTCCTTCGGCCGCAAAGTGTTACAGGCCGCTGTCTAATGTTGCAACTCCTCCGTTGAGGGGCTCTGCTGGTTTGGAGTGAAGTTTTGGTTGTTCCTTACTTTTTTTGCTCCCACCCTTTTCTTATACTGCTTTGGGACGTCCCACATGTAATCAGTATGAGAGCTGCGTCGGTCCATGGACGATAAGAGAAAATAGGATTTTTGTACTCACCGTAAAATCCGTTTCTCTGACGTCCATGGACCGACGCAGCACCCACCCTTCCTTTTAAGTTTGTACTGCTTTGTTACGAACTGAGGCTGATTAGCTGCAGGTGGAAGGGTAATGTCCGGAGGGACTGCCCCCCTGGGCGGGGCTGTTCAGCTCTGGCTTGTTCTAGAATGTTTTAACCTCTAACATTCTGCCTAGGTCTTCTCCTGCGAGCAGGGACATATACCCACATGTAATCAGTATGAGAGCTGCGTCGGTCCATGGACGTCAGAGAAACGGATTTTACGGTGAGTACAAAAAGCCTATTTTTCCTTCCGTCGGCGGAGCGGATCGGATGACAACGGACTCTACGGTCCGTCGTCATCCGATTCCCCATAGGGGAGAGCGGCGCTCTGACAGGGCGGTCCCTGCACAGTGTGCGGGGACAGCCCAGTCATCCGTCGGCTCAGCGGGGATCAACGGAGCGATCCCCGCTGAGCAAGCGGAGCTTCACGGGGCGGATCTGCACGGATCCGCCCCGTGTGAAAGAGCCCTTAGAGAAATAAGAGGCGACGTGCATTGTCTTTCCCTCCAGACACCTCAACTGGGAACATACTGTGTCCTGAGGGAAAGACAAAACAGCCAACCTGCACGTTACAACAATTTGATTCAGAAACTCCCCTCCGAGCTGTGTGGGAGGAGCTATACGTCCCTCAGCGTTGCCAAGGAAACCAATGTTTTGTTTATGCAGGCTCTAACCACAGGTCACACAGTATTTTCAGCTTCTCCTGAATACTTGCCATACTTGCCATTCTTCAAACGGTCGTGCATCACCTCAGCATTGTACCTCCACCACCGCTCAGATGAACTCCTCAAAAATGGAATAGCCCCCCCCCCCCATCCGGTGTCACGTTTTGCACCTTTCAGGGGGAAGGAGGGAGCAAATACCTGAGTAATGCAGGTATTTGCTCCCACTTCCGTGCATAGGTCACCGTGGAGACCTACCCCACGTCCGGCGCCTACTTCGTCCCCCCCGCTGTCTTCTGGGAGATGCACAGGTCACAGAAGACAGCAGGGACCAGTGGGATCGCGCAGCGCGACTCACGCATGTGCAGTAGGGAACCAGGAAGTGAAGCAGCAAGACTTCACTTCCTGATTCCCTTACCGAAGATGGCGGCGCCTCCTCCCGAGTGAAAGATCAGCTTCGGGTGCCGACATCGCGGGCGCCCAGGACAGGTAAAAGTGTCCATGTATTAAAAGTCAGCAGCTGCAGTATTTGTAGCTGCTGACTTTTTTAATATTTTTTTTCGGTGGAACTCCGATTTAACCACGTAACAGCCCGCCAGCATTATACTGCAGATAGGCGGCTGCTGTAGGCAAAGCAACGTACTGTTGCGTCACTGCCTACTTCTGGGTTTTGACCAAAATGTATAAGGAATTCTTCTTTTTTTTTTTCTTGTCAAAAATATTTATTGATTACACAATAAGTACATTGGTTATTTAAGGATACAGATAATGACGTTTACATAAAGGTTTTAAAAAAAAAAAAAAAAAAAAAAAATAATGCATAAGAGAATTAATTTAGATTTTCACTAACTAGATAGCCGGTGAGTAGCATTGTATACATGACTACCGTGCCTTAAAGTATAATTAAACTACCGTCGTATTAACTACATGAGTTGGGACCTAACAACTTAAACTTATTGTAGTGAAGAACAATGGGTTTTCATTGAAGCGATTAATCAGCTACCATGGCAGAAGGACCTCATCATTGAAATCCGGAGGTAAAATGGTGTTTTATCCAAGGGAGCCAACATTTTTTGAATTTTGGGATTTGGTCCCCGTCAGTGGCTATCATTTTGGCATGTAACATTGTGGTGTTCATTCTATGAATTGTTTCTGCCAACCCCAAAGTTGGGGATTTCCATGCTTTGGCTATCTTTTGTTTTGCTGCAGTTAGAAGTGAAATAAAAAGATGAAATTAAAAAAATGTTAAGCATTCTGGTATTAGATTTTTTGTTTAATCTTTCTATTGGATATGTTTTATAGCAGAAAGTAGAAATGTTTTTTTTTTTTTTTTTTACATTTATATTGCAAAAAATTAAAAAACCCAGTAGTGATCAAATAACCACAAAAGAAAGCTATTTTTGTGAAAAAAATTATATATACATTTTTAATTTAGGTACAGCATTGCATACCAGGTAAAGTAATGCAGTGGTGAGTAGCCAAAAATGACCTGGTCATGAAGGGGATAAAATCTTCCAGAGCTAAAGTGGTTAAGTATGAAGGTGAGTATGTGTGTTTTTTTTTTTTTTTTTTTTTTTTTTTTTTATTATATACCCCCATACATCTTTTAAATTCACTCTAATTATATTTAATAAAAAATAGCTAAAAAGATCATATAAGCACGCCAGGCAGTGGTGGCTAGTATGGTAATGACAAGAAGGCCTTCAATGTGCTACTGTGTTCATTTACCAATCATCCACACAGGGAATTAATTGGTGGGGGGCAGGTAGCACATTAATTCTACCCCTCTTACCCGTGTCATCTGGTTTGGACTCCAATTGGTGTTGGTGACCAGTCTCCATCTATCCCAGGCTGCAGTTTAGCAGGGTAGCATATTTTAATATAATGACCGATGTTCTTGGCTGGTATCCCTGCAGAGAGTTGTGCAAGCGTGTTCCTTGTTTGCTTTTTTTTATCATTTTATTTTTAAGCAGTAAATGCATTTAAAAAAAAAATCATCACTGCTTCTCTTGTCATTAGATGGCTTCCATGTGCAAGCAATACTAGCTTTTCACCAGGTGTTAACACCTTTATTTTGTGTTTTCACTCTGTAAACTAGGTGCTGACAAGAAAAATAATGCATGCGTTGCCGCATCTGCACCAGATGTTATAAATGCTTGACATTTATCGAATTGATGAAATGCATAATATTGCACACTTAAGCAGATGATAATATTGGTCAAGTTGAATTGATATCTAATGTGTTTTGTATGAGGTAGTGCACTATAATTGGCCTGTTCACAAGTTTGTTTTCCTAGGTCTTTTACTACTTGGAGATCGTTTAATTTTTTTTGGAGCAGATGACAGTTCAACGTTCGTGCTGAAGTGCGTTGTGCAGTGCACGCCCAAATTTCTGCACGACTAAGGCAACTTATCGTTGCATTGAAACTGTACTTGCCAAGATCAAAAGTATGAAGTATTAGATCCCATAAGTATATCAAACTATAACTGTTCATGGGAAAGGCATCATCAGGAATAAATGGGGGGCTTTTATGTCATCCATCCTCCTGAAAAAGCTAGTTGCTTAGCTGTCACTGGCTGCTCTGGATTTAAGTGACCCTGTCACCACAGAGTTATTTAACCCATAGGTTACTTGTAAAAGAAGCATGAAAATGCCTTACCATTGACTTGAAGTGGAATTCTGCCCTGGGGGGGGGGGGGGGTTGGGAAGTACCTAGTTTTGACAGGTACCCATCTCTCTCACTTCCACTCTCACTGCTTAGGCGGTGACGCCTCTCCCCACCTCCCTGCAATCTTCTGGGACACGTCACAGGTCGGGGCGCGCAGCGCCACTTGCGCATGCTCAATGTGCACCTGGCTGTGAAGCCGCAACCTGTGTACCCACACTAGTGATGCCGGCGCGAGGACCGAGGCTTCATCGGCGGCTGCATCGGTTAACTGTGGGACAGGCGAGTGTGTTTATTAAAATACCCCATGATGACAACTTGAAAGAAGTTTGTTTGTAATCTTTGAAAATTTATTAAAAGGAAAATCACATGTATATAAGCGTTCGCAGCCTCTGCAATGACTGTCAAAATTAAGCTCAGGTGCATCCTGTTTCTGATCGTCCTTAAGATGTTTCTACAACTTGATTGGAGTCCACTTGTAGTAAATTCAGTTGATTGAACATGATTTGGAAAGGCGCACACATGTCTATATAAGGTCCCACTGTTAACAGTGCATGCCAGAGCACAAACCAAGCCATGAAGTCCAAGGAATTGTCTGTAGACTTCTGAGACAGGATTGTATTGAGGCCCAGATCTGGGGAAGGGTACAGAAACATTTCTGCAGCATTGAAGGTCCCAATGAGCACAGTGGCCTCCATCCGTAAATGAAAAGTTTGGACCCACCTGGACTCTTTTTTTTTTTTTTTTTTTTTTTAGAGTGGGCCGCCTGGCCATACTGAGCAATCGGGGAGAAGGGTCTAAGTCAGGGAGGTGACCAAGAACCCAATGATCACTCTGATAGAGCTCCAGTGTTTCTCTGTGGAGAGAGAAGAACCTTCCAGAAGAACAACCATCTTTGCAGCACTCCACCAATAAGGCCTGTATGGTGGAGGGAGTGGCCAGACGCAAGCCACTCAGTAAAAAGTACATGAGCATCTGACTGGAGTTTGCCAAAAAGCATCTGAAGGACTCTGGTCTGATGAAACAAAGATTCAACTCTTTGATTTGAATGGCAAGCGCGATGTCTGGAGGAATCCAGTCACCACTCATCACCTGGCCAATACCATCCCCACAGTGAAGCATGGTGGTGGCAGCATCATGCTTTGGGGATGTTTTTCAGTGGCAGGAACTGGGAGACTAGTCAGGGTGAAGGGAAAGATGAATACAGCAATGTACAGAGACATCCCTGATGAAAACCTGCTCCCATAGTGCTCTGGACCTCCAGACTAGGGCGAAGGTTCATCTTCCAACAGGACAACAACCCTAATCACACAGCCAAGAAGATAAAGGAGTGGTTATGGGACAACTCTGTGAATGTCCTTGAGTGGCCCAGCCAGAGCGCAATCTTGAATCGATTCAACATCTCTAGAGAGAGAGCTGTAAATGGCTGCATCGACGCTCACCATCCAACCTAATAGAGCTTGAGAAGTGCTGTGACTGGAGTCGCTTTGGGTGGGGGGACCTGTGGAACCCAGAATCCCTTGGAGAGGTTGGGAAACCCTTGTTTCAGCTCCCCAGGCCACTTTTATGTATAAGTTACCTTGTGTCTATTAGGGGCACAGGGTGACTGAGAAAATGGACAGCTACTAATGGACATGGAGAATGTGGTTTGGATTACTTCAGATGGGACTTTGTAGGAGCTTTGCCTCACAGCCTGTTGTAGATCGTTGCCATGCTGTCTGCAAGTTCTGATTTAATCAAAGTATTGCTAAGATGTGGATTCCATGGGTAATTGTTACTGTTACACCTATTGTCATTGCTAGGCTACCATTGGGGAATGTGTTTATACTTGTAACAATGTGTATGGTTTGGTAAAAGCAAGTCTGACCTCAAGTGGGAATATCTGATCATAATATTGTCTGGGTGGGCATTGAGTCACCTAGGCTGGGTTAAGTGCTGTGTTAATTAGCATGTTTAATTTATATCATTGTCTGCTAGTAGTTGCTAGAGGAGGGGGGAGTAGTCATAAGTCAGCCCTACCTCATTATCTAACGCATTGTGTGATGATTTGGGTTATTGTATGTAGGGGACGAGGGGGACTGCCCTACTTTTTCCCAAGGCGTCTTTCAGGACAGCACCTTGAGAGATAGTGACTCCACCCACCACTGCAGGAAACTCCTTCTTCCTTCAAACTTTAAAGGGAGGTAACTCCCTGGTATACCTCGTTTTTTGTGTTTCCTCCGGCCTGGAGGGAACATCTTCGCTGAGGGAGGCTGCAACTTTCAGCTTTCCTCCTATTTTTTTCCTCCTTCAGAGACCGCTGTCCTCCCACTCTACCCAGCATGGAATACAGGGCATTCGGGCTCCTCTTCCAACTGGAGTGCTCAGAGGAGCCAGTCTAGGTAACTTGCTTCTCTGGGAGCGGCGGTCGCGCACCGCTGCCATTTTGGTGTAGCCAAACACCGGAAGTGAGAGCAGGGTCGCCAGGTCAGCGTGGAGCGTCAGCCGAACGCAAGGGGGAGGAGGCAGGAGCTGGTGCTTACCTTCTGCTTCCGGTCCGGTGCAAAGGCACTAGGGAGTCCGGAAGCGGCGTGTGAAGCCACGAGTGGAGCTGTACACCTGAAATGGAGGAAGCGGCGGATACAGCGGTGGGCACAGGCACCAGCAAGGCTCAGGTAGGAGGCAGCGGTTTAAGTCTGCTTATCCCTTACCTGTCAGGTTTTGGTCCCTCCCTTTTTCTTTCTACCCCCCTAGTGGCAAGGGGCCTGTCTGGGCACTGGAGGTGTTTATAGTTTCCTTCTTAGTGCACCTGTTTTTTTGGGGTGGTACATTAGCAAGAGACCTGGTCTCATTAAGGATCTCCTGCTTTCTTCCTCTTTTTGTCTCTCCAGGTCAAGAGCTCTGACCCAAAAAAGAGATGTCCTTCATGTAGGACAAAGATGGGAGAGAATTGGAAGAAAGTTTTATGCAGTACTTACATTGCTTCTTTAGTTCAAGAGGAATCATCCTCAGTACCGGAGGAATTGGTTACCTCTAAAGGAACTATTTCCCACGATCCAATCATTTCGTGACTCTTTAGTTAACCCGGCTGCTGCTCAGTCCTCCACTTCACTTCACAATCTTCCCAAAGTTCGGTGGCTATACCAGTATTAGATACTCTGGCTGAGGAACCGGTTATCAGGGAGTAACAGTCCCATGTACCTACCAGTGAGGGTTCAGAGGACTCGGGGGAGGAAGCAGTAGTGTCCCCTTCCAAATTTAAGTTATCCTTGGAGGAGGTGGATGGGCTACTTAGGGCCATTCATGTTACACTGGGCCTAAGTGAGGAAAGGAAGGATTTAAGTTTACATGACCGCATGTATGCAGGTCTAAGTGAACCTAAGGGTCGCACCTTCCCAGTCCACCCAGTCATTTCAGATGCTATAAAGAAGGAATGGCAGGATCCAGAGAACTTTTTTTTCTCAAAAGCCCATAAAAGACGCTTTCCTTTTGAGGAAGATCCCTCTGCAGTCTGGAACAAGGTCCCTAAACTGGATGCGGCTTTCTCCCAAGTTTCCAGGTCCACTGATCTGTCTTTTGAAGACATGGGGGTTCTCAAAGACCCTATGGACAAACGCATGGATCTCTTGCTCAAATGGTCGTGGCAGTCAATTATGAATAATTTAAAACCCGCTATGGCCACAACGTGTGTAGCCAGAAATTTAGAGTTTTGAACTAACCAGTTAAAGTCCTATATAGTGGCACTCACCTAAACGGGAAATTTTAGATTCCTTTACCACTTTGTCTTCTGCGGTAGCTTACATAGCTGATGCTTCAGCTGAAACCATAAAGATGTCAGCAAGGTCTGCAGCCTTGACTAATACAGCACAAAGGGTTTTGTGGTTAAAGACCTGGCCAGGGGATGCAGCTTTAAAAAATAAGCTCTGCGGAATTCCCTTTTCGGGGGATCTTCTTTTTGGGCCTGATCTAGAGAGTATCCTAGATGGAACAGCTGACAGGAAAAAAATCCTTTCTGATTTTAAAAAGAAGAAACAACCCCCAAAACCTTTTTTTTCGACCTCAAAAGGCTCAGGGAAGACCACAAACCTCAAGGGGGTAGGAGGAATTGGGCTGCACAAAAAGCCAAATGAAAAGGGGGACTCTTTTTCCATCCTCCTACACAAGCCGAGAAATCCCAATGACTCAGCCGTGCGGGTAGGCGGAAGACTACAAAAGTTTCTTCTGCAGTGGTCAGCCGTAACATCCATCCAGTATATCTTGACCACTTTAGCCCAGGGCTATGTAATAGAGTTCTCGGAGATCCCCCCCCCGAAAGGTTTTTGGTAACAACAAACACCCCAAAAGACCCAGAAAAAGCCCTGGCCATGAAAGCCTCATTAAAGGAGTTGAGTCAACAGGGTGTGGTGGTACAAGTACCCCCGGAAGAACAACAAAAGGGTTTTTATTCTCACATTTTAATAATAAAAAAACCAACAGGGAAATTCAGGTATATCCTAAATTTGAAGCCTCTGAACAGGTCTGTAAAATACAGAAAGTTCAAGATGGACTCGATATACTCAGTAAAAAAATCTATTGACGCCAGAGTGTTACATGGCGTCAATAGACCTAAGAGATGCATATCTGCACATCCCAATCTCCCCTCAGTCCCAGAGATACCTCAGATTGGCAGTGAGGATGGAGGGAGTAGTCCAGCATCTTCAATTCAGGGCCCTACCATTCGGGCTGTCATCCTCACCTCGGATTTTCACCAAAGTGATGGTGGAAGCCCTAGCCCCACTTCGTCTACAGGGAATTGCAGTTATACCCTACCTAGACGACCTGTTATTCTTCGCCCCCTCAAAAGAAAGGTTACTAGACAACCTGTCCAAGGCACAAAGCCATCTGGAGTCTTTGGGGTGGATTTTGAATCTACAAAAGTCCTCCCTAATTCCATCTCCGATCCGTTTCTTGGGTTAACAAGTCGATTCGGTGAACCAGAGAAGGTTTCTCCCTGGAGAAAAAAAGGACAAGGTACTGGAAGCCGTCTCCAGGCTACAGTCCAACCAGCCTATAACTATAAGGCAGGTAATGTCTGCTTTGGGAGTTCTGACTTCAACCATGCCATCCATCCAATGGGCAAGGTTGCATTTCAGGTGCCTACAGTAATTTCTACTGAGATCATGGGATCACAATCTCAGTTCCCTGGACACTCGTAAAAGTTCCATCTCGAGTGAAAAGATCACTTTATTGGTGGAAAGATCAGGAGATCCTTTCAAAGGGTCTAGAGTGGTCCTTTCCAGTAGAAAGACTGACCACGGACGCCAGTGCGTGGGGGTGGGGAGCCCACTTAGAAAAATACTTCATTCAGGGGACTTGGCTGAAAGAAGAGTCAAAAAGATCCTCAAATTGGAGAGAGCTAAAGGCAATCGCATTGGATCTGCTAAAGTTTTCTCGGGATCTCCAGAACCATCATGTTCAGGTGTTAACAGACAATGCCACGGCGGTGGCATATCTCAACAGGCAAGGGGGCACAAGGAGCAAACCTCTACAGATCCTTGCAACAGATCCTTCTGTGGGCAGAAAGGAACCTAAAATCCCTATCAGCGATCCACTTAAAGGGGTCCCTAAACAGGGTGGCAGATTACCTAAGCAGGCATACAGTCTGGGAATCAGAATGGGCACTGAACCCAGAAGTCTTTGCGACAATTTCCAGCAGGTGGGGTCAACCAGAGGTGGATCTGTTTGCCTCAAGGGAAAACACGCAAGCGCGTCAATTTTTTTTCCCTAAACAAACTGGACGGGTCTCTGGGAATAGACGCTCTGGCACACCCTTGGAAGTTTCTCCTTTGTTTCGCGCCCCCCCCCCCCCCGTTCCAGTTAATCCTTCTAGTGTTAAAGCGGTTGTATACCCGCTGCTGTATTTTTATTTTTTTTCATACCTGTAAGGCAAAAGGCATAATGAGCTAGTATGCGGTGCATACTAGCTCATTATGAAATACCTTAAAACGGGGCGTCGGGAACTTACCTGGTCCACGCCGAGGGAGATGTCATCTTGCCTCGGCGTGTCTTCCGGGTATCGCCGCTCCAGCTGTGAGTGGCTGGAGCGGCGATGTCGGCAAGGTCCGGCGGCTGCCGGCCTTTAGCCGAGAATCCCCGCTGCGTATGCGCCGCTGCATTCAGCGGCTCATTGCGAGGGGAATATCGCCTAAACCGTACAGGTTTAGGCGATATTCTTTTTACCTACAGGTAAGCCTTATTATAGGCTTACCTGTAGGTAAAAGTTTAAAATTGGGTATACAACCGCTTTAAGAAAAATCCAAAGGGAAAATGTACCTGTCATCTTGATCACCACGTTCTGGCCCAAGAGAGCTTGGTTCTCAACTGTCCTAGGGTTGACAACCAAACCATGTTGGCATCTGCCCCCAGGCAAGATTTATTGGTACAGGGTCCTGTATGTCACCCAGATGTGTCCAGTCTCTCCCTCGCAACCTGGTATCTGAAAGGCAACTCTTAAAAAAGAAGGGTTTTTCAGACCGATTAGTTGCGACACTGCTAGAAAGCAGGAAGAAAGTAATTAGGGCCATATACACCAAGGTATGGAAGGTGTATAATTCCTGGTGTGACTTGTCCGTCCAAAATCTGAGCAATCTCGTTTCATTTTGGAATTCCTACAAGAGGGAGCAGACAAAGGTCTGGCAATCAGCACGTTGAAGGTACAGGTATCTGCACTAACAGTGTTTCTGGAAAGATCTGTAGCCTCAGAACCACTAGTAGCTAGGTTCTTCAAGTCCCTTACAAGGTCTAGACAAGCTCAGATTAGGGGTTTCCCAAAATGGAATCTTTTGGTAGTGCTGCAATCCCTGGCGGGGAAGCCTTTTGAACCTTTAGAAAATGCATCTCTCAGAGATCTTACCCTAAAAACTCAGTTCCTGGTCCAGGACTTGACAAATTTGCTTGGAATCTAGGAGCCAACTAAAACAGTTAGGAGCCAGGTTTTTTTTTTTAATGACCAATGCGTGCAGAAGCGAACGCATATGTGAGTAGCGCCCGCATATGAAAGCAGTGTTTAAATCACACATGTGAGGTATCGCCGTGATCAGTAGAGCGAGAGCAATAATTCTAGCTCTAGACATCCTCTGTAACTCAAAACATGCAACCTGTAGAATTTTTTAAATGTCGCCTATGGAGATTTTAAAGGGTAAAAGTTTGTCGCCATTCCACGAGCGGACGCAATTTTGAAGCGTGACATGTTGGGTATCAAATTTACTCAACATAACATTATCCTTCACAATATAAAAAAAATTTTGGCTAACTTTACTTAACCACTTAAGCCCCGGACCATTTCGGGCCATTAGGACCAAGCCTGTTTTTGGGATTCGGCACTGCGCTGCTTTAACTGTAAATTGTGCGGACATGCAATGCTGTACCCAAATGAAATTTGCGTCCTTTTCTTCCCACAAATGGAGCTTTCTTTTAATGGTATTTGATTGCCTCTGCGATTTTTATTTTTTGCGATATAAACAGAAAAAGACCGAAAATTTTGAAAAAAAATATTTTCTACTTTTTGTTATAAGAAAAATCGAATAAACTCAATTTTAGTCATACATTTAGGCCAAAATGTATTCAGCCACATGTCTTTAGTAAAAAAAATGTCAATAAGCGTATATTTATTGGTTTGCGCAAAAGTTATAGCGTTTACAAACTAGGGTACATTTTCTGAAATTTACACAGCTTTAAATTTATGACTGCCTATCTCATTTCTTGAGGTGCTAAAATGGCAGGGCAGTACAAAACCCCCCCAAATGACCCCATTTTGGAAAGTAGACACCCCAAGGAAATTGCTGAGAGGCATGTTGAGCCCATTGAATATTTTTTTTTTTTGTCCCAAGTGATTGAATGACAAAAAAAAAAAAAAAAAAAAAAATTACAAAAAGTTGTCACTAAATGATATATTGCTCACACATGCCATGGTTATATGTGGAATTGCACCCCAAAATACATTCTGCTGCTTCTCCTGAGTACGGGGATACCACATGTGTGGGACTTTTTAGGAGCCTAGCCACGTACGGGACCCCGGAAACCAAGCACCGCCTTCAGGATTTCTAAGGGCGCAAATTTTTGATTTCACTCCTCACTACCTATCACAGTTTCGAAGGCCATAAAATGCCAAAATAGCACAAAACCCCCCCAAATGACCCCATTTTGGAAAGTAGACACCCCAAGCTATTTACTGAGAGGCATGTTCAGTCCATGGAATATTTTATATTTTGCCACAAGTTGCGGGAATATGACAAACTTTTTTTTTTTTGCACAAAGTTGTCACTAAATGATATATTGCTCACACATGCCATGGGCATATGTGAAATTACACCCCAAAATACATTCTGCTGCTTCTCCTGAGTACGGGGATACCACATGTGTGGGACTTTTTGGGAGCCTAGCCGCGTACGGGACCCCAAAAACCAAGCACCGCCTTCAAGGTTTCTAAGGGCATAAATTTTTGATTTCACTCCTCACTACCTATCACAGTTTTGAAGGCCATAAAATGCCAAGATGGCACAAACCCCCCCCCCAAATGACCCCATTTTGGAAAGTAGACACCCCAAGCTATTTGCTGAGAGGCATGGTGAGTATTTTACAGCTCTCATTTGTTTTTGAAAATTAAGAAAGACATTTTTTTTTCTTTTTTTACATTTTCAAAACTTTGTGACAAAAAGCGAGATCTGCAAAATACTCAACATACCTCTCAGCAAATGGCTTGGGGTGTCTACTTTCCAAAATGGGATCATTTGGGGGGGTTTTGTGCCATCTGGGCATTCCATGGCCTCCGAAACTGTGATGGGCAGTGAGGAGTGAAATCAAAAATTTACACCCATAGAAATCCTGAAGGCGGTGCTTGGTTTTTGGGGTCCCGTACGCGACTAGGCTCCCAAAAAGTCCCACACGAGTGGTATCCACGTACTCAGGAGAAGCAACAGAATGTATTTTGGGGTGTAATTCCACATATGCCCATGGCATGTTTGAGCAATATATAATTTAGTGACAACTTTTTGTACATTTTTTTTTTTTTGGTCATTATTCAATCACTTGGGACAAAAAAAAAAATATTCAATGGGCTCAACATGCCTCTCAGCAAATAGCTTGAGGTGTCTACTTTACAAAATGGGGTCATTTGGGGGGTTTTGAACTGTCCTGGCATTTTATGCACAACATTAGGAAGCTTATGTCACACATCATCCACTCTTCTAACCACTTGAAGACAAAGCCCTTTCTGACACTTTTTGTTTACATGAAAAAATATTTTTTTTTGCAAGAAAATTATGTTGAACCCCCAAACATTATATATTTTTTTAAAGCAAAGGCCCTACAGATTAAAATAGTGGGTGTTGCATTTTTTTTTTCCACACAGTATTTGCGCAGCGTTTTTTCAAACGCATTTTTTGGGGGAAAAACACACTTTTTTTATTTTTAATGCACTAAAAAACACTATATTGCCCAAATGTTTGATGAAATAAAAAAGATGATCATAGGCCGAGTACATGGATACCAAACACGACATGCTTTAAAATTGCGCACAAACGCGCAGCGGCGACAAACTACATTCATTTTTAAAAGCATTTAAAAGCCTTTACAGGTTACCACGTTAGATTTACAGAGGAGGTCTACTGCTAAAATGACTGCCCTCGATCTGACCTTCGCGGTGATACCTCACATGCATGATGCAATTGCTGTTTACATATGACGCTAGACCGACGCTTGCGTTCGCCTTTGCGCAATAGCAGGGGGGGACAGCGGTGCTTTTTTTTTTTTTTTTTTTTTTTTTTTATTATTTATTTGGCTTTTTTATTTTATTTTTAAACTGTGCCTTCCATATTTTATTTTTTTATCGTTATCTCAGGGAATGTAAATATCCCCTATGATAGCAATAGGTAGTGACAGGTACTCTTTTTTTGAAAAAAATTGGGGGGTTAGACCCTAGATCTTTCCTCTGCCCTCAAAGCATCTGACCACACCAAGATCGGTGTGATGAAATGCTTTCCCAATTTCCCAATGGCGCTTTTTATATCCGGGGGGGGGGGACATTCCCTCCCACTGCTTGTAAAAGCAGTCTAGAGGCTAATTATCTGCTAGAATTGCTTTTACATGAAAGCCGGCTGCTGGCTGAAAAGAATGATACCAAGATGATACCTAAACCCGCAGGCATCATTCTGGTATAAACATTCAAAGTCCAGCAACATACCAGTACGTTGCTGGTCCTGGTTGGACATGTATTGTAATCTTTTTTTTCATACAGCCTATTGGCTGAACGAAAAAAAGAGTTTGATTGGTGGGTATGCCCACCATTAGAATACCTCCCTTCATCCACCCACTTCTAATGATGGGCATATATGCCGAAGCATGGGGGCATCCTCCCGCAAAAAAGTTATGTCGCGTACACACGGTCAAGCCTTCGTCGGAATTTCGACCGTATGTACGCGGCATAAAAGGTTATGCCGCGTACACACGGTCGGACTTTTCCACGGGCAAGCCTCCGTTGGAATTTCGACCGTATATACGCGGCATTAGGAGCAAAATCGCTCCTCCGCCCCTGCTGCCCCCATGCTTCGGCATATATGCTCTTTTTTTTAACTGTGGTGGTGAAATCACCTCCTACAGCGTTGGAGTCACGGCTTTATGTATCGTGGGAGCAAACGCTGTTGCTGTCAAGATAAATAATTCCGCGCTGCAGTTGAATGGCGCACCTGAAAACAAAAAATTACATACCTGAAAAGCAAGCATGATAAAACATTGCAGAATAGAATACAGTAAAAAAGAGCAGAACAATAGAGAGAAAATAGAGAGAGAGAGAACAATAAAACGACAACTATTTTTGTTTTTTTTATTTTATATTTTTTGTGTTTTGTTTTTTACGTTTTTTTTTTTTCTTTTTTACACTTTTTTTTGTAACTTTACAACTGTAATGGTTCGGGTCTCTCAAAATGTAATGGCATCTTGGGAGACCCTGTGTAAGTGTGTCCTTGTCTGTGAAATGCTGTACCCTACGCTAAAACTTCACTTTTGAGTGGTAGCGTTCAAAACATTCACCTTGGCAAAGACCAGGCTTGTCAGGACAGAGTGGACAAAAACTACGGGTGTCACGCCTAAATCCGCGCTTGCTACAGACACGACATCTTTTTTGGGGGTGGCTTTGGGTAGGGGTACTCGGGAGGACATACGAATAATGCCTCTCATGCAGCCGGCTTACTGCATTTGGTTGGGGATGGTGAGGTGCAGAACCGCCTGGATACAGGAGTTCTGTGACTATCTCATTCTGGAATTTTAGAAGAGATAACGTCCCGCCTGAAGCTCTGTATAGCACATGAGCGTTCAGCAAAGCCAATTGGAATAATGATAGAGACACTTTTTTGTACCAGCGTCTCGCCTTACGGTCAATTAGATACGGCGCCATCAACTGGTCGTTGAGGTCCACCCCTCCCATATTTTGGTTATATTCGTGGACACAGAGGGGTTTCTCCACAACACCAGTCGCCGTACGAATTTGGACTGTCGTGTCTGCATGAAGGGAGGTAAGAAGGAAAACATTCTTATTGTCCCTCCACTTCATAGCGAGCAAGTTATTACACTTCAAGCAGGCTCTCTCCCCCAGCCTAAGACGGGCATCTACAAGCCGCTGGGGAAAGCCCCGGCGATTAGGTCGCACGGTGCCACATGCTCCAATCTTATGATCAAACAAGTGACTAAACAGTGGCACGCTCGTGTAATAATTGTCCACATACAAGTGGTACCCCTTTCCGAATAAGGGTGACACCAAGTTCCACACTATCTTGCCAGCGCTCCCTATGTAATCCGGGCAGTTGACCGACTCAATCTGACTGTCTTTTCCCTCATAAACCGTAAAGTTCACTACATAGCCTGTTGCCCTGTCACAGAACTTGTAGAGCTTGACCCCGTATCTGGCACGCTTGCTGGGAAGGTACTGCTTGAAAGACAAGCGGCCAGAAAATTTAATCAGGGACTCATCAACGCAGACAACTTGATCGGGAGTAAACAAGGCTGCAAAACGTTCGTTGAAGTGGTTTATGAGGGGCCGAATTTTATAGAGCCGGTCGTATTCAGGGTCCCCACGTGGACGACAAAGTTCATTGTCGTTGAAGTGCATGAACCGCAAAATCTGCTCGTATCGTGCCCTGGACATGGAGGCAGAGAACACGGGCATGTGGTCAATTGGGTGCGTGGACCAATAAGCACGCAATGACGGAAATTTATGTGTGCCCATGTTGAGGGAAAGGCCCAGAAAGGTCTTAAATTCGGAAACCGTAATTGGTTTCCAATTTCTGGCAATTTTAGGTAACTGGGGGTTAGCGGCGATAAATTGACCAGCATATAAATTACTCTGGTCCACAATAGATCTATAGAGATCTTCCGTAAAAAAACAGCGAATAAAAATCAATTGGAATAAAATCAGCTGTTTCCACCTGAATACCGGGTTGGGCAGTGAATGGGGGAAGTACGGGTTCTGCAGAAGTGGTGGGGACCCAATCAGGATAGGCGAATTCTGCAGGAAGGGCAGTATGGGCACGACGGGCCTGCCTTTGTCTTCTTGGTGGCAGCGGGACACTACTTGTGCTTGCCACCTCGCCAGCTTGAACTGCACTTATGGGACTCGCCACGTCACCAAGTGTTACTGCAGTACTGGATGTACGTCCAGGCTGTACTAGGCCGCTGGTGCTTGCCAGTTCACCAGAAGGAATAGCGGCGCTAGTACTACTCTGCTCCATGATACGAGAGACCTGCGGTTCTTGCTCCTCAACAACCTCAGAAGATCGGGATCGGGTACGCCTGACCTTAGCAGGGACCTCAACTTCGTCGTCAGAGCTATCTGACGTGGGGCCGCTGACGTCACTGTCTTCTACGGGAAGATATTCTGAGCCTGAATCTGACAGATACGTGACCTCCTCTTCACTATCTGTCATGCTCAGAATCTCGTAGGCCTCTTTACTAGTGTACCTTCGTCTTGCCATTTTGGGCTCTAAATTTAGGGGTACACTAGTAAGATTCACAGGAAAAAAAGCACCTGACTGTCGTCAGCAAATGTATCAAACGCTACAAAAAAACTGTTAGCGATCGCAGGGATCAGGCCCGTCTCTGCGAACGCTGCAGTTATGTGTGTTGTGTTTGGTAAGTGACAGTGATCGATCGATACTGCACTTGGGTGGGCTGGGCTGGGCTGGGCGGAGGGGCTAAACGCAGGCGCTAGCAGGTATCTGGGCTGATCCCGCTAACAGTGCGTTTTTGGGAACCCTAAACCGCTGGGGATGCTAGTATAGATCTGATCAGATACTATACCACTAAGGGGGGTGTATGCTTTGCGCGTGGGTGTTAGCGTTACTGGCACTAACCTAACACTGCCTGGGGCGACGCAGACCCTCTCTGGCGCTAAAACCTAATTGATCTCACCCGCCGGGCGATCAGGGGGGTTAAACCTTTATTGGGTTATATACGGCGGGTGCCCTGATGCTATAAAAAGCAAACTAATCAACCAGCGTCACCCGTAACCTTTATATGGTGATCACTGGTGAAAGGGTTAACTAGGGGCAATCAGGGGGTTAAAACCTTTATTAGGTTAAATATGGGGGTACCTGACACTATATAAAAACCTGACGGGTAACCTAAATAACTAAATAACTTACTGGCTAACCAGTGACACCAGTGACGCTTATACGGCGATCGGAAAAACAATCGCTTAGTGACGCTGAAGTTAGGGGGTGAAAGGGTTACCTGGGGGTGATCAAGGGGTTAAACCTTTATTAGGGGGGGTTAGGGGGCTACCCTGGACCTAAAGGGGCCTAATCCTAACTGCCCTGCAACTTTTTACAATCACAGATGACACTAAATGCAGTGATCAGTAAAATAAATGATCACTGCAATCAGTGACACTGTGATTGGGGGCTTTGGGGTGATCTGGGGGGTGATCTGGGGGTGACTGGGGGGTGATTTGTGTACCTATGTGTACCTACGTGTCAGTGGACTGTTAGAGCACTAACCTCTGTCTTCACTCCTCGGCGCCGGGAACGAAAAGACCGCGGCGAGGGAGATGACATCACTTCCTCCAGCCTGTGTTTACATCACATGGCGGAGGAAGCAATTTCATTGGCCGGGAGCGATCGCGAGGGGGGGGCGGAATCGAGCGGCCGCCCCCTCATGCCTGATCGCTCCCGAACACTTAACGGCCGCTCACTGCAGTGAAGGGGGGTCCGGATGGACCCCCCAACTGCACAAAGGCGATCACGTAGATCTACGTGATTCTGCCTGTCTGTGCCATTCTGCCGACGTAAATCGGCGGTGGGCGGTCGTTAAGTGGTTAAATGTGTAATATTGAAGCGCTATTAAATCACCCTTATGTGAAATACAGTGAACCACTATACAATAACATATGTACAAAACTACAAACAATGTGCAACCTGCAAACACCAGTGCAGGTATGATAAAAAAAATCAACCTAAGTTCAAAATATAAAGTGCTCTAGTGCCACACACTGATCAACCTCACTGATATGGACTAATGGCTACTAGTGAAGAGCCCAGGTTATAAACGCACATAAGCACTATCCAGTCCTAATGTTGCCCAGCTAGATACTCCTCACTATGTTCCTCTCCTTCAGCTGTTCAACAAATCAAGGCGGCTGCCAGTTTTCAGACTTCAGCAGTATGATCGGTAGCTTCAACAAACAGATGAATCATGGAGGACAAGAAAAGAAAAAATCATTGCGCAGCGCTGCATGACCTGCAGGCAATGATAATTCAATCAATGCTCTCACTCACGTGACCGTAGATAAGGTTGTGCACATATCGCCACAATTCAGCTCAGTTGGAGCGATCTCCTTCACAGCTCCTGCTTCCAGTTCCGTAGAACACCGCTGGTAGCGTGACTAGGCTCCTCCCCCTACGCGTTGCGTCACGTGACTTAGTCATGAGTTTAGCCCAGTGACAGGAAGATCAGTGTATTTATACACATGTAGCGTGCTTTGTTGCCATGGCGGCAAAAGGGGATTATCTGACCATCATCGCTGACAGGCATTGTACAATTACAGGTTTGCATTTATAATATAATACATAAAAACAAACACAACTTTAATAGTCCATAAAGGGACTGCATAAATCATACAACAATAACAACTATATTAAAAACCGTCATTGTAAACCTATATTGACATCCTCTGTTGGAGGTGACAAATCTACTAACTCCCTCCAGTGGTGTGTTTTGTAACTACACCCAAATGAATAGTCGCATAGGAAATCCCCAATCACTGGCTCCCTCAGATGGTGTGTAGCAACAACCACACTCACCGTAATATAGGTATTACCAGTGACATACATTTGTGTGCCCACACATACCAATTAAGTATACAATCAATACATATTAAAACAAATAATAAAAGGATAAAATAATTTAAAAAAGAGGATTAAGAACTACCCTAAAATACAGAGGTATTGAGATTTGAACAAATTCGATGTATATGTAGGCGTCCAAAAATATACAAGGCGTTTAAATATTAAAAAATACATGATGAATAAACCACTGATGAGGGGGAATGAGAGAGTAGACACATCAGGGAAAATAGTCTACAGTGAGCTGAGATATATCTCTTCAACCCACAAGTACACAACAATGAGCATATTGAGGTTTTCAACAAAATGGTGTTGAGAGACCTAGAGAGACTTAAAGTCAAAAGAATGGTAGACCCTTCAACTATTCACCGGGGTATAAAAGAATTAGAAAAAAATAAACAAGTGGTAATACGGCCGGCAGACAAAGGGGGCGCCATAGTGGTCATGTCCAAGGATTACTATCATGAGGAATTACTTGGTCAATTAAATGATACAAGTACGTACATTAAACATAGGGGAAACCCTACAAGGGAATATAGAGAAGAATTGTCTGAATTGATCTTTAGAGGTACCATGAAAGATATTTTATCCAAGAGGGAAGAAATAGATTTAGTTCCTGATGTTTGCAGGGTTCCAATTATATATACGGTGCCCAAAATTCATAAAAACCTGCATAAACCGCCGGGGAGACCCATAATAAATGGATTCCAATCGATTAACTCAAGGATTGGGGAATATGTTGATAAATTCCTACAGCCACTGGTCCCAAAAACGCGTTCCTATTTGAAGGACACCAAACACTTAATTCAAATTTTGGATAAAGTAGTGATGAACCCACAGCACAAGTATTTGATAGCCACGGCGGATGTCACTTTATTGTATACGGTAATAGATCATGAAGATGCTATCAGGGCCACCAAATGGGCACTGAATAAGTTCAGCAATCTCATTTCTAAGCAGAAGAGGTTTATACTTAGAGGTTTGGCATTTGGAATACAGCACAATTACTTCTGGTATTGCTCCAATTACTATAGACAGCTCAATGGAATCGGTATGGGGGCAAAGTATGCCCCAAGTGTGGCGAATATTTTCATGTCAGAGTGGGAGGAGTGTGCCATCTATGAAAATAAACCAGAACAACTAACGTTATACAGACGATTCATTGATGATTGCATAGCGATTTGGGATCGGGACGTAAGCACTCTAGTTAAATTTTTTGAGAAGCTGAATGAGAATGAACAGAATATAAAGTTAAACAATTTTGTGAACAAAACATACAGTTTTTGGACTTGGAAATCACACTGGAAAGGAATACATTAATCACAAAAACATATTTCAAACCAGTGGAACGCAACAGCTACATCCCAGTAGATAGTTGTCACTTCGAACCATGGCTTATAAATATACCTAAGGGGCAACTGATTAGATTGCGAAGAAATTGTACAGAAGAACGGGCATATTTGGAACAAGCTAAAATGATGGGAAAGAAGTTCATTGCTAAAGGATATAATGAGGAATTTATCAACAAAAAAAATTCAAGAAGTTCTTGAGATATCAAGGGATACTCTGGTGCAGGATAAAGAGAAGAAAATTGCAACCTTCCAGGAATTACCGATTTTATAATGAATTTTAGTGTCCAACACAGACAAGTTGAATCTATGTTCAGAAGACATTGGCCAATATTGAAAGCCGATAGCCAATTACAAAGCATACTACCTATTGTACCCCGGATTGTATATAGGAGGGCCCCAACACTTAGAGATATAGTGGCAAAAAATATACCTGACCCACCTACTGAGCTGAATACACTTACCTTTTTTCAGGGAAAGGGATTTTTTTCCCTGTAAAAGGTGTTATGCTTGTAGGAAAACAAATTTGAATGGCCAAAAATGCTCCAAATTCAAATCTAACGCTACACAACAGAATTATGAAATAAAAGATTTGATTACGTGTAGGATGGAGGGGGCTGTTTGTGTTGGAGTGCTCTTGTTCACTCCAATACATAGGACGCACAAAAAGACCTATGTGGAAGAGGATAAGGGAGCATGTGCAAAACATTGAAAACGGTTTTCCGAAACATAATGTTTCAAGACATTTTGCACTATGCCACCAACAAAATCCAGCAGAACTAAAATTCTGGGCTATTGAAAAATTCACACCACACTGGAGGGGGTAGCCACAAAGTAAGAGACCTCAGTAAAAGGTAATCCAGATGGATACATGAAATGCGCACTTTTACGCCTAGTGGTTTAAACATCGAATTTGATTTGAATTGTTTTATATCCAATTATTAGTTTTTGCCTTCATTTTTATATCAACATCTTTTTATTTTTATATATTGTGAGGGGGGTTAACTCGGTAGCGGGTGTGTGTGACCCCCTGGTTGGGCTCCCCACACAAAAACAGGGCCAGCAGACGGAGGTTGTGGTTTTCAAAATCAAAAGGTGCGGTTTATTTCTCTATGTACAGTGACAAAAACACAGCAAAGCCAAAAAGAAACAAACAAAATAAATCCTGGTCAGTTTGACCTCTGACTAAACATACAGGTTTCCTAAACTAACAACTGGGATCAGCCTGGTGCTGTCCTAGTCCCTAAGTCCCTGGTTTAGTAAAAGTCCAAACAAATAGCCACACAGGCTTTGCCTCACCGCACAGGGGTTCACTCTCCCTAGACAGTCCACACAGGTCTGGTTCCAGGCATGAGCTAACATCTAATGAAGCTGGGAGTTTTTATAGAGGCCTTAAACGAACTGACAGGCTTCAGCTGGTCTCATCAACTCCCTGTCTGCACGACGCCCCACACTCTCCCTAGAGGTATGAGTCATTCATGAGCCCACTAGCCTCAGCTGGGCTTCATCAACTCCCTAGTTGTATAAGTCGGCATAAAGCCTGAATCTGGGAGAAATATATCTACCCCCCTGGATGCAACCAGGTGACTTTACCTTCCTGCTGTCACATACCCCCCCCTCTTGTTTTAACCTCGGGGTTGGAACACCAGCAATCAGGCATTCATGTACTCGAGACAAAGCATCCACATTCCCCATTTGAACGCCAGGGCGATGCTTTACTGTGAAGTTGAATTCCTGGAGGGCCAGGAACCACCTATTCACTCTTCTATTTGTTTCCTTGTTTTGAGCCATCCACTTTAACGGAGCGTGATCCGTAACCATGTCAAAGTGCCTACCTAGCAGGTAGTACCGAAGGGAATCTAGAGCCCACTTCACCGCTAAACACTCCTTTTCAACCGTGGCGTAATTTACCTCATGGGACTTCAACTTCCTGCTGAGGTAAATGACTGGGTGCTCTTCCCCGTTCCAGACCTGGGACAATACTGCTCCTAACCCCACATCTGACGCATCACTTTGTACGACAAAGTCTTTAGAGAAGTCGGGTGAGTACAACACTGGCTGGCTACATAAGGCTTGTTTCAAGAATTGGAATGCTGCCTCAGCCTCGGGGGTCCATTTAATCATGACCGACCCTTTCCCTTTCGTCAGGTTGGTTAGGGGCACAGCCTTAGAAGCAAAGTGGGGAATGAAGCGCCGATAATAACCCGCGATTCCCAGAAAGGCTCGTACCTGCTTCTTGCTGTTGGGACGTGGCCAACTCTGGATGGCCTCGACTTTGTTGAGTTGGGGTTTTATTACTCCCCTGCCAATGGTGTACCCAAGATATTTGGCCTCCTCCTGCCCAATGGTACACTTCTTGGGGTTAGCCGTAAACCCCGCTTCCCGAACAGAGTCCAGGACTGCTTGCACTTTTGGCAGATGTGAGGCCCAATCTGTGCTATGGACAATTACGTCATCCAGGTAAGCCGCAGCATACTTCCGATGGGGCCTCAGCATCTGGTCCATTTTCCGCTGGAATGTGGCCGGCGCATTCTGTAACCCGAACGGCATTCTCTTATATTGGAACGCCCCGTCTGGGGTTACAAATGCGGTTTTCTCTTTGGCCGACTTGGCCAGGGGAATTTGCCAATACCCTTTTGTGAGGTCAAGAGTCGTCATGTATCGGGCTGTTCCCAGCCGGTCGATCAACTCATCTATACGTGGCATGGGGTAGGTGTCAAATTTTGTAACTTTGTTCAACTGACGAAAATCATTACAAAATCGCCAGCTCCCATCCGGTTTAGGCACCAACACAATGGGACTAGACCAATCACTTTGGGACTCCTCTATCACCCCTAAGTTCAGCATTTTCTGTACTTCCTCCCGTATTGCCTCCCGTCGGGCCTCTGGGATCCGATAGGGTTTTAACTTCACCCTTTCACCGGGCGGGGTAATAATATCATGCTCTACCCCAGATGTTTGTCCCGGCAGCTCAGAGAACACCTCCTTGTTGCGAAGCACAAACTCCTTAACCTCCTGTTGTTGGGGTTGTGACAAGGTGGCTGCTATTCCAACCTCCGGAATCACGCAACCAGTTTGAGCTGGTGACCAAGTTTCTGCGACTAGGGACTCTCTATCCCTCCAGGCTTTCAACAGATTAACGTGATATATCTGTTCGGGCTTTCGCCTTCCTGGTTGTCTGACCTTGTAATTCACTTCGCTCACTTTTTCCATTATCTCGTAGGGGCCTTGCCATTTGGCAAGGAATTTACTTTCAACCGTAGGGACAAGTACCAATATCCTATCCCCCGGGGAAAAGGTACGGGTCTTTGCTCCACGGTTGTACACTCTCTGCTGTGCCAACTGCGCTTGGGCCAAATGTTCCTTCACGATGGGCATTACCTGTGCAATTCGATCTTGCATCAGGGCGACATGCTCAATCACACTCCTGTGGGGAGAACTCTCACTTTCCCAAGTTTCCTTGGCAATATCCAACAGCCCTCTTGGGTGTCTCCCATACAGTAACTCAAAGGGGGAGAATCCCGTAGAGGATTGGGGCACCTCCCTAATAGCAAACATCAAATAAGGAAGTAGACAGTCCCAATCCTTTCCATCTCTATCCACCACTTTCTTCAACATTTGTTTTAGGGTTTTGTTGAATCTTTCAACCAGCCCATCGGTTTGGGGGTGATACACAGATGTACGCAATTGCGTCACTTTGAACAATTTACACAGCTCTTTCATAACCCGGGACATAAAGGGTGTACCTTGGTCCGTAAGCAGTTCTTTACAAATACCCACCCGGCTAAAAACAAGAGATAGCTCTTTGGCTATGGTTTTGGCCGAGGTATTTCTGAGAGGGATCGCTTCTGGATAACGGGTGGCATAGTCCATTATAACCAATATGTACTGGTGCCCCCTAGCGGACTTGATTATAGGACCTACCAAATCCATTGCGATTCTCTCAAACGGGACCTCAATGATGGGTAGAGGGACCAGCGGGCTACGGAAATGTGGCATCGGGGCCGACCTCTGACACACAGGGCAGGAGGAACAATAATTTTCTATGTCCTTCATCACCCCAGGCCAATAGAATCTCTGTAATACCCTCTCTCGGGTTTTCTCTGTCCCCAGATGACCTCCAAGAATGTGCCCATGGGCCAACTCCAACACCAACTTCCTGTAAGGTTTGGGCACCACCAGCTGCTCAACGGTTTCTTCTGCCCTTTTTGCCACCCGATACAGTAGGTCCTTCTCTACGCTGAAGTATGGGTAAGTGCAGGTATTATCTGGGTTCACTAACTCGCCATCTATTTCCACTACGTTTTCCCGTGCCTTTATTAGGGCGGGGTCTTTTAACTGTTCTGTGGCAAAATTTTCCCTGTGAACCTCCAGATCAGAAAACTCCACAGACGGTAGGTTTTCGTCTGAGGAGGTGGGCTCCTCTCCAGTTTCTTGAGTCTCCCCTGCCAATACTGACAAGGGAAATTCTGGAGAGTCCTCACCACTCTCAGAGGAGTTCTGGCTATCACATTCCTGGTACATAGGGGCACCAGTGGGGCGCTCAGGATCATCCCACAGTTCCCAGAACTTCGGAAAATCCCTTCCCACAATGGCATCATGCGGTAATTGAGATACTAACCCCACTGGATGAGAGAGGGTACCTTTGGGGGTCTCGAAACACACTGTAGTCACTGGATACTCTCGGGTGTCCCCATGCACACAAATAACAGCTACCTTGCTATTCCCAGAGACCTCTGTTTTAACTAATTCAGCCTTTATCAGGGTCACAAGGCTACCTGAATCCAGTAATACCACAACATTTCTACCATTAATACACATTTTGCATAAATGTTTCTCAGTTCCCCGAATGGCAGTGCATGCGACTGTCGCACACAGCGACTGACGTCTGTCCATCAGAAAGTCACATTGCATGGGTTCCTCCACAACCGGGCAATTTGCTGCAATATGTCCCGCTTGCCGGCAGCGGTAGCAAACGATCCTTCTTGCGGCCTCTTGAGCCGCTGATTTCCCAGGCTGTTCTCGCCAAACTTGGGGTAGAGCTCCCACCCTCTCACTCTCTCCACCCTCACCCCTTGGAATCCTCTTATCCGCCCCTGGGGATGGTCTGGTCTTAGGGTGGAAAGTCCGAGAGTCTCTGGAAGAGGCCGTCAGGTTCTCTGTAGCCAAGTATCTCTCTACACGATCCACAAGTTTACCGGCCGTTTCTGGGTCTCCATGGCTTACCCACTTTTGAATGGCGGTAGGAAGAGCTCTCAAGAAACGATCCATCACAACACGTTCCACAATCTCCGGTGCGGACAAAGTCTCTGGCTGTAGCCACTTCCTGCTCAGGTGAATGAGATCATACATTTGAGACCTGGGGGGTTTTCCAAGCTGGAAAGTCCAGTTATGCACACGCTGAGCCCGGACAGCCAGGGTGACACCCAGCCTTGCCAATATTTCAGCTTTTAGCATCACATAGTCTTTTGCTTGGTCAGGCTCTAGGTCATAGTAAGCCTTCTGCGATTCACCAGTTAACAGAGGAGCCACCAGTCCAGCCCACTGCTCCTCAGGCCACTTTTCTCTTTCAGCAGTCCTTTCAAATGTGGTCAAAAATACCTCTGGATCATCCTCTCCAGTCATTTTTGTCAATAAACGACTCACCCCAAAGGACGCGGTATTAGTGGGACGGCTTTCCTCACTGGTCTGCGGACGTTGCTGCATTACTGCTTCCATTTGTTGTAGTCTCTGCTCTTGCTTCTGTAACAGGTCTATGAAGCGGGCCTCAGATTGCTGCTGGGCTTGTTGATGAGCTTGCTGCTGGGCTGCAAGGCTCCTTTGCAAACCTGCATTTGTCTGCTGTTGATTGGCATTTGCTAGAGCCAGCTGTTTCAGTATCTCCTCCATGCTGGCTTAAAAAAAACTGCCACTGGTTCTCCACCAACTGTGAGGGGGGTTAACTCGGTAGCGGGTGTGTGTGACCCCCTGGTTGGGCTCCCCACACAAAAACAGGGCCAGCAGACGGAGGTTGTGGTTTTCAAAATCAAAAGGTGCGGTTTATTTCTCTATGTACAGTGACAAAAACACAGCAAAGCCAAAAAGAAACAAACAAAATAAATCCTGGTCAGTTTGACCTCTGCCTAAACATACAGGTTTCCTAAACTAACAACTGGGATCAGCCTGGTGCTGTCCTAGTCCCTAAGTCCCTGGTTTAGTAAAAGTCCAAACAAATAGCCACACAGGCTTTGCCTCACCGCACAGGGGTTCACTCTCCCTAGACAGTCCACACAGGTCTGGTTCCAGGCATGAGCTAACATCTAATGAAGCTGGGAGTTTTTATAGAGGCCTTAAACGAACTGACAGGCTTCAGCTGGTCTCATCAACTCCCTGTCTGCACGACGCCCCACACTCTCCCTAGAGGTATGAGTCATTCATGAGCCCACTAGCCTCAGCTGGGCTTCATCAACTCCCTAGTTGTATAAGTCGGCATAAAGCCTGAATCTGGGAGAAATATATCTACCCCCCTGGATGCAACCAGGTGACTTTACCTTCCTGCTGTCACAATATATATATATATTGTGACAGCAGGAAGGTAAAGTCACCTGGTTGCATCCAGGGGGGTAGATATATTTCGCCCAGATTCAGGCTTTACGCCGATTTATACAGCTAGGTGGAGAGTTGTATAAGGCTAGTGGGCTCATGGATGACTCATACCTCTAGGGAGAGGGCTGGGCGTCGTGCAGACAGGAAGTTGATGAGACCAGCTGAAGCTTGTCAGCTCATTTAGGCCTCTATAAGAAAGCCCAGATTCATTAGATGTTGGCTCATGCCTGGAAGCAGACCTGTGTGGACTGTCTAGGGAGAGTGAACCCCTGTGCGGTGAGAGAAAGCCTGTGTGGCTATATTTTGCTTGGACATTTAAAACCAGGGACTAGGACAGCACTAGGCTGATCCCAGTCGTTAGTTAGGAAACCTGTAAGTTTAGTCAGAGGTCAAGTTGACCAGGATTTATTTTGTGTTTGTTTTTTTTGCCTTGCTGTGTTTTTATCACTGTAAATAGAAAATAAACCGCACCTTTTTGATTTTGAAAACCACAACCTCCGTCTGCTGGGCCTGTTTTTGGGTGGGGAGCCCATCCCGGGGGTCACACATACCCGCTGCCGAGCTAGCCCCCTCACAGTTGGTGGAGAACCAGTGGCAGTTTTTTTTTAAGCCAGCATGGAGGAGATACTGAAACAGCTGGCTCTAGCAAATGCCAATCAACAGCAGACAAATGCAGGTTTGCAAAGGAGCCTTGCAGCCCAGCAGCAAGCTCATCAACAGAGCCTTGCAACTTTACAACAGAGTCTGGAGGCTCAGCAACAAGCCCAACAGCAATCTGAGGCCCGCTTCATAGACCTGTTGCAGAAGCAAGAGCAGAGACTACAACAACAGATGGAAGCAGTAATGCAGCAACGTCCGCAGACCGGTGAGGAAAGCCGTCCCACTAATACCGCGTCCTTTGGGGTGAGTCGTTTATTGACAAAAATGACTGGAGAGGATGATCCAGAGGTATTTTTGACCACATTTGAAAGGACCGCTGAAAGAGAAAAGTGGCCTGAGGAGCAGTGGGCTGGACTGGTGGCTCCTCTATTAACGGGTGAATCGCAGAAAGCTTACTATGACCTAGAGCCTGACCAAGCAAAAGACTATGTGATGCTAAAAGCTGAAATATTGGCAAGGCTGGGTGTCACCCTGGCTGTCCGGGCTCAGCGTGTGCATAACTGGACTTTCCAGCTTGGAAAACCCCCCAGGTCTCAAATGTATGATCTCATTCACCTGAGCAGAAAGTGGCTACAGCCAGAGACTTTGTCCGCACCAAAGATTGTGGAACGTGTTGTAATGGATCGGTTTTTGAGAGCTCTTCCTACTGCCATCCAAAAGTGGGTAAGCCATGGAGACCCAGAGACGGCCGATGGTCTTGTGGATCGTGTGGAGAAATACTTGGCTACAGAGAACCTGACGGCCTCTTCCAGAGACACTCGGACTTTCCACCCTAAGACCAGACCATCCCCAGGGGCGGATAAGATGATTCCAAGGGGTAAGGGTGGAGAGAGTGAGAGGGTGGGAGCTCTACCCCAAGTTTGGCGAGAACAGCCTGGGAAATCAGCGGCTCAAGAGGCCGCAAGAAGGATCGTTTGCTACCGCTGCCGGCAAGCGGGACATATTGCAGCAAATTGCCCGGTTTTGGAGGAACCCATGCAGTGTGACTTTCTGACGGGCAGACGTCAGTCGCTGTGTGCGACAGTCGCATGCACTGCCATTCGGGGAACTGAGAAACATTTATGCAAAATGTGTATTAATGGTAGAAATGTTGTGGTATTGCTGGATTCAGGTAGCCTTGTGACCCTGATAAAGGCTGAGTTAGTTAAAACAGAGGTCTCTGGGAATAGCAAGGTAGCCGTTATTTGTGTGCATGGGGACACCCGAGAGTATCCAGTGACTACAGTGTGTATCACCCCCAAACCGATGGGCTGGTTGAAAGATTCAACAAAACCCTAAAACAAATGTTGAAGAAAGTGGTGGATAGGGATGGAAAGGATTGGGACTGTCTACTTCCTTATTTGATGTTTGCTATTAGGGAGGTGCCCCAATCCTCTACGGGATTCTCCCCCTTTGAGTTACTGTATGGGAGACACCCAAGAGGGCTGTTGGATATTGCCAAGGAAACTTGGGAAAGTGAGAGTTCTCCCCACAGGAGTGTGATTGAGCATGTCGCCCTGATGCAAGATCGAATTGCACAGGTAATGCCCATCGTGAAGGAACATTTGGCCCAAGCGCAGTTGGCACAGCAGAGAGTGTACAACCGTGGAGCCAAGACCCGTACCTTTTCCCCGGGGGATAGGATATTGGTACTTGTCCCTACGGTTGAAAGTAAATTCCTTGCCAAATGGCAAGGCCCCTACGAGATAATGGAAAAAGTGAGCGAAGTGAATTACAAGGTCAGACAACCAGGAAGGCGAAAGCCCGAACAGATCTATCACGTTAATCTGTTGAAAGCCTGGAGGGATAGAGAGTCCCTAGTCGCAGACACTTGGTCACCAGCTCAAACTGGTTGCGTGATTCCTGAGGTTGGAATCGCAGCCACCTTGTCACAACCCCAACAACAGGAGGTTAAGGAGTTTGTGCTTCGCAACAAGGAGGTATTCTCTGAGCTGCCGGGACAAACATCTGGGGTAGAGCATGACATTATTACCCCGCCCGGTGAAAGGGTGAAGTTAAAACCCTATCGGATCCCAGAGGCCCGACGGGAGGCAATACGGGAGGAAGTACAGAAAATGCTGAACTTAGGGGTGATAGAGGAGTCCCAAAGTGATTGGTCTAGTCCCATTGTGTTGGTGCCTAAACCGGATGGGAGCTGGCGATTTTGTAACGATTTTCGTCAGTTGAACAAAGTTACAAAATTTGACACCTACCCCATGCCACGTATAGATGAGTTGATCGACCGGCTGGGAACAGCCCGATACATGACGACTCTTGACCTCACAAAAGGGTATTGGCAAATCCCCCTGGCCAAGTCAGCCAAAGAGAAAACCGCATTTGTAACCCCAGACGGGGCGTTCCAATATAAAAGAATGCCGTTCGGGTTACAGAATGCGCCGGCCACATTCCAGCGGAAAATGGACCAGATGCTGAGGCCCCATCGGAAGTATGCTGCGGCTTACCTGGATGACGTAATTGTCCATAGCACAGATTGGGCCTCACATCTGCCAAAAGTGCAAGCAGTCCTGGACTCTGTTCGGGAAGCAGGGTTTACGGCTAACCCCAAGAAGTGTACCATTGGGCAGGAGGAGGCCAAATATCTTGGGTACACCATTGGGAGGGGAGTAATAAAACCCCAACTCAACAAAGTCGAGGCCATCCAGAGTTGGCCACGTCCCAACAGCAAGAAGCAGGTACGAGCCTTTCTGGGAATCGCTGGGTATTATCGGCGATTCATTCCCCACTTTGCTTCTAAGGCTGTGCCCCTAACCAACCTGACGAAGGGGAAAGGGTCGGTCATGATTAAATGGACCCCCGAGGCTGAGGCAGCATTCCAATTCTTGAAACAAGCCTTATGTAGCCAGCCAGTGTTGTACTCACCCGACTTCTCTAAAGACTTTGTCGTACAAAGTGATGCGTCAGATGTGGGGTTAGGAGCAGTATTGTCCCAGGTCTGGAACGGGGAAGAGCACCCAGTCATTTACCTCAGCAGGAAGTTGAAGTCCCATGAGGTAAATTACGCCACCGTTGAAAAGGAGTGTTTAGCGGTGAAGTGGGCTCTAGATTCCCTTCGGTACTACCTGCTAGGTAGGCACTTTGACATGGTTACGGATCACGCTCCGTTAAAGTGGATGGCTCAAAACAAGGAAACAAATAGAAGAGTGAATAGGTGGTTCCTGGCCCTCCAGGAATTCAACTTCACAGTAAAGCATCGCCCTGGCGTTCAAATGGGGAATGTGGATGCTTTGTCTCGAGTACATGAATGCCTGATTGCTGGTGTTCCAACCCCGAGGTTAAAACAAGAGGGGGGGGTATGTGACAGCAGGAAGGTAAAGTCACCTGGTTGCATCCAGGGGGGTAGATATATTTCGCCCAGATTCAGGCTTTACGCCGATTTATACAGCTAGGTGGAGAGTTGTATAAGGCTAGTGGGCTCATGGATGACTCATACCTCTAGGGAGAGGGCTGGGCGTCGTGCAGACAGGAAGTTGATGAGACCAGCTGAAGCTTGTCAGCTCATTTAGGCCTCTATAAGAAAGCCCAGATTCATTAGATGTTGGCTCATGCCTGGAAGCAGACCTGTGTGGACTGTCTAGGGAGAGTGAACCCCTGTGCGGTGAGAGAAAGCCTGTGTGGCTATATTTTGCTTGGACATTTAAAACCAGGGACTAGGACAGCACTAGGCTGATCCCAGTCGTTAGTTAGGAAACCTGTAAGTTTAGTCAGAGGTCAAGTTGACCAGGATTTATTTTGTGTTTGTTTTTTTTGCCTTGCTGTGTTTTTATCACTGTAAATAGAAAATAAACCGCACCTTTTTGATTTTGAAAACCACAACCTCCGTCTGCTGGGCCTGTTTTTGGGTGGGGAGCCCATCCCGGGGGTCACACATACCCGCTGCCGAGCTAGCCCCCTCACAATATATATATATATATATATATATATATATATATATATATTGTGACAGCAGGAAGGTAAAGTCACCTGGTTGCATCCAGGGGGGTAGATATATTTCGCCCAGATTCAGGCTTTACGCCGACTTATACAACTAGGTGGAGAGTTGTATAAGGCTAGTGGGCTCATGGATGACTCATACCTCTAGGGAGAGGGCTGGGCGTCGTGCAGACAGGGAGTTGATGAGACCAGCTGAAGCTTGTCAGCTCATTTAGGCCTCTATAAGAACTCCCAGCTTCATTAGGTGTTTGCTCATGCCTGGAACCAGACCTGTGTGGACTGTCTAGGGAGAGTGAACCCCTGTGCGGTGAGACAAAGCCTGTGTGGCTATTTGCTTGGACATTTAAAACCAGGGACTTAGGGACTAGGACAGCACTAGGCTGATCCCAGTTGTTAGTTAGGAAACCTGTATGTTTAGTCAGAGGTCAACTTGACCAGGATTTATTTTGGTTATGTTTCTTTTGCTTTGCTGTGTTTTGTCACTGTAAATAGAAAATAAACCGCACCTTTTTGATTTTGAAAACCACAACCTCCGTTTGCTGGGCCTGTTTTGTGTGGGGAGCCCATCCCGGGGGTCACACACACCCGCTGCCGAGCTAACCCCCTCACAATATATATAATCTCAATACCTCTGTATTTTAGGGTAGTTCTTAATCCTCTTTTTTTTAAATTATTTTATCCCTTTTATTATTTGTTTTAATATGTATTGATTGTATACTTAATTGGTATGTGTGGGCACACAAATGTATGTCACTGGTAATACCTATATTACGGTGAGTGTGGTTGTTGCTACACACCATCTGAGGGAGCCAGTGATTGGGGATTTCCTATGTGACTATTCATTTGGGTGTAGTTACAAAACACACCACTGGAGGGAGTTAGTAGATTTGTCACCTCCAACAGAGGATGTCAATATAGGTTTACAATGACGGTTTTTAATATACCGTATTTATCGGCGTATAACACGCACTTTTTTCCCCTTAAAATCAGGGGAAAATCGTGGGTGCGTGTTATACGCCGATACTCCGTCGAATTCCCCTGCTGAAGATGAGCGAGAGGAGCGAGCGAAGCCGAAGTACAATCGGCTTTACTCGGCTCCTCTCGCAGTCCCGCCCATCTCTGACTGCGCCGCTGACATAGAGAAAGCCGAGTGTACTTCGGCTAGTCTCGGCTCCTCTCGCAGTCCTGCCTGTGACTGTGAGCAGAGCCGAGTCTAGCCGAAGTACACTCGGCTTTCTCAGTCAGCGGCGCAGTCAGTGGAGATGGGCGGGACTGCGAGAGGAGCCGAGTCTAGCCGAAGTACACTCGGCCCCGCTCGCTCCTCTCCACAGAAATCGGCGCCAAATTTAAAAAAACGCCGGGACTGACACGATCGCAAAGGCACTGGGCAAGGCTGCAGATGGACAGATGGACACTGGGCAAGGCTGCAGATGGACAGATGGACACTGGGCAAGGCTGCAGATGGACAGATGGACACTGGGCAAGGCTGCAGATGGACAGATGGACACTGGGCAAGGCTGCAGATGGACAGATGGACACTGGGCAAGGCTGCAGATGGACAGATGGACACTGGGCAAGGCTGCAGATGGACAGATGGACACTGGGCAAGGCTGCAGATGGACAGATGGACACTGGGCAAGGCTGCAGATGGACAGATGGACACTGGGCAAGGCTGCAGATGGACAGATGGACACTGGGCAAGGCTGCAGATGGACAGATGGACACTGGGCAAGGCTGCAGATGGACACTGGGCAAGGCTGCATGCTGCATTTAAATGTAAGTTTTTTTTTTTTTTTTTCCTTGAATTTCCCTCCTAAAAGTTTTTTTCCTTAAAATTCCCTCCTAAACTTGGGGTGCGTGTTATACGCCGATAAATACGGTTGTTGTTGTTGTATGATTTATGCAGTCCCTTTATGGACTATTAAAGTTGTGTTTGTTTTTATGTATTATATCTAAATGCAAACCTGTAATTGTACAATGCCTGTCAGCGATGATGGTCAGATAATCCCCTTTTGCCGCCATGGCAACAAAGCATGCTACATGTGTATAAATACACTGGTCTTCCTGTCACTGGGCTAAACCCATGACTAAGTCACGTGACGCAACGCGTAGGGGAGGAGCCTAGTCACGCTACCAGCGGTGTTCTACGGAACTGGAAGCAGGAGCTGTGAAGGAGATCGCTCCAACTGAGCTGAATTGTGACGATATGTGCACAACCTTATCTACGGTCACGTGAGTGAGAGCATTGATTGAATTATCATTGCCTGCAGGTCATGCAGCGCTGCGCAATGATTTTTTCTTTTCTTGTCCTCCATGATTCATCTGTTTGTTGAAGCTACCGATCATACTGGTGAAGTCTGAAAACTAGCAGCCGCCTTGATTTGTTGAACAGCTGAAGGAGAGGAACATAGTGAGGAGTATCTACCTGGGCAACATTAGGACTGGATAGTGCTTATGTGTGTTTATAACCTGGGCTCTTCACTAGTAGCCATTAGTCCATATCAGTGAGGTTGATCAATGTGTGGCACTAGAGCACTTTATATTTTGAACTTAGGTTGATTTTTTTATCATACCTGCACTGGTGTTTGCAGGTTGCACATTGTTTGTAGTTTTGTACATATGTTATTGTATAGTGGTTCACTGTATTTCACATAATGTTGATTTAATAGCGCTTCAACATTACACATTTAATTACGGTTTTTAGTTTTGAACACTTTTGAGTGCAGTTTTATCATTTGGGCATCTTATGATTGTTTTGTTTTTCACAATTTCTTGCATAATTTTTGTGCACCATTTTAGCGCTTCAGTACATCATCACACGGCTAACTTTACTGTTGTCGTTTTTTTAACTTAAAAAAAGTTTTTTTTTTTTTTCCCTCAAAGTGCGCTTGTAAGACCGCTGTGCAAATACGGTGTGACAAAGTATTGCAACGACCGCCATTTTATTCTCTAGGGTGTTGGAATAAAAAATATATATATAATGTTTGGGGGTTAACTTCTAAGTAAAGGGAAGGAGATGGGCGGGCAGTGAAATGGGCGGTCTAAATTACCGTCCCGACGAGATCACGCGATTGCGCGGGGGTGGGGGCACGGAGATACAGGTAACCTCAGCTGTGCTGCCCCAGGTCGCTAATTCTAGTCGCATTTGCGACCTGGCGCCCGGGGATTGTCGAGCCCTGTCCTGGTCGCTATTACTTCAGCGCGCAGGATCAGTGAGCTACATGCCCTGTCAATAAGGGAGCTTTATTTATCTTTATTTTCGGATCGAGTGGTTCTAAGAACAGATCCAAAATTTTTGCCTAAGGTAGCATCATCCTCTAATCGGTCCCAAGAGATTGTGCTACCAACTTTCTGTGCAGACCCTTCAGGGGAAAAATAAGCTTTTTTTTCACATGTTGGATATAGGAAGGGCTTTGTTATGCTATCTAAAAATAACAGAGAGCTTCAGACGCACAGATTCCTTATTTATTATTTTTGGAGGCAACAAAAAAGGTTGCCAAGCTTCTAAGGGTACCTTTTAGCTAGATGGTTGAAATTATCCATTGTGGAAGCCTACACTCACGCAGACATGGTGCCACCAGTAGCGATATGTGCACACTCAACAAGAGCGTTTGCAGCCACATGGGCAGAAAGAGCTGGTGCCACCCCTGACCAAATTTGCAGAGCAGCAACGTGGTCAAGCTTTCGCACTTTCGTGCACAATTACAGACTGGACCTCACATCTGGCAGTGACCAGGCTTTTGGCAGAAAGGTCCTACAAGCTGTTGTCCTTCCCTAAGGTGGTAAGTCTCTGTTATCCTCTCAAGGTGCTGTCCTGAAAGACGCCTTGGGAAAATTCAAGTTAGACTTACCGGTAACTTGTTTTCCAGAAGTCTTTCAGGAAAGCAACGACCCGCCCTAAATGTTTGATATACTAGGCTGTGACCAACGTTTGTGTTACAGCCGGAGGTTTTCTCTGATACAACTGAGGTATGTGAGGGAGTTACCTCCCTTTTTAAAGTTTGGAGGAAGAAGGTGTTTCCTGCAGTGGTGGGTGGAGTCACTATCTCTCAAGGTGCTGTCCTGAAAGACTTCTGGAAAACAAGTTACTGGTAAGTCTAACTTGAATTTTCAAGTGTATATGAGTGTGTAAAGCCTGTATCCTTGTCCAAAAAAAATTCCATGTTCCTACAAGCTGGTGTTGTTCGTTTTGGCTATAATATCTGATCTCTGATGTTCAGACTGGAGGAGGTTGTATACTGACGAACGCACTCAAGCGGAGTGCGAAGATGTTCCTTGAGAGGTCCTGCAAAGAAGAATGGGAGAACGTGCCCAAAAATAGGTGTACCGAGCTTGTAGCATCATACTCAAAAAGACTTGAGGCTGTAATTAATTGGGCACCAATTTGGCACAAAGGTGCTTCAACAAAGTATTGAGCAAAGGCTGTGAATACTTGTGTATACTTGCAAAGATTTCCAACAAACTTCTTTCACGTTGTCATTATGAGGTATTGTTTTTGTAGAATTTTTGAGGAAAATAATTAATTGAATCCATTTTGAAATAAGGCTGTAACATAACAAAATGTGGAAAAAGTGAAGCGCTGTGAAAACTTTCCAGGTGCACTGTACTACTGTCAATGACTGGGAAGATGAGATGGAGCAACCCTTTAATACTCAGGAAGTTAAGTATATTCACACTTCTTTTACAGGCGGGCTGTTGAGTAAAAGTGACCCTGTTGACAGTCCCTGCAAGTAGTTATGACTTTATTACATACTAGATATGGGTTGGTGACTCAAAGTATAGAAGCCAGTGACCAAAATGGTCAGCAATAGTAGCCTATGTATTTTTCCCAGTATACTGTAGGTTTCCTCTAAACGTGGATCGTTCCTTCCAAAACACAAAGACTCTGATTTGCTAGAGGAGTTGAGAATATTCACACAGTAATTTGGGAAGGGAGTAGACTCCTCATACGGAGAAAGGCAGCGCCGGGTGGAGCCGGAGGTCCTGACGTCACCACGCTCCCAGCTGGCTGGCTTGAGCCGCGGCTGTGGGAATGTCAGTTTTTACAAACTTTTGCTGTTTAAAACCACTTTTCTGATGTCAGTTACCCAACTATTCGATTAAAGGGTACTTTTTTACCAAAGTTACGGCACCAAGAACTGTTTTTTTTTTTTCTTCCCAATATGGTCCCCTACATCGCTGTGTGAATAAACCTACCTACACTGAGACTGTGAAGGAGATCTATTATCACATAGCCAGCTGACCAGTCGAGTTTGCGATGAAGGCACAGGATAATAAAGGAGGAAGATTTGTGTCTTCACTTCCTAGATCACCACCAAGCCTTAGGGGCTGTTTAGAATTGGACTTCTTTCCCTTTCCAATTGGACTTTGTTGTTTTTTAATGGATTTTTCTTTATATCTATTTTTATTTTAGTATATAATGAAAAATATATCTTTCTTTACATTTTTGCACTGTTTGTAATAGAATTGGTTGCACATCTATTTTTACTTTTTACAGGCAGCAACAATGGCCAGTAAATCCTCCTCCAATGCGATACCGCCAATGAGAGCACCAGAAATCGTAAAGGGGAGAGCTGGATGTGCGGTAATACCGTACATACAGTATACCGTGCTGAGCCAATCGCGGCGCGTGATCTATTCTTTTTATGAATACAAAGCCTGCTGGGATTGGCAGAGGCTGTAACATCAGCCCACACCTCTCTGACTCTCAAAGTCAATCCAAGCAGGCTTTGTATTCATTAATAGAATGCATCATTCGCCTTGATTGGCTCAGCGTGGTATACTGTGTGTAGCCAAAGCTACATACAGTATTGCTGCACATCCAGCGAGCTGACAGATTAGGGGCGCTCGTTTTGGGCCACCTTGGTCCAAACGAACTTAAAGGGGAGTTAGGCCCCATGCACACGAGACGCTGTTATTTGCTGTTAAACGCGCGTTCAGAGGCAGTTGGACACTTTTTTCAACTGCTCCTGAACCCATTCAATGTTATCCTATGTGTCCATGCACACAGTCTCGTTTATTGCCGTTTTTAGGCAGTTGCGTTTAACCTCGTTTTTCCAGAAGCAAAAAAATGGGTTCAGACGCAAAAGTTTTCCACGTTTCAGACGCTAAACGCGGCAAAATGCGGTACCGGCGTTTTGCCGCGATTTCGTTTATTAGCGTTTTTAAAGGTGACCTATTTTTTTACATTAGAAATCTCAAAAATGATGGCAAATGATGAAAAACCATCAAAAAAATATGAAAAAACTGTAATTGCTTGCATTGCACTGTAGACAATCCACAACTTGTGGCAGGTGACGTGGCAAGTGGACAATCCACAACTTGTGGCAGGTGATGTTGCCAGGTGACGTGGCAGGTGGAAATCCACAAATTGTGGCAGGTGACGTGGCCAGGTGACGTGGCAAGTGGACAATCCACAACTTGTGGCCAGGTGACGTGGCCAGGTGACGTGGCCAGGTGACGTGGCAGGTGGACAATCCACAAATTGTGGCAGGTGGAAAGCCACAAATTGTGGCATGTGGCATGTGACGTGGCATGTGACGTGGCATGTGACGTGGCATGTGACGTGGCAAGGTGACGTGGCCAGGTGACGTGGCAGGTGACGTTGCAGGTGACGTGGCAAGTGGACAATCCACAACTTGTGGCATGTGACGTGGCAGGTGGAAATCCACAAATTGTGGCAGGTGACGTGGCCAGGTGATGTGGCCAGGTGACGTGGCAAGTGGACAATGCACAACTTGTGGCCAGGTGACGTGGCAGGTGATGTGGCAAGTGAACATTCCACAACTTGTGGCAGGTGACGTGGCCAGGTGACGTGGCCAGGTGACGTGGCAGGTGATGTGGCCAGGTGATGTGGCAAGTGGACAATCCACAACTTGTGGCAGGTGACATGGCCAGGTGACGTGGCAGGTGACGTGGCAAGTGGACAATTCACAACTTGTGGCAAGTGGACAATGCACAACTTGTGGCAGGTGACGTGGCCAGGTGACGTGGCCAGTGGACAATCCACAACTTGTGGCCAGGTGATGTGGCAGGTGACGTGGCAAGTGGACAATTCACAACTTGTGGCCAGGTGACGTATCAGGTGATGTGGCAAGTGGACAATCGACAGCTTGTGGCAGATGATGTGGCAAGTGATACGCTAAATACAAGTACACTGCTGCTCTCTCAGCTGCTGGTCTCCCAAAATGGCTGAAATGGTTAAATAATAATGTTTTTTGAGCTTAGGGAGGGTCTTATGATGTTTCTTAACTAAACGCCTATAGACGCAAACGCGGTAAAACGCCGCTAAAATCGCGGCAAAACGGGCGTTTTTAAACGCCGGTTTTAGCCTTTAAAAACGTGTGTTCAGCAGAGTTTGCACCGGCGTCTCGTGTGCATGGGGCCTTACAGACTTTTTTTTTATGTTTTTATTAAAAGTCAGCAGCTACAAAAAGTGTTACATATAACCTAAACAATAGATGGATTGAGCGCACTCTGGATTAGGATTTACAAGATAACTAAACATATAAAGGGGCTGACAGGATAGGAATGGGAACTTCAATAGGCTGTATAAAGACACACATTTAAAGTCCATAACAATTAGTCCATGTGTAGAATAGCTTGGAGACTATCCGCAAGGAAGGCTGCCAGCTTGCAGATGGAAGTAATCTGAAATATGACAGGGAGAGGAAAAAAGCAGCGCCTTCTAAGCGTAGTAGTATCAGAGATTTATTAATTTTTTTTTATAATACAGCAGCAAGAGATACACTCACAAACGAGTATAGTATAAGGCTTATCTTAAGTGTTGTCATCCGCTCGACCCGGGAGCTGTGAATCCTGATGTTACAAGCTGAAATCCCACGTAGTTCTTTAAGCTGTTAACGGTGGTAGAAGGAACTTCACTCTCGCGGCCGCGGAGATGGGGAAGAATCCTCACTGGAACACCTACAAAAAGTGTAGCTGCTGGCTTTTAATAAACAGACGCTTACCTGCTCCACTGACCAGCGACGCGGCTGAACGGGGCTTCGCTCCTCTCCCCCTTCTCCGCCGGCGCCTCCATTCCTAATGTGGGCACCCGGCCGTGACAGCTTTCGGCTTCACGGCCGGGCATTCACTGCGCATGTGCGAGCGGCGCTACGCAATCCTGAGTGGACAGGCGATCGCCTGGGACCTGTCACGTGTCCCAGGTGATCGCCTACAGGGAGGCGCCCACCTCACCTTAGGCGATATGACGAGTCGCCTAAGCGGGCCCTGGGCGGAAGGAGAAGTGGGACAGGAAGTCCCACTCCTACTGAAGCCCCCACTGACTCCCCCCAAAAAATTGTGCCATGTAAGGGGGCGAGGAGTGGATTAAGCGGAAGTTCCAATTTTGGGTGGAACTCAGCTTTAAGGTAACCCGCGTATGAGACGACTCCCGATTTTTGGGGAATATTTTGAAGTATAAAAGGTTGTCTTATACGGTAGATGGGAAAGTATATCATATTTGCTTGTGTTAAACTTTTTTTTTTTCTCCATTCACTTCCTGGTTTCTTGCCTAGGCAAATGATGTCATACATCCCAGGAGTCTTCAGGAGGAGAGGAAGGGTTTTCTTGGCTAAGCGCACACTCCTGCATGCATGCCTGAGCTAAGGGCAGATGGATTCCAGAAAGTAAATGCTACATAAATTTGCCCTTACTCAAGATTGCACAGCCAGAAATGCTAGGGGGAGGTGTTTATTTTTTTTAATCAACAAAATGTAAGCATGGGTGGTGGAAGTTTGCTTTGAATATTAATGTATTAGTGTTTTTGCTCAATTGCAGTGAAGATCCGCTTTAAGATTCTCAACTCCTTAGTGCTTGTCGTGGTTTATTTTTTATTTTTTTACTATTGCTGTAGAAAAGCTGGTAAATGTTATTTAATTTGAAGCTGCCCTACATATAATTTCTACAGGGAGAAGAGAACGGAAATTCAGAGGTAAATAATGGAACTCTTTTATTTCAAAGAACTCTTTATGAACCATTAAAATACATTAATTAGCTGGGAAAGATCCCTGTAACTTATTTAGTGCTTCTAAATCACAAATCTCGCAGTTGTAACTTAATATCCACTGTAATATTTCAGGTGCTTTAAAACAGGTGGAGAGCTCTTATTGGGACCAGCTATTATTTCCAAGCAATTACCGAATATAACGTAATCTTTTCCACTGCCTTCGTTGCAAACCTTAATCATTTAAATTTCAACTGTAGCCATAAATGTAAAAATTATAATATGCAATGCTTACAGAAATTATTGCAGCAGAATGGCTGTCATGCCTGTGATTTGCGACATATAGCAAGAAAAGTTTTTAAAAATAGATGTATGTATTTTTAATAGGAAAATATCCTTTAGCCATCAAATAATTTAATCATGCTCGTTTGTCATGTTTATTAAAATGTGTTTTTATGTGCTTGGCAAAAAACTCAAGCTGCATTTAAATTTTTAAATTGTACATATATTTATTGATATGATCTTTTCCAGCTCATCCACATATCCAACAGATTCAGAAAGGTGTATGGTGGGGGGGGAATAGTTTCTTCTCTTGCCTACCTTTTTGCTGCTAGGCATGTGTAGCACTTATGGATAATATACAGGGAGATGCAACATATCAATGCTTATCCAGAGTTGCCATTCGTGAAATGAAACACATGCCATGCTGAGTGAGGCTGATACAGGGAATGGTATTATATTGACAAGATTACTTTACTTGTATCGCTTTCTTAGGCCCTTAATAAACACATTGGTGCTTTGTTCTGTTTTGACTTGTTCAAGCTAGTGTAGTCGCTCTCAGCATGCAATGGTGTCCTTCAAACTTCATTCAACTTTCTAGAAGCCCTCACAACATCCCTGTGTATACAGTATAATTTAGTCAGATAAATATAAAAATGTTGTACATGAATAATATATAGTCTGTTATCCAGCCAGCAGAATTAATGGCAAAATGCTTGAAGGAGAATTTTGGGGTATAGAAAAATAACTAACCTTCATACTCGCCTCTGCACCACTGTGATGCTTCAGTTGTCCTGCATAGGTTCTAAAGGCAGAGCACTGAGTCATCATATGACCGCCGTTTTCTCAACTCTGTGTTCTTGGAGTGGACTCTGCTTGCTCCAGCCACACACACAGAGAATGGCCAGCTGTCAATCATGCAGTTGGGTGGATCCTGACATTATTCTCAGGACCCTTCCAGAGCCTAAGGGCTCTTTCACACGGAGGTCCGTTCAGGTCCGCCTGTCAGTTTTTTAGGCGGACCTGAAACGGATCCTCCATGCACCCCTATGGAAGCACGGATGTCAGCGGTGACATGTCCGCTGACATCCGCTCCGAAAAAGTGTGACGGAGGAAAATCCTATTTTTCCTTCCGTCTGCGGAGCGGATCGGATGACAACGGACTCTACGGTCTGTCGTCATCCGATTCCCCATAGGGGAGAGCGGCGCTCTGACCGGGCGGTCCCTGCACAGTGTGCGGGGACCGCCCAGTCATCCGTCGGCTCAGCGGGGATCAACGGAGCGATCCCTGCTGAGCAAGCGGAGCTTCACAGGGCGGATCTTCACGGATCCGCCCCGTGTGAAAGAGGCCTAAAGTGGCTCTGTGACCACCGCTGATTAGCAGGCAATAGCCCACTATTAGCTGGCTCTGGGTCAGAGGAGAGCAGTGTTCTTCTGTGACCCAAAAGAGAAATATGGCCATCTGTCGCAAGTAAAAACCGGGTACAGGGAAATGGTGCTTATATGTCTATTTAAAATTCTCCTTCAGCTCTAGTAGAAAAGACCTGCAAAGAAGGACTGTTGCACTGTGACAATAGTGGTGTCTGTGTAGCAATCCAATCGGACCTACAGAGCTCCGGTTAGTAACGTTAAAAATAAAATTGCTAGGAGGGTTTTTTATTTATTTTTTTGGACATAGAAGAATTTGCATGCGTGTTCTGGCATTCTTGGCATTGGTAAGAGCCTCATTGGATACACCCAATGTCCGAGATATAAAGAATATCTGGATCATGAAATATGCAAGCGTTGGGTCAGAGGAAACTGGAGGGGAGTACCCTTGGAGGTAAATCTACCATAATGTACAAGTATGCTGTGCATACATGCACACTATGGCAAGGGCTCCCTCCACCTAGCAGCTAATGTTTTGCTTTCGAACACTCGGCTATTGTGCAGGATCTCGCAATCAGAAATTTTCTGAAATTAATGTAACATTAATGGCATGATTTTGCTTAAGGGCTCATTCACACCGTATGTGCAGAAAAACAGATGGAAACTGGCATGCAGATTTCACTTGCAGAGACATCAGTTTTTATGCGCTGAGTTTTATACACATTGAAGATTCCTGCGCAGAAAACAACTGCACGTGATACTAGTGTTGTGGTGTGAACAGAGCACATAGAGAACAATTGATTTAGTTGTGCCCTTGCAGAACTTGTGCAGAAAAACTGATATCTCCTCGCACTGATGTGAAGAAGGCCTTAATGTCCCCTTAGAAACTTAACTTTGCCTGACTAAAAAAACAACATTTAAAGCTTATTGTAGAATGTCATGTGGACAGACTCTAATAATTTTTTTTTCCCCTATAGGTTTCATCCTCATAACTTCATCCAGAGGATGGCCTCTGCAGATGTGGATGATTCACCAACACACGATGATGGATCTGACAGTGCACAGCTTTCTGAAAATGAGTCAAAACCAAGAACCAGGACGTCCCTTCTGGACAGCACTGAGGAGTTTGAGATAATTGACAGCACTGGAGAAGATGATGACCTCAGTGATCTTCCACTATTGGAAACTGTTGAGGGCCAAGAAAATGGGAAAACGCAGAATGAAGAAATAGAGGAAAAGTCCACTGATGCATTTCAAAACGAACAAGAAGACTGGATAGATCTTTTAGGTAAGTTGATTCCTATTCATCCCCTGTAATTTATTAAGTTATACTTTCCTATTCAACCCAGGTCTGTACAGCTGTGTCTGGGTCTATTTCCATCAAAGATCACAGAATGGGAAAATGCTAATTGGAAATAATGAGGAACAGTTACCTTATTGGATTCCACTCGCTATTTTTGTTACCGCACGGTAGAAAATATTTATCTAATATATTGTTTTCATGCTGTTTTTCCTAACGCATTGACGTAGGCAACAATTGCAAATTGCACTGGCATAACTATCCTACAGCAGGGGTCAGCAATTTTTTTTACACAGTGTGATTTTTACAAGCGTTAGATAAGACAATCAGCATGCTAGTGAACAATGGCACACCCTTTTTTAAATTTTTTTAAAATTTTTGCACTCAGATGTACTGGTAATGGAAAAATTAGGCCTCTTACACACAGCAGCTTGCAAAAGCTCAGTACAGCTTTTTTTTTTTTAACTAAGCATTCATTGTAATGTGCCTATGCACATATGTTTTTAAACAGGCGCTGTGCATTGGTTAGTAAAAAAAAAAAAAAAGGAAAAATCAGCATTTTCGGTCAGTAATTTAATTTACGACTCATGCGCACAAATACGCACGAGTGTGTGCAAATGTCCATTTGCATATTGTACAGAACGATAACGCGAGAATAAATTTCCGTGAAAGTTTGTGAACACATACTTTTAAATACAGAGGAACCTCGGCTTGCGAGTAACGCGGTTAACGAGCGTTTCGCAATACGAGCACTGTAGTTTGAAAAATCCTAACTCGGTTTGCGAGTGGTGCCTCGCAAAACTAGCAGTATTCAGGCCAAAGCGGTGTGCAGTACAACGTTTGGCCTGAGGTTGGGGGGTGCCGGAGCCGACTGGTGCCGTTCGGAAATGCTCAGAAACACTCCATTGCCGAGGTCAGCCGAGCTGTCCTCGGGCCTTTCCGGCTGTTTCCGAGGCTCTCTGTCGCCCCCCCACCTCTGGCCACATGTGATATTGCATGCCATTTGAAGTCACTGTAGAAAAAATTATTTTCGTTTCCATTGACTTCAATGGGTAAACTCGCTTTGATATGTGAGTACTTTGGATTACGAGCATTCTCCTGGAACGGATTATGCTCATAATCCGAGGTTCCCCTGTGCTTTTAAATGTAAATACACGCAAATCCATACAAAAAACACCTGAAATGACATCTGAAAAAGTAGATGCTCAAACAGGAGTATTATGTGCAAGGGGCCTTAAACACATTCGTTATGTTTTTGTTTTTTTACTCCTGATTATATTCAGACCTCACATCAGGCCCGCGTCCTGCACTCGGTTTAGGCTAGGTTCACACTATTGCCACATGCGGCTCACAGCAGGGATCCGGTGCGTCCCTGTTCACCGTTTTCAAGTCTGACTTCAGCCTGACTTTTTGGGCTGAAACGGACCAAAAGATGCACAGGACCCTTGTGCAAATTCACACCGGATCCTCAACGGAGGTGTGTGAACCGGCTCCATAGAGAGTCGGTCACAATCTCCTCCTACCATGCGAATTGGATGCCGGAAATCAGCATTCATTTCACATAGGTGTGAACCCAGCCTTTAACAAGAGTAGTTAGTATAGATGTGCAAATGTTTGTTTTTATTTCCACATACCAATGTGTTTTGCTGCTGGTTGCAAATCACTTTAATTAACATCAGGGAAGATGGGTAGGCCCGCGAGTCGGGTCTTGTACTTGACACTCTGGTGTGTTGCCCAAAGCAACCAGATATTTTCCTCCCATCTCCTCTGCATCCCTTGTCCACCATTGCTCACCTTTGCACTCCTTGCATTTCTCTTCCACTATTGTAGCCTCCTCAGACCCTTTCCACCACTGCACCCATTACACACCTCTTTCGCCGCTGTACCCTCTGCACACTACTGCAACCACTCTACCTCTCACACATCTGTTGCATAATTGCAAAGTCCCACATACCTGTTCAACCATCACTGCAATATCAATACACTTGTACCACTACACAGTTGGCATTCCTGTTCATCCACTTGCAGGTGGTTGCAGCCTCAGGGCACTTTGCTACCGATGCCTTCTGGAAGGATGTGTCATCAGTGCAGAGATGGCAACAGGTGCCACTGATTATAGCATCATGTGCCTTTTTTGGCATGTGTACCAAGGGTTGCTGACCCCCTGATCTACAGTATATACTGCCACACAGGGAGCAACTTTAATTGATTTCTGGGCTCTTTATCTGATTGCTAGTTACCTGTCTAACTTTTAACCCAATGGTTTGAATGCTCTTCAAGGGTGCCGATCAGGAGTATATATCTGTGCTCTGTTTATTAGCTGCATATGTCTTCCAAGTCATTAGGGATGATTACTGAAGGAGTTGAGCATCTTCAAATAAGTGTGTGTGTGTGTGTGTGTGTGTGTGTGTGTGTGTGTGTGTGTGTGTATAAAATATATACATTTGAAACCTTCACTGCTCTTTTTCTTTCTGTATTGTCTGAAAAAGTTTACCTCCATCTTTAATTGGTAATTAAGTGAGGCCTTTAAGGGACCACACTTCGAAAGTCATCGGGGATTGAAACCCAAGTAGGAAGGCAGGATTGTGGATAAAGGACATGAGGGGTTTGGTAGGAGATTGGAAAATTGCTGAAAAATTTAACTGCATCTCAGCAGTAATTGAGTTGGTAAGAAGATGTCTGTACGAAGGGTTGAGCCAGAATAAGCTATGCGTTCATAAAGGATCTTACTCCATAACATCTAGCTCAACCCACAGGGAGTCTCGCATGAAGCATGTAATTTTTGGGATCTGGGCAACTTGAGTGGCCTGGAAATAACTTAAAGTATGGTAGACATGGCAGCACAAGTCTAATTATTGGATCAGAGCAAGTTGAGTTTTTCATAGGAAAGCAGATAGGCTGGCAGGAACACCAGGGATTTCGCACAAAGGAAGCAATAAAAAGATAACAGGATACTTTCTCATACAAGTACATGGTACAGCAGGCACATATCAGGAATATGAAACATTGGGGTAACATGTTCTTTAAAGGCATTGGTTAAAGGCATTCTCCTGTAAAGTTCTTGTAGTAGGTTGCCAGGTAAGTATCTGGGCTAGGTTTGTTGTTAGATTTTGGTTGCTTAATAGCTTGTAGTGTTTCCTCTTTTTGTAATGGGTAAGTCTAAGGAAGTTCTATCAGGTAGGTATAGAGGGAGGAAATGGAAATGGTAGAGAACAAGTAGCCGGCTGAGTCAGAGGAAAATAAATCTGGGGTTGAATAGAGTTTTTATAGATGGGAGTGAAACGCCATTAATATTTTAACAGGGTTACATGTGAGGCCCTTATTGCCAATCCTTAGAGGAGTTTTAAACCCTCGTGTTTTTTCAACTTAATGCATCCTATGCATTAAGGTGCAAACTTCTGGCCGTGACCGGCCCCTCAGTCCCCCCTGTTTTACCTGATCCCCCTTCATTCACTCGGCGGACAGCGCAGTCCCTCTCTGCACGGGGTCCCGGCTCTTGATTGGATAGATTGATAGCAGCGCAGCCATTGGCTGCCACTGCTGTCAATCAAATCCAATGACGTGGGGGGAGGGGCCGAGTTAGGCATTCGTGTATATGGACGCAAATGCTGGACTCGAGCGCGCCCGCAAGGTATCCCCCCCCCACCCCCCCCCCCGTGAGAGCGCTTCTCCTAGGGGGTTATCTGATAAATGGAGGAGCCACGAGAGATCCCAGAAGTCGAAGATCGGGGCCACTCTGTGCAAAACACGCTGCACAGTGGAGGGAAGTATGACCTGTTTATTTAAAAAACTGAAGCCTTACAATCACTTTAAACGGATAGATTTTTATTCAGAGTCAGGTTGTCTGTCTGTGGGCCAATAGGGCATCTTGTTTTATTCCCTTTCCTGTAAAAAAGTGTATTTCTCTTATCGTCCATGGACTGACACAGCTGGATACTGTAAACGCGTGGGTATATGTCCCTGCTCGCAGGAGAAGATCTAGGCAGAATGTTAGATGTTAGAAACATTCTAGAACAAACCAGAGCTGAACAGCCCCGCCCAGGGGGGCGGTCCCTGCGGACATTACCCTCCCACCTGCAGTCAGCAGACCTCATTTTTTTTTCTGCCTAGCAGAAGGAGAAGACGCGGCTCTCTCAGGAGCCAGTCTCCTGGAAGAATTTACTTTTAAATTTTATTCCTTTGGGAATTTTATTTTATTTTTGAGACCTTCAATCAACTGTCGGCTGGGCAACAGGTTGGGTACACTGGGATCCTCGTAGTCTTCCCTGTCCGACCATCGAGCGTGCTGATCCTCGCCTTGTGTGCGTGAGATTCAGTTCACGACATGCCCCATGACTCCAGGGGTGGCTGGGTTGCTTTTAGCTCCTGCGGTCCTCTCAAGATTGAACAGTACCTACTGTATCTTTCGCGGTGGACCGGGCCGACAGCTACGCAGTACGACTCTGTGATAGGTCTGTCTGAAACAAGCCAGTGGGTCCCTCTAGGGATGGGTAAGTAGTCTCTCCTGCTGCAAGGTGAGTACATACTGGCTGTGTTTCTGTGTGTGGGGGGTTCTCCCTGTCTCCCCCTGTTATGCTGCTCTCTGCACCCTGTACTGGTGTTGTGCTGTGGGGTGCTTGGGGGTCACTCTGGCCTGGCTGGGCGCTCATGTCTGCAGTTTTTTCTGGTGTGTGAGGTGATTATTGCGTGCGCCGTTAGCGCGCGCATTTGCGGGAGCTTTGAATTTCGCGCTCGGCGGCCATCTTGGCGTTCAATGGTGCAGTTGTAGCTGCGGCCGGCGCCCATTTTCTTGTGGCCGCCGTGCATTTGTTTTCGATTCTAGCGGCGGCGCGAATCCCCTCACAATTTCCTCACAGACTGAGCGGTCCTTAAGGGTTGGTGGGTCCTCCGGGTATCCCCGCCTCAGCGTAGCCAGTGGGTGGACTGTATAGTGTATAAGGTCTCAGAGGGTGGCGTTATGTTGTCTGATACACCTGCTCTCCACACTTGCCTGGGGCAACTGGCAGTGCTGCACAGTTAAACATGTTCATATGTTTCCTGCACCTGCGGACCTTATGGACCAGTTGTCAGCAGTCCTGGAATCATTCCTTGTCAGAATGGAAGCGGCGTGTGAGCAAAAGGAGCTAAAGCCCCCTCCCCCCACAAAAATCTTTAGTGAAGGAGTGCTCGGAGTCAGATATGGGCCTAGCTATTGGGCTCAGGACCCTAGCTCTGAATATTTATTTAATATTTATGAACAGGACATTCCCTTGTGAGGAAGACTTGAGTTCTGTGTCAGTGAATGACAGGGCGCTAGTAAGTGATCTCATTGATGGTGTGAGGAACACTCTCAAGCTGGAATTGCTGTGACAAGCTTTTTTTTACACAGCTTCCTCACTGTTTTCCACACACGCTGCCTCAGAGCAGCATGGATGATGCATGGTGGGGGGGAGGACTTTATTAATTTATGTCTCTAGTCCCTGTGAGCCTTCTGTGTGATATCCTGAGGCAACATTTCCTGGGGAACGCTTGAGCTCTGACAGACTCACGGTCTGAGGATCAGAGGTTACCTGTTACCTGCATGCTGCTTCGGCAGCACAGTCAAGCAGGTTGGAATGATACAGAGAAGATTATGCGCCTCTGCGCCATAATTTAAACTCATCCTATACTTCTACACTGCATACATTCACAGTGTATGTATGTGTTATTGGTCTCTGTGTCTGCGTGAGTGTTCCCCCCACGTTCCAATGCTGTGTTTCAGTGCCATGCATGATATAAACGTACAAAATATGTTTATGCACGACTCCAGATACATTCACAGTATATGTATGTATTATACTCTCTGGGTCGCCGGGGGCTCTGGTGTTCTCCCGCGCTCTCATGGTATGTGCGCTTCGGCTCTCCGCACAGTATAGACATGTTCAATATGTTTATTGCACATACTATACATGTTAACAGTATGTGTATACTGTTTGCGTGGGGTTCCTCTGGGTACTCCGGTTTCCCCCCCACACTCCAATGGAAATGCACAGCATAAACATGTGCAATATGTTGATTCACATGCTATCATTCCTATATCTGTGTGCTGTCTGCGTGGTTCTTCCGGGTGTTCTGGTTTCCTCCCACGCGCTGACGGTATGTGCGCCTTTTGGCCTCCTGCACAGTTAAACATGTTCAATGTTTATCACGCATGCTATAATACCTACACGGTATGTGTAGGCAGTCTGTGTGGTTTTCCTCCGGGTACTCCGGTTCCCTCCCACACTCCATTGGTATGGGCGCTTCGGCGCTATGCACAGTCTAAATTTGTGCGATTGGATATCCACATACTAACATACCTGGGTTTCCGCCCATGCTACATGACATGCATGTCTTTGGTGCAATACACGGTGTAAACATACACATTATGTTTATACACTACACTAAATACTGTGACAGCAGGAAGGTAAAGTCACCTGGTTGCATCCAGGGGGGTAGATATATTTCGCCCAGATTCAGGCTTTACGCCGATTTGTACAACTAGGTGGAGAGTTGTATAAGGCTAGTGTGCTCATGGATGACTCATACCTCTAGGGAGAGGGCTGGGCGTCGTGCAGACAGGGAGTTGATGAGACCAGCTGAACCTTGTCAGCTCATTTAGGCCTCTATAAGAAAGCCCAGATTCATTAGATGTTAGCTCATGCCTGGAAGCAGACCTGTGTGGACTGTCTAGGGAGAGTGAACCCCTGTGCGGTGAGAGAAAGCCTGTGTGGCTATATTTTGCTTGGACATTTAAAACCAGGGACTAGGACAGCACTAGGCTGATCCCAGTCGTTAGTTAGGAAACCTGTAAGTTTAGTTAGAGGTCAAGTTGACCAGGATTTATTTTGTGTTTGTTTTTTTTGCCTTGCTGTGTTTTTGTCACTGTAAATAGAAAATAAACCGCACCTTTTTGATTTTGAAAACCACAACCTCCGTCTGCTGGGCCTGTTTTGGGTGGGGAGCCCATCCCGGGGGTCACACATACCCGCTGCCGAGCTAGCCCCCCCTCACAATACATTCACAGTAGTTGTAGGTATTGCATTCTCTGAGTATGCGTGGGGTACTTCGGTTCCTCCCACGCGCCAACGGTGTGCGCGCCTTCGGTGCTATGCACACATGAGCTTGTGCAAAATGTTTAGCACACACACTAGAATACCTACACGGTATGCGTATGCAGTCTGCATGGGTTTCATCCGGGTGCTCAGGTTTCTCCCCTGCGTTCCAATGTTGTGCGCATTCTCCGCGCTATGCACAGTATAAACATGTGCAATTTGTTTATTCACAGGCTAACATACCTACACGATTGTGTACGCAATCTGCGTGGCTGGTTTACGTCCAAGCCCCGATAATGTGCGCGCCTTCGTTACTGGCATAGTATATACGTGTTTAATAGGTTTATCCACACATACTAAACTACATACGCCGTATGTGGTGGTATTATGCTCTGTGGCTGGGTGGGTTTCCTCCCACACTCTATTTGCGCGTTTGACGCAGTACATAGTATAAACTATGTGTTTGTACAATCAGCACTTATCCATGGGTAGCTGCTGGATGGAGTATTGTAACAAGGATCCCTGGTTTCAGGGGTATCGCTTTCCACCTGCTTTCAGTGGTGATTAGAAGCGCTGGCTTGGACTGTGTTCGCCAGGCTGAGGTTAGCGTTACGCCCGTTAGTGGCTGCGTCTCTGGCGTTTTTTGTAGCTCAATGACTGGGCAAAAGCCTCTGCTTCATCCATCAGTCGTCTAGCAGGTGCACTGCAACTGCTTTAGCCTTTAGGGTCTCTGTGCCCGGGGTGGGTTTGCGCCACCTGTGGAGGCTGAGGTACTAGTCCTCTGACCGAGTTTCTAGGGAAGTTCCGTCAAGTTGCCTTTTATTGGCCAACAGTTGAGGCACCCTGTGCACCGGGGCCCTCCCTTCTCCGATACTTTGCGGAGTCTTTTTGGGATTTTCATACATCTCGCTGCAAGACGGTCCTGTCGGCCGTGTGCATTGCAGGGGAAGGGTCCTTGCATCCGGAGGAGTTTACACCTCCTTTACCGGAGGTGGGGCACCGGAAGTGGACCTTATGGCCTCTCGACTCACTCGCAAGGTGGCAAGATCGTGGTCAGGTCCAGGGACGCCTGGGCGGACGCGTCAGATGCGTTGGAAGCCCGTGGGGGCAGTATCGCCTGATATATGCTTACCCTCTGCTACTGTTGTTGCCTTGCCGGCTTCGCAGAGTAGGGGCGGAGGTCATTCCAGTGCTCCGGAATGGCGACATTGGTACGCTGATCTTCTTTGGCTAGTCGCAGACGTTCCTGGTGACTGCCTATTGGGGTGGACCTTCTGTCTCTTGATCCCATACTTCATCCTGCTTTACAGTCCTTGGCTTTAATGGCATGGCTGTTTTAAAGCCAGGTGCTGAAGGACCGAGTTCTCTCATTTTCGGTCATCTCTTCTATGTTGTTGACACGGGAATCTTCCTCCAGAAAGATATCTCACCGTAACTGGAAGGCTTACATCGCTATGTGCGGGGAACTTGAGTGGCGTCCTCGGATGTATTCCGTTCCCAGGGCCATTCCTTGATTAGCACCTTTTGTGCAGGGGGTTCACCATGTGATTTCCCCCCCCCCCCCCTGTCAGGCCTCCTCTCCCTACTTGGGATCTGAATTTGATGCATCTTGGTTCTCCAAGAACATCCCATTGAGAATATCAGAGAGATTCCCCTCTTGACCTTGTCCCGGAATTTGGCCTTCTTAGTGGCCATTGCTTCGGTTAGACGGGTGTCTGAGTTGGCGGCCTTGTCCGGCAAGTCGCCTTACTTGGTCCTCCATAAGGATATGGCGGTGTTGTGCCCACGACCGTCCTTCTTTTCTAAGGATGGTCTCGGCCCTTCACCTTAAGAAGGACATTGTTCTTCCGTCCTTGTGTCCTCACCCATCGCATCCCTGAGAGTTTGCGCTTCATACATTAAGATGGGTACAAGCCTTACGGGTGTACCTGTCTGCTACTGTTTCCATTCGGAAATCTGTGTCTGGTCCAAAACAGGGCCGAGCGGTGTCGTCTGCCACCATCTCTAGGTGGATCAGGCAGACCGTCATAAAGGCCTATGCCCTTAAAGGGCGGGCGCCTCCCTTTCCGGTTGCGGCGCATTCCACCAAGGCAATTGGAGCTTCCTGGGCCTTCCGACATCAAGCGTCGGTTGCACAAGTGTGCAAGGCGAAGACCGTTCATACCTTTTCAAGATTTTATAAGGTTGATGTTGCTGCATCTTCGGATGCTCCCTTCGGCCGCAAAGCATTGCAGGCCGCTGTTTAATGTTGCAACTCCTCCGTTCAGGAGCTCTGCTTGTTTGGAGTGAAGTTTTGGTTGTTCCTTTACTACTGCTCCCACCCTTCTGATACTGCTTTGGGACGTGCCACGCGTTTACAGTATCCAGCTGTGTCAGTCCATGGACGATAAGAGAAAATAGGATTTTTGTACTCCACCGTAAAATCCATTTCTCTGACGTCCATGGACTGACACAGCACCCACCCTTCCTTTTAAGGTTTGTACCGCTTTGTTATGAACTGAGGTCTGCTGACTGCAGGTTGGGAGGGTAATGTCCGGAGGGACCGCCCCCCTGGGTGGTGCTGTTCAGCTCTGGTTTGTTCTAGAATGTTTCTAACATATAACATTCTGCCTAGATCTTCTCCTGCGAGCAGGGACATATACCCACGCGTTTACAGTATCCAGCTGTGTCAGTCCATGGATGTCAGAGAAATGGATTTTACGGTGGAGTACAAAAATCCTATTTTTGCTCATCTGAGTCAAGCCATAGATTATACAATTTTCTTCCCTTCCACCACGGGTGGAAAGAATTGCTTGACTCCCTCATCAATATTGAATACCCCCTACAATGCTATTGTGTTCTGCCAGCAGGGATCTTTCCCTGCTGGCAGAACACAATGATCACTTCTAGCTGGTATAGCCAGCAGCACTGATTTTGAATGCAAAAAAACAGGCTGTTGTACTGAAATCGATTGATGGATTGACTTCAGTTCAACCAGCCAGATGAATAAATTTGATCCATCTATGGCCGGCTTATCTATTTTTTGTTCCATCTGTCAACAAAGCATGAGGTTTGAGGAATGAAAAGGCCCAATGATTGGAAAGCGGAAGGATAAGATTGGAAGGTCAAAGATTTTCAAGGCCATTGGCTCCTGTCAATTAAAGGGGGTAGGAGGCTGAGCCTCACTGTCTCTGTATATAGGCACAGGTAGCATGGCTGGGCATTACAATTGCTTTAAAAGTGGTGTGCTAGGCCTGGCAGTGACAGTGTTGGAATCTGTCCTGTATTGTATTCCAAGAAAGGGATTTTACAGGCAAGTCAAAAATACTTATTTTGCAGCATCAGATGGCAACTGATGCACATTGCTATCTAGAGTTGCAATGTCCAGCCACTGCACAATACAATATTTGTGGCTCTTATGTAACAAATGCACTTGAAGTTTGTAGAACCTACCTTGCCTTTTGCCTCTTGTATTGCAACCTAACCAAGCTGCTTTTGTATACTGTTGTGATGTTAGCCAATTTCTACCAAATGCATACTGGAAGTCAACATTTTGGGAATAATTAGGGATCTGGGATGTGGGAGGGGGGGGTTCAGGGAATGTGGGGTTATAGTATAATATAATATTTTTAATTTTTTTGTGCATTCTTCTCTTTTGACATAGGCATGCAGTGTATTACAGCGAAAAAGACAGTCACAAACTATACTTGTAAACTGTTATGCCACTGAACAATCGTAGGAGGTTTGAAGGCTTTTTTTTAAATTTGTTTATTAGAGTAAACTTTTTAATATAGCTTTTAGGTGTTTTGTCAGTTCAGGCCTATTACTGTTTGATAAGGGAAAAAAAAAAAACCAGCGTCACAACCTAAACTGCCCTAAAAATCCTCCCAATCTTTGTTTTTAAAGTGGACGTATACTATAAGATGGCCACAGACTAGTAAACGGTATTGCCCAAAAGCTTCTTGCTGCTGCACTTTTTTTCAGTACAGATGTACCATGTCTTGTCTGTCTAGGGTAGCCATCTACTGGTGAAAGACAAAGAAATTCATAAATCCCCCTATCCCTGTTTAAACTGCGTGGATGCAGGATTCATCTCTGTCCGATTTTGTATGTTAACAACCACTGCTCCCATAGCTGTCAGAGTACCCAAACAGTGACTACATCTGATTGACTAAAATCATTGTTCAGCTGAGAATTTTCTGCCCAGCTCCTTAGATTTCAGTTTGAAACTTGTCAAGCCAAGTTGTGCTGACAGGGCATCCCTGACTCAAATTTTGAACAATTCAGCAGGAATTGGCCAAAATGTGAGCCATTTATGGTCAGTATAATACTGCCCTTTTTGATGGTGATTTCATACATTAACTAACAAAAGCTGTAGCAAGGTTTGAAAAAAACGGGAAGAATGGTCTTACATGAGCTATTGGAAATAGAATGCTTGGGCATTGGTTTTGATTTTTTAATTTGTAATCGCATTTAAAGTGAAATTCCAGTTTAAAACGAATCTTAACTCCTTCACGCCAGCGCCTCCCAGTCCTTGAAAAGGTTTCGGATGCCGGGAGGTGGGGCGGAGTTTCTGGTAATGTGACCGCCGTGATTGGCTGTCACAGCGGTCACATGACTGGATTGTAAGTAGCAATCTGGAGCTTTGTTACCCGCCAGCACGTGCTTGCGACACTTCTCTATTTACATTCAGGTATGCATATATACAGCCGCTTGTCATTAAGGCCCACGCGCCAAGAGGCTGCATATGTGAGTTCGACCTGTGTGAAGAGGTTAAAGCGGTATTAAACCCAAAAGCAAACCTTTATTGCAGTTTACCAGTTCTTAGATTGTTTGCATGCATTAACTGTGTCCGGACCGCCCACTGCACATATACTGTGGAAGGGTGGCCTGGCTGTGCGAAACAACGTACTTGAGCCTTGTTTCCTCTTCCTGGGTCTGGGGCACGCGCAAAGCTAATTGATGGGTCCGGCCACCTGCGACCGTTCATGGGTGAGGCAGAAAGCCTATGTAAACAAGGCAGACCATCCTTCTGTCAGAGGAAGAGAGGGAGCCCTGTGATACCTGCTAATCAGGAACACGGATGTCTTTCTCCAGTCAGTCCACCCCCCCCCCCCCACAGTTAGAAAGCATTACCTAGGAGCACACTTAACCATTTGATCGCCCCTGATGTTAACCCCTTCCCTGCCAGTGTTAATTATACAGTGACAGTGAATTTGTTTTAGCACTGATCACTGTATTGGTGTCACTTAGTGTCCGATTTGTCGGCTGCAATGTTGCAGTCCTGCTAAAAATTGCTGATCGCCGCCATTACTAGTATATTCGCTAATTGGGATTTATTTAGCAAAAATATGTAGCAGAATATATTGGCCTAAATTTGATGAAATTTGATTTTTTTTATTTACATATTTTTGTTGGGTGTATTTTATAGCAGACAGTAAAAAAAAAGTTCCCCAAAATTCTCGCTTTTTTTTTGTTTATAGCGCACAAAATAAAAACCAGAGGGGATCAAATGGCACCTGACGAGAGCTCTATTTGTGGGGGAAAATAGGCAAGTATAGACATCTGTCCTCTACACAGGCTAGTTAGTATAGGACTTAGAATGGAAGTGGGAGTGTTTTTAAAATTAAGTAGGTTTAGACCGGACTTCTACTTTAAAGTGGAATTCCAGTCTAAACCCTGACTAATCTTAAAAATGCTCCCTTCCCATACGAACACACGCTAACTATCCTCTGTAATGGTGGCCATGCAGGGATCGAAATTAAGCTGGTTTAACGGGGGGCCGGCTGAATTTTGATCCATGTATGAGCAGGCAACCACCTTTGTTGCCTTCTTTTTACAAAGGCAGCAAACAAATCGCATCAATTTCTGAACTGCAAAAATTTACTCGATGGGATAAGTGCATAAGTAACATAATACCTCAGATCACAAAATGTACATAAATTAATAGCACTGCTATATTAGCTAATAAAAGACTACTGAATAGAAACAAGGTTGGATACCAAGGTTTTTGTGATATCAGAGGGAAGGTAGAAAGCCGATAAGGGTAAAGGATGGGTAGGAAAAAAAAAACGTGCTGGCCATGGTGGGATATTTAGAGGGGCCATCTAGCAGGGATCTGCCTTCCTACCAATCGACTTCTATACAATCGGCCTGATCAGTTTATTCTGATGGCACCGAAGTCTCGCCACTGTCAGATTACAATACAGCGAATTGAACCAAAAAAAAAATGACCAGACAATGACTCAGTGGGTAGGATGCCCCCATCCACACATCTTTCTGGCAGGTTAGCCAGCATAGGTGTTGGATAGGAGGGGACCATTTTTAAGACTAGTTGAGCTTAGCCTGGAATTCCACTGTAAAGCGCTCAAGTCTCCCTAAAGCAAGATTGTCACCTCCTAGGTCAATATGACCTTTTTAGCATGCCTTAAAGTGGTTGTAAACACTGTCGATTAATTTTTATTTTTTTATCTAACCTGCAAGACAAAGCTATAATGAGCTAGTATGACTAGCATACTAGCGCATGTACCACTTACCTTTGATCGGGGGCCCCCGAAGTCGTCCGTGTCCGCTGCGGCGATAGCCGGAATGTTATTTCCGGGTATTGCCGCTGCAGCCAATCACAGCGCCGCTGTGATTGGCCGGAGTGGCGAAGACGTGACGCCGCATGCGCGCGTGATCCGTCAAATTCGGCTACGTCGTCGAATGTTGCGACCTAGCCGAATTTGTGAATGGGGTTAACCCCATGCGCGTGACGTCAGCGTCGCCACATTTAAATGCAAATATCTCCTTAACCGTGTAGGTTAGGGAGATATTTCATGCACCTACAGGTAAGCCTTAATCTAGGCTTACCTGTAGGTCTTTGTTTATAAAGTGGGTTTACGACCCTATTTACTATTGCAGACTCCAGAATTAAGGTTGTTTTACAAATGATTAACCAAGAATTTTAAGAGGCAGTAAGGGATTTTTTTCTTATACTTCCCTAGGTGGATGCAACGTCGGTCCCCTGGCGCCTCTACACTGAGAACAAAGCGATCAAACACCACCGATGGCTAGGTTCTTACAGCTCCCCGAGCAGAGAGCTGCTGACTGTCAATAAAGCAGCTCTCTGCTCCCTCCTCGCTCACTGGAGCGCTGAGCTGTGGAGAGGCGGGGAGCAGCCATCTCAGGCTCTCAGCGGCTCGCTGAGAGCCTGAGACGGGTGTCAGTCCAGTTAGCTGGCGGATCCAGACTTCCATTGTCGGGATGATGCGGTGCCTGGGCTGATTTCAGTGACTTCAGCAGAGAGTGGACTTCAGTCCGCTCTCTGCTGAAAAAGGGGTACGGGAGTGAAAAACAAATTGCACTACAGTAAACCATAGAAGCCCAACCAGGGGGGCGTGGCCAACGACCGGGATGTGAGGACGTGCTTAGCCTGAGCTCTGTCCGTGCCGTACACATCCTGACTTAATCCTGCTGACCTGATCGCCATCCAGGGTCCCAGTTGTCCCCATAGCATCCGGGGAACCTTGTGCCCACCAGGAGATGGTCAAATGCGGCCCACCAATGGAGGAAGCCTCAGGATCAGTCCTGCCACGCAAAATGGCGCCGTCACCATGCTGCAGACACGCAGCCATCCATCCTACTCATCAGCGCTGAAGCAGAAGCCTGCAGGGAAGGGTGAGTCACACTGTTCCCTCCCCCCCTACTCTGAGCCCGGAGGATCCTCTCTTGTTCTCCCTGGCTGAAGACACTGCTCTTGATACCCCCCAGCGCAGACGCTGCTGATACATGCCCTGCAGAGCCCTCCCTGTCCCAGATTATGGAGGCCATCCAGAACAGCCATGCGTCTGACCACTCAAATGTACTCCATTAAAACTGACTTATCCTTTCTGAAACAAGATGTTCATAACCTTCGCCATAGAGTAACAAATGCTGTGCAGCGCATTGGTACACTGGAGGATGAGACCTGTCCATTACAGGGCTTTGTTGGGGAGCTACGCCAAGCCCATGATTATACTGCAGATAAGCTCACTGAAATGGAGGATCGTTTACAGAGGAGCAACCTCCGCTTCCTGGGGTTCCCAGAGGGGTCTGAGGGTAAAACCCCAGAGGACTTTATGGAAAGATGGCTGATCACCACATTTGGCGCCTTCACCTTTTCACCATTATTTGCCATTGAACGAGCACACAGGGTTCCCCTGCACCCCCTACCACCAGGGGCCCCGCCACGTGCCATGATTATCAAACTACTTCACTTCAGGGACAGGGAGGCAGTTCTTGGAGCTGCCAGAGAAAAGGGGAGGGTATCCTTTAATGGGAGTGTGGTTACTATTTTCCCTGACTTCGCTGTAGCTACACAAAAGCAGAGGGCCACTTTCCTGGCTATTAAACGCAGGCTCCATGAGCTTCATCTTCCCTATGGCAAGTTATATCCTGCTCGCTTGAGGATCGTTTTTCAGGGAAAGGCATACTTCTTTACGGATCCTAAGGAGGCATCTCACTGGGTGAATACCCTGGGGACATCCTGAACGCCGGAACCAGAATCGAAGATCCCCCCCCTCCACGTTGAAAGCGCACCTACTCTGTATTCCTCCTTTACTACATTTTGCGCCCTAACTGGTGTACACTACCCTTTTCCTGCATGGGACAGCGGGAGGGGGTAGGAGTGGGCCTGGATATCCTCACACCTGTGATCGTCTCACTCCCCTCTTTCCAGTTATAATGGGGTGGTGAGCTGCATTCATCTACCATTGTTTTTTTGTTTACTACTTGATCAACCTGGATGACTGTTATCACTTCATTCATTCCTTTTTTTTTTTTTTTTTACGATTTATCCTGTTCTTTTTTTGAACTCCTCTTTTTCAGACTCGGGGTCAGCTAGCATATTTGTCATGTGCGGACACGGATGGCGGCCCGCGTCTAAGGGACTTTACCGCTCCTCAGGGTTGGTTGATTGGGGGTCTGTGTCATGGGTCCCCCTTATTTGCAGTTTTGGTTTTGGGAACAAAGCTCTCATATATGTTAGGGTTTGGGAGCCGGGAGGGTTAGGGTGGGATGGGATGTTTGGGGATTTTCGTTTTGAGGTTGTTGCTTTTTTGTGTATTTTTTAAATTGCTGGTATCCATTTGTGCATGTCCATCTACAGGCCGGTCTAGCCGGCCCTTATAATATGCATCTGATCTCTTTATTTCCTAAAATGTTGTCTTATGTCTGTGATCTGCTCCTTGCCATACGCACTTCTCATGGTCCGCGGGTCTTCGGGCTCTTGTTTCCAGCGAACCATGGGACGTGGGGTCCTCTAGTCATGTATTTTATGCCTCCTTATGTCTAGACTATGTTTGGTCTCTTGGAATGTGCGGGGGCTGAATTCTAAAGTGAAAAGATCATTGTTTGATTTATCTGGCACGTCACAATCCACATGAAATCCTTCAAGAAACACACCTCCAGGGCTCTAGAGTCATGGCCCTTAAGCGGGCAAAAATTGCCTATGCCCTCCATTCCACGTACGCCAGGGGAACCTCCATCCTCATAGCCAAATCAGCCCCGGTTAGTATTAAACAGGTTAAACTTGATCCGCAGGGGTGCGTTGTGATTGTTGTGCTTGAACTTATGGGTAGGCCGTATACAGTGACTAGCTTATATGCCCCACCCCCCTTCACTAAAATGTTCTTTGAAAGGGTGATGAACTCCATACTGGCTATAGCGGAGGGTCCTTTGATAGCGGGTGACTATAATACAGTATTGGACAATTCCCTTGATAGATTACGTTGTTCTACGTTGCGCTCCCCTGCATTCCTTCTTAGCTCAATTTGATTTGGTGGAGGCCTGGAGGTGGAAGCATGCGGATGGGAGGGAATATTCATGTCACTCTGGGTCACACGACACTCTCTCGTATTGATTTATGTCTAGTTTCTTCGGATCTGCTTAATATGGTGACAGAGGTTAAATAGCTCCCCAGGGCGGTGTCTGACCATTCTCCTTTGATGATGGACCTCGCCCTGGGTCCCTCCTCTTCCTTTCGGATATGGCTGGCGGACGAGATTGTAGTGAACCAATGTATGACAGAGATTAAATCCTATTGGCTAATTAATAAGCAAAGCGCCTCTGTTCCGGTGGTTTGGGATGCCTTTAAGTAGTGGTGCAACGGATCGGTGACGATCCGTGATCCGAACGGGTCACCCCGTTCGGATCGGCACACACCACGATCCTCGGCCTTAGGAAAGGCCGTGGCTTCCGCCTAGCTCCAGAGCCGCGGCCATCTTGGTACACCCGGGGGCGGCGGCCGCCTTGTGACGTCATCACCCCTCGCTGCTCGTGGATTTGAACTGGCCGGCGGGAGAGACTGGTAAGTGGGGGAGATGCCCATTACTGGGGGAGATTGTGGATATTACATACAGGGGGAGATTGTGGATATTACATACAGGGGGAGATTGTGGATATTACATACAGGGGGAGATTGTGGATATTACATACAGGGGGAGATTGTGGATATTACATACAGGGGGAGATTGTGGATATTACATACAGGGGGAGATTGTGGATATTACTGGGGGAAGATTGTGGATATTACTGGGGGAAGATTGTGGATATTACAGTGGGGGGGGGGGGATGACGTGGATATTAGTAATTTTTTTTTTTTTTTGCCGATCCGAAAATGATCCGATCCGTGGCTCTGATCCGAGGATCGATCCGATCCGTGAGTTTTTTGATCCGTTGCTCCCATACCTTTAAGGCTGCCACCCGCGGCTCTTTTGCTGCGGCAGTCAGTCACACGCAAGGCCTCTATGTCCAAATTGATGGATGCAGAGGGGACTCTCAGGGAGGCGGAGGCCGCTTATACTGCGACTCCCTCCCCTGCGACACTCACTACCTGGAAGCATAGGGCCAGAGAATTGGACTTGGTGCTTTTTGGAGTGTACCCAGAAGAAGCTGCTGTACCAGAATCAGCGAATCTTCGAGTTTGGTGATAACAGCTGCTTGTTGGCTTATCTTTCTAAACCTGACTATCAGCCATGTAGCATACCTAGAATTAAGAGTGCAGAGGGCATAGTGGTAGAACAAAACAATGAGCTCATGGATGCCTTTGTCACCTTTTATTCCTCCCTATATGCTACTAGAACTCATTACACGATTGTCGAATTAGATGATTATCTTGCTGAAATTTCGCTGCCCAGACTTCAGACCCAACAGGCGTCAGACCTTGACGCTCCTCTGACGACTGAGGAAATTGGGGAGGCTATCCAATCCTTTGCCAGAAATTGAACGCAGAGACTGGACGGTTTCCCTATCGAGTGGTATATGCAGTACAAAGATCTGCTTATGCCTCATCTAAGCAGGGTGTATAATTTTGCTATGAAAACGGGACAGTTACCGCCCTCTATGTCGGAGGCGTTGATTGTCCTCATTCCTAAACCACATAAGGATCACCTCCTATGTGAATCTTACAGACCAATATCACTTATCAATTCAGATGTTAAGATTTTGGCCAAGGTGTTCGCCCGGCAATTGAACACGGTCATTACTACCATTATTGGTGCAGACCAGACTGGGTTCATCCCTGGGCGATCGACCTCCATCAACTTACGTCAACTGTTTACCAATCTTCAGGCCACTCATGAAGAGATGGGTTCCCGGGCTGTTTTGGCCTTGGACGCACATAGGGGTGCAACAACGGATCAAAAAACTCACGGATCGGATCGATCCTCGGATCGGAGCCACGGATCTGATCATTTTCGGATCTGCAAAAAAATAAAAAAATGTTGCACCCACCGGAATTTTCGATTTCAGTTATTTTCAACACAAAACAGAGCTTATAAGCTTAAATACAGTATTTGTAAATCCAACAGACTTTACATGTTAAACTTTAAAAGCAGCAGCAAACCTGCTGACCTTACATGGTTGCTAATGTGACAGAACGCCTCTGATTTTCACATTTAACTAAATGTTAAATGTGAAAATCAGAGGTGTTCCGTCACATTAGCAATCATGTAAGCTTTGCTGCTGCTTTTTAAAATGTAAACAGTCCGATGGATTTACAAATAATGTATTAAAGCTGATAAGCTCCGTTTTGTGTTTGAAATCAAACTCAGTTGGGTGTAACAAGATGTCCGCTTGGCCCCTTCTCTATCATTACTGTGCAGGAGTGTGGGGTGGAGCAAGATGTCGGCGAAATGTCATTACAGCGGCCGCCGCCGGGTGTACCAAGATGGCCGCTGCTCCGGAGCTAGGCCGAAGCCGCAGCCTTTCCTACGGTCGAGGCTCCGGAGCGCTCTGCGTATCGCGTGGTGATCCGATCCGAACAGGGTGACTCGTTCGGATAACCACCGATCCGTTGCACCCCTAGACGCACACAAGGCATTTGACTCGGTCGAATGGCCTTATCTGCTGGAGGTCTTGGCGAAATTTGGTTTTGGCAACACCTTTATCAGATGGGTCCAGTTGCTCTATTTAAAACCCACCGCTAGACTGAGAGTGAACGCAGCTGTGTCTGATCCCTTTCCGATAAAGAGAGGCACCAGACAGGGGTGTCCTCTGTCGCCAAGCTTTTGCCCCTCCAGGTTCCCTCTGTCATTTCTTCAGGTGACAAGGTAATACAGACTAAATTGCTATACAGATTCTATTTTACACCATGCTTACTGTTTTTAAATTTAATAGATTACCCTCTGCATTATGCTCTCGTTGCGGCATGGCTGATAGCACGTTCTTTCATTTAGTGTGGGAGTGTACTCCGATTAGAAAGTTCTGGTCGGAGGTCACGGCCTTCATTAGTTCACTGACACAATTACCTAATGTATGTAATCCTCTGAGGTGTTTACTGGGTTATATTGATGATGATGATAATATGTCTAAGAATATGCAGACATTCTTGCGAATAGTTTTTTTGTTTTATGCTAAGAAATCAATAACCTTCCACGGGAAGGCTCCATACTTGCCCAATATTGCCTTTTGGCTCGCTACCGTTAACCATGCTGTATCGCTGTATAAGCTGACATATGAGGTTAGAGGATGTCCGAAAAAATTTATGAAGGTTGCTGCACTACGATTTTATTATGTTTTTTTAATGGCTTCAATCAAGCTCATGTACCAAATCTTGACACAGAGCCAGGAGTGTATGGCTTTGCTATTTTTGTAGCTCTCTTAGCGCATTTTGTCCAGCAATCATTTAGAAATGATGATGTTTCCTGTGTTTTGCTACGTTTGTGGAATTGTGAGCAGACGCACGTGATTCTGCCCACGATTCTAGTACGCTCGGGTGTCAATGGTCTGATGGAAACCTGTCCTTTTGCATTTCAAAAGAAGAAAGTGTGGCACTTAATCTATAACTTTAAACTATGGCAAACTGAACTTTATTTTTAAGCTATGAATGCAAAGGTAAAATTAACCTTTTGTTTCCTATTCTGAGCAGGGCCCTCTTAACCCAATTGTAATGTATTGTAACTGTATTTTCTCCTTTTTAATAATGTAAAGCATTGCGTAAACTGTTGGCGCTATATAAATCCTGTATTATTATATATTAATAATGCAGTGGAATGATGCTGTTTTAGCGCTAGAAAAATATCATAGCCTACTGTGTTTTTTGTTTTATTGGTCAAACAATCATTTGTGCTGATGTTGAATTGCCCTTATTGCCTGTGTCCTATTGTAGTAATATTTGTCTTTTAGTTATGGTTTTTAAGTTTAACTCTTCACAACATATTGGAAAAGTGTAGCTGGGCAGATACTGGTGTCCTTAAATTTGTCATACCTTTTTAATTCAAGCTATTCCTTTTAAACAGGCTCTTTCTGTAGTCTGTTATTCTTTACGTGTTTTCATAATGAAGTGGTGTTAAATAATGTACAAATGCCCCAGACTGCAGGTGAGCTGATCCAGAGACACCAGGGGGAGTAGGAATCAATGATTATTTCTATTTAGAAAGTCATTAATAGTCGGCTTGCCATGGGTTTCAGCACTGAGCCATGATGCTGGGAATATATTGGCTGTCACCCAGATAAAATATAGGAGGCCCAGAGGAAGCCATTATAGGCAACAAACGTGACTGGAGGAGGTGATTTACGAGATGGCAGAATAGTCTGGCGGGCCAGTGAGGACAGACGGCATTTGCAGCAGTAAGACAGCAGGATATGGAGAAATGATGCATGCTTAAGGACAGGTGAAACAAGTGGCTTGGGCAGCTTTAAATCTAGTTATTATGCACAGTTGGAATAACAAGACTGGGGCTTAAGGATCCCTGAGCTGGGACCTCATTAGCAGTTCCACCACTGTTTGTCTGGATTCATGGAATTAGGTATGATACGGTGTCTTGCAGCTGAAAGGTCCAGATATATTGACAGTCTCATTAATTAACATTTGGGAAGGCATCGTATTACAAGCATCTAACATATCTTCATTCTAGGGGAAAATAAAGCGTATGTATGATTAAGCACTTAAGGACCGAGCCTCTTTCTGAGATTTGGTGTTTACAAGTTAAAAAAATAATTATATATTTTTTTGCTAGAAAATTACTTGGAACTCCCAAACATTATTTATATAATATATATATATATATATATATATATATATATATATATATATATTTTTCCTAACACCCTGAATAAAATGGCGGTCGTTTCAATACTTGTCACACCGTATTTGCGAAGCGGTCTTACAAGCGCACTTTTTTGGAAAAATTCACCTTTTTTGAATAAAAAAAAAGACAGTAAAGTTGGCCCATTTTTTTATTGTGAAAGATAATGTTACGTCGAGTAAATAATACCCAACATGTCTCGCTTCAAAGTTGCGCCCGCTCGTGGAATGGCGACAAACTTTTACCCTTAAATCTCCATAGGCGACATTTTAAAAAAAATTCTACAGGTTGCATGTTTTGAGTTGCAGAGGAGGTCTTGGGCTACAATTATTGCTCTCACTCTAACGATCGCAGCAATACCTCACGTGTGGTTTGAGCACTGTTTTCATATGTGGGTGCTGCTCACGTATGTGTTCGCTTCTGCACACAAGCTCGGCGGAACGAGCACTAGGAGTTAATAGGAAGTGGATTTTGTGAGTTGGTAGAGATCTTCTTTTTGTATGTTACCCAGGTCCTCCCATTTAAAACACAAAGGCCACGGAAGTTGTATAAAGGGGGCGGGGGAGGAGGGGGAAAGAGGGAGGTATGGTAGGGCAAATAAAAAGGGTAAGAAGGACACATTGTTTTTTCAATTTGAAATAAGAATAGGTGGGGAGAGTGGGGTGTTTTTTTGTTTTTTTTTTGAGCCAGAGAGAGACACTTTGGACTCCTTACAAATTAGTGATATCACAGAACACATGATAGCAAATTTAAAAAGGAAAAAGGGAGGGGAAGGGTAGAATAGGCAAGGGGAAAGAGGGCACTGGGCACTAAAAATCAAAAGGAAGTGGACTGTGTGAGGTGGCTGAGGGAAGGAGAGAAAGGGAGGAAGTGGAGAATGGAGGAATGGGAAAGAGGGAGGAGAGGGGATGGAGAAGGGGGAAGGGAAGGGGAGATTTAAATGAAGGGAATTAGAGGGGGAGAAGAGAAGGGGGAAATGGGAGGGGAGGGAAGAGAGGGGAAGGGAGGGGAAGGAAGAAGGGGGGGGGGGAGTAAGATATATCACAGAGGCTATGTAGGTAAACCAAAAGAGGTAGAAGAGAGGGGAGAAGATTAAACGATGTTAAGGGAATGACCCATTTTTGTTGTAAGTGTATGTTTAGTATATTGTTTCTTTGTAATGTACATGTGTTGACTGGCAATGACATAAAATATAGATGTATGTATAAAAATTTTGAATAATTTTTTTTATATATATATATATATATATATATATATATATATATATATATATATATATATATATATATATATATATATAAATATAAATTTTTTTTCTTATTTGACCTTTTATTTTTTTAGTTAAAATGTTTTACACTGTTCTCTTAAAAAAATAATTGGGTCACTTTTTTTATTTTATTCCTAATACAAGAAATGTAAATATCCCTTGTAATAGAAAAAAAGCATGACAGGACCTCTTAAATAAGAGATCTGGGGTCAATATATGTCCCTTTTTAAGAGCATTGGGCGGAAGTGACGTTTTGACGTTGGTTCTGCTCTTCAATGATATGGAGACCATCTTCCCCCTCACTCGTCTCCATGTCAGCCTAGGAAGAGGATCCAATCGCCTCCGCCGCTACCGACGGCTCCGGTAAACGGCGGAGAGCGGCGGGAGGAGGGGCCCTCTCCCGCCACCAATGAAAGTGATCTCGCGGCGAATCCGCCGCAGAGACCACTTTTATCTTGAAGCAGACCGCCCGCTCTTGAAGAGGATACCGGGGTTATGGTAGCTACCTGCTACCATAACAATGATATTCCTCTTCAAAGTAGCGATGTAAAACGACGGCGGGCGGTCCGGAAGTGGTTAATGGGGAGATCAATCTATCAGTTGTGCTCATAAGTTTACATACCCTAGCAGAATATATAATTTCTTGGCCATTTTTCAGAGAATATGAACAATGGCATGAGGAAAGCAAAAGAATTGTCAAAGGATCGGTGGGAAAATGTAGTTAAACTGTAAAAAAAAAAACAGGAAAGGGATATAAAAAGATATCCAAGGAATTGAGAATGCCAATCGGTGTTCAAACTCTAATCAAGAAGTGGAAAATGAGGGGTTCTGTTGAAAACAAACGACGGTCAGGTAGACCCAACTAGAATTTCAGCCACAACTGCCAGGAAAATTGTTCGGGATGCAAAGAAAAACCCACGAATAACTTCAGGTGAAATACAGGACTCTCTGAAAACACGTGGTGTGGCTGTTTCAAGATGCACAATAAGGGGGCACTTGAAGAAAGATGGGCTGCACGGTCGAGTCGCCAGAAGAAAGACATTACTATGCAAATGCCACAAAGTATCCCGCTCACAATACGCCAAACGGCACAGAGACAGAACCTTAAACTTTCTGGCACAAAGTCATATGGAGTGATGAGACCAAAATTGAGCTTTTTGGCCACAATCATAAACGCTTTATTTGGAGACGAGTCGACAAGGCCTATGATGAAAGGTACACCATTCCTAATGTGAAATACGGAGGTGGATCGCTGATGTTTTGGGGATGTGTGAGCTACAAAGGCACAGGAAATTTGGTCAAAATTGATTGCCAGATGAATGCAGTATGTTATCCAAAAATACTGGAGGAACATTTGCATTCATCAGCCAGGAAGCTGCACATGGGACGTACTTGGACATTCCAACATGACAATGATCCAAAACACAAGGTCAAGTCGACCTGTCACTGGTTAAAGCAGAATAAAGTGAAGGTTCTGGAGTGGCCATCGGAGTCTCCTGACCTCAATATTATCGAACCACTCTGGGGTAGGGATGAGCTTCGTGTTCGAGTCGAACCCATGTTCGACTCTAACATCGGCTGTTCGCCAAATTGCGAACATTATGGGCCGTTCGCGCCAAATTTGAGTGGCGCGTCACGGCCCATAATTCACTGCGGCATCGCAGTGCATTGCTGGCTGATGATGGGCCAAGCATGCACTATGACCCACATGCTTTGGCCAATCACAGCGCGCAAAAAACGGAGCGCCATAATTGTCCAAAGGCAGGGTGGCTTTGGCCAATTAGGTCTTGGGGTTTAGTACATGCCCCATCCTATATAAGGCAGCCTCCGTGGCGGCCTTGTGTAGTGTGTTGCGGTGTTGGAGAGGGAGGGGGAGAGGGAGGGAGATGGGGAGATGGTGTGTAGAGGATATATATATGCATCCTAGGGGTGTGTATATGTGTGTGTGTGTGTGTGTGTGTGTGTATATGTATGTGTGTATATATATATATGTGTATATGTATATGTATATATATATATATAATTTGTATTGTATTCAGTTTAGCTAGATCCGTTCCTGTTCTTCTCTATACTGTGACAGGCAGGCAGGTGATTGTGCTAGCTGCAGTGTTTCACATAGTGTGCTGTGTCCTTTGCATAGCGTTCACCTGAATACAATTTGTGGTGTTCTCATAATAAAACCACAGGCAGAGAGCTGCAAGTATTTTCACTTTGTGTACTGTGTCCTCTGCAGAGTATTCACTTAAACTAACTGAAGACAATTGTTGCTTTTCTCATACTAATACCACAGCAGGCAGTTGATTCTGATGGCTGGATTATCTATATATCTATATCTCTCTATCGGCTACATCTCACTGCAGGCCATTAGTATGTCTGGAAGGCAAACAAGGAGAGGCAGACAGTCACGAGGCAATAAAAGAGGGCAAGCAGGCTCTGTGTCTAGACACACGGTGCATCCTTATCAGCAGCACGTGGCTGTGGGACACGCTTGTCCTTTTCGGCAGCTGGCCATGTTGAGCCGCTGCCGAACATGCCTAAGACTTGGTAGAGTGGATGACCAAGCTGTCAACCTCCTCCTCCTCTCACCCAGGCTCAGGGTACTTTGTCTGGCAAAGCAGCTGCCAAAGCGGCCTCTTCCCTCGGCTCAATGGCATCAGTTACTCCTTCCCTAGCCCCACCATGTCCTCCTGTGGAGTCCCCCGAACTGTTTGACCACAGTGTTTGGTACATGCTCCAGGAGGATGCCCATTGTTTTGAAGGCTCCGATGATGGAACCCAGTTAGAGGAAGGCAGTAACGTAAACCCAGAGAGGAGTTGTAACGCGAGTCCAGAGAGAGGGGGTGCCCAACAAGGACAGCTATCTGGCAGGCATGTTCCCCCAGCTGCAGTATACTGCCAGATATGCTCCAATGATGAGGGAGGGGATGATGAGGTCACTGACTCCACATGGGTGCCTGATAGGAGACATCTCCGAGGCAGGATGCCCTCCAGGGGCCAGCTTAAGGGCAGCACACCGACTCCATCACACCGCAGAGCTCCGCATGTGCAGGGTGCTGCTGTATCTGTCTGCACGTTATTCCGAAAGTTCTTTGGTGTGGGTCTTTGTTCAGACGTGTGCAACAGATCGCACCGTTGCCATTTGCAACATATGTCTGAAGCGTAGGTCGCGTGGCCAAAACATCAGCTGCTTTTGCACCACGTGCTTGACCAGACATATGTCGACCTGCAATGCAGTTTGTTGGCAAGCGTACCTAAAAGACCCACACCAAAAAACAAAGCGGACCTCTCCTTGCTACTCCTCAGCTGGGATCTCCAACCCCACTATACCTTCAGTCCTCTCTGAAACCTGCACTGAGAGGAATGAAGGTGTAGAATTAGGTGTGTCACAGCCAAGTACTTGCGGGCATGGTACTTGCGTGAGTTTGTGGAATGTGCGGTTCCTCAGTGGCAGGTTCCCAAATGCCACTTTTTCTCATGGGAGGCGATTCCGACTCTCTACCGGCATGTGGAAGGCAATGTCTTGGCCTCGCTGGACAGGGCGGTCAGCGGTAAGGTGCATATTACCTCTTGACTCATGGTCCAGCAGGCATGGACAGGGACGTTGCCTATCTTTCACGGTGCACTGGGTGACTCTGCTGGCAGCTGGGAAGGATGCAGGACAAGGTGCAGTAGTGTTGGAGGTTGTTCTGCCACCACGCTTCCAAAATGTTACTACTGGTTATTCTGACACGCCCCTCTCCTCCACCCCCTCCTCTTCTTCCTCCATGGGCTCTACCTGTGCTTTGCCCTCGGAACCAGCGGTGCTCCGTAGACGTTCAATGGGCTACGCAAGTACGCAGGCAAAAAGATGCCATGCGGTGCTTGAGCTGGTGTGCTTGGGGGACAGGAGCCACACTGGGGCAGAGATTCTGTCTGCACTGCAGGGGCAGGCTCAGGTGGTTGACGCCACGCCAGCTTAAGCCAGGAAAGGTGGTTTGCGACAATGGCACCACACCGACTTCCTCTCCGCCCTCCGACAGGGACAACTGACCCATGTGCCCTGTTTGGCTCACGTCCTTAACTTGGTGGTGCAGCGGTCCTTGGGCAGGTACCCGGGCTTACAGGAGGTCCTGAAGCAGGCCAGGAAACTCTGTGGGCATCTCCGCCGCTAATATAATGCCAGTGCTCGGCTGGCTGAGCTGCAAAAGGATTACAACCTGCCCAAGAACCGCCTAATCTGTGACATGCCCACCAAGTGGAACTCTATGCTGCAGCGACTGCACACGCAGCAGAGGGCCATCAATGAGTATCTGTTGCAATATGGCACTGGGATAGGGTCAGGGGAGCTTGCATTTACTCTTTCGTTCATGGGCCGACACAGCTTCTCTATTGACATAGTGGGTATTATCCGTTAATTAGGAGTGACTATGCTGAAAACTTGTAAAAAGTGTTGCATCACACCTTCTACAGTACCGCCCAGGGGGCGGACCCTCTGGGTATATCCCCTCGCTCTGCATCTCGCAGATCAGTTTTTTTTCGGTCTAGGAAGGAGTAGGACATGGCTCCTTTCGGGCCCATTGGTCCGGGGAAAAAATATTTTTTTTCTACATTTTTGTGTTTTCGTTTCCTGCGATCTTCGATCAACTGCCGACTGGGTGACGGGCTGGATCCTTGTTCCCCCAGTTTCGGCCATCGAGCGTGTGCCGACCTTAGCTGCGCGCTGGGTTTTCCACGACATACCCGTCGCTCTATTGGTGGCCGGTGAGCCTACGCTCCAGGGCCTGCATCAGACCGCTCAGCTTCGGCTGACCTTACGGCCAAGTCGCAGTAGCCTGTCCGGTGCTCTTACGCTCCAAGGCTTGCATCGGACCGCCCAGCTTCGGCTGACCTTTCGGCCGAGTCGCAGCAGCCTGTCCGGTGAGCGTCGCGCTCCAGGGCAGGCATATGATCGTTCCCTAGGGTCCAATCACAGCATGCCTGGCCGACAGTCACCTTCCGTGTGCTGATGATGATCTGTTGTGGAATGCCTTCCAGCAGGATACACGCAGGAAGGGTAAGTAGCAGGGTGACTTGGCTGGCCATTCCTGGAGATATCAAGTAAGTGGTTGTGGCCCCTTTCTTTCCTCTCTCCCTGCCTTTCCGCCTCCCTGGGCTTTGAGCTAAGGTTGCTGGGTGCTGGGGGTCACCTAAGGGGTTCCATCTGGAGCAGGGCTGGCTGTAGCGGTCATTTAAAAAAAAAATGTCTGCTTGCCTGTCGGCGGCCATTTTGCGGTGGTCCATGCCTGTTTCGGCCTCTAGTGACTGTCCGGCGGCCATTTTCTTGTGGTTTCCTGCCTATACGTGTAGATCACCGCTCGGCGGCATTTTCTTGTGGTTCACACCCACTTTGGCTTCTATCGACTGTTCAGGCAGCTATGTTTCCTAGGATTCACGCTGTATGTATATACCACCACTCGGCGGCCAACTTTTCTTTCTCGTACATCACGGGACACAGAGCGGCATAGTCATTACTATGTGGGTTATATAGTTTACCTTCAGGTGATGGCACTGGCAACTTCGAAACCGGAAGTACCCTCCCCTATATAAGCCCCTCCCATCCGGGAGTACCTCAGTTTTTTTGCCAGTGTCTAAGGTGTTGGCCAAGAAGTAACATGTGTTTTTCACTGAGCTTGCGTACAGGTTCTTTTGGGCCTCAGGAAGCTATTCCGGATCCGACCAAAAAAGCTTCATAGCTAAACGGTCGGTACCCGGGCCTTGCAGAGAAGAGCAAGGTTTTGCCTGTAATGCTTCTCTTAGGAGGGCTAGACCCTGGGATCCAGAGCTCTGGTCATACCCACGACCAAGATGTTTTTTGTGCAGGGTGCTATACAGGTCCAGGGGAGTGGAATCCTTGGGAACCCGGTCCCTGAAGGTTTAATTACAATGCCTGCCGTGAGAGGTGAAGTTTGGGCTTCTGTGGTCCAAACAGAGTCCTGCGGCGAGGAAAAGGTAAGTGGGGGCCTCTCAGGAACTTGGTTCTATTGAGGGGACCCCCAAGCCTAATATGTCTTTCTGCCTGTTACCTAACGGTATTCCCGCTAAATATCTGTGCATGCCTATAACTGCTAAAAATTTAATAATTGTAAAAGTGGTCAAGAAAAAAAAAAAAAAAAGGTTAAACCGCGGTACCTGTGTTAAACCACTAGAGGCCGCTGTGGAACATTGTTTTCTTGTCATGTGGATTTTTTCTTCCAAGTCAAAATCCAGGCAGACGGTGAGTTCTCTGGATGGGAAACTGTCGCCGCTGCCATGTTGCAATTCTCGTCCATCCCCCGGCCCTGTGGCAAACAGGGCCCTGGCTTCTGTCCTAGTTCCTTTCAAAGAAAGAGCGCCAAAGGCGCACGTGCCCGCGCCTCTATTTATAGAGGTGGGCTGGAAAAAGGGGCGGAGCTTGGTGGATGACGCTCTGTGCGCGCCGCAGCGCTTCTGCGCATGTGCGGGTGTCCCAGCATGATAAAAAAGCACATTAGCTGTTGTCAGCTGGTTATGGACAGAGACAGAGCTGGCAACATTTAAAGAAAGGCATACAGCAGGCGGTTGATGCAGGCATCCCCATAGAAAGGCACATTAGTAGACACCAACTGTTTATCTAGCAGCAATTGTGCTAGACTATTGTCAGTAAGTGGTGTATTGCGGCTGGAATACCTCAGCTTTGGGCTTAGGAATATGCCGTCTAAAGGCTCCGGGACTAAGAATTCCAGGAAGCATAGGGGGTCTCCATCGGGCTCTGAGGATCTTGGGCATGCTTCGGCTGCATCAACCTCCCCTGAAAAATCTGAGGTTAGTGACCGTAGAGCACCCTCAGGAGTACCTGGTACTGTGGCTGTCCTCAGTTCACCTGCTCCTGTGTATGTAACAGAGGAGGTTTTTGCCTCAACTCTGGAAGGACTGGAAGAGAGATTGACTAAATTGATCGCTGCTTCCCTGTCAGAGGAAAAGCGTGCCCGATCTCCGTCTCCTCCCTCAGAGTGCCTGTTAGCGGAGCAACAGTCCCTTGCAGGGATCGACCTACCTGAAGGGGATCAGGATGAGGTTGATTCGGTTGTAGAGGAATCAACAGTGGAAGAACCATTTTCAGCGTCACATGCTGAAAGATTATGGGTTCAGTCTCTGACTGATATGGTCCGATCAGCATTTCAAATGCCCCTTGCGGAGCCATCAACCACTTCTGTCTCCTCGTTGGGGTCGCTAAAAGCTCCCCAGACTGTTTGTTCCTTTCCAATCCATCCTTTACTGGAAGGACTCATTTACCAGGATTGGGAACATCCTGATAAAATATTTACTCCCCCCAAGAGATTTCCGGTGGTCTATCCCATGGAGGATAAGTTCATCAAAAAATGGAGGGTCCCTACAGTGGACGCAGCCATCTCTTGTGTGAATAAATCACTGACATGTCCAGTAGATAATGTCCAAATGTTCAAGGACCCAATAGATAAAAAATTGGAGTCCTTATTAAAATCTGCTTTCTCTACAGCAGGCTTGGTGACACAACCAGCAGTGGCAGCTATTGGGGTCTGCCAAGCAGGGAAGGATCAGTTGAAACAGGTCTTAAGGGACTTGCCAGATCAGCAGGCTGTTGCCCTAGCTGATCTACCTAGAGCCTTATGCTTTGCGGTTGACGCCATCAAGGATTCAATCCATCAGGCCTCCCGCCTTACGCTGTCTGTAGTACATATGCGTAGGCTTCTATGGCTCAAGAACTGGTCTGCTGAAGCTCCCTGTAAAAAATTGCTGGTTAGCTTCCCATTCCATGGGGAACGCTTATTCGGGGAAGACCTGGACAAATATATCCAGAAGATTTCCAGCGGTAAAAGTACACTCTTGCCGGTTAAAAACAGAGTTAGAGGTCCCTCTTTTAAGAGGCCTGCCTCTCCAGTCCCTGGGACATCGGCTGTGAAACAGTTCCGACGGCCTCCTCGGTCAAATCCCGGGAGTAAAAATCAGGGACAATCGCAGGGTAACAAAAAACCCTGGGTCAGGAGAGGTGCAAAACCTCCCCCCAAGTCAAATTCATGAAGGGTTGCCCCCACTCAATCGGGTGGGGGGAAGACTCCAGTTGTTCGCAGAGACCTGGCGGGACACGATCAGAGACAGATGGGTGCTCTCCGCAGTAAGTCTGGGATACAAATTGGAGTTAAAAGACTCTCCTCCTTCCCATTTTATGAGGTCAAACGTGCCAAGGGATCCCCGGGAAGAGAGGATCCCTCCTGTTGGCACTAGAACAACTATTGCTCCAAGGAGTAATTATGGAGGTTCCCCTGGAAGAATGGGGGTTCGGGTTTTACTCAAACCTCTTTACAGTCCCGAAGCCAAACGGGGACGTGAGGCCCATATTAAATCTAAAAGGGCTAAACAAATTCCTACATATCAGGACTTTTCGGATGGAGTCGATCCGATCGGTGGCCACTGCCCTACAAGGGGAGGAATGGTTAGCCTCGATTGACATCAGATGCTTATTTGCACATTCCCATCTTTCCAGTCCACCAAAAATTTCTACGCTTTGCAGTAGAAGGGCGCCATTTTCAGTTCCGAGCCTTACCCTTCGGTCTGGCCACAGCACCACGAGTGTTTACAAAAATTCTGGCCCCATTATTGGCCAATCTAAGAACACAAGGTGTAACGATAATGGCATATCTAGACTTGTTGCTGATAGACCACTCAGTGGAAAAACTAGAAGTGGTCGTTCACAAGACAATCAAGTATCTGGAATCTCACGGTTGGATTATCAACCGAGACAAGTCAGCCCTAAAACCAGTCAAAAGTCTGGAATACTTGGGGCTAAGGCTGGATTCAGGCCAGAGAAAAATATTCTTGCCTCAAGAAAAGGTGTCGTCTTTGAGAGATTTGATCCACCTAGTGGGTACAAAAAGACAGCCGTCCATACGCCTGTGCATGAGGCTGCTGGGGAAAAATGGTGGCATCATTCAAAGCAGTACCCTACTACGGTCAATTCCATTCAAGGAATTTGCAAAGGGCCATACTGTCAGCCTGGAACAAAAAAGTTCAGGCCCTAGACTTACCAATGTCCTTGTCCCCTTCCGTTCGCAAGAGCCTCCGTTGGTGGTTGGTTCTCCAGAATCTGGAAAAAGGGAAATCCTTCAGTCCGATTTCTTGGAAGGTGGTCACTACAGATGCCAGCCTTATAGGCTGGGGAGCAGTACTGGAGCAATGGTCTCTCCAGGGCAGATGGTCGGATGCAGAAAAGGCCCTGCCCATCTATCTCCTAGAGATACGAGCAGCCCGGTATGCCCTAGTAGCATGGACATCCAAACTCCAAGGGTCCCCTGTCAGAATTCAATCAGACAATGCCACGGCAGTGGCATATATCAATCATCAGGGTGGCACCAGGAGTCGTGCAGCCCAGAGGGAAGTAAATTACATCCTGAAATGGGCAGAAAGATATGTCCCAGCCATATCTGCGGTATTCATTCCAGGAGTGGAGAATTGGAAAGCGGACTTTCTAAGTCGCCAACAATTATGCCCAGGGGAATGGTCCCTTCACCCCGAGGTTTTCCGGACAATATGTCAGCGGTGGGGAACACCGGACGTAGATCTGCTAGCATCCAGATTCAACGCAAAGGTGGACAGGTTTGTCTCTCGGACAAGGGATCCCCTAGCTTGCGGCTCGGATGCCCTAGTGTTCCCTTGGGATCAGTTCAAGCTGATATATGCATTTCCACCGCCACAATTGTTACCTCGATTACTCCGCAGAATCAGGGTAGAAAAGAAACCAGTGATTCTGGTGGCTCCAGCGTGGCCCAGGAGAGCATGGTACGCGGAGATTGTAAAAATGTCTGTGGGGAGTCCTTGGACCCTCCCACATCGTTCGGACCTGCTTTCGCAAGGACCGATATACCACCCTTCCTTACCAGCCCTAGGTTTAACGGCCTGGCTATTGAAGCCCATATTCTAAAAAAGAGAGGGCTCTCTAATCCTGTGGTATCTACCATGATCAATGCCAGGAAGCTGGTATCAAGGCAGATCTACTATAGAATCTGGAAGGCGTACATCGCGTGGTGTGAGGCCAAGAAATGGCATCCACGTAAGTACGTAATAGGTAGGATTCTGGACTTCCTACAGTGGGCTGTAGATAGGAAGCTTGCCTTGAGTACTATCAAGGGTCAGATTTCGGCCTTGTCAATATTTTTTCAAAGGCCCTTGGCTTCGCATTCACTAGTCAAAGCTTTTATACAAGGAGTGATGCGTATTAGCCCTCCGGTTAATATTCCCATATGTCCATGGGACTTAAACCTGGTTCTGTCGGTTCTACAGAAACAACCATTTGAACCATTACAGCATATTTCCTTGGTTCTTCTCACCAGGAAATTGATTTTTCTAGTAGCCATTTGTTCGGCTAAAAGAGTATCGGAATTAGCTGCTATGTCCTGTAAAGAGCCATATCTGGTTATCCATAAGGACAGAGTAGTGTTACGTCCTCATCCAGCCTTTCTTCCTAAGGTGGTATCGAGGTTTCATGTGAACCAAGATGTGGTTCTTGCTTCCTTTTTCCCCAAACCTAGTTCGGTAGAGGAAAAGTTATTACATTCTTTGGATGTAGTAAGAGCAGTTAAAGCTTATCTAAAAGCCACTGCTCAGATTCGTAGAACGGATACTTTGTTTATTCTGCCGGAAGGCCCCAGAAAGGGTCAGGCAGCGTCAAAATCTACTTTAGCCAAGTGGATTCGACAGGTCATTATGCAAGCCTATGGCTTGAGAAGGAGACCGCCTCCGTTAAAAGTTAGGGCGCACTCCACAAGAGCAGTTGGAACTTCATGGGCAGTGCATCACCAGGCCTCCCTGGCTCAAATCTGTAAGGCCGCAACATGGTCTTCAGTACACACGTTTACTAGGTTCTACCAGGTGGACGTTAGAAGTCAGGAGGATGTCGCCTTTGGGCGCAGTGTGTTGCAGGCCGCAAAAGATCCTCATGTCTGATAGCGCTCAGCATTGGGCATTGCTTTGGGACGTCCAACATAGTAATGACTATACCGCTCTGTGTCCCATGATGTACGAGAAAGAAAATAGGATTTTTATAACAGCTTACCTGTAAAATCCTTTTCTTGGAGTACATCACAGGACACAGAGCTCCCACCCCTCTTTTGGGGACACTTATTGCTTTGCTACAAAACTGAGGTACTCCCGGATGGGAGGGGCTTATATCGGGGAGGGTACTTCCGGTTTGGAAGTTGCCAGTGCCAGCACCTGAAGGTAAACTATATAACCCACATAGTAATGACTATGCCGCTCTGTGTCCCGTGATGTACTCCAAGAAAAGGATTTTACAGGTAAGCTGTTATAAAAATCCTATTTTTTGTGGTCCACGGTCGCTTTTGCCTCTATATTCGGCTCGGCAGCCATTTTCTTATATCCCACAGTGTTAACATACAGCCGCTTGGCGGCCATTTTGCGATGGTCTCCGGCCTCTAGCGTGCATTTGCACTGGCAAAAATTCACACGGAAGCGCTGATAAGGAATAAGACTGACACAGCAGCGATGGGATAGCATCACAGGCGCAGCACACGGCAGCATAGCGGTACCGTTCCAAGGGTGGTGAGTCCTCTGGGAGACCCTGCATCTCTGTATCAGCTAGGAGGGTGGCCTATTGATACCTTGCCTGGAGCCCTGTGGGTATATGCACGTGGGTCAGCAGGGCGTCTGAAGCGGACCTTCTCTTTTTTTTTTTTTTTTTTCCTGAAACACTTGATTTGGCAGCTGGTGCCCCTGATGTATCTGTGGACGCTAGGTCTGTTGCCAGGATGGAAGCGGCACACGGAGGGTAGTAAACACACCCGTCCCCTGCAATCTTCCGGGGATAATTCTGATGCAGAACCAGGCCCAGCTATGGCTCTTGGCCCGGATTCTGATGCTTCAGAGACTGCAGACCGTGACCGATGGGACAGTGAGAATGCTCCAAGTTCAGGTCAGCAAGCAAGAAGGCTTTGGTATTTGACCTGTTTACTGCAAATGGAGCATGCTGCAGAAGCAGGAGAGACACTGGTCCCCTTTGGGTTCCTTAAAGGCAGCCCGCACTGCTAAGGTGTTTCCTTGTGTGTCTTATATTGATAAGCTCTTGTACAAGGCGTGGGAAAAACCCACTGAGGTTTTTTTTTCAGCCCCAAAGATGTGTTTTTTTTTTTTGGGTGGTCTGATACCCCTGGAGGAGAGTTCCTGAAAGGACGGACCTCTCCCCCGATAGTGGACCCCCCTGTGTCCAGACTTAACAAGTTAACATGATTCCAGTGGAAGGGGCTCCTGTCCTCAGGGACACTCGCTACCTATACACAGTGGGGGACTCAGAGGTACATCCTGCATGGCTGGGGTTTTTTATGATGCCTCAGACACTTACTGAGTAGGCAAAGATGCTACTCCAGGGGTTAAAAGCACGGGAGGCTCCGTACGAGGTAGCTCTGGCCGACCAGTTGGTACAGGGCCTTGAGCCTGTCTGCGAGTCAGACTTGGACTATCCCCTTGCTGTCTTGGACCTTGGGTTATGCGGTGGCGCTACGCCATCTGATCTGGCTAAGGTGCTGGTCTGCGGACCAATCTTCCAAGAAGGCCCTTTTGGATCTGCCCTTTTAAGGTGACAGACTTTTTGGGGCCTCGCTGGATGACCTCATTTAAAGATGCCACAGGAGGTAGGGGCACATTGCTTCTGCAATCCAAAGAAGGTAAGGAGCCACGCCATAGGCTAGGGCCCTCCTTCACCGCGCACAAACTGTCCCTTCGTCCGCCTAGTGCGGCAAGTAAACGACCTCCAGGCTGATAAAGCGCTTGCTGAGGGACACAAGCGTCCCTGGGTTTACAAGCCCAACCTTTCTTGCCTACTGAACAGAATTTTCCCTCTTAACCGCCAGCTTCTGCCGACTTGTCAATAAGCCATATATGGGGCGGTACAAGACCTGCTGATACGCAGGGTAGCCTTCGTGTCTTAGTACAGGAACGGGTTCAGGGATTCTACTCAAATCTGTTCATAGTACTGGAGGGGGTTCGTCAAATCTTAAATCTCAGGACCCTCAACTGCTTTGTGAAAGTACAAAGATTCCGGTAAATTGTTGGCTCGCTCTGTTGTCGCTGCCGGCATCCTTGATCTTCAAGGACGCATACTGCATGTCTCCATATGCACCAGGCATCAGATGTCTGCGTTGGCGGCTGGGAAGCCCACTGCCAAGGGTGGCTCTCCCCTTTGGCCTCACATTGGCACCAAGGTTCTTCACCAAGGTGCTTGCCCTGATTCTGGCCCTACTAAGACAGCGTGGCTTTGCTATCAGGGGCAACTTGGACGATCTTCTGAGGGTCACTTCAAACTAAATTTAGAAGTAAGCGTGTCTATACCTGTCAGACCCTCCGATACTTGGTTGGGTGCTGAACACTCAGAAGTCAGTATTGAAACCGTCCCAACTCCTAGTGTGTCTAGGGTTGTTTCTGGACTCCTCAGAGGTGTCTACGTTTCTTTTCCCCCTAGGGGAAAGTTGCAGACCCTTCGGGCTGCGGTGCAGCAGTGGACATCCCAAAGTTGGGCTGTAACGCCACTTTTGCAGGCGAGTCCTGGGCCTCATGGTAGCCTCCGAGGCGATACCATAGGCGCGATTTCACACGAGTGTTACAGAAGGTAACTCTGTCCTGAAGGGTCAAGTGCCCTTCATCCCTGGATTATCAAGATCTGGGTGAGCCACCTAATCAGGACCTCCCTAGTTGGTGTCCGACGTCACCAGCATTCTGTCTGGGAAGTTGTTCCGTCTTTTTACTGGATAATGGTCACGGCAGACGCCTGTCTTCCCGGTTGCAGAGGAGTCTGAAGAGCTCAGTCAAACTGGGTCGCGGGACTCCGGAGGAATCCCATTGCAGATCATTAGCCTGAAATCTGGGCGATCTGGCTTTGCTTCTCCACATGGTCTCAGAGGCTACAAGGGCGTCCAGTCAGAATCCAGTCGGACAAACACCACAGTGGTGGCGTATGTAAATCAAGGAGGAACAAGCAGCTTTGCTGCAGCATCAGAGGTCACGTACTGTCTAAGGGGGGCTCAGTTACCAGAGGAGAAGCACGCCAGTCGTATATCTCCTGACTTCTCGATTCAATCGGAAGGTATTTAGGTTTGTGGCCAGGTCAAGAGACCCATGGGCAAAACACGACAGATGCGTTGATGGCACTGTGAGTCAGTACCGACTAATCTATGCCTTTCCTCCTCGGAAGCTCCTTCCTCGTCCGCTTCACAGACTGGAGGCAGAGAGGATTACTATGGTCCCAATTGCTCTGAATTGGCCTTGGCGTCCTTGGTACACCGATCTTGTGCGTCTGGTAGCAGACGTCTTTTTGGCATCTCCCGTAAGAAGGACCTGCTGTCGCTAGATCCCGTACGCCATACTGTTTTTTTTTTTACAGTCACTGGCTTGAGGGCATGGCTTGAGAGCCAGGTGCTAAGAGACCGGGACCTGTCAGACTCTGATCGCTACCATGAGGAGTGCTCTGAAATCATCCCCTAGGAAGATTGCCATCGCACTTGGAAGACCTGCATATCCTATTGCGAGATTAGATGGCATCCGCGTACTTACTGGTTTCAGAGTCCTGCTGTTCTTTAGCAGGGAACGGGCCAAAAATGTTACTTTAGGTACAATTAGGGGGCAGGTATCTGCCCTGGCTGTCTTTTTCAACGACCCCTGGTGGCTCACTAGGTGAGAACGTTTGTACAGTGGGTTTGGCAGGCGGCCCCTCTGGGCCACCCTCCACTACCTCCGTGGGGCTTGTGTAGCAGACGTCCTTGCGGCGTCTACCACTACGAGAGGACCTGCTGGCGCAGGGGCCCATATATCATCCTGCCTGCAGTCGATGGCTTCAAAGGCATGGCCTCTAAGTGTCTCAGAAACCACAGTTTGCGACATCAGGGAGATTCCCTTGTTGACACTTCCTTGGAAAGTGGTCCTTTTGGTGGCTGTTATGCTAGTTAGGACGGGTTTCTGAGCGGGCAGCCTTGTCATACAAGCCTCCCTATCTGATCTTCCACAAGGATAAGGACAAGGCTTCTTATCTGATCTTCCACAAGGATAGGTGGTGCTGCGTCCGCAGCCTTCTCTTCTTCCTAGGGTCTTTCGACCTTCCTGCAAGGAAGACATGTACTGCCATCCTTGTGTCCGCATTCGACGAATCCTAAGGAGACTACGTTTCATTCTTTGGACATTGTCCAAGCTCTGAGAGAATGCTTGTCTAGCACTACTCCATTCCAGAGTCCAGGCTCACTGTTTGTTTCAGTGGCTGCTCCCTAGTAGGGCCCAGCGGTTTCGTCAGCCATCATCTCTAGGTGGATCCGACAGATTGTGATCAGGCTTACTCCATGAAGGGTCAGGCGCCTCCTTTACCGGCGCAGTCGACCAGGGCAAGAGATGCCTCTTGGTTTACGTCAAACGGTTTTCTGAGCCGGCAGCCTTGTCATGCAAGGCTCCTTATCTGATCTTCCACAAGGATAGGTGGTGCTGCGTTCGCAGCCTTCTTCCTAGGGTCGTTGAACATTCCATCTAGGGGGAAAAAAATAAAAATTAAAAAAAAGTTGTTTTTCGCGCTAAAAGCCAGCATATAAACTACATAAGGTGAGGAAAATATATAAAAAAATAGATATAAAATAATCTATTGAATATACCAATGATCAAAATTGTATGACTGTGTAAATTACAGTGCTAAATAATCTAAAGTAAAATGCAAAACAATATAAATATGGCTGTGCAAAGTGACATAAATATTAAAGTGCACAAGTGCTAAATATAAATATGGCACAATTATAAACCTGAAAGTCCAAAAAAGATGTGCCAAAAAATAGTACTGTGGATAAGGAAAATGAATAAGAGGTGCACATAAGTCTCTTAATGGGACTCCCTTGATGTGAAAGCTCAAGAAAATGAAAGTGAACTTGTGCAGATATAATTACTTTGGTGAAAGGGCCTCTGATGTGTCCATGCAGTGGTCTCACAGAACTCTCACCTCCATGTAGACATAATTAGGCATGATCAGATAAATCTCCCTCCCCTATACTGGTTCTTCTAATGTATGTTACTGATCTCTTCCATGTCTCCTCTGATTAAAATAATGTTGCAGCCCCTAGAGGGAGGGGGGGAGGGGGGGGAGAGAACAACTCCAATGGGGATGCCAGATAAGGGATGGGAAGAGAAAAAGCCTTCAATGGTGTAGTAGTATTAAAACCAAACTGAGTTTATTAATAAAATATAATGCTCGTACATCAAACTAAATGAACAATAGCGTAAAGATAACCACAGCGGCGCGGTGCGCAGTCTTACTAGTCCTCCGGGTACTTCTGGTCTGCGGTACCTCGCGATCCGGCGTTGCGTCAGGCACCTCGTGACTTCATCAGGAGTCACTGCGCCGCTGTGGTTATCTTTACGCTATTCATTTAGTTTGATGTACGAGCATTATATTTTATTAATAAACTCAGTTTGGTTTTAATACTACTACACCATCGGAGGCTTTTTCTCTTCCCATCCCTTATCTGGCATCCCCATTGGAGTTGTTGCCCCCCCCCCTCCCTCTAGGGGCTGCAACATTTTTTTAAGCAGAGGAGACGTGGAGGAGATCAGTAACATACATTAGAAGAACCAGTATAGGGGAGGGAGATTTATCTGATCATGCCTAATTATGTCTACATGGAGGTGAGAGTTCTGTGAGACCACTCCATGGACACATCAGAGACCCTTTCACCACCAAAGGATTTTTATCTGCACAAGTTCACTTACATTTTCTTGAGCATTCACATCAAGGGAGTCCCATTAAGAGACTTTTGTGCACCTATTAATCATTTTTCATTTTTCCTTATCCACAGTACTATTTTTTGGCACATCTTTTCTGCACTTTGAGGTTTATAATTGTGCCATATTTATATTTAGCACTTGTGCACTTTAATATTTGTCACTTTGCACAGCCATATTTATATTGTTTTGCATTTTACTTTAGATTATTTAGCACTTTAATTTACACAGTCATACAATTTTGATCATAGATATAAAATAATCTATTAAATATACCAATTTTTTATGTATATTTTCCTCACCTTATGTAGTTTTTTATATGCTGGCTTTTAGCGCGAAAACACCCCCTTTTATTTTATTTACTATTGTGTAAGGTGAACACATTCAGTTTTTGCAGCTTTTTGCACGTAACACTTTATTCACATTTTTACCTACTCTTTAGTAGCGCGAAAGACCATTCTTTGTTTTACTTCATCTAGGAAGACATTGTACTGCCATCCTTGTGTCCTCATCCGTCGAATTCTAAGGAAACAACGTATTTCTTGGACGCTGTCCGAGCTCAGAGCGTCAAGCGTCTGTTTTCACCAGGTGTGTAAGGCGGTGACATGCTCGTCCATTCACACTTTCACTAAACTTTACAAGTTGATGTGTGTGCATCTTTGGATGCTTCTTTCGGCCGCAAGCTATTGCAGACAGCTGTTTAGAGTTGCAACTTCTCTGTTGAAGAGCTCTGTTTTTTGTTTTGGGGTGAAGTTGTTTTAATGCGGTTACCACCCATCGTTATTTTCTTTGACACTGCTTTGGGACGTCCCACTATGTCAATAGAGAAGCTGTGTCGGTCCATGAACGAAAGAGTAAATAGGATTTTTTACTCACCGTAAAATCCTTTTTCTCTGAGTTCATGGACCGACACAGCACCCACCCCTCCTTTTTAAGTTTGTACTGCTTTTTGACGAACTGATCTGTGAGATGCAGAGTGAGGGGATATACCCAGAGGGTCTGCCCCCTGGGCGGTACTGTAGAAGGTGTGATGCAATACTTTTTACAGGTTTTCTGCCTAGTCACTCATAATTTAATGGATAATACCCACTATGTCAATAGAGAAGCTGTGTCGGTCCATGAACTCAGAGAAAAGGATTTTAAGGTGAGTAAAAAATCCTATTTTGTTCCCCACGCTAGTGGGCCATGATCCAGGATGCATGCACTGTCCTGGCACCATTTTGAGGAGGCCACGAGGATGGTGAGCAGTGACAGTGCATGTATCAGTGACACTATCCCTCTTGTCCACCTGTTGGAGCACACGCTGCGTGGAATAATGGACAGGGCACTTGAGGCAGAACAGAGGCAGGAAGAGGAGGACTTCTTTACCTCTCAAGGCCCCCTTTATCCAGACAGTGTTCCCGCTGGCCCGGCTATCACACAGGACGAGGAGGAGTAGGAGGATTGTGTCAGCATGGAGGTGGAGCCTAGCACTCGGCATCAGCAGCAGTCTTCAAGAGATCAATTACAGTCCCAAGACACCCATGGACTTGTACGTGGCTGGGAGGAGGTGGCTGCGGATCATGTCGTTCGGAGTGACCCAGAGGACTCCGGACCAAATGCCTCAGCAAACCTATGCTGCATGGCCTCCCTGATCCTGCGTAGGGATCCTCGTATTCGTGCGATCAAGGAGAGGGATCATTACTGGCTGGCGCAACCCTCCTTGATCCACGTTACAAGGGTAAGGTTGCAGCTCTTATCTTGCCATCGCAGAGGGAGCAACGGATGAAGCATCTTCGGGAGGCCTTGCAGAAAGGTCTGTGCAACGCGTTCCCAGAGACTGGGAGGTTAAAAATTCCTGGTCCTGGACAACGTGTTGCTGAGGCTTCAGTCGGTCAAAGAAGGAGCGATGGAGAAGGTGGCCGTCTGACCGATGCGTTCAGACAATTTTTTAGTCCGCAGCCCCAAAGTATGATCCGTTCCAGCAACTGGTTTACATGGTGCAGGACTACCTAGGGGCAAGATCAGACTTGGACACCTTTCCCACCAAAAATCCTCTGGGTTACTGGGTCTTGAGGATGGATCACTGGCCAGAGCTTGCACAGTATGCAATTGAGCTACTGGCCTGTCCTGCATCCAGCGTTCTTTCGGAACACACATTCAGTGCTGCTGGAGGCTTTGTAACCGATCACAGGGGGTGCGCCTGTCCACCCACCGACTTGGTCGATTGACCGACCTTCATAAAATTTGAATCAGTCTTGGATCACCACGAGCTACCAAGCACCCGATGCTACTGTAACAGAATAATTTTTTTTGAAATGTCAGATCCCTTCAAGACTGCCTATGCTGAGTGACTATCCTCTTCCTCCTCAATGATCATGCTGATAGCTTGTAAGAACATTTTTGGTTCTGGGCACCGCCTCCAGTGGCTAAGGCCCAGCTTTTCAGCCCCTGTTTAACAGGGGCATGTATTTACAATTTTTGATGCAATGCTTTGCAGCAGGGCTCGTTGCTGCGCTCCAAGTACAGTATCTGTGAGGGGTTGCAGTGTTGTGGCACCAGTGCCTAAGGCCCAATTTTTTAGCCCCTGTTCAACAATGGCATGTAATTACAATTTTTGATATAATAGTTCACAGCGGGGCGTTTCAGTGCCCACCAAGAGTAACTGTGAGGGCTTACAGTGTTGTGGCAACACCAACACCTAAGGGCCAAATTTCTGCAGAGTATATGCGGCAGGCCCCTACTTTCAAACATCCAACTTACAAATGACTCCTACTTGCAAACGGAAGGAGACAACAGGAAGTGAGAGGAAATATACCCCTAGGAAGGGAAATTCTCTCATGTAAGAGTATGCGAAAAAGGTGTCTCCTCTCCACTGATGCTTTATCGCCAATCTTTGTTTCAATAAAAAACCCAAATTTTCAAAAATCATTTGTCATTGGGACAGAAAGGTGAGGTGAAATGTTCTGAACAGGTGCACAGACAGCAAAACAAATGCTACAGGGGTGATAACCCTTTCCGATAAGCTACACTTAAGGCCCCATGCACACGAGACGCTGTTAAACGCGTGTTCAGAGGCAGTTGGACACTTTTTTTCAACTGCTCCTATGTGTCCATGCAAACAGTTATCCTATGTGTCCATTTACACAGTCTCGTTTATTGAAGTTTTTAGGCAGTTGCGTTTAACCTCGTTTTTCCAGAAGCAAAAAAATTGGTTCAGACGCAAAAGTTTTCCACGTTTCAGACGCTAAACGCGGTACCGGCGTTTTGCCGCGTTTTCGTTTATAAGCGTTTTTAAAGGTGACCTATTTTTTTTTACATTAGAAATCTCAAAAATGATGGCAAATGATGAAAAACCATTAAAAAAAAAAAAAAAAAAAACTGCTTGCATTGCACTGTAGACAATCCACAACTTGTGACAGGTGATGTGGCAAGTGGACAATCCACAACTTGTGGCCAGGTGACGTGGCAGGTGACGTGGCAAGTGGACAATCCACAAATTGTGGCCAGGTGATGTGGCAAGTGGACAATCCACAGCTTGTGGCAGGTGGACAATCCACAGCTTGTGGCAGTGATGTGGCAGGTGGACAATCCACAGCTTGTGGCAGTGATGTGGCAGGTGGACAATCCACAGCTTGTGGCAGTGATGTGGCAGGTGGACAATCCACAGCTTGTGGCCAGTGATGTGGCAGGTGGACAATCCACAGCTTGTGGCCAGTGATGTGGCAGGTGGACAATCCACAAATTGTGCCAGGTGACGTGGCCGGGGGACAATCAACAAATTGTGCCAGGTGACGTGGCCAGGGGACAATCCACAACTTGTGCCAGGTGACGTGGCCAGGTGATTATCCACAACTTGTGGCCAGGTGATTATCCACAACTTGTGGCAGATGATGTGGCAAGTGATACACTAAATACAAGTACACTGCTGCTCTCTCAGCTGCTGCTACTCACTCTGGTGTTACAAAATGGCTGAAATGGTTAAAAATGGTCTTATGATGATTCTTAACTAAACACTAATGGACGCAAACGCGATAAAACGCCGCTAAACGCGGCTGCAATCGCGGCAAAACGGGTGTTTTTAAATGCCGGTTTCAGCCTTTAAAAATGTGTGTTCAGCAGAGTTTGCAGCGGCGTCTCGTGTGCATGGGGCCTAAATGTACCTGTTCCAAATTACAAACAGATTCTACTTAAGAGCAAACCTACAGTCCCTGTCTTGTTTGCACCGCCTGTATACTGCTGTTCAGAGTATATAGGGCCTTTATTTAATTTGGGTGCGGGGTTCCCCTTAACCACTTCAATACCATGCACTTATACACTTTCCTGCCCAAGCCAATTTTGAGCTTTCAACGCTGTCGCAATTTGAATGACAATTGCGTGGTCATGCAACACTGTACCCTAACAATTTTTTTAGCATTTTGTTCCCACAAATAGAGCTTTCTTTCGGTGGTATTTGATCACCTCTGCGTTTTTTTTTTTTGCACAACAAATAAAAAAAGAGCGAACATTTTGAAAAAAACTAAGTTTTTCTTTGTTTCTGTCAATTTTTTTTGTAAATAAGTACCTTTTCTACTTCAATGACGGGCACTGATAAGGTGACACTGGGCACCAATGAAATGGCACTGATGGGCACTGATGGGCGGCACTGATGGGCACTGATATGTGGCACTGGTATGCGGCACTGAGCGCTTATGGGTGGCACTGGTAGGTGGCACTGCTGGACATTGCACATTGTGGTGTGCCAGTCAGTGCCCATTTGTGGGCACTGATTGGCATATGTTTTTTGAGAAATTTAACATGTGGATGGCCATGGGGTTACATACCTGGCCATCCACATGCTTTTGGGGTTCCCTGGTGGTCCTAGGGGGCTTTCCTGGTGGTCCAGTGTGGGTATCCGAGGGGGGGCTGCGCTGATAAACAGACGCGAGTGAGGAAGAGCCGATCAACGGCTCTTCCTGTTTACATCCTGATCACCCGTGATTGGACACGGCTGATCACGTGGTAAAAAGCCTCCGCCGGAGGCTTTTTACCGAGATCAGTGTAGCGGTGTGTCAGACTGACACACCGCTCCACCGATCGCCGCGATGCGCGCCCTCCCGGGCGCGCGGCGGCTGTTATCCTGCAGGACGTCATCTGACGTCCAGTGTGGATAACACAACCACTTCCCAGACGTCAATATGCTATTGACTGGGCAGGAAGTGGTTAATATCCATACAAGACCCAAATGGGCTGGTAATGGGCTGTGGGGGGTACCCATGTGATTTTTCTCAATGATTTTCATCCATATTGTTGGGACCACACATTACATTAAAGCCGCAAGCAGTTTTAAATGACTTTTTTTTTCCTTTTTAGAAATGTAATTTTGTGCAGGGACAGTTCTAAACACGGGAAACGTGCCACTTCACAGGCATACTATAGACACCCCCAGGTACGATATTAAAAGGAATATTTTTTTTTTTTTTTTTACTTTAAGCATTATTAAAATGATGCAGGACTTATTCGCTTGTCATCTCTGGTAATTCAACAAGATTGCTATTCAGCCTAAGGAGGAATTTTGAGGGGCACTCGTGCGGACCAGACATATATAAGATCATCTATACACTGCTGTATCAGCTCAGTGCTGGCTCATAGGCACTTACAAATGTGAGTGAATGTCATTTTTTATACTTTAAATAAATATTTTTAAACAGAACTGCACCATGATGGTTTTTCATGTGTTTTTTTTATGAGTAATCCTACAGCGACATTCATCATCCGTATATTGGGAGCAACTGCTGGAAAAATCTGGTATACGGAGTGGTTATCCATATGAACCAAAGGCACACACATTCAGCCTATCTGGTGAGTGGCCAATTCATTTGGTGGTGGTTTAACACATGCATGCTGAAGGTCAAAGCCTAGCAAGTCACTGGGGATAGAAACTATTACCTGCACTGGAATAGAAACCATTACCTGCACTGGATTATTTGGACTTTAAATCACCATTTGGGAGGATTTAACGAACAATACACTTTATTATCACAGCAGGCATTTCTGCTATTGATGGCACACAAAATGTAATTAGATTGGTATATTATTGATGTTTGGAGCACTAAGTTCACATATTCAGATCAACACAGAAATAGTGGTTTAAGTCAGTGCAATTCATGCTTCTATACATTTTTCACTCAACCTATACTGAAGTATGTCAATTGATTGCAGCAGACTGCCTTTTTTTAAGTATAATCATCTTGGCGCCGGTAATACACTAATTTCACATTAAAATCACTGCTCCCGAAAAAACGGACGTTTTTAAAACGTATTTTTGCATTGATACATGTCCCTTGGGGCAGGACCCGGGTCCCCAAACTCTTTTTAGAACAATAACTTGCATATTCGCCTTTATAATTATCTCTCTTGATTTTGAAACGTTCGAGTCCATTGTATTTAATAGATTTCTAAAGTTTGTGCAAACTTTCGGTCCGTACGCAGGTTCTGGTGCGAACCGTGGGGGGGCGGTGTTCGGCTCATCCCTACTCTGGGGAAATCCCAAATATGCAGTTCATGCAAGACAGCTTAAGAATTTACAGGAACTGGAGGCTTTTTGCCAGGAGTAATGGGCAGCTTTACCATCTGAGAAGATAAAGAGCCTCATCCACAAATACCACAAAAGACTTCAAGCTGTCATTGATGTTAAAGGGGGCAATTCACGGTATTAAGAACTGGGGTATGTAAACTTTTTGATCAGATTCATTTGGGTAGTTTCTGTTGCCATTATGATTTAAAAAGAGTAAACACAGTTGATTGATAAATGGCTTCAGCCAAACACTAACCGTGAGTGAAAAAAGTTTTTGTTATTCATATTCTCTGAAAAATGGCCAAGAAATCATCAATTCTGCCAGGGTATGTAAACTTATGAGCACAACTGTGTGTGTGTGTGTTCTATATAAATATATAATCCTATACACTGCTCCAAAAAATTAAAGGAACACTTTGAAAACACACAGGATCTCAATGGGGAAAATAGACCCTAGTCAACACTAGTGAGGAACAGGTAGAAAAGAGGAGTAGGGAAAAAATTTCACTGGCCTCCATCTGTAAAACCATTCCTGTTTTTTGGAGGTTGTCTCATTGTTGCCCATCTAATGCACCTGTTAATTGCCAAAGCAACTGAAATTGATTAACCACTTGACCACTGGGCACTTAAACCCCCTTCCTAACAAGACCAATTTTCAGCTTTCGGTGCTCTCACTTTGACAATTACTCAGTCATACAACACTGTACCCATATGAAATGTTTGTCCTTTTCTTCACACAAATAGCTTTCTTTTGGTGGTATTTAATTACAGCTGGGTTATTTTTTGCGCTATAAATCAAAAAATACTGAAAATTCTGTAAAAAAAAGTGTCCTTTTTCTGTTGAAAATTTAGCAAATTAGTAATTTTTCTTAATAAATTTTGGCCAAAATTTATACTGCTACATATCTTTGGTAAAATAATAAAAATTGGTGTATATTATTTGGTCGGTGAGAAAGTTAAAGTCCGCAAGCTATGGTGCCAATCTCTGAAAATTGATCACACCTGAAGCACTGACGGCCTATCATTTCTTGAGACCCTAACATGCCAGGAAAGTAGAAATACCCCCCAAATGACCCCTTTTTGGAAAGAAGACATTCCAAGGTATTTAGCGGCACGGTGAGGTTTTTGAAGTTGTAATTTCTTTCCCACAATTCTTTGCAAAATCAAGAGATACACGTATGTATGTCCATGGACGCCCTCCCAGGATAAGCCGACCGCGCTGTAGCCAGCTATGGCGCCGGATCACCATGTGGTTAACAACCCTCTGCTACTTTTACTGACTGTACCAGGAGCTTAATTGACTTGATGCTATACTCTGCTTAAAATGTGGTGCTTAAATTTTGGTGTGTGTGTGTGTGCGGACATCCTCTCTGGCCCCAGTCCCACACTCCACATATCCCCAGCATCAACTCTTTGTATGTAAGTACTCAGGAACGGCACTTGTGCCCTTTCCTGTTACGCTCAGTGTTATATTACAACAATTTTATTTTGTTTTATAATTCTCTTTTATAGATAAGTGTGAGCATCGCCCCTGATGAGTGTTTATACACTCGAAACACATCGGGCAATTTTAGGATGCCCAAACACCTGTATCGGTTGTCTACACAGTTCACTGTCCATCATGCAAATGATTTTAGCATTTTACATTATTATGCTCCATTGTACTATGCCGCCCCAATGACGCGTGTGTGCGTGTGTGTGTGTGTGTGTATATATGTATATATTAATCCTGGAATCGCCTATTAATTTTCCATATTGTCACATGTTTCCAAGTCGATCCTTGATGCATATGGGATATGTGCAATGTTATGTGTATCCTTATGACCCATATTATTTTTACCAATTTCATCTTTGATGTTTATCTTATGTCTCCCATGTCAATAAACATATTAATTAATTTTGCACACCCCCACTATGTCGAGAGCCTCATTCAAAGTCCCACAAATCCCTTTTTGTATATGTACACCCCTCACCTTTTTTGTTAGTATTTTGTAGCAAAGTATCATTTCTTCAGTGTTGTCACATGAAAAGTAGTGAGTGTACAGCTTGTATAACAGTGTAAATTGGCTGTCCCCTCAAAATAACAAAACGCACAAGCCATTAATGTCTAAACCACTGGCAACAAAAGTGAGTACACCCCTAAGTGGAAATGTCCAAATTGGGCTCAATTAGCCATTTTCCCTCCACATTGTCATGTGACTCGTTAGTGTTACAAGGTCTCAGGTGTGAATGGGGAGCAGGTGTGTTAAATTTGGTGTTATCGCTCTTACTCGAAGTTCAACATGGCACCTCATGGCAAAGAACTCTGAGCATCTGAAAAAAAGAATTGTTGCTCTACACAAAGATGGCCTAGGCTATAAGAAGATTGCCAAGACCCTGAAACTGAGCTGCAGTATGGTGGCCAAGACCATACAACGGTTTAACAGGACAGGTTCCTCTCGGAACAGGCCTCGCCATGGTCGACCATAGAAGTTGAGTGCACGTGCTCGGCGTCATATCCAGAGGTTGTCTTTGGGAAATAGACGTATGAGTGCTGCCAGCATTTCTGCAGAGGTTGAAGGGGTGGGGGGGTCAGCCTGTCAGTGCTCAGACCATAGGCCGCACACGGCATCAAAGTGGTTTGCATGGCTGTCATCTCAGAAGAAAGCCTCTTCTAAAGATGATGCACAAAGCCTGCAAACAGTTTGCTTGCTGACGACAAGCAGACTAAGGACATGGATTACTGGAACCATGTCCTGTGGTCTGATGAGACCAAGATAAACTTATTTGGTTCAGTTGGTGTCGAGGGTGTGTGGTGGCAACCAGGTGAGGAGTACAAAGACAAGTGTGTATTGTCTACAGTCAAGCATGGTGGTGGGAGTGTCATGGTCTGGGGCTGCACGAGTGCTGCCAGCCCTGGGGAGCCTCAGTTAATTCAGGGAACTAAGAATGCCAACATGTACTGTGACATACTGAAGCCGAGCATGATCCCCTCCCTTTTGGAGACTGGGCCGCAGGGCAGTATTCCAACATAACGACCCCAAACGCACAAAAAGATCTAAACTCCGCTGCCATTGCAGAAGAAGTAGTAAGCTTCTGCTCGGAGGAGCCAATAATATGAGAAATGTAGGATTTAGCACGTGGTCCACGTAAGGACTGGGCCAACAACGTACCCAGTTTATTTGTAGAATTTGTATATGGTACGGTGAGCCCATGCCAGCTTTTGTTTTGTGAAATAGGAGAGATCGAAATTCCTTGCGTACCTTAAGGAGGTTTTGAAAAGTGGATCGTGCCATACTAGTGTAGCGCCCCCCCCATATTTGGGGGCGCTATGCAAAAATTTAGGGGTAGTTTGAGCCGGTAGTTGGGCTCAGACCAATGATTCAGTATTGCTCTGCTCTGGGTGTGGTGCTGCCTGGCAGTAGTGTTCTCCGTTGCCTGTAGGTAGCACTGTCACCGCTGGCATAGGTTAAACTACGGGACGGGGGGGTATCACAGCATCTTGGATGTCCTCTCTCTCGGCAGCCGTGCAGTGGGCGTGGTCTACCCGCTGTGCATGATGGGAGAGGGTACATAAGGGGCAGACGCCGTGAGGCGATTCCAGGGGGACCCCAAGGCGTAAGGGGGATCTCTGGTCCAGTAAGTGTGCCTCGTGGCCCGCATGGCACGAGGTGCGCGAGTGTGTTTAGGCCTTGGGCACCTTCACCCGAGGTCCTGTTGCTGCATTGTGGGCTCAGCTCCGCTGGCAAGGGCCTACGCTTCAGAGAAGGATCCCAGGCTGCCCGCTTGTAGGGGGCACATCTTAAGGAAAGGAGTCCAGGGGGAGAATCAGTCCCAGGAGACTAGCGACGGTACTGCTGTCTCGGGAAGAGACCTGGCTGCTAGGACCGCTCTCATAGGGACTATCCGGGCGAGCAATACCCACTTAGGCTTGAGTGGCGACGAAAATAGATACTGAAATTTAAGTGTTGCGTGTCTGAACCTTCCCCTACTTTCAACTTCCTACTCCTAACCTTGCTGATTAGGTTTTACTCCTGTGTGGACATTGGCCTTATTTTAAGAGATTTTAACCTAAACAGAGAGGGGATCCACTCTAGAGAGGTAATTGTTGCAGACCCGAAACAAAACCAGCAGCCCGATCTCAGAGAGGGGGGCAAGTGCTACACTAGCCATATGGGACTTTTCTAAATTACAGAGCTTGGTGAGAAGCATGTCCACGCGTTGGGACCTCCTCCCATTTAAGTCAGGCTCCTGTTTTAATTAGTATACCCCGTATAACTGGCTTATGAACCCTGTTGGGTTGTCAACAGAAGCACCATTTATTGAGAAATATTCCAACAGGGTGGTCAGCATGTCAGAGCGAACCTCTACTGACTAAAGGAGGGCCTCATTCAACCTCCAAGATGGGGGGGGGAGGGGGAGTCTGTAGCACTGGGCCTAGCTGAAGGGTCAGATTTACCAGTGCATGACCTGAGAGAGAAATGACAAAACAAGTACCGTATTTTTCGCACCATAAGACGCACTTTTTCCCCCCTAAAAAATGTGGGAAAATGTCCCTGCGTCTTATGGAGCGAATACTGACCCCCCCCCCCCCCTCCGTCGCCGCGTCAGAATACCAGTGCTCGGCTTCTCTGTGAAGGAGAGAGAAAGGGAGTGAGGCGGATCCTGGCAGGGACATACCAAGGGGGAGCGGGGGGAGACGGCCGGGTGTCAAAACATGTCAGTAGCGCTGCTATGGGGGTGCGCACCCAAATCGGGTGACACCTGCCAGAGGTGACATTATCTTGAAAGCGGCGAGAACCCTGGCTGTTTTTTTTTTCCGCCGGAACCCCCCCCCCCCCCCGGCGCCGTGGTCTGGTCCAGTCTCACTTCCTGCTCCTTCCCCCGGCAGCTGCTGCTGTTGTAAACTATGTTCCCAGTCCTCCTTCCTAGCTGCTGCCCATGTACATCTGAGGCTGAGAGCCAGCCAGCCAGCCAGAGGGGGTTGTGAATTGTAATGACAGTGTCCTCCACTGCCTGAGGTGAGCTGAACTGGTGATAAGGGGGTGGGAGGTGTGGGCTGGCATGATATCCACTGCCCAGTCACATGAGCTGTTGTGATAGAAGAGGCTGAAGGGGTATTTGTGTCTGCCCTGCCACTCTGAGCTGATCTGGGAAGGGGGGGAGGTTGCTGTGTCCACCACCCAGGTATAGTGTAGCTGAGCTGATTTGATAGGGGGGGGGTGGTATTGCTGTGTGTCCACCACCCACCTATAGTAGTAGTATAATATAAAATATTTTAGTACACCATTTGGTTCAGAATATTTTTTTCTTGTTTTCCTCCTCTAAAACCTAGGTGCGTCTTATGGTCAGGTGCGTCTTATGGAGCGAAAAATACGGTAGATACCGCTCTGGATAGGTCTTTATGCATGATCAAGATAATCAAGGTGTAAGTATGATGGACCTGTGAACAGTAATCTCTTTCTTGAGGCTCTAATAACCGCCAAGGGTCGATCAGATGCAGGAGTTGCAGATCTGCCTTCAGGCGCTTGAGACGGGCAAAGGGGGGGGGGGGGGGGATGAGAAAAGCCATGAGATGCATCCAATAAAAGATCCATGGCGGAATTGAGTTCGCCCCCAAACACCAGTAATGTATTAGGGCACTCTTGGTCAACTCATGAAGCACCACATCCCATTTTAGCTGAATATTGAAAAAGGGGGACAATGGGTATACTCCATACCCTGGGATTTTTAGAAAAAACGGTGCTTGGTAGAGATGAACACAGAAATCAAATCTTTAAAAGATTATATTTTATTACATAACATTGAAAGTCAATACATAAAAGTAACCATCCTCATAGATGTGTAGTTCAGTTGTCAAGAGATGCAATTCGCTGCTTCGTTTCCACTCAACTAGTTTCGCTCCTAGCGGAGCTTCCTCAGGAGTATTTGGAACAATAGCAGATTAAACTGAAAATACAGGGTATATATAATTAGCACATAGAATGGTTAAAAATTAATACTGTAGCACTGGACATTAATAAAGCTTATTGACGTGTGTCACCACGTTGTTAATCACATTGTTTATAAGGGCGAAACATTAAACATTGAACAATCATATTGGATCATGGCCCATGCTGAGCATCATGCATACGTGAAACATACACATGCACTCACCAATTTGCAACAAAACCACAGACTTAAAGGAAAAATTGCATTTTCCACTGGTCTGCTCAACCGGTTGACACAATCCGATGACCCAACCATTAGTATTTGCAACCATAGGGGTAAAGAAAAATACCTGTTGAGACATGAAATATAGAATATATATAATGAATATATTCACATATTTGCACAACTGTGATGGAAACTTAATAGAATTCAGTGAATAGGTAAGGATGCAGCCTCTTACCTTGAAAGGTTTTTCTACGTGTCAAAATTCAAAATGAATAATATGCCAATAGGAAATGGTAAACATGTTGAAAAACAAAATGTTGCTCAAAAAGAGAAGACACTTGAGCTAGAATGTTCAGAAGCAGGGGATGGGGAGGCTTGAATAAATGAGCTTCACCCTGAATGGCTGGATAAGGTCAATAACACTCTGTCAACTGTAGGCAAAAGAAATGACAAAAAAGGAAATATATAATGAGCAACCACGACCACTGCAAGGACAAAAATCATCACAGCGAGGGGAAAGTTGTCCATATAACATCCTACCTTAATACGTGTACAAAAACGAAAAAATCCGGCTGGAGCGGACACGTCCCACCCACCAGAGCGGCGAGGGAACCCGGCAGACTGTCGGCGGCTGAAGCCGCATTTCAAATACCCCCATCGCGGCGGCGTCTGACCTCATCGCCGCGATGCGGACGTCTATTGGTTGATCAATGATGACGCGTGCCGTCCATTGATTGGACTAGCGCAAGCGTCATTGAAACAGCAGACGGCGTGGCGCGTCACACGTCCGAAGGCGTGTGTACTAGCCAACTGCACACTGCTGAAGTCAGCCGCGCCATCTTGGAAGTGGGAAAAACAAACCCAAGAACACCGAGGTAATGTGGGAAAAGGATGTTACAAAAAAGTAAAGAAACAGCGCAGAATGGAACTAGGGGGTGACTATAAGCATTGATCAGCCATTAACCACTTAAGCCCCGGACCATTTGGTAGCTAGAGGACCAGAGGTGAATTCAGAATTTTGCACTGCGCTGCTTTAACTGTAAATTGTGCGGACATGCAATGTTGTACCCAAACGAAATTTGCGTCCTTTTCTTCCCACAAATAGAGCTTTCTTTTAATGGTATTTGATTGCCTCTGCGATTTTAATTTTTTGCGATATAAACGGAAAAAGACCGAAAATTTTGAAAAAAAATGATATTTTCTACTTTTTGTTATAAGAAAAATCGAATAAACTCAATTGTAGTCATACATTTAGGCCAAAATGTATTCAGCCACATGTTTTTAGTAAAAAAAATGTCAATAAGCGTATATTTATTGGTTTGCGCAAAAGTTAGAGTTTACAAACTAGGGTACATTTTCTGAAATTTACACAGCTTTAAATTTATGACTGCCTATCTCATTTCTTGAGGTGCTAAAATGGCAGGGCAGTACAAAACCCCCCCAAATGACCCCATTTTGGAAAGTAGACACCCCAAGGAAATTGCTGAGAGGCATGTTGAGCCCATTGAATTTTTTATTTTTTTGTCCCAAGTGATTGAATAATGACAAAAAAAAAAAACAAAAAAAAAAAATTACAAAAATTTGTCACTAAATGATATATTGCTCACACATGCCATGGTTATATGTGAAATTACACCCCAAAATACATTTTTCTGCTTCTCTTGAGTACGGGTATACCACATGTGTGGGACTTTTTAGGAGCCTAGCCGCGTACGGGACCCCGAAAACCAAGCACCGCCTTCAGGATTTCTAGGCACAAATTTTTGATTTCACTCCTCACTACCTATCTCAGTTTCGAAGGCCATGAAATGCCAAAATCGCACAAAACCCCCCCAAATGACCCCATTTTGGAATATAGACACCCCAAGCTATTTGCTGAGAGGAATGGCGAGTATTTTACAGCTCTCATTTGTTTTTGAAAATGAAGAAAGAAAATATATATATATATTTTTTTCAATTTTCAAAACTTTGTGACAAAAAGCGAGATCTGCAAAATACTCACAATACCTCTCAGCAAATAGCTTGGGGTGTCTACTTTCCATAATGGGGTCATTTGGGGGGGTTTTGTGCCATCTGGGCATTCCATGGCCTCCGAAACTGTGATAGGCAGTGAGAAGTGAAATCAAAAATTTACACCCTTAGAAAGCCTGAAGGCGGTGCTTGGTTTTTGGGGTCCCGTACGTGGCTGGGCTCCCAAAAAGTCTCACACGTGGTATCCCCGTACTCAGGAGAAGCAACAGAATGTATTTTGGGGTGTAATTCCACATATGCCCATGGCATGTTTGAGCAATATATAATTTAGTGACAACTTTGTGCAAAAAAAAAAAATTGTCGTTTTTCCGCAACTTGTGTCAACATATAAAATATTCCATGGACTCGACATGCCTCTCAGTATATAGCTTGGGGTGTCTACTTTCCAAAATGGGGTCATTTGGGGGGGTTTTGAACTGTTCTGGCATTTTATACACAACATTAGGAAGCTTACATCCACTCTTCTAACCACTTGAAGACAAAGCCCTTTTTGACACTTTTTGTTTACATGAAAACATTTTTTTCTTTTTGCAAGAAAATTATGATGAACCCCCCAAACATTATATATATTTTTAAAGCAAAGGCCCTACAGATTAAAATGGTGGGTGTTGCATTTTTTTTTCTACACAGTATTTGCGCAGCGATTTTTCAAACGCATTTTTTGGGTTAAAAAATACACTTTTTTTAATTTTAATGCACTAAAACACACTATATTGCCCAAATGTTTGATGAAATAAAAAAGATGATCTTAGGCCGAGTACATAGATACCAAACACGACATGCTTTAAAATTTCGCACAAACGCGCATTGGTGACAAACTACATACATTTTTAAAAGCCTTTAAAAGCCTTTACAGGTTACCCCAGTAGATTTACAGAGGAGGTCTACTGCTAAAATGATTGCCCTCGATCTGACCTTCGCGGTGATACCTCACATGCATGGTGCAATTGCTGTTTACATATGACGCCAGACCGACGCTTGCGTTCGCCATTGGGCAAGAGCAGGGCAGGACAGGGGTGCTTTTTTTTTTTTCTTTTTTTTTTTATTATTAATTTTGCTTTTTTATTTTATTTTTAAATTGTTCCTTCCAAGTATTTTTTTTTTTTATCATTTTTATTGTTATCTCAGGGAATGTAAATATATATGATAGCAATAGGTAGTGACAGGTACTCTTTTTTTGAAAAAACTGGGGTCTTCAAGACCCTAGATATTTCCTCTGCCTTCAAAGCATCTGACCACACCAAGATCGGTGTGATAAAATGTTTTCCCAATTTCCCAATGGCGCTTTTTATATCCGGGGGGGGGGCATTCCCTCCCACTGCTTGTAAAAGCAGTCCAGAGGCTAATTAGCCGCTAGGATTGCTTTTACATGAAAGCCGGCCGCAGGCTGAAAAGAATGATACCAAGATGATACCTAAACCCGCAGGCATCATTCTGGTATAAACATTCAAAGTCCAGCAACATACCAGTACGTTGCTGGTCCTTGTTGGACATGTATTGTAATCTTTTTATTTCATGCAGCCAGTTGGCTGAACGAAAAAAGAGATTGATCGGTGGGTATGCCCACCATTAGAATACCGCCCTTCATCCACCCACTTCCAATGATGGGCATACACGCACCATTTATATATGCCGAAGCATGGGGGCATCCTCCCGCAAAAAAGTTATGCCGCACACACATGGTCGGACTTTTCCACGGGCAAGCCTCCTTCGGAATTTCGACCGTATGTACGCGCCATTAGGAGCAAAATCGCTCCTCCGCTCCTGCTGCCCCAATGCTTAGGCATATTTGCTTTTTTTTTTTTAACTGTGGTGGTGAAATCACCTCATACAGCACTGGAGTCGCAGGGATCAGGCCTGTCTCTGCGAATGCTGCAGTTATGTGTGTTTTTGTTTTGTAAGTGACAGTGATCGATCGATACTGCACTTGGGTGGCCTGGGCTGGACGGAGGGGCAAAACGCAGGTGCCAGCAGGTATCTGGGCTGATCCCGCTAACACTGCGTTTTTGGGAACCCTAAACTGCTGGGGACGCTAGTATAGATCTGATCAGATATTGATCTGTTCAGATACTATACCACTAAGGAGGGTGTATGCTTTACGCGTGGGTGTTAGCGTTACTGGCACTAACCTGACGCTGCCTGGGGTGTGACTCAGACCCTCTCTGACGCTAAAACCTAATTGATATCACCCGCCGGGCGATCAGGGGGTTAAACCTTTATTGGGTTATATACACGGCGGGTGCCCTGACACTATAAAAAGCAAACTAACTAACCAGCGTCACCCGTAACACTTATATGGTGATCACTGGTGAAAGGGTTAACTAGGGGCAATCAGGGGGTTAAAACCTTTATTAGATAATATATGGGGGTACCTGACGCTATAAAAACCTGCGGCGAACCTAAAAAAAATTACCAGCTACCGATCTGCATCACAGACACTAAGACAGCGTTTAGAAAAACAATTGCTTAGCGACAGTGGTGATAGGGGGTGAAAGGGTTACCTGGGGGGCGATCAAGGGGGTTAAACCTTTATTAGATAATATATTTGGGTACCTGACGCTATAAAAACCTGCGGCGAACCTAAAAAAAATTACCGGCTACCGATCTGCATCACAGACACTAAGACAGCGTTTAGAAAAATGATCGCTAAGCGACAGTGGTGATAGGCGGTGAAAGGGTTATCTGGGGGGTGATCAGGGGGTTAAACCTTTATTAAGGGGGGTTAGGGGGCTACACTGGACCTAAGACTAAACTTTGGTGACACTTTTACAGTCACAAATGTCACTGATTGCAGTGATCACTAAATAAATGGTCACTGCAATCAGTGACACTGTGACTGGGGGCTGGGGGGGTGATCTGGGGGGCCGATTTATGTCCCTGTGTCCTGGTGTCAGTGTAGTGTTGTGTGCACTGACCTGATATCTTCTCTTGTACGGCGCTCGGTATATGTGAGCGCCGCACCAGAGATGACATCACTTCCTCCTGCTCCCTCTGTCTGACACAGACAGAGGGGGCATTTCCATTCGCCGGGAGCGATCGCGAGGGGGTGGCCAGAAACGAATGGCTGCCCCCTCATCCCGGAACGCTCCCGGACACTTAGCCACCGCTCACTGTATAGGAGGGGGGTCCGATCGGACCCCCCAACTGTACAAAGGCAATCACGTATGCTCTACGTGATTGTGCCTGTCGGTGCCATTCTGCCGACGTATATATACAGTGAGCGGTCGTTAAGTGGTTAAGGGGCACCCTGCTAGATACTCGATTGGCATCACGAGTCAAGTCAACATGGGGGCCCCCGGGCGTCCAAATGGTTGCACTAGGGTGGGTCACGGAATGAGCCTGACAGTCAAGAAATGCCAAGCGGAATGTAATCAAAGATTCTATACATAAACATATACATTATCTAATGAACAAAATTAGATCATAGTTCAATTGCCATGCCTTCAAGTCAAGTGGTATCCAAAAGGAATATAAGTAAAAGTGGTGTTGTTCAAAACTTTGTACGGTTTAAAACAATGCTAAATAGTGAATGCAAATTGGCGAGATTGGGGAAGCACAGGATGGGTCATGAAAATACAATATACCAAAACATATATTTGTTGTGGCGTCACAGAATTTGTGACGTACACCATTCATATAGATTAAGTTATGGATAGTATTATACAACATAGATGAAACATACATTAGTATCTGAGAACTGCAAGGTGAAATCAAAACGAGTATATACATATATATACATAAATCTGAAAAAAGTGTATATATACATATATATATATAAATATATTGTAACCTGGGGGACAGGTAGTAGGTACAAAAGCTCCCTGGGATGAGCAGGCACAGATACCAAGTCCATTGGATCAGTGAAAACACAGTGTGGTTTATTGGTGCTATATACAATGTCAATGACAGGTGTTGTACAGTGTGCTGAAAACAAACAGAAGAAAAAATATCTAAACAAAAGCCTAGCCGTGTCTCAGCTCTAACTACACAGTATGTACAGGCCCTCACTACCAGGCTGGACAAGCCTACCGCTTGTCAGCTTCCAGATCCAACAGAGAAACAAGTTTTTACGCACCTTCTTGCTCTCACAGACCAATGCTGTCTGTGTTTCCCAGGCTGAGCAAAGGCTGTCTGCTCAGGTGAGCTTTTAATTAACCTGGGGGAGAGAACCAACACCTGAAGTGGATCCTGGCTCAGAGATCCCTGAATGTATATGAGAGGAGCCTGGGAGATGTATAAACCCCGAATAGGACTTTCCCAGGCTCTCTCTGGGATGCTCTGTCACACATCCTCCCCCCTTGTTTCAACCCCAGGGTTGGAACACCTGTAGCCCAACAGGAGTGAACACGGGAGAGGGCATCTACATTCCCCATCTCAACACCTGGCCTGTGTTTTACCGTAAAGGTGTAATCTTGTAGGGCCAAAAACCACCGGTTCACCCGCCTATTAGTCTCCTTCTTTTGGGCCATCCATTTCAGGGGAGCATGGTCAGTTATTAACTCAAACTGGCGCCCCAACAAGTAGTACCTGAGCGCGTCCACGGTCCACTTTATGGCCAGACATTCCTTTTCAACGACTGCATATTTTTTTTCATGGTCATTGAGCTTTCTGCTTAAGTACACCACAGGGTGTTCTTCCCCATTGTGTACCTATGATAGTACTGCCCCGATACCAACATCAGACGCATCCGTCTGGACCAAAAAGTTTTTGGAGAAATCGGGGGAGTATAGGATTGGCTGTGCACAAAGAGCCTTCTTCAGGACTTGAAAAGACTCTTCTGCTACTGGAGACCATTTCACCATTACGGAGTCTTTCCCTTTCGTAAGGTCGGTCAGTGGGGCAGCTATAGTTGCGAAATTTGGGATAAATCTTCTATAGTACCCTGCAATGCCAAGAAAGGCCCTGACCTGCTTCTTGTTGGCAGGACGTGGCCACTCCTGGATGGCTTCTATTTTATTCACCTGGGGCTTTATGACACCCCGGCCAATAGTGTAGCCCAAATACTTGGCTTCCTCTAGCCCAATGGCACATTTTTTTGGGTTTGCCGTGAACCCCTCCTTGAAGAGGGAATCCAGGACAGCCTGGACACGGGGCAAGTGAGACTCCCAGTCAGTGCTATGCACCACTATGTCATCCAGATAGGCTGCAGCATACTGTCGGTGAGGTCTTAGGGTCCTGTCCATAGCCCTCTGAAATGTTGCAGGGGCATTTTGCAACCCAAAAGGCATTTTCTTATATTGAAACGACCCCTCCGGGGTCACAAATGCAGTCTTTTCTTTGGCACTACCAGTCAGGGGTATTTGCCAATATCCTTTGGTCAAGTCCAAAGTGGTCAGATAACGGGCCTTGCCAAGTCGGTCTATAAGCTCGTCTACCCTGGGCATTGGGTATGTGTCAAACTTTGTTACCGCATTAAGCTTTCTGAAGTCATTACAAAACCTCCAAGTGCCATCCGGTTTTGGGACCAATACAATGGGGCTAGACCAGTCACTATTGGATTCCTCAATAACATCTAGCTCCAACATCCTTTTAACTTCCTCACAGATGTCCTTTCTTCTAGCTTCGGGAATTCGGTATGGTTTGAGCTTGACACGGACTCCAGGTTCAGTAACAATATCATGCTGAAGTCGTGCCCGGCAACTCTGAAAATTTCTCTTTATTCCTCATCAGGAACTCTCTAGCTTCCTGTTTCTGGGAACATGACAGGGTGTCTGGAATCGTGACCTCAGGGATCAGAGGGGATTCAGTACCTTTAAGGGTTACCGGGAGGGACCTCGCAGTTAATGCCAGTCTATCCTTCCAGGGCTTTAACAGGTTTATGTGATAAATCTGTTCAGGCTTCCTTTTACCTGGTTGATACACCTTGTAATTGACCTCCCCAACTCTTTCAATTACTTCAAAGGGTCCCTGCCACTTAGCCAGGAATTTTCTCTCAACAGTGGGAACTAACACGAGGACCCGGTCACCAGGTGAGAAAACACGAAGTTGGGCCCCCCTGTTGTATATCCTCTGTTGGGCTGCTTGGGCCTGCAGTAAATGTTCTTTTACTACCGGCATGATTGCTGCAATCCTATCCTGCATTTGAGCGATATGCTCAATGACACTTTTGTGAGGTGTCTGCTCCCCCTCCCAAGTTTCCTTGGCTATGTCTAAGAGTCCCCGAGGGTGTCTCCCATAAAGCAGCTCAAATGGAGAGTACCCCGTAGAGGACTGGGGAACTTCCCTGATGGCGAACATCAAGTAAGGTATCAGGAAGTCACAGTTTTTCCCATCCTTATCAACAACCTTTTTTAACATACTCTTTAATGTCTTATTGAAGCGTTCCACCAAGCCATCCGTTTGAGGATGGTACACTGAGGTACGCAACTGCGTCACCTTAAATAACTTGCAGAGCTCCCTAGTTATTCGTGACATGAATGGGGTACCTTGGTCTGTAAGGACTTCTTTCGGGACGCCAACCCGACTGAACACCATAAACAGCTCTTTGGCAATGTTTTTAGCAGATGCAGTGCGTAAGGGAACGGCCTCGGGGTAACGGGTAGCGTAATCCATGATCACGAGGATATGTTGATGACCGCGGGCAGATTTGGGGAGTGGACCCACAAGGTCCATGGCAATCCTCTCAAAAGGCACTTCAATAATGGGCAAGGGCACTAACGGACTTCGGAAGTGGGGTTGGGGGCTGACATCTGACACACAGGACAGGATTGACAATTTTCTATATTTTTCCGTATCCCAGGCCAGTAAAACCTGCGCAACACCCTTTCAGTGGTTTTCTCAACCCCTAAATGGCCTCCTAGCAAGTGCCCATGGGCAAGTTCCAACACCACACCCGTCTGTATAACTTAGGGACTACCAACTGTTCAACCACTTCATCATTAGATTTACATACACGATACAGTAAATCCTCATTGCTGCAGAAATATGGAAAACAGAGCCTGTCCCCTGGTTCAACAGGTACCTCATTAATCACTATTACATTTTCCCAGGCCCTGGCAAGGGTAGGGTCTTTTCTCTGCTCCGTACCAAAATTTTCCTTGTGCACATTAAGATTGGCAAACTCTAACGTAGGCTCAGATTCAGCAGACGGCTGTCCAGCTCTACGGGTTGTGGGGACTTCTTCCGGCTCCCCCAGCTCTCCTGCCATAACTGAGAAAGGATCACCCGGAGAGCCCTGAGAGGAGTCCCCTGAACTCACAAGGTCAGTAATGGCCACGAGTTCTGGCTCTGCGACTGAGTTAGGTACTGCGACTGGGTCGGGACAATCCCACAGTTCCCAAAACTTAGGGAAGTCCCTACCAATGATAGCCTCATGCACCAAGTGGGGCACCAGTCCGACCGAATGGGTCACCGTACCTAAGCCAGTTTTAAACTGAACAGTGGCTATTGGATACTCGCGGGTATCCCCATGTACACAGATCACAGCAACCTTTTTTGCATGAAAATTCACAGTTTCAACCATCTCAGCTGTAACCAAAGTAACCAGACTTCCAGAGTCCAGCAAGGCCATAATAGGCTTATTATTAATAGTCACATGACATATGTGTTTTCCCACATTTGGCATTGCAGCGCATGAAACAGTAGCAAACATAGACTGCCTTCTAAAAGATAGATCACACTGCATTGGTTCATCTGTCAATGGACAGTTTGCTGCAACATGTCCCAGTTCTTGGCAACGAAAACACCTGATGTTTCCCCAGTTTGGTTTGCTGACAGGCAGTGGCTTCCCTTGTTTGGGCCGCCAAACTTCAGCCCTGGCACCAAAAATCCTCCCCCCTATTTCCTTGCCATGCTTACCACCCACTTCCCCTGGAACAGTCTTACCGGTTGCCTGGGGAGACCGTGGCTTTGGGTGGAAAGTCCGTGCGGCTGTAGGGGTGGTGACCAGGTTCTCTGCAGCAAAGTACCTCTCAACGAGCTCCACCAGGTTGTCTGCTGACTTGGGGTCTCCTTGACTCACCCACTTCTGCAGGGGAATTGGCAGTGACCTCAGGAATTGGTCCATGACCACACGCTCCACTATTTGTGGCGCAGACAGGGACTCCGGCTGTAGCCATTTCCGCACCAGGTGGATCAGATCAAACATCTGCGATCTTGGGGGCCTCTTTTCTTGGAAGAACCAGCTGTGGACCCGCTGAGCTCGAACAGCCAAGGTAACGCCAAGTCGTGCCAGGATTTCCCGCTTGACCTTCTCATAATCTCCCGCTTCTGCTGACTCCAGATCATAGTAGGCCTTCTGCGCTTCTCCAGAAAGTAAGGGGGCGATCAGTCCTGCCCACTGGGTTTGGGGCCAACCTTCCCTCTCAGCGGTCCGTTCAAATGTTAGTAGGAAGGCCTCTGGATCATCATCTGCCGTCATCTTTGAAAGAAAGCGACCCACATGGATGGCTGAGGGCTTGTCTCCAACATCCTTCATTATCGCAGGTGACCCCTGTGCTAGCGTCTCCACAACCTCAGTGAGGGTTTTCCTATCCGCTTTTGCAGCAGTGGCAAGCTGTTCAAACAGCCTCTGCGATTGCTCCTGTACAGCACCAATCTGTTGGAACAGCACCTTGGTTTGCTCCTGTGCGATAGCGTTGGCTTGCTGTTGTGCAGCGTTTGCTTGCCGCAATTCAGCGTTAGTTTGCTGTTGTGTAGCGTTTGCTTGCTGCCATGCAGCGTTAGTTTGCTGTTGTGCAGCATTTGCTTGCTGCAACGCGGCATTTGCCAACACCATTTGTTTGAGGAGGTCCTCCATGTTGTCACTTTAGGTACTGGCCTTTTAAGTAGTAACTTACTACAGCTGGTCGCAGCCTCCACCATATGTAACCTGGGGGACAGGTAGTAGGTACAAAAGCTCCCTGGGATGAGCAGGCACAGATACCAAGTCCATTGGATCAGTGAAAACACAGTGTGGTTTATTGGTGCTATATACAATGTCAATGACAGGTGTTGTACAGTGTGCTGAAAACAAACAGAAGAAAAAATATCTAAACAAAAGCCTAGCCGTGTCTCGGCTCTAACTACACAGTATGTACAGGCCCTCACTACCAGGCTGGACAAGCCTACCGCTTGTCAGCTTCCAGATCCAACAGAGAAACAAGTTTTTACGCACCTTCTTGCTCTCACAGACCAATGCTGTCTGTGTTTCCCAGGCTGAGCAAAGGCTGTCTGCTCAGGTGAGCTTTTAATTAACCTGGGGGAGAGAACCAACACCTGAAGTGGATCCTGGCTCAGAGATCCCTGAATGTATATGAGAGGAGCCTGGGAGATGTATAAACCCCGAATAGGACTTTCCCAGGCTATCTCTGGGATGCTCTGTCACAATATATATATATATATATATATATATATATATATATATATATATATATATATATATATATATATATATATATATAAATCTGGAAAAAAGGGATGAATCAATGCAAAGGAACATTAATTGTCAACAGAACTCTATAAAAAAGGCTTGAAACTGAAGGCATCATTTAAACCCGGATGCCTGAGAGCCGATAGTCTATGGATCCACCTGGCCTCTTTCTGAAGCAAAATTTTGTCAAAATTACCCCCTCTGTCTCCTGGGGGAATGTGTTCTAAAGCAGGAAAGTGCATTGCTGCACTGTCAAATTGGTGAAACAAACCTACATGCCGGCTTATTGGTGTTAGCATTTTTTTCTTGTTGATCAGAGAGACATGATCTCTGATACGATGGAAAAAATGGCCTTTTGGTCTTTCCAACATAAAAGGCATCACATTGGCATTGCATAAGATATACTATGCCAATGGATTGACAGGTGACTGAGAACATAGGTCTATATACTTGTCCATCAGGAAGAGTAACAGTAGATGAGGAATGCAAATATCTGCAATATTTGCATTTATGACAAGGCCTGGTGCCCCTGAAAGGGATGGCACTGGACGATGATGGAGAAAAATGGCTGTGAATCAAGGTATCTCGTAGAGATCGAGCTCTCCTATAGGTGATCTGTGGGTAAGGTTTGATGTATTTTGAAATTTGGTCATCACTGGTTAGTAGATACCAGTATTTTTGTAAAATAAGGCACACTTGTTGATGTTGGTTTGAAAATTTGGTTATTAAACGTATACCCGGGTCAGATTTGGCTTTCTTAGGACCATGCAAAAGAGCAGTTCTGTTTTGTTTCTTGGGTCTGGCATATGCTTTTTTGAGGCATTTGTTGCTGTAGCCTCGTTCTAGAAAGCGGGCCCTCAGCAATTTGGCCTCATGTTCGAAGTCTTTTTGACTACTACAATTCCGCCGCAGTCTAAGATATTGCCCGTAGGGCACACTGGAGATCAAGGACTTAGGATGGGCACTCCCTGCATGTAGCAGGGAGTTTCCGGCCGAAGATTTACGAAAAAGAGAGGTGCTGATTGTACCATCAGTTTTTACACTGATTTTGAGATCCACAAAAGTCAAATCCGTCTGACTGATTTCAAAGGTGAACTTGAGATTAAAATTATTGGTCTTTAGGCAATCAAGGAAGGTGGTAAGGGCATCTCTGGGGCCAGTCCAAATAAAGAAAATATCATCAATGAATCGTCGCCATATTGGAATGAAGTCCAAATAGCTTTGTAAATCTTCTCTGAAAAAAAGATTTCTCTCCCACCCCCCCAGATACAGGTTGGCATAAGAGGGGGCACACTTGGTCCCCATTGCCACTCCCTGTATCTGGAGGTAGTGGGAGTCTCCAAACAAAAAAATATTGTTTGATAAAATAAATTCCAGAAGATTCAAAATAAACATGATATAGGCCCGAGAGATGCCCCTGTCCTCAGTGATGAAGCCCTCCACAACCTGCACACCCAGATGGTGTGGTATTGAGTTATAGAGGGCCTCAACATCGAGTGCCACCAACCATGATCCTTCAGGCACAGAGATACCATCCAAAGTCCTAAGAAGGTCAGTTGTATCTTGTAGATATGATACCAATCCTTCAACATGGGGTCTGAGAAAGTCATCGACCAATTGACTGCCCGTCTCCGTCAAGGAACCATTGCCGGAGACAATGGGACGTCCCGGTGGAGAGGACAGGCACTTGTGAACCTTCGGCAATGCGTAGAGAGTAGGGGTTCTAGGATTTGTAACATTGAGAAACTCCCAGGTTTTTTTGGTGATTAGACCTTCATGATAGGCATTGCCGATCAAGTGTTTATACCGTTCAGTGACTAAGTGGAGATGAGCACTTGACACCTTCCGATACCAATCTTTGTTGGTCATTAAATTCATGACCATTTGCTCATAGTCACAATTCATGACTACCAAATTGCCCCCCTTGTCGGAGGGCTTAATAATAATCTCTTTATTGAGCTGTAGGGATCGCAGTGCGTCACGTTGAGAATCACTTAGGTTGGATTCAGCCTGTGATTTCCAGTTAGACTGGTTTATCTCCAAAGTCACCTGTTTTGTGAAGGCCCAAATGTTCGGGTTTCCCTGTAGTAGTGGGAATAAATTGGATTTTGGTTTATATTCTCGTTGAACGGATTTGGTTACTGGAGAATTGGAAGAAGATGGGGCCAGGGGGGGCGGGGATGCCACACATTGTCCCTCAAGAGCCGTTGCCTCATCAAGGTCCGTGAGGTCAATGTTTCCCTCCTCCCATAGCTCCATAAGTTCCTCAAGAGCTTTAATATCCTCAATATTCATTTCCTGCCATAAAGGATTGGCAGGAGTGGTAGTCTGTGACATATCTTTGGGTTTGTCATAGAGAACTCGGAATAGTAATTTCCTAGAAAATTTTAAATCTTTAATAAGTTCAAACTTATCAATTTGGTGGGTAAGGCAAAAAGTAAGTCCCAGTTTCAAAACTGAAATCTGGTCAGGAGTCGGTACATGTGACGACAAATTAATTACCTCGAGTTCGATTTTGGAGGTTTTTGATTCAGTGGATCTGTATTTAACTGCTTCCTTATGTCTGGTGCCGGTAACGGAACTGGCTGGGCCAGCCGAAAATCCGCCTGATTAGGGAAGCAAGAATAGGATCTCTTGACAACTGAACTACACATCTGAGGATGGTTACTTTTATGTATTGTCTTTCAATGTTATGTAATAAAATATAATCTTTTAAAGATTTGATTTCTGTGTTTATCTCTACCAAGCACCGTTTTTTCTAAAAATCCCAGGGTATTGAGTATACCCATTGTCCCCCTTTTTCAATATTCCCCAAACACCAGTATCCCCTCCACAAACTCCAATAGCTCAGGGAGGAGAGCCCGCAAAAACTGCGGGTGATCCACATTCGGAAAATAAACATGGGCAAAGGTGACCTGCATGCCACACGCCTTCCTTTTTAAGGAGCAGAAAGCGACCCTGGGTATCGGACTGCATCTCCTCATAAGTCCAAGGGACCGATTTGGCCACCAGGATGCTGACCCCCTTCGATTTGGAGATGGGTGAGGGGCTGAAGTCCCTGTTGGTTAATTTATAAACTCGATCTGCACGAAAATGCGTTTTCTGTAGAAAAGCTATATGGGTTTGACTTTTCTGCAAATATGCCAAAAGCTGAGAGCGTTTCTCAGGCACATTGAGACCTCTCACATTGAGGAAAGTGACCTTGAGACCCATAGCGCACCCTAACCAGTATGTGATTGTATGAAGGTGTGGGGTGAATCCCCCACTAGTTGGCTCCAGGCGAGAGGGGAAGAAGAAAATTAAAGGGGGAGAAAGAAGGGAGAACAGGTAAGGGGAAGGAAAAAAATGATCGGTCTGCAGTGAAGTACACCAAGGACTGCAAGAGGGCACAAAAAGTGCCCAGGCAAGAGTCCACCCTATCTGGGGGGTGGTAGAGGAGCTAGGAACAGCACAAAAGCGGATAATGAAAATCAGCAAAAACAATATGTTCGGAGATGCACAGAATGGGAGCAACGAGAAACATATAGTTGGTATGGGGGCGTGGCTGGATGCTGAGCGCGATGGACATGTGATCTTCCTGCTCACCTCGGACCTGCTCTTTCTAAGCTCCATACGGGGACACAGCTTCGGATCGATGGGCATAAACCGTACCAACCGATCGTATTAACGGGGGAACCTCAGGACAACTTCATCTGCTAGGTCACCCGATCCAGTCCGACTTTCCTCAGCTCCCTTCCCTCCATGCGGGAAGCGGACAGCATGGTTGCCACACAGCCATTTCCTCCCCCCTTTCCTCCGGAGGCTTTAGGATCGGTGCTGGCGGCTTCAGCGGGTGCCACTGAAAGGATCCCCAGTGGCATGTCAACCCGCAATAGACCCGCCGCAAATGCATCAGCTCCACCAGCTCTGCGTGGCTCGTCTCTGCCACGCCACGTTGAACAACCACCACCATCTTGATGGAAGTATGTTGGGACGCCTCCATTATCCCAGTGGGTGAGTCTCTCCCCTGTTCCCTAACCCTCTAAGGGCCCTGGACATGACTCTCTCTCCCTTCGGGGTACTCCGCCGGCATTCCGGCACTGGCGACTCAAATTTTAAAAGGCCGTTGGAACTAAGGAGCTTCAGAGATTCTGGGGCGGAGGTAATATTTGTACAAGAAACACATTTTAATAAGAGGCACCCTGGCATTTTGCTTCTAGATCTTTCCCTACGTGGTTCTTAGACTCCAGGACTAAAAAGAAGGCAGCGGTGGCTATTTTGATTAAAAAGGGATCCCCATTCACACCCATGTCCTCCTACTCTGATCCCCAAGGTCGGTTTTTGATCCTTGGTGGCAAATGGCAACAATCTGAAATAACTTTTTGTAACATTTTATGCTCCAGATGTCCTTAGGCTATTGTACACCTTGGATACAATTTAGAACTACACACTCCTTAGTCGTATAAGGTGACTTCAACCTCCCGTTCTCCCCGACATTGGATAGGCATCCCTTTTTTCTAGAAAAATCTTTTCCCTCTCCAGACAGTCCCAACAGTTTCATCAGGTCACTCGCAAGTTCGCTCTGTTCGATGCATGGCGTGTGGTTCACCCAACAGAGCGTCAATATTCTCATTACTTCCACCCATTTCGTACGCATGCGTGATTAGACTACATTTTCATAAACGCCCTCTCCCTGCGGGCACTCGTTAAAGTAGACCTCCTGCCCATGTCTTGGTCGGACCATGCCCTGATCCTTCTGAAGCTCAAACTGGAAACCTCCAGGGTCAAACGCTGCCATTGGCGGCTTAACCACTTCCGGACTGCCCACTGTATATATATGTCGGCACTTTGAAGACGGATATCTGTTATGGCAGCAGCTAGCTGCCATAACCCAGGTATCCATTTTTTCAGCGGGCGGTACGGTTTCCAATAATGGTGGTCTCTGCAACGGATTCGCCGCAAGATCACTGTTATTGGCGGCGGGAGAGGGTCCCCCTACCGCCGCTCTCCCGTGCCCTCTGCCGCTTACCAGAGCCGTCGGTAGCGGCAGAGGCGATCGGGTCCCCACTCCTGCTTGGTATGGATACGAGTGAGGGGAAGATGGCCCCCACCCGTCTCCGTACCATAGCAGGGCGGAAGCGACATCAAAACGTCACTTCTGCCCTAGCTCTTAAAGGGCCATTTTTTTATCCATTTTTATAAAATTTTTTCAAAATGACTATTTTATTTTTATTTTTTTATTGCATTTTAGTCCACATGAGATCTGAGGTCTTTTTGACCCCAGATCTCATATTAAAGGGGACCTGTCATGCTTTTTTCTATTACAAGGGATGTTTACATTCCTTGTAATAGGAATAAAAGTGACCCATTTTTTTTTTTTTAAGAACAGTGTAAAAAACAAAATTAAGTTAATATAAATAAGAACATTTTAATCTTCTTTTTTTTTTTTTTTTTTAAACTCGCCCCGTCCCGATGAACTTGCGCAAAAGCGAATGCATACGTGAGCAGCGCCCACATATGAAATCTGTGTTCAAGCCACACATGTGAGGTATCACCGCGATCGGTAGAGCGAGGGCAATCATTCTAGCTCCTCTATAACGTAAAGCATGCAACCTGTAGAGCTTTTTAACCACTTAAGGACCAGCCCACGACTATATACGTCCTCTTTTTGAAGAGGGATATCTCGGTAACGGCAGCTGCTGCCACAAACGAGGTATCCATCTCTTCAGGCTAAGGTCCTGCAAATAATGGTGGTCTCTGCGGCAGATTCGCTGCGAGATCACCGTAATCCGTGGCGGGAGAGGGCTCCCGCCGCCCTCCAGCGCCCTCCGACGCTTACCGGCACCGTCGGTAGCGGCAGAGGCGATCGGGTCCTCTTCCTAGCTGGGTATGGAGACGAGTGAGGGGAAGATGGCCCCCCACCCATCTCCATACCATAGCAGGGCGGAAGTGACGTCAAAACGTCAGCTCCGCCCATACGTCTTAAAGGGCCATTTTTTTTGTTGTTTTTTTCAAATGTCAATTTTTTAAATTGCATTTTAGTCTAATATGAGATCTGGGGTCAAAAAGACCTCAGATCTCATATTTAAAGGGGACCTGTCATGCTTTTTTCTATTACAAGGGATGTTTACATGGCTTGTAATAGGAATAAAAGTGACCCTTTTTTTTTTTTTTTTTAAGTGTAAAAGTAAAATTAAAATAAAAACATTTTTAAAAAATTTCTCTTATTTAAGCGCCCCCTCCCAACATGCTTGCGCGCAGAAGCAAACGCATACGTGAGTAGCGCCCGCATATGAAAACGGTGTTCAAACCACACAAGTGAGGTATCGCTGCAATCGTTAAAGCGAGAGCAATAATTCTAGTCCTAGACCTCCTCTGTAACTCAAGATGCAACCTATAGAATTTTTTTAAACGTCGCCTATGGAAATTTTTAAGGGTAAAAGTTTGACGCCATTCCACAAGCGGGCGCAATTTTGAAGCATGACATGTTGGGTATCAATTTACTCGGCGTAACATTATCTTTCACAATATAAAAAAAAATTGAGCTTACTTTACTGTTTTTTAAATTTTTTTAATTAAAAAATGAATTTTTTCAAAAAAAGTGCACTTGTAAGACTGCTGCGCAAATATGGTGTGACAAAGTATTGCAATGATCGCCATTTTATTCTCTAGGGTGTTAGAAAAAAAACAATATATAATGTTTGGGCGTTCCAACACCCTAGAGAATAAAATGGCGGTCATTGCAATACTTTTTGTCACACCGTATTTGTGCAGCAGTCTTACAAGTGCACGTTTTTGAATTAAATAAGACAACAGTAAAGTTAGCCCAATTTTTTTTATATTGTGAAAGATAATGTTACGCCGAGTAAATTTATACCCAACATGTCACACTTCAAAATTGCGCCCGCTCGTGGAATGGCAACAAACTTTTACCCTTAATCTCCATAGGCGACGTTTAACCACTTAAGGATCTTGCATGTTTTTCAGACTCGGTGTTTACAAGTTTAAAACAGTTTTTTTTTTTTGCTAGAAAATTACTTGGAACCCCCAAACATTATATATATATTTTTTCTAAGTAATTTAAACTTGTAAACACCGAGTCTGAAAAACAGGCAGGGTCCTTAAGTGGTTAAACGTCACCTATGGAGATTTTTAAGGGTAAAAGTTTGTCGCCATTCCACGAGCGGGCGCAATTTTGAAGTGTGACATGTTGGGTATCAATTTACTCGGCGTAACATTATCTTTCACAATATAAAAAAAATTGGGCTAACTTTACTGTTTTATTTTTTAATTCAAAAATTGTATTTTCTCTTTCCGTCCATGGACTGACACAGCATCTTCAATCTTGACAAAGTGGGTTATGTTCCTGCTCATAGGAGAAGACTAGGCAGACTGTTGGATGTTTTAACATACATTCCAAAACCAGAGCTGAACAGCCCCGCCCAGGGGGCGGTCCCTCCGGACATAATCCTCCTACCTGCAGATAGCTGCCTCCGTTTTTTTTTCTGCCTAGCAGAGGAGAGGACGTCGCTCTCATTGGAGCCAGTCTCCTGAGGATTTTTTTTTTATTCCTTTTTGAATGTTATTTTATTTTTGAGATTCTTCTGTCAACAGTCGGCTGGGCAACAGGTTGGGTAGTTCGCTATCCTCGTAGTCTTCCCTGTCTGACCATCGAGCGTGCTGATCCTCGCTCTGCGTCAGATCAGTCCACGACATACCCCATGGCTCCAGGGGTGGCCGGTGAGCTTTTTGCTCCAGGGTCCACAGAAGATTGAAGTGCTGCATCTTTCGCGGTGGACCGGGCCGACAGCTACTCAGTACTGCACTGTGATATACTTGTCAGGAACACACCAGTGGGTCCTAGCTGGACGGGTAAGTACTGTTCCTCTGCCTCAGCAGGTGAGTACATACTGTGTGTTCCTATGGTAGGGGTGTTTTTCCCGGTCTCCCCCTTGTGTATTTTGCTACTCAGTCACCTACTCTAGTGATGCACTGACTGGTGGTCTCTCTGTCCCGATGGGGGTCCATAGAGGTTTGCATTGCAGTGTGGGCTGTTTTCTGTCAGTTTGGGCCTTGTGCACCGTTTGGCGCCATGTTTTTACTATGATTTTTTTTTTACTTTACATTCAAAACCGCATTGGCGGCCATCTTTCCGTGGCCTCGCTATGGCGCACTTATAATTGCGGAGGCCATTTTCTTGAAGCCGCGTGCTTTTTGTGCTGGTTTTGCCTCTATTGCTGACTGGAGCGATTCTCCTCAGTCTCCTCACTGTTCACTCGCACTGGGAGCACAGCGCAGGCAGCGGAACCGAGCGGTCCTGACTGGTTTGGTGAGTCCCCTGGGTATCCCCCACAGTCTGCAGCAGGAGGGTGGACTTTTTCTCTCGCATTGACAGTCACAGAGGGTGGTGGTATTATGGAGTCAGTGTCACCTGCTTCCCCATTTGTCAGAGACAACAGGCAGCGCTACTGCACCTGCGGTCCCTATGGGCCGGTTGTCGCAGACCTGGTATTATTTATTACCAGGATGTTAGCGGTGCGCAAGCGCGAGTGCAGGGGAGCTGAAAAGCGCCCTCTCCCCATGCCATATCCAGGGGAGTGCTCTGATTCAGATATGGGCAATGCTGAGGCACAGGACCCTAGCTCTGAAATTCCGGATTGTTTTGACCAAGGACATTCCTTGTGAGGAAGACTCCCTTATCCGGGTCAGTGAATTACAGGTTTTGTGTTAGTGAACTTATTGATGCTGTGAGGGACACTCTCAAGCTGGAGGCTGCAGCTGAAGAACCTCTAGTGGAGGTTATCTCCTCTGGTTCATTTAAAGCTAATACTACTTAAATGTTGTTTTCCCTATACACCTTTCCGTGATAAATTCATAGACCAGGTTTGGTACAAACCGCAGAAGACCTTTGCGGTCTCGCAGGGTATGGCGGTTAGGTACCCCTTGTAGTGCCTGATTAAAAAAAAAAAAGGGGCTCCCCTCCGGTTGACGACCTAGCCCCCAACCCTTCCCTTCTGCCTTTTAAGGACCCTACTGATAGGAGGGCGGAAGTGGCGAGCAGAGCCATGTTCACCATGCTGGGATCCGCGCTACGTCCCATTGTAGCGGCGACCCTGGTGTCTCAGACACTCACGGCGTGGGCTAAGATTTTGCACCAGACTGTGCAGCAGCATAATCTTCCTCCGGATTGCATTTCACTGGCCGACCAAATGGTACAGGGCCTGGTGTATGTGTGCGATACCGCTATGGACGCTGCCCCCTTGATTTCTGGGGCCTCAGTGTCGGTGGTGGTATTGCGTCGCCTGATCTGGTTAAAATGCTGGTCTGCTGACCTGGCCTCTGAGAAGCTCCTGATGGATTTTTTTTTTGAGGGCAGAAGATTATTGGTGCCTCCCTGGAAGACATTATTAAAAATGTCATGGAAGGTAAGAGTACCCTTCTTCCTCAGCCTACTAAGGCGAAGGAGCTGCGCCGTAAGCCGGGCCCTTCTTTTCCCACATAGAAGAGGTGTTTTTTCGTCAGAGCTCAAGGGACAATTCTCCCAGACTGACAAGTGCGGCTGGGGGACAGAAGCGTCCCTGGCTGTGTAGGCCGAACAAGCCGGCTACCAAGCCGCCACTGCATGAAGTCTTGCCCCCGCCCGACTCTGGGGTGGGGGGACGGCTTCGCAGGTTCACGGATCGGTGGACCTCCCGGATCTCCGACCGGTGGGTATGCGATGTGGTCGCCACAGGGTACAGGATAGAGTTCTTTTCCTGACCAATTTTATTTCCCTCAAATCTCTTTCCTTCCAGCGCGTCGGGCTGCCCTATTGAGGGGCTGTGCAGGACTTGCTGAGGTGCGGGGTAATTTGCCAATACCGTCAAAGGAGAGGTTTCAGGGATTTTCTTCAAATCTTTTTTGTGGTCCCAAAGAGGGACGAAGTCCGTCCAATTCTGGACCTCAAGGCCCTGACTGCCTTTGCCTTTGTAAAGGTTCGAAGATTCCGCATGGAACGGTGATTACTGCGCTCCACCTGGGGGATTTTTTGCCATCCTTGGACATCAAGGACGCCTACTTGCATATCCCAATCTGCGCGGGTCACCAGTAGTTTTTGCGATAGGCGAAGACCACTATCAGTTTGTGGCTCTTTTCTTCGGTTTAGCGTCAGCACTGCGGGTTTTCACCAAGGTGCTTGCCCCGATTCGAGCTTTGCTGAGACAGCGAGGAATTGCTATCGTGGGCTGTCTGGACGATCTTCTTCTGAGAGCAGACTCTGGCTCAGAACTGGAAAAAATTGTGTTGATAGCCAGTCTGGCCCTCCGAGGATTCAGTTGGCTGGTGACCATTCAGAAGTCGGTCCTGGGTCCGACTCAGCGTCTGGAGTACTTAGGATTGATCCTGGATTCCTCGGAGGCAAGGGTCTTTCTACCCTTGGAAACATTACAGACTTTTCGATCTGCACGTCCCGAAAATGGTTGTCACTCGAGCCTTATAAAAGGAGGTCCTATCCAGCTGGGACCAGTCTCCATTGTCACTGGATCGTCAGATCCTGGTGTGTCACCTGGTCAGGGCATACCTGACATGGTGGCTGGAATCCCCGGCCCTTCGGTCAGGGTAGTCGTTCCTTCCTGTTCAGTGGACGGTGATCCCGACGGCCGTCAGTCTTACGGGCTGGGGCGGAGTATGGGAAGTTCTGTCAGCCCAAGGGCTTTGAACGCCGGACGACTCCCGTCTGCCGATCAATGTTCTGGACCTTCGGGGTCGACCAGTCTGTATCTCTCCTCGTGGTCAAGGAAACTAACGGGCGCTCAGTCAGGATCCAGTTGGCAACGCCACGGCTGTGGCTTATGTCAACCATCAGGGGGATACGCGGAGCTCGGCTGTAGCGTACGATTCCGCCCACATCCTTAAATGGGCAAAAAGAAGCGTGCAGGTTCTGTCGGCCATTTGCATTCCAGGTGTAGACAACTGGCAGTCGGACTATATGAGCCATAAAAAAGAAAAAGTTGCGCTAAATAGAACATGACACCTAAGTGGCATATAGATGCAAAATTATTGAAAATATCACCAGTACAACAAAAAAATTTGCCCAACGGCAATTGTTGAAGATAAGTGATACAAACATGTGATGAGGAATCACTACATATGAGTGATCCATAAACCATAAAAAGTGTATATAAACGAGAAAAAATCCCACATAAGGTCCAAATAATAGAGTTCATATGCACATATATAAGCGATGCTCCTCCACCGTGCTGATTGTAATCCAATGTATTACACCCAGAGCAAGTGTAAGATAGGACAGCCTCCACCAATAAAATTACTGCCTCTTACCGAAGAAGATGGATCCTATATCACAGGGGATCAAAGAAAACCTGTGGCTATTCCCCAGCCAGGGGTATGGGGCAAGCAACGTCTCTTGACCGGGAGGTCAGCAACTCTCAGCAGTAGAAAACATGGTCCCCGTAAATAAAAAGAAGGAATATACTATAGTGTAAAACCTTTTACACGTTTATGAAAACAAGACGAATGCACACTTACATGAATGCAGATAAAAACGAGCGAAAATAAGCCGGCCGGCTCATAGATATAAAGCAGCCCGTATGTCTCCGGGTAGCGTGGGCGCGATGACGTCAGAACGTGGCTCCTCCCTACGCGTTTCGTCATCAAAGACGTGTTCACAGGATACGGGCGGCGCTCTGACGTACCGCTCTAAATAACCATCTCAATCAGCCAAGCCTCGATGTGAACCGTGGGATGCCGGAGCACCGCCATTTTGACTGAGGGAAAGGGCATCACTAAATACTATGGAGATGTTGGCAAACCCAAAGCAAATGATGATTAATGTGCAAAAAAGGATAAAAATTACATAATTGAACACGAATTTTATTAAAAAGACAAGAATTTGCCAATTGATGTTAAAAAAAATAATAAAAAAAAAATTATATATGAAGATTTTATCCTCTTTATTTAAAAATAATAATAATAATAAAAAGAGGGAGGGGACCTCATCTGATAGAATAGACGGACTAAATCATTCCCAAGATTCACATCAAGTGTACAAAAGCACAAAGAATTGCCTAAGGCTAGTTCAATATACCACTATCATAAACCTGATCATAAAAAACAAACACCAACACCCTAACAATGGATTGACAGTAAGTTAGACATTGTACCAAAATTGTATATAAAGATGTCCAAATTGGATATCTGAGCCGCCAACTGTTGGACCAGGGAATGGTCCTTGCATCCGGAAGTGTTAAATCTTCTCGCTGGAGGTGGGGCACGCCGGATGTGGGCCTACTGGCCTCTCGACTCAATCACAATGTCGTGATTAGTGACCAGGTCCAGGGATCCCTGGGCTGACACATCAGACACGTTGGTGGCCCGGTGGGGTCGGTATCGGCTGATTTATGCCTATCCTCCACTGAAGTTGCTTCCTCGACTACTTCACAGGATGGAGGCTGAGGGGATCCCGGTGATCCTCTTCGCTCCTGGTTGATCTCTGCGTCCTTGGTACGCTGATCTTGTGGCGGACGTTCCATGGCGACTACCGCTGTGGGAGGACCTTCTGTCTCAAGGTCCTATTCTTTGTCCTACTTTCCTGTCGCTGACTTTGACGGCATGGCTATCAAAAACCAAATGCTGTGGGACCAAGGTTTCTCGGATTCGGTCGTCTCGACCATGCTGTGGGCACGGAAATCTTCCTCCCCAGGTGTATGTATGTTTATTTATATATATATATATATATATATATATATATATATATATATATATATATATATATATATATATATATATATATATATATATATATAGACACACTACTGTGCCTGGAAGACCTACTATGCTATATGCGAGGAGCTGGATTGGCATCCACGGACTACTTACATTTACAGGATCCTGCTGTTTTTACAGCGTGGTGGGGACCATAAGCTTGCCTTAAACTCCATTACGGGTCAGATTTCAGCTTTAGCTGTTTTCTTTCAGTGGCCGCTAGCGGGCCGCCATGTGTTCCCCCCTATTGAACCACCTCTTCCTCCTTGGGATTTGGTTTTGGTGTTCTGGGTTCTTCAGGAACCTCTTTTTGAAAAGATCAGAGAGATTGCTCTCAACTTGATCTCAGAAGGTGGCTTTTCTAGTAGCCATTACTTTGGTCAGAAAGGTTTTCTGAATTGGCGGTTTTGTCTTGCAAACCGCTATACTTGGTCCTCCATGAGGATAAGGCGGTGCTACGCCCACGGCCTTCTTTTCTCCCGAAGGTGGTCTCAGCCTTCAACCTTAATGAGGACATTGTGCTTCCGTCTTTTATGTCTTCGTCCTTCGCATCCCAGAGAGTTTGCGCTTCATACGATAGATGTGGTATGTGCCTTACAGGTGTACCTGTCTGTTACGGCTTCATTTAGGAAGTCTGACTCACTGTTTGTGTCTGATCCAACACTGGGCCAGGTGGTTTCGTCTGCCACCTTTTCTTGGTGGATCCGGCAGGCCTTCATATAGGCCTATGCCCTTCAGGGGCGGGCGCCTCCCTTTCCAGTTACGGCGCGTTCAACCATAGCAATTGCTGCTTCCTGGGCTTTCCGTTATGCTTCTGTTGCACAAGTGCAAGGCGGCGACCTAGTCTGTCCGCACATATCTTTTCAAGGTTCTTTAGGGTTGTTGTGGCTGCATCTTCTGATGCTTCCTTCGGCCGCAAGGCTTGCAGGCGGCTGTTTAATGTTGCAACTCCCCTGTTGAGGCGCTCTGCTTGTTTGGGGTGAAGTTAGAGCTGGGCGATTTTTCTCCCCCAAAAAAATCTGCGATTTTTAACAAAAAACTTGATTCACGATTCGAATCAAGTTTTTTTTTTTTTTTTTTTTTTTTTGATGGACACTGCGCCGGTCCTGAGGAGCTGCGGGCTGGAGTTTTTAGGCAAGGCCGCGGCTTTGGCCTAGTGCATGACGTCCAGTCTTGCAGACTAGGCCGAAGCCACGGCCTTGCCTAAAAACTCCTGCCCGCAGCTCCTCGGGAACGGCGGGTGTCAGCGCTGGTCCTGGTGAAAAAAAAATCGATTTGCTGAAAATTTTAATCGATTTGACCTCAACTCGATTCAAGATTTAAATCGATTTTTTTCCCCAGCCCTAGGTGAAGCTTGGATTTTTTTTTTTCCTTGATACTGTTCCCACCCCTCGTTTTTTGACACTGACACTGCTTTGGGACGTCCCACTTTGTCAAGATTGAAGATGCTGTGTCCATGGACGGAAAGAGAAAATAGGATTTTTTTGTACTCGCCTTAAAATCCTTTTCTCTAACGTCCACGGACTGACACAGCACCCACCCTTCCTCCTATTTTTAGGTTTGAAACTGCTTTGTTACAAACTGAGGCAGCTAGCTGCAGGTAGGAGGGTTATGTCCGGAGGCTGTTCAGCTCTGATTTTGGAATGTATGTTAAAACATCTAACATTCTGCTTGGTCTTCTCCTATGAGCGGGAACATAACCCACTTTGTCAAGATTAGAGATGTTGTGTCAGTCCATGGACGTCGGAGAAAACGGATTTTTATAACAGTTTGCCTGTAAAATCCTTTTTTTGGAGTACATCACGGGACACAGAGCGACTTAGTCATTACTAATGGGTTATATAGATACCTTCAGGTGCTGGCACTGGCAACTTCCAAAACCGGAAGTACCCTCCCCTATATAAGCCCCTCCCATCCGGGGGCACCTCAGTTTTGTAGCAAAGCAATAAGTGTCCCAAAAAGAGGGGTGGGAGCTCGGTGTCCCGTGATGTACTCCAAGAAAAGGATTTTACAGGTAAGCTGTTATAAAAATCCCTTTTTCTTTTTCGTACATCACGGGACACAGAGCGACTTAGTCATTACTAATGGGACGTCCCAAAGCAATGCCAAATGAGGGGAGGGATACACTATACATAAGCTGGGCGCCATCAGGCATGAGGATCCTTTGCAGCCTGCAACACACTGCGCCCAAAGGCGACATCCTCCTGACTTCTAACGTCTACCTGGTAGAACCTAGTAAACGTGTGTACTGAAGACCATGTTGCGGCCTTACAGACTTGAGCCAGGGAGGCCTGGTGATGCACTGCCCATGAAGTTCCAACTGCTCTTGTGGAGTGCGCCCTAACTTTGAACGGAGGCGGTCTCCTTCTCAAGCCATAGGCTTGTATTATGACCTGTCGAATCCACTTGGCTAAAGTAGATTTTGATGCTGCCTGACCCTTTCTGGGGCCTTCCGGCAGAACAAACAAAGTATCCGTTCTACGAATCTGAGCAGTGGCTCTTAGATAAGCTTTAACTGCTCTTTGTCAGGGTCACCTGTGGCCAGGTGACAGATGCACACCTTAGGGGGACAGGAGTGCACCGCGAGGTAGTGAACACTATGGCTGGCTTCTGCGGATAGCAAACTGGGTGGTTGTGGAAAGCGGGACCAGAGGAGCACAACCGGGATCCCAACGGAAGCGAGAGCCAAGATTCCCCAGGGCGCGGAGTCTAAGACCCAGCTGGTCTTCTCCAGGGCCTCTAGTGGTGAGGATGTTAAGCTGCAGGCTGGGACCAGGTCGCGGCCCCTGGAGTTTCCTAGCTCACGCCCCGTAGGATAAGGGGAAGCAGCAGCACACGATAGAGAGAACCGAATAACAAGCCGAAGGTCAGGGGCCACAAGCAGACAAGGATAACGAAGAACGAGCCGAAGGTCAAGGGTCACGAGCAGACAGGGATAGTCGGGGACAAGCCAATAACGTAACAGAGAGACAGACGTAGCACACGGCAGGCAGAAACCCAAACGCACAATACCTAACAAACACGTTGATCAGCAAAGCAGGCTTGCAGTGCACAGGTTAATATAGTGTTCAGTGATAGGGTCTGGGGTGGAGTCAGGCTGGGAGGAGATTATAAAGGAAGCCAGGTGAAGGAGGTCTGGTCTCTAGATGAACACATGAGGAGGAAGGTAAGATGGCAGACAGACATTAATGCATATCCATGACAGTACCCTCCCTCTTACGAGGCCTCCCCCTTCCCCGCCTGGGCCCAGGTTTAGAGGGAAACTTCAGATGAAACTCCTTTAACAGACGAGGTGCAAAGACCTCAGATGCAGTGATCCAAGACCTCTCCTCAGGACCAAACCCTTTCCAATGAACGAGGTACTGAAGAACGCCTTTACAGAGTCGGGAGTCCAGAATTTGACTGATCTCGTACTCCTGATTATCCTCAGACAGGCGCCACGGTAGGGAGAGGACGAGAGAATTTATTGAGGACTAAAGGCTTTAGAAGAGCAACATGAAAGGAGTTAGTGATTTTAAGGCTCTTAGGAATCTGGAGTTTGAAACAAACCGGATTCAGTTTAGCAGTTACCGTGTATGGACCGATGAATCGTGGAGCAAACTTCAGAGAAGGAACTCGGAGCTTGATGTTCCTGGTAGAGAGCCAGACTTTGTCCCCTGGCTGAAGAGAAGGCGGTTTACGCCTGCGGCGGTCGGCAAAGCCTTTGAATTTTTCAGCAGCTGCCCGGAGGGAATCATGAACGTGACCCCAAACGGAATTGAGAGACTCCTGAACCGAAGCCAAAGCTGGAATGTCTGGAGAACAGATCATGGGAAGAGGAAGTTGAGGGTGTTTTCCATAAACTGTGAAAAAGGGTGTCTTCTGTGAACTGGTATTCACATGATTGTTATGGGAGAATTCTGCCCACGGGAGTAGAGAGGACCAATCGTCATGGTGAGAAGACACAAAGGTGCGAAGAAAGACCTCTAACTCCTGATTAACCCTCTCAGTCTGTCCATTGGATTGGGGATGGTAAGAAGAAGAAAAATCCAAGACAATATTGAGGGATTTGCAAAAGGCTCTCCAAAAACGAGACGTGAATTGGACTCCCCTTTCGGAAACAATATGAGAAGGGACCCCATGTAGGGGTGAATTTCCCGAATGAAAATGGGAACCAAGGCAGGGGCAGAAGGAAGACCAGGAAGAGGAACAAAATGAGCCATCTTGGAGAATCGATCGATTACCACCCAAATGACTGTATTATTCTCAGACAGTGGGAGATCGGTGATAAAATCCATGGCAATATGGACCCAGGGTTCCTTAGGAATGGGCAAGGGCATGAGGAGACCAGCAGGAGCTTGTGTGGAGGATTTGGACTGAGCACAGACATGACAAGCTTTAACGTAGTCTTTGACGTCTGAGCGGAGATTAGGCCACCAGTAGTGACGACTGATGAGTAGGAAGGATCGGAGGAATCCAGAATGCCCTGCCACCTTGGAATCATGTCCCCAACGAAGGATCTTAGCTCTTAGCTCAGTGGGGACAAAGGTCTTACCAGGCGGAATTTTAGACTTCAGGGTGGTAGAGTGGGCAACAATGCATGAGGTGGGAATGATCGGCTCAGGTTCAGGGGCGGACTCCTCGTCCAAAGTGTCAAATGACCTAGAGAGCGCATCAGCCCGACCGTTGCAGGAACCAGGTTTGTAGGTAATCGTGAAATTAAAACGGGCAAAGAAGAGACTCCACCTGGCCTGTCTAGGATTCAGACGTTTAGCATTCTGTAGATACTGTAAATTCTTGTGATCGGTAAAGATCGTTATGGAGTGAGGGGAACCCTCCAAGAGATGACGCCACTCCTCTAACGCCAATTTAATTGCGAGAAGTTCCCGATCACCGATGGCATAATTCCTCTCTGCCTGAGAATTTTTTTTGGAGAAGAACGCACATGGTTGGCGTCTCTTCTCAAAGATTTGAAGAAGCACAGCTCCCACCCCCATTGAGGAAGCGTCCACTTCAATAAAAAATGCATTCCCAGGATTTGGTCTCCTCAAGAGGGAGCCAGAAACAAAGGCCTGTTTCAGGTTGTGAAATGCAGAGACAGCTTCGGGAGGCAAGTCTCTGGCATTCACATCCTTCTTGGTCAAAGCGATAATAGGCGCGGCAATGGAAGAGTAATTCCTTATGAACTGCCTATAATAATTAGTGAAGCCAAGAAAGCGCTGTGTGGCCTTGAGGCTAGCAGGAAGAGGCCAGTTGGTGATAGCCAAGACCTTCCCAGGGTCCATACGAAGCCCCGAACATGAGACGAAGCACCCCAAAAACAGGACCTCAGAACATTCAAAGGAACATTTCTCCAGCTTGGCATAGAGATTGTTCTCTCTAAGACGTTGAAGTACAGTGCGGACATGGTTTCTGTGGACGAGCAGATTTTCAGAAAAGATCAGAATGCCATCCAGATAGATGACAACAAACTGGTACAGCAGATCTCTGAAGATTTCATTGACAAAGTTTTGAAACACGGCTGGAGCATTACACAGACCAAAAGGCATCACCAGATATTCGTAATGCCCGTCTCTAGTGTTGAATGCAGTCTTCCATTCGTCACCCTCCCGTATTCGAATGAGATTGTACGCGCCTCTGAGATCCAACTTAGTGAAAATGGAGGCACCCTTCAACCTATCGAATAGCTCAGATATTAAGGGTAAGGGGTATCGATTTTTAATAGTAACCGCATTTAAACCCCGATAATCGATGCAGGGTCTTAAGGTACCATCCTTTTTGGCAACAAAAAAGAACCCTGCCCCTGCAGGCGATGAGGATTTCCGGATGAAACCTCTCTCCAGATTCTCTGCTACATACTCCGACATGGCCTGGGTCTCTGGGATGGACAGAGGGTAGGTACGACCCCTGGGTAGAGTTGCTCCGGGGACAAGATCAATAGCACAGTCAAAAGACCTGTGGGGAGGAAGCACCTCAGCTGATTTTTTACAGAACACATCCCGGTAATCGCTGTATGCGGCGGGAAGATCAGAAGAAACAGAAGTGGCAGCAACCGGAAGACTCTCCTTGGGGGTCACCTTGAGAAGACACGACGAGAAACATGAGGAACCCCAGGCCAGGATCTGCCCAGAGACCCAGTCCACATGTGGAGAGTGGAGCTGTAGCCAAGGGAGGCCCAATACAACTGGGGTAGAGGCCTTGGGTAGAATAAGAAAGGATATCCACTCCTGGTGGAGAATCCCTACCGACATCCTAATGGGTAGCGTCTGGAAGCGAATAGGGCCCCCTGGGAGAACGGTGCCATCAATTGCCGAGACTACCAATGGGGTAGTGAGAGGTGAAAGGGTAAGCTTCATAGAAGAAGCAGTTCTCCAATCCATGAAATTGCCGGCAGCCCCGGAATCCAGGTATGCAAGGGTTGACTGAGGAGAAGTGCCTACATGAAGGAACACCGGCAAGAGCAGGCGAGAAGGTGATGTTTCTGGGTCCAATACTCCACCTTCCAAATGTATTAGACCCGAGCGTTTCCCGGACGAAGCGAGCAGGAGTCACGAAAATGACCCTTGCCCCCACAATAGAGGCACAAGCCCAGAGTTCTGCGCCTAGCACGTTCTTCGGGGGTTAGTCTGGTCCGGCCCAGCTGCATAGGTTCTTCAGCAGGTAGAGGACGCTCCACGGAATGAAGGGAGGGGAGCTCACAGACTGGCTAGGACCCAGAGAGTGCTGGCGTCTTTTTTCTAAGGACCTCTCTTGAAAACGAATGTCCATCTGGTTGCATAATGAAATTACATCGTCCAGACCGACGGGAATGGCTCTTCCCGCTAATTTGTCTTTCACTCGGTCAGAGAGGCCATGTAAAAAGGTAGCGACCTGGGCCTCATTATTCCAGCTCAATTCAGCTGTGTGGATACGGAACTGAAGAGCATATTGCCCCACTGAACTAGATTCTTGGCGAAGACGTAAGACAGCACTAGCCGCTGAAGAAGCCCGAGCCGGCTCTTCGAAGATATTACGAAAGAGCTTCAAGAATTCGGACAGACTGGAAACCACCGGATCGTTCCTCTCCCACAGAGGGGCAGCCCAGGCCAAAGCTTCACCGGAGAGGAGGGAAATGATATAGGCTACCTTAGCCCGGTCAGATAGGAAGCTTTGAGGCTGAAGCTCAAAATGAATAGTGCATTGGCTGAGAAACCCCCTGCAGGCCTTGGAGTCCCCAGAGAAACGGAACGGAGCTGGCAATCTTAGTGAGTGTGAGGCTGCGACTGGTGCGATAGGTACAGCCGCTGGTTGTACTTGGGGTTGCGGATTCGGGGTTCCCAAGGAGACCTGAAGCTGCTCGAATCGAGAAGCCAGATCCTGGAGGAATCGCATCACCTGGGTCTGATTTGATTCCTGGGTCTCAAGTCTGCGAACTATGCCCTGCAATGGATCATCCGCGGGAAGCGGGATGTCAGCCGGGTTCATGGCTGATCAAACTGTCAGGGTCACCTGTGGCCAGGTGACAGATGCACACCGTAGGGGGACAGGAGTGCACCGCGAGGTAGTGAACCCTATGGCTGGCTTCTGCGGATAGGAAACTGGGTGGTTGTGGAAAGCGGGACCAGAGGAGCACAACCGGGATCCCAACGGAAGCGAGAGCCAAGATTCCCCAGGGCGCGGAGTCTAAGACCCAGCTGGTCTTCTCCAGGGCCTCTAGTGGTGAGGATGTTACGCTGCAGGCTGGGACCAGGTCGCGGCCCCTGGAGTTTCCTAGCTCACGCCCCGTAGGATAAGGGGAAGCAGCAGCACACGATAGAGAGAACCGAATAACAAGCCGAAGGTCAGGGGCCACAAGCAGACAAGGATAACGAGAACGAGCTGAAGGTCAGGGGCCACAAGCAGACAAGGATAACGAGAACGAGCCGAAGGTCAAGGGTCACGAGCAGACAGGGATAGTCGGGGACAAGCCAATAACGTAACAGAGACAGACGTAGCACACGGCAGGCAGGAACCCAAACACACAATGCCTAACAAACACGTTGATCAGCAAAGCAGGCTTGCAGTGCACAGGTTAATATAGTGTTCAGTGATAGGGCCTGGGGTGGAGTCAGGCTGGGAGGAGATTATAAAGGGAGCCAGGTGAAGGAGGTCTGGTCTCTAGATGAACACATGAGGAGGAAGGTAAGATGGCAGACAGACATTAGTGCATATCCATGACACTCTTACTACGTCCAAAGAATGCAATAACTTTTCCTCTACCGAGGTAGGTTTGGGAAAAAAAGAAGGAAGAACCACATCTTGGTTCAAATGAAACCTCAATACCACCTTAGGAAGAAAGGCTGGATGAGGACGTAATACTACTCTGTCCTTATGGACAACCAGATATGGCTCCTTACAGGACAAGGCGGCTAATTCCGATACTCTTTTAGCCGAACAAATGGCTACTAAGAAAATCAATTTCCTGGTGAGAAGAACCAAGGAAATGTGTTGCAATGGTTCAAACGGTTGTTTCTGTAGAACCGACAGAACCAGGTTTAAGTCCCATGGACATATGGGAATACTAACCGGAGGGCTAATACGCATCACTCCTTGTATGAAAGCTTTGACTAATGAATGCAAAGCCAAGGGCCTTTGAAAAAATATTGACAAGGCCGAAATCTGACCCTTGATAGTACTCAAGGCAAGCTTCCTATCTACAGCCCACTGTAGGAAGTCCAGAATCCTACCTATTACGTACTTACGTGGATGCCATTTCCTGGCTTCACACCACGTGATGAACGCCTTCCAGATCCTATAATAGATCTGCTTGGATACCGGCTTCCTGGCATTGATCATGGTAGATACCACAGGATTAGAGAGCCCTCTCTTTCTTAGAATGTGGGCTTCAATAGCCAGGCCGTCAAACCCAGGGCTGGTAAGGAAGGGTGGTATATCGGTCCCTGCGAAAGCAGGTCCGGACTATGTGGGAGGGTCCAAGGACTCCCCACTGACATTTTTACGATCTCCGCGTACCATGCTCTTCGGGGCCACGCCGGAGCCACCAGAATCACTGGTTTCTTTTCTACCCTGATTCTGCGGATTAATCGCGGTAACAATTGTGGCGGTGGGAATGCATATATCAGTTTGTCTAGGTTCCAGTCTGTTAGTCCACCAGGCAGCTCCGTGAGTCACATTTAGGGTAAAAGAGAAAACCCCATAGCGTAATCCAGTATATAAAAATGTTTATTATAATAAAAATGCACTTACAGCATGTTGAAGTAAAAACAGCAGTGGTTTAGTGTGCGGCCGGCCGTCTCTCACTACCCGTTGCTTCCGGGATTCGTATCGTGGTGACGTCAGCACGCCGCTCCTCCCTACGTCGTTTCGACAAACCTGTCGTCATCCAGGGGCACGGGCGGCGTGCTGATCCACCACCATTATGTATGCTGTGAACGATAGCTGGGGACCGCCCAGAACCTAGTTCCCAGCGTTCCAGCTACGGGCGTCGCCATTTTGAAAATGGGCAAACTGCCCTTAAGTTGCTAACCGTTTGCCTTTGATCTCCCTGTCGGATCCCACTCCGACATAGAGATATATATGGTCACGGCCGGAATCTCCTTTCACCGTGATTGAACCCATTCAGTGAAAATACTTATTACTGTAACCGTGACACCAATGAAATCCGCCAGGGTCTGAGCTCTCGGCATCTACATTACACAAATCGCCATATTTAAAATGGGAAAAAATGCCCTTACTACCTATTCTCTGACTGGCGTCAATAATCTAAATCATCAATCAGAAATATACACACGGAAGGGATCAATTTGTGACCAGCTGAATCCCTGAAGGTGAAACTTGCATTCAAATAGCGCGCACGTTCCACTTTTATGTATCGTATAGGTACAGACACATATGGATTAAAATGACCAAAGTGCTGTACACTGTTTGGACATGCAAGGATTCCCTCCCTTATTCACCCTTTAGAAAACATATGTCCTGACATATACATATATTAATGACTTATAAAAATTAATTCATTCTTATTAAAAACTGTTGTCATATATAGGATGGATATAATGTGACCGCCATCTTGTGGACAAATTCATGATTACACGCACTAATTTATAGTGCGTGACAAACCATGACCGTCCACATGTGGAATGTCTTTTTGTTTGGGAGAAGGAACTACAAAAATATATTGAACAAAGGGATTTCTTAAAGATATTAAGAATCAGATACATCCCAATGAACACACGTGGATGGTCACAGCTGATGTGACATCACTGTACACTATAATTCCCCACTCTTTAGTATCCTTTATGGCGTCCACCGCAAAACACAAGGCTCTAGGTAGGTCAGCTAGGGCAAGAGCCTGCTGATCTGGTAAGTCCCCTAAGACTTGTTTCAACTGATCTTTCCCTGCTTGGCAGACCCCAATCGCTGCTACTGCAGGTTGTGTCACCATGCTTGCTGTAGAGAAAGCAGATTTTAGTAAAGACTCCAATTTTTTGTCTATTGGGTCTTTGAACATTGGAACATTATCTACTGGACATGTCAGTGATTTATTCACACAAGAGATGGCTGCGTCCACTGTAGGGACCCTCCATTTTTTTATGAACTTATCCTCCATGGGATAGATCACTGGAAATCTCTTGGGGGGAGTAAATATTTTATCAGGATGCTCCCAATCCTGGTAAATAAGCCCTTCCAATAAAGGGTGGATTGGGAAGGAACAGACAGTCTGGGGAGCTTTTAGCGACCCCAGCGAGGAGACAGTAGTGGTTGATGGCTCCGCAAGAGGCATTTTAAATGCTGATCGGACCATGTTAGTCAGAGACTGAACCCATAATCTTTCAGCCTGAGATGCTGAGAAAGGTTCTTCCACTGTTGATCCCTCTATAACCGAATCAACCTCATCCTGATCCCCTTCAGGTAGGTCGATCTCTGTGTGGGACTGTTCCTCCACTAACAGGCACTCTGAAGGAGGAGACGGAGATCGGACGCGCTTTCCCTGTGACAGGGAAGCAGCGATCAATGCTGTTAATCTCTCTTCCAATCCTCCCAGAGTTGAGGAAAAAACCTCCTCCGTTATATATACAGGAGCAGGTGGACTGGGGACAGCCGCAGCACCAGGTACTCCTGCGGGGTTCCTATGGCTACTGACCTCTGAAATTTCAGGGGAGATTGGTGCAATACAAGCATGCCCAAAATCCTCAGAGCCCGATGGAGACCCCTTTGGCTTCCTGGAAGACTTATTTCCGGAGCGTCTGGACGACATATCCTTTAAGCACAAAGCTGAGGTATTCCCGTCGTCATACACCAATTTTACTGGTAATAGTCTAACACAGTTGCTGCTATATACCAGCTGGTGTCCACTAAATGTGTCTTTCTATGGGGATGCCTGCATCAACCGCCTCTGTGTGCCACCGTTTTGTTGCTAGCTCTGCTTGCATCCAGCTGACACTTGTACTGTGTCTTTTATTCATGCTGGGACGCCTGCACATGCGCAGAAGCGCCGCGGCGCGCATCGAGCGTCATCCACCCGCCCCGCCCCTTTCTTTTCATAGGAGGCGCGTGCGCGCGCCCGTGCGCCTTTGGCGCTCTTTTTTGAAACCAAGCAGGGACTAGGAGCCAGGGCCCTTTTTGCCGGAGGGCCTGTGCGGTGGATGAGCGCAGCAACAGGGCAGAGGAAGTGGATTCCCACAGAGAAACTTACCAACTGCCTGGATCTTTTGACTTAAAAAAGCCAAAGATCCACATGACAAGAAAAAATGGACTACAGCGGCCTCTAGTGGTTTAACACAGGTACCGCGGTCTCCTTTTTTTTTTTTTCTTGACTACTGGAAAATTTAAAATTTTAATAGTAGTTACAGGCATACACAGATATTAGCGGGAATACCGTTAGGTAACAGACAAAGACAAATTAGGCTTGGGGGTCCCCCAATAGAACCAAGTTCCTGGGGGCCCCCACTTACCTGTTCCCCGCCGCAGGACTTTGTTTGGTCCACAGAAGCCCAAACTTCACCTCTCACGGCAGGCATTGTAATAAAACCTTCAGGGACCGGGTTCCCAAGGATTCCACTCCCCTGGACCTATATAGCACCCTGCACAGACAACATCTTGGTCGTGGGTATGACCAGAGCTCTGGATCCCAGGGTCCAGCCCTCCTAAGAGAGGCATTACAGGCAAAACCTTGCTCTTCTGTTGCAAGGCCCGGGTACCGACCGTTTAGCTATGAAGCTTTTTTGGTCGGATCCGGAACAGTTTACTGAGGCCCATAAAAGAACCTGTACGCAAGCCCAGTGAAAACACATGTTACTCTTTGGCCAACACCTTAGACACTGGCAAAAAACTGAGGTGCTCCCGGATGGGAGGGGCTTATATAGGGGAGGGTATTAACGGTTTTGGAAGTTGCCAGTGCCAGCACCTGAAGGTATCTATATAACCCATTAGTAATGACTAAGTCGCTCTGTGTCCCGTGATGTACGAAAAAGAAAAAGGATTTTACGGTGAGTACGAAAAAGAAAAAGGATTTTACGGTGAGTACAAAAAAATCCTATTTTTTCCAAAAGTGCGCTTGTAAGACCACTGCGCAAAAACGGTGTGACATAGTATTGCAGCGACCGCCATTTTATTCTCTAGGGTGTTAGAACCCCAAACATTATACATTTTTTTTTTCCGAAGTAATTTTCTAGCAAAAAAAATTGTAAACATCTCAGGGGCTCTGTCCTTAAGTGGTTAATGACGTCCTTCTGAAAGATGTTGCAACTAGGACGGGGTTAGAAAATGCTTTTAAAATTGAACTTTGTAGAGAATAGTGCCCCAGAGATTTCCACAGGAACCCTCTGGGAGGCACACAAGACAGTAATACGTGGACAATGTATAGCTATCTCATCTGCCTGGAAGAACACCAAGCAAATGAGACAGACCGCACATAGAGACTTAGAATCCAGACTTACTACTTCGTCCTCAATCTGTTGCCTAAGAGAAATTTTATGCCTACGGGCAGTCATCAAGAGTACAGACCTAGTCAGGATTGAAAAAGCCCTTCAAAGATTGCGTCAGCTATACTATAAGGGCAACAAAGCCCACACCCTATTAGCATGTAAACTCGGAGAACAAACCCAATCCTTGGGCCCCCGAGGCCCTTCGGGACCCTACTGGGACCCTTCAGTCTCACCCCGACCGTATTGCCCAATTTCGTGATTACTTCTCTGATCTCTACAATAATCCCTCCATACCGCACTTACCAACCCAAGAAAGTCTCACTGATCGTGTGCGATCTTACCCCGTGGGGTGGCCACCTTACCAGCAGCTTTACAGTTTCTCAGTTTACTGAAGAGGGTGTTTTCGAGACTTTGAAGTTCCTGCCAAATAGCAAGGCCCCAGGCCCCGACGGCCTTCCTTATGAATATTACTAGACTTTTCTGACCAGCCTACTTTCACATATATGACCCGTTTATTTAACGGATTCATGGGCAGGGATGAAATCCTGCGGGACATGCAGACTTCTCATCTAACGCTCATACCCAAACCTGATAAAGACCACACACTATGTGGGAATTGTAGACCTATAGCTTTATTGAATTTAGATCTGCAATTTTTTACGAAACTACTATCCCCCTGTTTAAATTAGGTCCTCCTCTCTTTTTGATGCATAAAGATCAGGTGGTTGTTGTTTTAGGGCATCATTCAGGAGACAACTCCAGAAGAGTCATCAATTTAATAGATATCATTAACAAACAAAAAACTGAAGCGATGTTGCTCAGTTTAGATGCTGAGAAAGCCTTTGATGGGCTCAGCTGGACTTTCATGTTCTCAACCCTTAAATATCTGGGCTTATTTGGTGAAGAGAGAGAGAGGCTGGTCGGAGGTGAAGCGGCTGATGGGAATTAGCGGCGCCTCTCCCGGGGGACTTTGTGTCAGAGAAGACTGGTCCTGGCTAGCATACTACAGCCCCAGATGGGTGCCAGAAAGCAGCGAGGTGTCCTGCAGTAAAGTGGGCATGCTCAGGATTTTGTAGCTCTAGTCTAGGCCTTCCCCCCCGATGATAAAATGTCTGTCGATATGAACAGTCAAGGATCGGACAGCAATGAAGACTACGACCCCAATTGTGAGGATGAGGAAGAGGAGGAAGACTATGACCCAGGAGATATAGAAGATTACTATGTTGGTGTTGCTAATGACGTAGAGCAACAGGGTGCAGACTCATTTGACCCAGAGGAAGACCAGTTCACCTGTCCTGACCTACAGGGAATCTGAGTGCGCTCAATGAACAGATGGCAAACATGACTTCCACGGTGCAAGTCTCTTATTCTGTTGCAAAACTCATCGTAGTACATTTTCATTGGCAAGTCTCAAATTCTAGAACGGCATAAAATTAATTGTGCGCAGTTGTTGGTTGACGCCAGGGTTCAGCCATCATCGTCTAAACATGTAATGGCACATTCCTCCCATCACTGCGCGGTTTGCATGCAGTTTGTCTGGAAGGAGAACCTGCTGTCCTGGCCTGTCAGCATCCATTCTGCCGCAGCTGTTGGGAGTAGCACTGCATAGTTCTGGTGAAAGACTGGGTCGGTGTGGGGATTTCCTGCATGGCCCAAGACTGCGTGCTCCGAGCACCAGAAGATTTTGTGTTTCCTTTACTGCCTAATGAGGAGCTAAAAGACCAATATAAACGCTAACTCTTCAGGGACTCAAGGAGAGCACTATCAGTTACAGCTTTGCCCCGGTGCAGACTGACCTCTATGGTCATAGAGGTTCAGGAGCCAAAAGCTCGGCGAGTGCAGTGCAACAGGTGCAGTGAGGTCTTCTGCTTTCACTGCCGCCAAATGTATCATGCTCCCACAGATTACGCCACTATCCGGAAATGGCTGACAAAGTGTGCGGACGACTCAAACTGCGAACTACATCAGTGCTCACACTAAAGATTGTCCCAAGTGCAATATTTTGTATTGAAAAAAATGGAGGGTGCAATCACATGCAATGTTCGAAATGCAAGCATGACTTTTGCCGGATGTGCCTTGGCGACTGGAAAACACACGGCAGTGAGTATTATCAATGCAGCCGGTACAAAGAGAATCCCGATATTGTAAACCAGAGTCAGCAGGCCCAGGCTAGAGAAGCCCTCAAGAAATATCTCTTCTACTTCGAGAGGTGGGAGAATCGCAATAAAAGTCTGCAGCTGGAAGCCCAGACCTACCAGCAAATCCCAAGAAAAGATCCAGGAGCTTGTCATGAACAACCTCGGCACCTGCATTGACTGGCAGTACTTACAGAATGCTGGCAAAGTGCCGATGCACTCTGCAATACACATATCCCTATGCTTACTACATGGAGTCAGGCCCCAGAAAGAAGCTTTTTGAGTATCAGCAGGCACAGCTATAGCCGGAGATTGAAAACCTTAGATGGAAAGTGGAGAGAGCAGACAGTTATGATAGACGGGACCTGTTGAACCAGATGCATATAGCAGAGCAGCGCAGAAGAAGTTTGCTAAAGGACTTTCATGACACATAAGCATCAGAAGCCTGATTTATTTATTTTTTTGTCCTCAAAGCTTGAGCATGTGATGGAAAATTGATGGTGCAAAGAAATACAAGTAGCTTTGAGGAATGTGAAGAAAATCCACCTCCTTACCCTGCTCACTGTACTACCAAACCTAGTCTTGTTTTTTTTGTTTGTTTTTTTCCCAATCCTTTTTTTTTATTTTTTTTTCTTCTTCCGACTCCCAAACTCGGGCTACTGCCAGAATAACCAACAAAAACACCTCCTCCTGAGAGGTATTCTCCTCTTACCTATATTCTTTCCAGGCCCTGCTCTTAAATTATTATTTTTTTATCCCTCCCTTTAAAGTTAACCATTTATTTGCTCCTGCTAGCTTGCTGCTGGGATCACTCAGGCAATGAAAGGGTCGATTACATTTTTTTTCTTCATTTTGTTCCGGATGGCAAGTGTTGGAAAAAGTAGTTCAATTTTTTGAATGGCTGTTAATAGAATTAGATTATGCAAACTGTCATTTTGAACTGACGTACAATTATACAGAAAAAAAAACTAGAATTACAAAATATCTGGGCTTAAAGGGGCAGTTCCTCAGGGTGATTAGACATCTATATGCAACTCCATCCACTTCTATCAAAACACCTTTTGCGGCATCTCCCTCCTTTTCCATTTTGAATGGAACTAGGCCAGGATGTCCGCTCTCTCCATTGCTTTTTGCCCTCTGTATCGAACCCCTGGCGGCCCAGATCCAACAGGACCCCAACATTGGTGGTATGAGGACGTGAATTTTAAAGTTTAGTTATTTGCTAATGACGTACTCCTAACGCAATCGCGCGTTACTCTTCCTAATCTCCATAAATTCTTGAAGGAATATGGGTCCTTATTGGGATATAAGGTGAACTCTGCTAAATCGGAAGCCCTTCCCATCAATATACCTCCCTCAGAAGTGCATAGTCTTTCTGAAAATTTTACCTATACGTGGAAATCCCATGCCATTAAATATTTGGGGGTGTATCTTCCCGATACGAATCCCTATATGATGCAATTTTCAGACTGCTATTCGTGTCTATCCGGTTCCTTTTGTCTAAATGGAGACCCTATCCAATTTCTTGGTTTGGAGGCATTGCCTCTGTCAAAATAACCATATTACCTAAACTCTTGTATTGCTTTTTGACTCTGTGCCCATCCCATCTGCACAGCTTAGAAAACCTCAGTTGGACCTTTATAAATTTCACGTGGTGGAATTACAAACACCGAATAGCCTGCTCAATACTTTATGCCTCTTTGAAAAGAAGGGGGCTTAGCCTTCCCACACCTCCTTCGCTACCATTTTGCTTCCCAATTGAGAGCTATAGCATCTTGAGTTACCCTCCTGGCCTATAACTGCTGGACCCAAATAGATAAACTAGCCCCCATCCACCCAAACAATTTATTATGGAACACTAATGCTTATGTTCCTTCCACCTTCCTACTGCGGAAAGGGAGTTACCTTTCCAGGTGAATATGCTGCAGTAATCTGTGTTCTCTCAGGGAGCCATGGGTGCTCGCACTGCACAAGGCAAACAGAGAAAAAATTGGATATGGACGGCCTCACTCCAAAAAAAACCTTGACGGTTGCCTTTATTGTAAAGGATAAAATGCACTACATAGCTTACATAGCTATGAGTAAGCACTAGATTGTAGTGTGAAACGCGTCAATGTTTGTCCCCTACTTGCTGTGTTTTTGTAGTGCATTTTATCCTTTACAATAAAGGCAACCGTCAAGGTTTTTTTGGAGTGTGGCTGTCCATATCCAATTTTTCCTCTGTTCACCTCCCTACTGCATACTATTTAAATTTGTCTCCAAATAGTTTGTAGCAAATTCAATCTGAGCCCTCCTTGTTCAAGGCTTTCCTCTACAACCCTAAGTTACCTGAATTGCTTAACTGTATGGTCCTGTGCAGCCAAGATCTCTATATATACGCTCTATAAAGAAAACGCATATAAGGTGCTTTTCTTTTGGTACATGACACCATCTTGCCTACATGCTATATACTCACTGGCCTCGAATCGCTGCTGGAGATATCTCCAAGACCAGGGCATGTTGCTCCACATTCACTGGAACTGCCCATCTCTTCACCCTCATTGGTGCTCGGTTCAGGGGCTGCTCCACCGCCTGTTTTGAGTTGGATACCCTTTTCTCCCCTAGGCTTTTTTTATTGTAGTCTTCCTCCTAAATTCTCTGGATTGGCCAAAAAACTGGCCACACATATACTAACGGCTGCTAGGTGTTTAGTGGTCCTTCGCTGGAAAAAGAGAAATCCACCAACATTATCTGATCTTTATGCCAGAATTAAGGATGTGGAGGTTATGGAGTCCATGTCGACTCATTTCGTTTATCGGGTGGACTGACATACGATGATATGGGAGTGTTGGTATCTTCGGATAGATCCCCCTTGATCGCCTGAGATTCCCCTTTGCTCTGTACAGTGTAAACATTCAGAGCCCAGGACAGACTAGCCAAGCTGATTGTTGTTGGTTGTTAAAAAAAATATATATATTAGGGCTGTTACTGATAAAAAATTTCGCGATCGTTTTTTTTTTTTTTTTTTTTTTTAATCGCTTAACCACTTAAGCCCCGGACCATTTGGTAGCTAGAGGACCAGAGGTGATTTCAGAATTTTGCACTGCGCTGCTTTAACTGTAAATTGTGCGGACATGCAATGTTGTACCCAAATGAAATTTGCGTCCTTTTCTTCCCACAAATAGAGCTTTCTTTTAATGGTATTTGATTGCCTCTGCGATTTACATTTTTTGCGATATAAACGGAAATAGACCGAAAATTTTGAAAAAAAATGATATTTTCTAGTTTTTGTTATAAGAAAAATCGAATAAACTAAATTTTAGTCATACATTTAGGCCAAAATGTATTCAGCCACATGTCTTTAGTAAAAAAAAATGTCAATAAGCGTATATTTATTGGTTTGCGCAAAAGTTATAGCGTCTACAAACTAGGGTAAATTTTCTGGAATTTACACAGCTTTTAGTTTGACTGCCTATCTCATTTCTTGAGGTGCTAAAATGGCAGGGCAGTACAAACCCCCCCAAATGACCCCATTTTAGAAAGTAGACACCCCAAGGAAATTGCTGAGAGGCCTGTTGAGCCCATTGAATATTTTTTTTTTTTTTTGTCCCAAGTGATTGAATAATGACCAAAAATAAAAAATAAATTACAAAAAGTTGTCACTAAATGATATATTGCTCACACATGCCATGGTTATATGTGGAATTGCACCCCAAAATAAATTTTGCTGCTTCTCCTGAGTACGGGGATACCACATGTGTGGGACTTTTTAGGAGCCTAGCCGCGTACGGGACCCCGAAAACCAAGCACCGCCTTCAGGATTTCTAGGCACAAATTTTTGATTTCACTCCTCACTACCTATCACAGTTTCGAAGGCCATAAAATGCCAAAATAGCACAAAACCCCCCCAAATGACCCCATTTTGGAAAGTAGACACCCCAAGCTATTTGCTGAGAGGCATGGTGAGTATTTTACAGCTCTCATTTGTTTTTGAAAATGAAGAAAGAAAATATTATTATTTTTTTTCAATTTTCAAAAATTTGTGACAAAAAGCGAGATCTGCAAAATACTCACAATACCTCTCAGCAAATAGCTTGGGGTGTCTACTTTCCAAAATGGGGTCATTTGGGGGATTTCGTGCCATCTGGGCATTCCATGGCCTCCGAAACTGTGATAGGCAGTGAGAAGTGAAATCAAAAATTTACACCCTTAGAAAGCCTGAAGGTGGTGCTTGGTTTTTGGGGTCCCGTACGCGGTGAGGCTCCCAAAAAGTCTCACACATGTGGTATCCCCGTACTCAGGAGAAGCAGCAGAATGTATTTTGGGGTGTAATTCCACATATGCACATGACATGTTTGAGCAATATATCATTTAGTGACAACTTTGTGCAAAAATAAAAATAAAATTGTATTTTTTTCCGCAACTTCTGTCAACATATTAAATATTCCATGGACTCGACATGCCTCTCAGTATATAGCTTGGGGTGTCTACTTTCCAAAATGGGGTCATTTGGGGGGGTTTTGAACTGTTCTGGCATTTTATACACAACATTAGGAAGCTTACATTCACTCTTCTAACCACTTGAAGACAAAGCCCTTTTTGACACTTTTTGTTTACATGAAAACATTTTATTTTTTTTGCAAGAAAATTATGTTGAACCCCCAAACATTATATATATATTTTTAAAGCAAAGGCCCTACAGATTAAAATGGTGGGTGTTACATTTTTTTTTCTACACAGTATTTGCGCAGCGATTTTTCAAACGCATTTTTGGGGGGAAAAATACACTTTTTTTAATTTTAATGCACTAAAACACACTATATTGCCCAAATGTTTGATGAAATAAAAAAGATGATCTTAGGCCGAGTACATAGATACCAAACACGACATGCTTTAAAATTTCGCACAAACGCGCATTGGCGACAAACTACATACATTTTTAAAAGCCTTTAAAAGCCTTTACAGGTTACCCCGTTAGATTTACAGGAGGTCTACTGCTAAAATTACTGCCCTCGATCTGACCTTCGCGGTGATAACTCACATGCATGGTGCAATTGCTGTTTACATATGACGCCAGACCGACGCTTGCGTTCGCCATTGGGCAAGAGCAGGGCAGGACAGGGGTGCTTTTTTTTTTTTTATTATTATTAATTTTGCTTTTTTATTTTATTTTTAAATTGTTCCTTCCATATTTTTTTTTTTTTATAATTTTTATTATCTCAGGGAATGTAAATATCCCCTATGATAGCAATAGGTAGTGACAGGTACTCTTTTTTGAAAAAATTGGGGTCTTCTAGACCCTAGATCTTTCCTCTGCCCTCAAAGCATCTGACCACACCAAGATCGGTGTGATAAAATGCTTTCCCAATTTCCCAATGGCGCTTTTTATATCGGGGGGGGGGGGGGTCATTCTCTCCCACTGCTTGTAAAAGCAGTCCAGAGGCTAATTAGCCACTAGGATTGCTTTTACATGAAAGCCGGCCGCTGGCTGAAAAGAATGATACCAAGATGATACCTAAACCCGCAGGCATCATTCTGGTATAAACATTCAAAGTCCAGCAACATACCAGTACGTTGCTGGTCCTTGTTGGACATGTATTGTAATCTTTTTTTTCATGCAGCCAGTTGGCTGAACGAAAAAAGAGATTGATCGGTGGGTATGCCCACCATTAGAATACCGCCCTTCATCCACCCACTTCTAATGATGGGCATACATGCACCATTTATATATGCCGAAGCATGGGGGCATCCTCCCGCAAAAAAGTTATGCCGCACACACATGGTCGGACTTTTCCACGGGCAAGCCTCCGTCGGAATTTCGACCGTATGTACGCGGCATTAGGAGCAAAATCGCTCCTCCGCCCCTGCTGCCCCCATGCTTCGGCATATATGCTTTTTTTTTTTTCTTAACTGTGGTGGTGAAATCACCTCCTACAGCACTGGAGTCGCAGGGATCAGGCCTGTCTCTGCGAACGCTGCAGTTATGTGTGTTGTGTTTTGTAAGTGACAGTGATCGATCGATACTGCACTTGGGTGGCCTGGGCTGGACGGAGGGGCAAAACGCAGGTGCTAGCAGGTATCTGGGCTGATCCCGCTAACACTGCGTTTTTGGGAACCCTAAACTGCTGGGGACGCTAGTATAGATCAGATCAGATATTGATCTGATCAGATACTATACCACTAAGGGGGGTGTATGCTTCACGCGTGGGTGTTAGCGTTACTGGCACTAACCTGACGCTGCCTGGGGTGTGACGCAGACCCTCTCTGACGCTAAAACCTAATTGATATCAGCCGCCGTGCGATCAGGGGGTTAAACCTTTATTGGGTTATATATACAGCGGGTGCCCTGACACTATAAAAAGCAAACTAACCAGCGTCACCCGTATCACTTATATGGTGATCACTGGTGAAAGGGTTAACTAGGGGCAATCAGGGGGTTAAAACCTTTATTAGATAATATATGGGGGTACCTGACGCTATAAAAACCTGCGGCGAACCTAAAAAAATTTACTGGCTACCGATCTGCATCACCGACGCTAAGACAGCAATCACAAAAATTATCGCTTAGCGACAGTGGTGATAGGGGGTGAAAGGGTTACCTGGGGGGCGATCAAGGGGGTTAAACCTTTATTAGATAATTTATGGGGGTACCCGACGCTATAAAAACCTGCGCCGAACCTAAACAAAATTACTGGCTACCGATCTGCATCACCGACGCTAAGACAGCGATCAGAAAAATGATCGCTTAGCGACGGCGGTGCTAGGGGGTGAAAGGGTTATCTGGGGGGTGATCAGGGGGTTAAACCTTTATTAGGAAAAAAAGGGGGGAATTTGGGACTTTGAATGAGGTTCTGGACAAGGTGGGGGTACAGAAAGGAAACACATGTTTTTAATAACATGAGGAGTAAAATGTATTACACTATGAGAATGATGGGATTGCACATATTACATACATATCGTAGACATAGAAGACATATTATTGCATTGACTTAAAAGACTCATGGCAATATGACAGTGCATATGATTCATGGACATAAAGTTTACAAACTAACATCAACTAAAATTACATAACAGTATGATAGATAGATGTACAAATCCCATGAGTACACATATGTGAACATAGGTTCCTTAAAGCGGCATAGTGCAGTGGATGTAGCAATTGTGTAGGCATGATGGTGGTAAAATTGTAGATGGATCAAAAGGCTGGTATGGAAGTGTGTTGGCATCCTTTTTTAGCCCGACGCGTTTCGTATTTAACTCAGGGGCGGATGCTTCCAATAAGCAATCTAAAAAGAATGTATATAAAAAGATGGATTTAGCCCATATTGACATAAAGCATAAACGGGAGAGGCCATTTGTACCAATCCTGAGAAACTTACATGCAAAGGATGGATCATGTGTTTCCTTTATGTACCCCCACCTTGTCCAGAACCTCATTCAAAGTCCCAAATTCCCCCCTTTTCTTCTATATTGTACCCGGGATGGAAACATTAGCCATGTGTCTCACTCAAAGTCCCACATGTGTTCACACACAGCCCCCCTCTTTTGCACTTAAACCTTTATTAGGGGGGGGTTAGGGGGCTACACTGGACCTAAAACTAAATGTAGTGACACTTTTACAGTCACAAATGTCACTGATTGCAGTGATCAGTAAATAAATGGTCACTGCAATCAGTGACACTGTGGCTGGGGGGTGATCTGGGGGGCCTGGGGGGGGCGATTTGTGTGCCTATGTGTCCTGGTGTCAGTGTAGTGTTGGTGTACTGACCTGTGTGTCTTCTCTTGTACGGCGCTCGGTATATGAGCGCCACATGAGAGATGACATCACTTCCTCCTGCTTCCTCTGCCTGTGTAAACATTACACAGCAGAGGAAGCATTTCCATTCGCCGGGAGCGATCGTGGGGGGGGGCTGGAATCGAATGGCCGCCCCCTCATGTCGGATCGCTCCCCAACGAATACCGACCGCTCACTGTATAGGAGGGGGGTCCGATCGGACCCCCCAACTGTACAAAGGCAATCACGTACACTGTACGTGATTGTGCCTGTCGGTGCCATTCTGCCGACGTACATATACAGTGAGCGGTCGTTAAGTGGTTAATCAACTAATTTTGATTAATAACGCACATACAGATCCAACTACTTTTTTTAGCTGATCTCCTTGCAGGCCGATTCCCAGTGCAGCTACCAACCACTGGAAAAATGGATAGTGGGATACCAAAAAACACACAAAGGCAGCGCTCGATGGGAAAAGCATTAAAACTTTTATAGTCTTCAAGTAGGTAACATAAATATTGCACTGGAGATAAAATCGATGTAGCTCCATAAACTGTAAAAATCGTGCGAGTAATACCAGACGGTAGCAAAAACAGTCATAAAAACATGTAGCTAAGTATGATACTGGTATAAAAATGTGTACGATACCACTGCTGAATCCAGATGAGGGGTTATCAGTCCGTCAGCATGTAGCTGTCCCGTGAAGGGAACTATCAACTCCCAGTGGATGGCTGTAGAATCCCAGGTTGATAGAGGGAAGTGTAACAGCCCTTGCATGTGGCAGATAGTAAGTTCCCGCCGGCATGCAGATATGAAGGCACAGCAAAGGAGCCCTTCAGATGGACACGGCAAGCCCCGCCGGTGTCCGTGACATCACCGGATCTCCGACGGAACTCCCTGAAAACCCGGAAGCCGGCGGAGAGGAGTACCGATCAAAAAAATCTATTAATCGCAGAATTAATAGTTAATTTCCACAGCCCTAATATAGGTAATCTAGCCTCTTATGTTATCAGACTTTGTCTCATATTTGATAGTTGCCTGTGCGCTACCCAGAAAAGTCTGTCTTTTTTTTTTTTTTTTTCTCTTCCTTTTCTCCTCCCTCATTTGTGTCTCATACCTTTTTTGTATTGAAAAAATGTAAACTCAATAAAAATGTCAATTATAATACTTATGTAGCCACTCAAAAAGAAAAGAAAACACACAATGCAAATGGTGCATCAGGGGAGATGCAGAGACAAAAAAACTCCAGCCATTGTAAGAGGGGGGAGTAAGGTCCCTGCATCTAACCTCGAAACACCAGGACAGGCAAGTAGAATGTACATCCGATGTTGTTAATTAGTAGGCTAAACAAATGAACATGGAAGACTCCATAATAGAGTAGCTCAATGAAAGGCGAGTCGGCTATACAAGCCCCGTATCCCCACAATCAGATGCGTGGCAATGTCAAAAGTTAAAGAGGGGGTGGAGCTATACAGTCAGCTTAGACCACTTTCACACTGGGGCATTTATCATATGCTTTAGTGCTAAAAAAAAGCGTCTGTCAAGCGCCTGAAATAAGCCTCATCTGCTATCCCAATGTAAAAAGCCCAAGTGCTTTAAGAGCCCTTTCACACTGTCGGGCCCAAAAAACGCTGGTAAAGCACCGCTAAAACTAGCAGCGCTTTACCAACGTTTTTCAAGCGCTAGCGGGGTGCTTTTAACTGCTGCTAGTGGCTGAATAAAGTGTTTAAAAGCGCCCACAAAGCCCAGCTGCCAAGGCGCTTTGCAGGTGCTTCCTATTGATTTCAATGGGAAGAGGCGCTTTAGGAGCGGTGTATTCACATTCACCGCTCCTAAAGCGCTGCAAAGAAGCTGCTTGCAGGACTTTTTTTTTTACGCCCTGCCAGCTCAGCATCTCAGTATGAAAGCACTCAGGCTTTTACATTGGGATTGCAGATGCGGCTTCTTTCAGGCGCTTTACAGGTGCTTTTTTTAACGCTAAAGGGCCTGAAAAACGCCCCAGTGTGAAAGGGGTCTTGTGTGTAGGTTACAAGGCCTCCATTAGAGAGCCACTGAGAAATGGAGCACTAATAGGTGATAAAGGCTTGGAAGAGCTAGAGATTATGGGGAAGGGAGCCTGCCTGCAGACTGCAATTTTTAAACCAGGGGTCCCCCCACTGACAACTAACGAAGGCGGCAAACGGGGACCACACTTCTGTCAAAGCACATCACCCGAAGGCTGGAAGGCATAAAGCCATATAAGCATGTCTCTGACCCTCACATAGGGGCGTATAATGAGAACAGAATGACCCCACCATTGAGGCTAGGATTAAAATAGTCCTGAAAAGGCCCAAGGGGGTGATGGTTGCTAAAGTAAGTTTACACAGTTGAAAATGGGAGTGTGAGGTCAGAGGGCCCGAGAACAACATTAGCTGAGAGGAGGGAACAAAGCCAGCGGCTCCACTAGAAGAATTATAGACTCAAACCGACAACAGCAAGTAAGGAAGTTACAAACCTGAAAGTCCCGATAGGCAAGATCAACCGAAGCAATTTATGTGGTTGATAACAGTCCATCTAAAGATTTAAACAGTCAAGCCTCAGGAGTGTTCAGTGCAGATCTAGGGGCCTCATGACACAGCAGGCCTGTCCAGGAAACTCAACAGTTCCAGAAGCTGGTCAGGGGAACAGAGGAAGAAATCGGTCCCTTGTTTCCGTATAATTGGATATAAGGGATGGCCCCATTAGTAACTTCGAGAAAGGGGGGGGGGGCATTATCCCCTGTAGTGCCAAAATTTGCCTAGAGATGTTGGGATAGATCCGGATAGATGCACCATCAAAGTCAATGGGACCCTTGGACCGGGCCTGGCATATGATTTCCTCTTTTTTATGGTGTAGACATGGATCCTACAAAGGACATCCCGAGGCATACCTGAGGGAGCAGGGGCCTGTTGAGAAGAAAGAGGAGCCCGGGGGCCAAGTAGTGGTGAACTCTGTCAATCAATCTCCAGTTCGGCTGTGGGCAGTTTGTCCATAATCTGATTCAGAATAGCCACCACCGTAGTGCGGAGGTCTGGGCCCCTTGTGGCTTCAGGGATGCCATGGAGGAGCAGATTGTTCGATTTTCCCCATCATCCAGCCGCAGGTGGACATCGATGAGATGGCGGCGGAAGGCCTGATGCTCAGTCCCCAGAGTAGGAAGGCTGGTAGAGGTGGTGAGGCTGCATTCATGGCACTGGTGAGGCTGCAGATGGACACTAATTGGGCTGCATTCATGGGCACTGACCCTTATTTTGCTTCACATTTCTTTATTTAAAATTTAAAAAAAATCCTGAAACGTTCCTCTTAAAGTGAAGGTGCGTGTTATACGCCTGTGCGTGTAATAAGCCGATAAATACAGTATATCCAAATGACATGCCCAAGCTCATCCTTAGACTCTTCACCCCACACAGCCACAAAAGCAAGAGAATTCTTGTTGGGCAGTGTATTATTTAGGGCTGGGAAAAAAATTGATTTTAATCTTGAATCGAGTTTTGAGCTCAAATCGATTCAGATTTTTAGAAAATCGATTTTTTTAGTTTTTTTTTTTTTCCCCTTCAAAGTTTCCGTAGCAGGACTGCAGGGGGCGTATCCGGAATGGCACTGGGCAGCGTTACCCCAATTACATCTACTCGCTGCAGCCGCCGTCTGCCTACCTGATCAGTGTGTCATGCAGACAGACGGCGGCCATTGCAGTGTTCAAAAGCCGCGCCTCCCCGAGTCCTCGTCGTCTGTGATAGGCGGAACACTCAATTTCACAGCAGGCAGTATTCAGCCTATCACGGACATCCTCTCATCCTCGTCTGTGTTATGAGGATGACCATGATAGGCGGAACACTGAATGCTGGGAAATTGAGTGTTCCGCCTATCAGACGAGGAGGAGGCGCGGATTTTGAATACTGGAATGGCCACCGGTGTAGCAGTAAAATCCGTATACCATGAAAATCTGCCAGCATGGGCACAGTGAGACACGGGTACAGTGAGGCATGGACATAGTTCAATTCAACTAAGAGTAACCTCATGATTTTTTGTTGTTTTATTAGCTAAATCCAAATACAGTTTTAATAATTTGGATGTTTAACCATCTTTGTTGCACACTGCAAAAAACAACAAAAGGTCACAAGCGCTATTGGTGGATAAAGAAAAAAATATAATGGATGATAATAATAACAAAAAAATCCCAAATATTTTGGGAAGTACAAAGTATCCAAAAGGGGGAAAAAAACAGGATCCAGCGCAGCAAGAAAAAATCCGTACCCAGAAGTACAAAATACACAACATGCACACAATATAATCCAGCGCTCATGGAACATACATTATTAACTATTGAAAACTCTTGAAGAATTGATAAAAAAGCTTAGTCCATTTATTAATCACAATAAAGAGAGGGAGCCAATCCCAAATGTGCAGAGGGCAAATGAATCTTAACTCTCCACTTGCCAGTGGTGACAAACTTGTTAAACTTGCAGTGACATCCGTGGAGCAAGGAGGGGTTAAAAAAGTCAAAACCAAGCCTGTGGCATGATCTCCGTGTGAGCACAGTACCTTGAATGATGGACAACAGGCAGACCAGCGTGTGGAGGGCCCTCCAACCCAAAAGGATGCAGAGCCAGGATCGCAGCAAGGCTGGGACAGAAGGAATCACACAGAGTTTCAAGAGTTTTCAATAGTTAATAATGTATGTTCCATGAGCGCTGGATTATATTGTGTGTTTGCACACTGACTTTGCAGTTAGAGAAAGGGTTTGCCTTTGCAATTTTGTTTGTTGATGCACTTTAATATAATAAAAAAAAAAATCGAATCGTAAATCGAGTTTTTTATAAAAAAATCGCACATTTTTTTGGGGGGGAAAATCGCCCAGCCCTAGTATTAGTTACGGTAATTTGCATTTAATTTTAATGGTTCAAAGAATGTCATGCAAAATGGCCGGCCCTCACGCATGTTCACTTCATCAAATCTGGCCCTCTTTAACCACTTAAGCCCCGGACCATTACGCAGCTTAATGAGCAGAGGTGATTTCACAATTTGGCTCTGCGCTGCTTTAACTGGAAATTGTGCGGACATGCAATGTTGTACCCAAACGAAATTTGCGTCCTTTTCTTCCCACAAATAGAGATTTATTTTAATGGTATTTGATTGCCTCTGCGACTTTTTTTCTTTTTTTTTGCGATATAAATGGAAAAAGACTGAAAATTTTGAAAAAAATATTTTCTACTTTTTGTTATAAGAAAAATCGAATAAACGAAATTTTAGTCATACATTTAGGCCAAAATTTATTCAGCCACATGTCTTTAGTAAAAAAAAATGTCAATAAGCGTATATTGGTTTGCGCAAAAGTTATAGCGTCTACAAACTAGGGTACATTTTCTGGAATTTACACAGCTTTTAATTTATGACTGCCTATCATTTCTTGAGGTGCTAAAATGGCAGGGCAGTACAAAACCCACCCAAATGCCCCCATTTTAGAAAGTAGACACCCCAAGGAAATTGCTGAGAGGCATGTTGAGCCCATTGAATATTTTTTTTTTGTCCCAAGTGATTGAATCATGACAAAAAAAAAATAAAATACAAAAAGTTGTCACTAAATGATATATTGCTCACACATGCCATGGTTATATGTGGAATTGCACCCCAAAATTTTTTTTTGCTGCTTCTCCTGAGTATGGGGATACCACATGTGTGGGACTTTTTAGGAGCCTAGCCACGTACGGGACCCCGAAAACCAAGCACCGCCTTCAGGATTTCTAAGGGCACAAATTTTTCATTTCACTCCTCACTACCTATCAGTTTCGAAGGCCATAAAATGCCAAAATAGCACAACCCCCCCCCCCAAATGACCCCATTTTTGAAAGTAGACACCCCAAGCTATTTGCTGAGAGGTATTGTGAGTATTTTGCAGATCTCGCTTTTTGTCACTGTTTTGAAAATAAAAGAATTTTGAAAAAAAAAAAAAAAATTCTTTTATTTTCAGAACTTTGTGACAAAAAGCGAGATTTGCAAAATACTCACAATACCTCTCAGCAAATAGCTTGGGGTGTCTACTTTCCAAAATGGGGTCATTTGGGGGGGGGGGGTTTGTGCCATCTGGGCATTCCATGGCCTCCGAAACTGTGATAGGCAGTGAGGAGTGAAATCAAAAATGTATACCCTTAGAAAGCCTGAAGGCGGTGCTTGGTTTTTGGGGTCCCGTACGCGGCTGGGCTCCCAAAGTCTCACACATGTGGAATCCCTGTACTCAGGAGAAGCAACATAATGTATTTTGGGGTGCAATTCCACATATGCCCATGGCATGTTTGAGCAATATATCATTTAGTGACAACTTTGTGCAAAAAAAAAATATATATTTTATTTTTTACGCAACTTGTGTCCACATATAAAATATTCCATGGACTCGACATGCCTCTCAGTATATAGCTTGGGGTGTCTGCTTTCCAAAATTGGGTCATTTTGGGGGGTTTTGAACTGTCCTGGCATTTTATACACATTAGGAAGCTTACGTCCACTCTTCTAACCACTTGAAGACAAAGCCCTTTCTGACACTTTTTGTTTACATGAAAACATTTTTTATTTTTTTGCAAGAAAATTTATGTTGAACCCCAAACATTATGAATTTTTTTAAAGCAAAGGCCCTACAGATTAAAATGGTGGGTGTTGCATTTTTTTTTTCCACACAGTATTTGCGCAGCGATTTTTCAAACTCATTTTTTGGGGAAAAAATACACTTTTTTATTTTAATGCACTAAAACACACTATATTGCCCAAATGTTTGATCAAATAAAAAAGATGATCTTAGGCCGAGTACATGGATACCAAACACGACATGCTTTAAAATTTCGCACAAACGCGCAGTGGCGACAAACTACATACATTTTTAAAAGCCTTTACAGGGTACCACATTAGATTTACAGAGGAGGTCTACTGCTAAAATGACTGCCCTCGATCTGACCTTCACGGTGATACCTCACGTGCATGATGCAATTGCTGTTTACATATGACGCCAGACCGACGCTTGCGTTCGCCATTGCGCAAGAGCAGGGCGGGACAGGGGTGCTTTTTTTTTTTTTTTTTTTTTTTAAATTAAACTGTTCTTTCCATATTTTTTTTATTGTTATCTCAGGGAATGTAAATATCCCCTATGATAGCAATAGGTAGTGACAGGTACTCTTTTTTGGAAAAAACTGGGGTCTATTGGACCCTAGATCTTTCCTCTGCCCTCAAAGCATCTGACCACACCAAGATCGGTGTGATAAAATGCTTTCCCAATGGCGCTTTTTATATCCGGGGGGGGGGGGACATTCCCTCCCACTGCTTGTAAAAGCAGTCCAGAGGCTAATTAGCCGCTAGGATGGCTTTTACATGAAAGTCGGCCGCTGGCTGAAAAGAATGATACCAAGATGATACCTAAACCCACAGGCATCAATCTGGTATAACCAAAGTCCAGCAACATACCAGTACGTTGCTGGTCCTTGTTGGACATGTATTGTAACCTTTTTTTCATGCAGCCTGTTGGCTGAACGAAAAAAAGAGATTGATCGGTGGGTATGCCCACCATTAGAATACCTCCCTTCATTCACCCACTTCTAATGATGGGCATACATGCACCATTTATATATGCCGAAGCATGGGGGCATCCTCCCGCAAAAGTTATGCCGCGTACACACGGTCAGACTTTTCCACGGGCAAGCCTCCGTTGGAAAATCGCTCCTCCGCCCCTGCTGCCCCCATGCTTCGGCATATATGCTCTTTTTTTTTGTTTTTTTTTCTTTAACTGTGGTGATGAAATCACCTCCTACAGCACTGGAGTCGCAGGGATCAGGCCTGTCTCTGCGAACGCTGCAGTTATGTGTGTTGTGTTGTGTTTCTTAAGTGACAGTGATCGATCGATAGTGCACTTGGGTGGCCTGGGCTGGACGGAGGGTCAAAGCGCAGGTGCTAGCAGGTATCTGGGCTGATCCCGCTAACACTGTGTTTTTGGGAACCCTAAACTGCTGGTGACGCTAGTATAGATCTGATCAGATATTGATCTGTTCAGATACTATACCACTAAGGGAGGTGTATGCTTCACGCGTGGGTGTTAGCGTTCCTGGCACTAACCTGACGCTGCCTGGGGCGACGCAGACCCTCTCTGACACTAAAACCTAATTGATATCACCTGCCGGGCGATCAGGGGGTTAAACCTTTATTGGGTTATATACGGCGGGTGCCCTGACACTATAAAAAGCAAACTAACCAGCGTCACCCATAACACTTATATGGTGATCACTGGTGAAAGGGTTAACTAGGGGCAATCAGGGGGTTAAACCTTTATTAGGTAATATATGGGGGTACCTGACGCTATATAAAAACCTGACGGGGAACCTAAATAACAAAATAACTAACTGGCTAACCAGTGTCACCAGTAACACTTATACGGTGATCACTGGTGAAAGGGTTAACTAGGGGCAATTAGGGGGTTAAAACCTTTATTAGATAATATATGGGGGAACCTGACGCTATAAAAACCTGTGGCGAACCTAAAAAAAAATAACTGGCTATTTATCGGCATCACCGACACTAATACAGTGATCAGAAAAAACGATCGCTTGGTGACACTGGCAAAAGGGGGTGAAAGGGTTAGCTGGGGGGTGATCAAGGGGTTAAACCTTTATTAGGGGGTTAGGGGGGCTACACTGGACCTAAACCTGATACTTTTAGTCACAAATGTCACTGATTGCAGTGACCATTTATTTACTGATCACTGCAATCAGTGACACTGTGACTGGGGTTGGGGGGGCCTGGGGTGGCGATTGTGTGCCTATGTGTGTGGTGTCAGTGTGCTGTTATGTGCACTAACCTGTGTGTCTTCTCTCATGCGGCGCTCGGTATATGTGAGCGCCGCAGGAGAGATGACATCACTTTCTCCTGCCTGTGTAAACATTACACAGGCAGAGGAAGCATTTGATTTGCCGGGAGCGATCGCGAGGGGGTGGCCAGAATCGAATGGCGGCCCCCTCATCACGGATCGCTCCCAAAGCGATCCCGGCCGCTCACTGTACCGGAGGGGGGTCCGATTGGACCCCCCACCTATACGAAGGCAGGCACGTACAGGTACGTGATTGTGCCTGTCCGTGCCATTCTGCCGACGTATATATACAGTGGGCGGTCGTTAAGTGGTTAGAAAATTAAAAAAAATTGGACACGCCTGCTTTAGAGTGTCAAGGTGAAACCGCTACTAATGTAGAAGAATATGAATGCAAATTTTCCAGTAAGTGTTTGTTTTGATTCCCAGACAATTTGAGAGAATATTCTCTGAAAAGCTGAGACAAAAAGTGGATCCTTTTGTAAAGCAAATCCAGCATTTTACATCCTCTTACCCAGATTAAAATGTGTAGCTGTAATAAATAACAGTGGTGGTAGTGTGATTGTATAGGAAAATGGTTAAGTAATGTACACCAACAATGGACAGCAATTTTATTGTTATTTTTTGAGTCGCTGTTTTAAAATCAAAACCCTTCTTTTGGAGTAAAACACTTTCTCGCTAGCTTTTTCGATAGTTTGTGTCCACCTGCATGAGAAGTGAAGAATCATGTACTGTACAGCTGTTCTTGCATGAAAGATTGAGTTTCTTCAGCAGTCTGATTTATGGATGTAGATTTTGGGTATTCAAGCACGTTGGGTGTGAAGGGATTGCTGGTCTCTTTGGCAGTAGGTTAAGCTACCAGTTCATTTGCACAGAAGTCTGACATTCATTAATAATCGACACTACAATTTAAAATTGATTACTCTGAGCATAGCTAGAAAGGCGATGCCATTATTAAAAAAAATGCTCAGGTCTGAGACGTGAAACCGAAGATGGTCATAACTGAGTGAAAACATTCAAATTGAATGCAGTGTGTGATCTAGTGCACTTCGTGCAGAAGTCATTTTCCTGCATTCATGCTTCTTTTTTTTCCTTGCAGCACCATGGCAACTGCAGATTGAATATAGACTAGGATGGCAGCTTCCTTGTTTGTAAACGCGATAGTTTTAAAAGTACATATCTGTAATGTGTTAATCTAAATCTGCATTTTCCGTGTCCACTGATGATGGAATACCATGGCCGCTTACGGTGCTCACAGGGCTAGGGAAGTTGTAGGAAGTTCTGAGATTTCTGTAAACCAGCTTGGAGAGCACACGTGGGTGTAGGGTGGAAGTGTTTGCTTTGGGGCGGACCGCCTATACATCTCCTCCAGCCCTGTGAGCACAGCAAGCAGCTGTGGTTTTCCATCAGCGGGTCCCGTGGGACAGGGACACTAAGACAGTGCAGATTGGATTTGACCTATTACAGATCTGTACTTTTAACGTGGAGTTTTTTTATAACTGTTTTTTAATAAACTGTTTGCCCATTGCTGCACTTAGATGGTGCTTCCCTGTCTTTCTGTACTGGGTTTACACAGGTGCGGTGGGGGAAACCGCATGCGATTCAGACAGGAATTGCACAGATTTCCTGTTCAAATCGCATACGATTCTTTGCAGTGTGAATTGAGCCCATTCATTGTACGGGTTTTAAATCGCACCACAAAGTTACCGTTATTCGGCATCGGCACGTACTTGACAGAGTATCCGTACTCGAGTTGCCAGCAAAAAAGAAAACTAATGGTGCAGCCCTACTCGGAATGCATTCAATTTTTTTGTCCCTAACCATATAGCTGGTTTAGATTTACCACTGCGTTTAGGGCCAGTTCACACCAGACCCAGTTCCGTTCAGTTCTGTGTGCTTTTTTTCTGCACAAAATGCATGCACAGTGTTTTCCATGTATTCAAATGGCTCTTGTTGGCTCTAGTGCACACCATACAGTCAGTTTCCGGTCAGTTTCTGCACCGGAAACTGACTGTATGGTGTGAACTAGAGCCAACAAGAGCCATTGGAATACATGGAAAACACTGTGCATGCATTTTTAGTGCAGAAAAAATGCGCACGGAACTGCGTCTGGTGTGAACTGGCCCTTACAGCAGATATTCAAGGATACATGTGTGTTTTTTTTTGGTTTGTTTAACCACTTCAATACAGGGCTTTTTATACCACTTCCATACCGGGCCTATTCTAGCACTTCTCTCCTACATGTACAAATCATCATTCTTTTGCTAGAAAATTACTCAGAACCCTGAAACATTATATATGTTTTTTTAGCAGACACCCTAGGGAATAAAATGACGGTCATTGCAACTTTTTTTTCTTGCACGGTATTTGCGCAATCATTTTTCAAACGCCTTTTTAAAAAAAAAAAAAAATGGTTTCATGAATTAAAAAATAACAAAACAGTAAAGTTAGCCCATATTTTTGGGAAATATGAAAGATGATGTTACGCCGAGTAAATAGATACCTAACAACATGTCACACTTTAAAATTGAGCATACTCATGGAATGGCGCCATACTTCGGTGCTTAAAAATCTCCATAGGCGACGCTTTAATTTTTTTTACAGGTTAGAGTTGGAGGAGGTCTAGTGCTAGAATTGTTGCCCGCGCTCTAACGCACGCGGCGATACCTCACATATGTGGTTTGAACGGCGTTTACATATGTGGGCGACTTGCGTGTGCATTAGCTTCTGATCGCGAGCTACCGGGGACAGGGGCGTTTTAAATTTTTTTATTATTATTTATAATTTTTTTTTACTTATTTACTTATTTATTTTTTTTACGATTATTTTACTACTTTTTTTTTTTTTTATCACTTTTATTCCTATTCCAAGGAATGTAAACATCCCTTGTAATAGGAATGTGTGTGACAGGTCCTCTTTATTGAGAGATGCGGGGTCACATCTCTCCAGGCTGAAAAGCATGAGATCAGTGAAAATTTTTTCACTGATCTCATACTTGCCGCAATGGTGGCTTTGTTTACATTTGAGGACCCGGGCGTGACGTCATCGCATCGCGCCCGGGCCTCCGACGATCATAGAGATGATTGGTGACTATCTGGTGACCCACCAACGGCGCCGGAAGATTCTCTCCGGGTCCCCGATCGCACGGGAGAGCCCGGAGAAGCACCGGATGTCGGCGGGAGGGGGGGGTGGATGTCGCTATGATCGTTCTTATGGTGCACAGAATCGCCGGCACGTCAGAAGGATATCTGAATGATGCCTCTAGCTGCAGGCATCATTCAGATATCCCCCTACAAAGCCAGGACGTCATATGACGTCCACCCAGGATGGGAGATCCCATCTATGGACGTCATTTGACTATGGCTGGGTAGGGAAGTGGTTAACTTTACATATGAAAGCGGAGTTCCACCCACTTTTGAGAGGTAGTCTTAAACGAAAGACCACCTCTAGTTTTTGGCTAGTTAAATAAAAAATCTTCTAACTTATCTTTTTATGAAGTGCAGCATGTACTTCCGATCCATCAGGTTGGTGGCGCAGGACGTCATCCTCTTAGGTAAGCCCCCCCTGCTGTCTTCTGGGACCTGTGTGTGTGTGTCCGTGACCCAGAAGTCAGCCGGCCATTCACAAAGCGCCGCGTGCCTCGCGCATGCACAGTAGGAAACGGCCGGTGAAGCCGCAATACTCCACTGCCGGTTTCCCTTAATTAGAATGGTGGCGCCTGCACCCTATCGGATGGATGGATTGGTCTCAGGGGGGGGCTGGGGGCCGACATACTGGGCTCCCTGGACAAGTAAGTGTCCTTATTGAAAGTCAGCAGCTACAGTGTTTGTAGCTGCTGACTTTAAAAAAAAAAAATTGCGGGTGGAAACACCGCTTATAATTTAACTAAATTATACACCGCACATTGTTTTGATTTAATCTGATAAAAAAAAAAAAAATTGGCCAGCTAATTGATTATAAAAATAATCGTTGCAGGCCTAATGCAGAGCATTGGGTGCGACTTGCTCTCTAGCAAGCCAGTAGCAGGAGACCTCCATTTCTTTTTATTGGCACCATCTTTCCCTTCCTGGGCTCTCGCACAGTCTGGGCAGTCCCCTCTTGAATGGGCAATGCGTGCACCATATTTTAGCACACACGTGGACTTGGCTGAACTTCCTTTTGCCTCGCCTTCAGCACAGCGGTTCTTTTGGACATTCTTGGTCTCACTGCTGCCTATAGTAAGAAGTCAAAGGCTTAGGCCCCTTTCACACGGAGGTCCGTTCAGGTCCGCCTGTCAGTTTTTTAGGCGGACCTGAAACGGATCCTCCATGTACCCCTATGGAGGCACGGATGTCAGCGGAGACATGTCCGCTGACATCCGCTCCGCCAAAGTGTGACGGAGGAAAACCCTATTTTTCCTTCCGTCTGCGGAGCGGATCGGATGACAGCGGACTCTACGGTCCGTCGTCATCCGATTCCCCATAGGGGAGAACGGCGCTCTGACAGGGCGGTCCCTGCACAGTGTGCGGGGACCGCCCAGTCATCCGTCGGCTCAGCGGGGATCAACGGAGCGATCCCCGCTGAGCAAGCGGAGCTTCACGGGGCGGATCTGCACGGATCCGCCCCGTGTGAAAGGACCCTTACTCTTCCTGGTCTGCAGTGCCAGTCAGGCATACCCCTAGTGGAAATTCCACATATTATGATGTACTGTGTCAAAGGCACAAAGGGGGTGGGGTCATCGGGCTGTGCTGGCTTAAATCTAGCTAATAGCTGTGTGTGTGTGTGTGTGTGTGTGTATATATATATATATATATATATATATATGTGTGTGTATATGTGTGTATATGTGTGTGTGTATGTGTATATATATATATATATATATATATATATATATATATATTGCTCTTTTAAGGATGTTTGTTTTATGCCCCGCCAAGGGACTGGCCACGTCTTGGAATTGGCATTAAATAACTCCGAGCGGACAGATCTGCGTCCACGGGAACTATAGCATAACTATACGACAATTGTGGCCCATTGAGCCATAATTTTCATATGGTTCCCGTCATTGGAAGCGGTGCACGTCACTGCTAGTCTATTTGAATGTATACATGTCTGTGATTCTTTTTATTGTATCGGACATCCTGTTAGAGGGACGCCCTTATATGGACATTTCCTGCGTGAAGGGGACATCCTGTGATGACCACTCCCATGGAGGTGATTATCTGCTGGTGAGATCTTTTGATAATAAGAAGCCATGAGGCTCTGGGCGACCAGTGTGATGTCGAGATGAGAACATAGCAGGTGTGGTGGTGCTTCCTGATTTGAATGAATGGGAATCAAATGAATTGTGAGTGAATTTTAGCTTAAGATGCATTATAACATTGAGACAAAATGTGTTACTATTAGAGACTGCATACAGTATACATTATCTGCATACAGCCTAGTTTCGCTCAAAAAAATAAAATAAAAAAAATAAAATATATATATATATATATATATATATATATATATATATATATATATGTGTCAAAAATTTATCTCCATTCAAAATGCCTGTAAACTAAATGCGAGTTACCGCGTTTACAAGCTGTTACAGGCATTTGGCTTTTCAAATGCCTCTGATCATCCCTCCTGAACGCATTTTTTTTTTTTTGCTTTCCAAAAAAAATGCTTCTAAAGTTAACTGTCTATAAACTACTATAAATTACCCCGTGTACATGTACTGATAAGATAACATAGAGAAGAGTTCAGGGGCAGCTGAAAAAATGCCCAACCGCTCCTAAACATCTGTTTACCAGCAGCAAAGTACATGTAGACTTAAAGAATTTTATCACAATTTACCTAGGCGCAAGATTTTATGAACTTTGTCAAGAATAATGAAGAGCTGTGTCCTTCAATGAACGTAGCAGAAAACTTTTTTTGTTTTTGTTACTCATCGTAAAATCTTTTTCTGAGTTCATTGAAGGACACAGCACCCACCTCCTCTGTTATGTTCCTTTTGTATTGCTTTATGACTTACTGAGCTGCCTGTTGCAGGTCGGGGCTTTGACTTCCCATAGGTGGTGATTTGTTCAGCCTAGTGTCCTACTTCTTAAGGCGGCGCTATAACTCAACGGTCAAGAATAATGAAGAGCTGTGTTTTTCAATGAACTCATGAAAAAATTATTTAATGGCGAGTGACAATCGGAGGAATGATTGTTGGTTGTCTGAATTGTTTTTCTGTAATTGCATACAGTATTTATGGTGGAGGGATGTTTTTTCATAATGCCTTTATTGCCAAAATCACCACTTTAGTATATACTTGGATATTTTAGCCATCGATTCCCTATAAATTTTGAATAGCTGTGTTTTCTCTTATCGTCCATGGACTGACACCGCTCTCATACTGTTTACGTGTGGGTATATGTCCCTGCTTGCAGGAAAAGACCTAGGCAGAATGTTAGATGTTAGAAACATTCTAGAACAAAACCAGAGCACAACAGCCCCACCCAGGGGGGCGGTCCCTCCGGACGTAACCCTCCCACTGCAGTCAGCAGACCTCAGTTTTTTTTCTGCCTAGCAGAAGAAGACGTGGCTCTCAGGAGCCAGTCTCCTGGAAGATTTTACTTTTAATTTTTATTCCTTAGGGAATTTTATTATTTTACTTTTTGAGACCTTCAATCAACTGTCGGCTGGGCAACAGGTTGGGTACACTGGTATCCTCGTAGTCTTCCCTGTCCGACCATCGAGCGTGCTGATCCTCGCCTTGTGTGCGTGAGACTCAGTTCACGACATGCTCCATGACTCCAGGGGTGGCCGGGTTGCTTTTATGCTCCCGTGGTCCTCTCTACCTGTCTGTATCTTTCGCGGTGGCCGGGCCGACAGCTACGCAGTACTGCTCTGTGATAGGTCTGTCTGAAATAGGGCCGAAACAACTAATCGATTAATCGACAGTAATCGATTAATTTCATAATCGATTAGTTATTTTCATAATCGATTAATCGGCCAGTAACAATGGGGTTAAAAAAAACTAAAATGAGCCCTTTACAGTACAAAAAGAGCAAATCGCTACTGTAAATATTACTTTCACCGTCCCACAGTAAAAAATGAACCCCTTTACAGCGATTATTTGCTCTTTGTACTAATTTTAGTTTTTTTAACACCATTATGTTACTAAACATCTCAGGCCTTGATCACACCTCAGTTTTTTTGGTGCTTTTTGCAGAAACACACTACAGTTTATTTACATGGTTTCCTATGGGACACATTCACATCCATGATTTTTTCAGCTGCTGCGTATTTGGAAAGGGCAAGTACTTTTTTTAACGCAAAACGGTGCTATTTTGGTTTTTTGGTCCAATATACTTCAATAGAGAAGCTGCAGAAAAGCATGTAATGTGTTTTTGTGGCAATTTGTGTTTTTTAATCTGCCCAACAACAAATTGGCCAAAAAGAAAAATGTAAAAATGCAGCAAAATTACTTTTTTTTTTTTACGGTTATTAATCGAAACAATAATCGGCCAACTAATCGATTATGAAAATAATCGTTAGTTGCAGCCCTAGTCTGAAACAAGCCAGTGGGTCCCTCTGGGTTGTCTCTCCTGCTACAGGTGAGTAAATGCTGGCTGTGTTTCTTTATATGGGGGGTGTCTCCCCCCCCCGTTATGCTGCTCTCTGCACCCTGTACTGGTGCTGTGCTGTGTGGGGGTGCTTGGGGATCACTCTGGCCTGGCTGGGGGAGCTCATGTCTGTTTTAATGGCACTGGGGTAGTGTTCTGGTGTGTGAGTGTTAACATACTGTTGTGGAGTAGTGGTTTACATGCATGCTTAGCAAAGCTAAGCTTCACAGGTTCAGTTCCTGAGTGGGGCGCTTGCCGTGCCACAGCCAGTGAGGGCAGGAGCTCCTGCCTTGTGGTTAGTGAACAACCGCAAAACATGTGCGCCATTAGCGCTGTGACGTATTTTTTTTAAAACCGCGCTCGGCGGCCATTTTGCCGTGGATCGATGGCGCAGTATTGTATGCAGCCGGCGGCCATTTTCTTGAAGCCGCTGCGTTTTTGCTTTCAGTTTCGGCCTCTATCGGCCGCTGCTGCGCGAATCTCACAATCTCCTCACAGTCCAGTCTCCTCACTCTCCCCAGGCTTCACCCGTGCGGCAGCGTGGTTTAATACAGCGGAATGACCGGTCCTTACAGGGGTTGGTGAGTACTCTGGGTGTCCCCTCCTCAGCTTCAGCATAGCCAGTGGGTGGACTGTGTTACTCACTATGATAGTGTTTAACAGTCAGAGGGTGGCAGTATGGAGTCTAGTTCACCTGCTTCTCCACACTTGTCTGAGGCAACTGGCAGTGCTCCTGCACCTGCGGTCCCTAGCGACTAGTTGTCGGCAGTCCTGGTATCATCCTTAGGAGGATGGAAGCGGTGTGCGAGCGCAAGGGAGCTGTAAAGCGCCCCCTCCCCACACATCCTCCTGTAGGGGAGTGCTCTGTCTCAGATATGGGCCTAGCTATGGCTGATCAGGACCCTAGCTCTGAGGATTTTCATGTTTTTAAAAAAGATATTCCCTGTGAGGAAGACCCCAGTTCTGAAAAACTGACAGGGTGCTTGTAAGTGAACTCATTGATGCTGTGAGGAACACTCTCAAGCTGAATGTTGAGGCTGAGGAACCTCAGGTAGAAGCTGTCTCCTTTGGTTCCTTTAAAGCCGTTTATTCAAAAAGTTTTTTTTCCATATGTGCCTTTTTTTTATACATTCATTCATTGACTAAGTCTGGGATAAGCCGCAGAATACTTTGACGGTTCCGCGGCGCCTAGCCATGAGATACCCCTTTTAAGAAGGACCTGGTTAAGAAGGGGCTCCCCCCCCCCCAAGTGGTCGACCCCCCCCCCCCCCCCCCGGTCGCCCGTTTTGAATAAGGCTACCACGCTCTCAATGGACGGACTCCTGCATTTAAGAATCCCACTGACAGGAGGTCAGAAGTGGTGAGTAGAACTATGTTTACCTTATTGGGGTCTGCCTTACGCCCTATAGGGGTGGCGACACTTGTGTGGGGCTGCTGCGGGGCTGCATCGCCTTACCTGGCTGAAATGCTGGTCGGCCGACCTAGCTTCCAAATAGCTCCTGGCTGACTTGCCCTTTAAGGGCGGTAGACGGTTTGGGGCCGCCCTGGATGCTATTATTATGGATGTCACAAGGGGTAAGAGCACCTTCCTTAGTCTGTTACGGAAAAAGGAGCCCCACCGTAGGCCGGGCCCTTCCTTTCCGGCAAAGAAGAATGAGTTTCTTGTCAGTCAGAATCCACTGGTAAGCCCTCCCAGACTGGAAAGAGTGTGGTTGGGGGACATAAGTGTCCCTGGGTGCGTAAGCCTACCAAGCAAGCTCCCAAGCCCACCGCCGCATGGAGTCTTGTCCTTGCAGGTTCACGGTTTGGTGGACCTCCCGGATCTCCGACCGGTGGGTGTGCGAGGTGGTCACCTCAGGATACAGGATAGAATTCCGTTCCTGGCACCCAGACAGATTCTTAACCTCAATTCTCCCTCTCCTTCCTGCCCGTCGGGCGGCCCTCTTAAGGGCCGTACAGGATTGGTCAGGTTCGGAGTGATTGTGCCGGTTCTGTCACAGGAGAGGTTGTTCAGGGTTTCTACTCAAATCTGTAGTCCCAAATGGGGGACAGGGGTTCGGCCAATCCTGGGCCTCAAGGCCTGAATGCTTTTTGTGATGGTGCAAAAGCTCTGCATGGAATCCATTCGCGCGGTGTTCGCTTACACTCCATCAAGGGGATTTTCTGGCATCCTTGGACATCAAGGCCGCCTACTTGCATGTTCCGATCTGCGCACGTCAACAGTAGTTTCTGCACTTGCGAACGGCGATAACCACTATCATTTGTGGCTCTTCCCTTCGGCCTAGCCTCAGCACCAAACGTTTTTACCAAGGTGCTTGCTCCGGTTCTAGCCTTGCTGAGACAGCGAGGCATTGCTATTATGGGCTATCTGGATGATCTTCTAAGAGCAGACAATGGCTCAGAATTAGAAGTGTGACTATTGTCAGTCAGGCCCTTAGGGACTTCGGGTGGCTCCCGAACATTCAGAAGTCGGTCCTGGTCCCGGCTCAGCATTTGGAGTATCTCGGTCTTATCCTGGACTCCATGGAGGCGTAGGTATTCCTAACCCTGGAGAAGTTACTGACTTTTCAGTCTGCAGTGCGGGTCCTGACGTCTCGGAAATGGTCATCAACCCGTTTTTTGCATGAGAGTCCGGGGACTCATGAGGGCCTCGTTCGAGGCTGTTCCGTATGCCCAATCACACACACTGGCATTACAGTAAGAGATCCTGTCCACTTGGGACAAATCCCCATTGTCCTTTGGATCTTCAGATCCAGATGAGTCACCCACTCAGGGCGTCCCTGGCGTGGTGGTTGGGGTCCCCGGCTCTTCGGTCCGGGAAGTCGTCCCTCCCCATCCAGTGGATGGTGTTCCTGACGGACGCCAGCCTGACGGGCTGGGGTGGAGTCTGGGGAGTCCTGTCAGCCCCAGGGCTTTGGATTGACATTGATCGGTAATCAGAATATGCCTCCCCACGTGGTCTCTATCGCAGGGATTGACAAATTTGCTTGGCATCTAGGAGCCAGCTAAAAAAGTTAGGAGCCAGGAACGCGCCCTGTCCCGCCGAGCTCGCGCGCAGAAGCGAACGCATACGTGAGTAGTGCCCGCATATGAAAGCGGTGTTTAAACCACACGTGAGGTATCGCCGCGATCGGTAGAGCGAGAGCAATAATTCTAGCCCTAGACCTCCTCTGTAACTCAAAACATGCAACCTGTAGAATTTTTTTAAATGTCGCCTGTGGAGATTTTATAGGGTAAAAGTTAGTCACAATTTTGAAGCGTGACATGTTGGGTATCCATTTACTCAGCGTAACATTATCTTTCACAATATAAAAAAAAAATTGGGCTAACTTTACTGTTGTCTTATTTTTTTATTTAAAAAAAAGTGTATTTTTTCCCAAAAAAGTGCGCTTGTAAGACTGCTGCGCAAATACGGTGTGACAAAGTATTGCAACGACCGCCATTTTATTCTCTAGGGTGTTAGAATAAAAAATATATATGTTTGGGGATTCTAATTAGAGGGAAGGAGATGGCAGGGAAAACAGACAGGGAAACCCCATTAGCATTGCTGGTTGTCATACCAACTGCCACCACAAGATGGCGCTAGTTCACAGAAGGAAGCATAGGCCTGCAGAAGGCCGCAAAGCCGCGACCTCAATTACCGGCCGGCGCGGCCCGACGCGATCCCGCTGCGCGGAGGGGGCACGGAGACACAGGATAGCTGTGCTGCCCCAGGTGCCAGGTAGCTAATTCTAGTCGCAATGGCGACCTGGCGCCCGGGGTTTGTCGAGCCCTGCTCTATCGGTTGTCTACGTTCAAGCGTAGACAATTGGCAGGCGGACTATCGGAGTCGCCAAACTCTGGACCAGGAGAGTGGTCCTTACACCTGGACATGCCGGCTGTGGACCTGCGGACCTCTCGACTCAATCGTAAGGTGTCAAGGTTTGTGACCAGGTCCAGGGGATTCTTGGGCGAATGCCTCGGATCCGTTGGTGGGCCCCATGGGGTCATTATCACCTGATATCTGTTATCCTCCGCTGCAGCTGTTTACTCGCCTGCTGCGCAGGGTTGTGGCCAAAGGGATTCCGGTGAACCTCTTGCGCCGGGTGGGTCTCAGCGTCATTGGTACGCTGATCTGGTACGTCTCATCGCGGACGTTCCTTGGCGGTTGCCAATAAGGGAGGACCTTGTGTTTCAAGGTCCTAATTTTCATCCTGTTTTACAGTCTCTGGCTTTAACGGCATAGCTATTGAAAGCCAGGTGCTGAGAGTCCGAGGTCTCTCGGATTCGGTCATTTCGACCATGTTCAGGGCGCGGAAGTCTTCCGCTTGAAATATATATCACCGTACCTGGGAAGCTTACATCGCTATGTGCAATGAGCCGTCCCCAGTATCCTGCGGTCCTTGCAGCGTGGTGTGACCCAAATGCTTGCTTTGAATACCATTAGGGGGGTCAGTTTTCGGCCTTGGCCGTCTTCCTTCAGCAACCGCTAGCGGGTCATTCCTTGGTAGCCCCTTTGTGCAGGTGGTTCGCCATGTGCTCCCTCCTGTTGAAACCTCCTTCCTCCTCGGGATTTGAATTTGGTGCTCTCGGTTCTCCAGGAACCTCACTTTGAAAATATCAGATATTCCACTCTTGACCTTTTCTCAGGAGGTGGCCTTCTTAGTGGCCATTACTTCTGTCAGACAGGTGTCTGAGTTGGCGGCCTTGTCCTGCAAGTCGCCCTAATTGGTCATCCATAAGGATAAGGCGGAGTTGCGTCCGCGACCTTCCTTTTGCAAAAGGTGGTCTCGGTTTTTCACCTACATGTGGACATTGTCCTCCCGTCCTTGTGTCCTCACACATCGCATTCCAGAAGGTTTGCGCTTCACACGTTTTATGTGGTACGTGAAATGACTCACTAGTTGTGTCTGACTCTGGTCTGAAACGGGGCCGAGCGGTGTCGTCGGCCACTTTTTCTAGATGGATCAGACAGACTGTTATACAGGCCTATGCCATTAAGGGGATGGCCCCTCCCTTTCCGGTTACGGAACATGCCACCAGGGCAATTGGTGCTTCCTGGGCTTTCCGACATCAAGCGTCGGTTGCACAAGTGTGCAAGGCGGCGACCTGGTCGTCCGTTCTTGCCTTTTCAAAAATCTAGAAGGTTGATGTAGCTGCATCTTCGGATGCTTCCTTCGGCCTCAAAGTGTTGCAGGCCGCTGCTTAATGTTGCAACTCCTCCGTTGAGGAGTTCTGCTGGTTTGGAGTGAAGTTTTGGTTTTTCCTTTTACTATTTGCTCCCACCCTTTTCTTTATACTGCTTTGGGACGTCCCACATGTAAACAGTATGAGAGCTTTGTCAGTCCATGGACGATAAGAGAAAATGGGATTTTTGTACTCACCGTAAAATCAGTTTCTCTGACGTCCATGGACTGACACAGCACCCACCCTTCTTTTCAAGGTTTGTACTGCTTTGTTACAAACTGAGGTCTGCTGACTGCAGTGGGAGGGTTATGTCCCGAGGGATCTCCCCCCTGGGCGGGGCTGTTCAGCTCTGGTTTTGTCCTAGAATGTTTCTAACATTCTGCCTAGGTCTTCTCCTGCAAGCAGGGACATATACCCACACGTAAACAGTATTAGAGCTGTGTCAGTCCATGGATGTCAGAGAAACAGATTTTACGGTGAGTACAAAAATGCTATTTTTCTTTGGATTACCTTTTGCTGACTGGACTATAATTTTTGTTGTAATATCAAATCATGTAAAATTTGTGTATTTTGTTACATTACTCTGTAGATTTTAATAGGATGTTGTTTTCTTTATCGTACATCTCGGGACACAGAGCTTAGTAATTACTATGTGGGTTATATATCTCTCCTTCAGGTGCTGGACACTGATATCAATTAGACAGGAAGTTCCCTCCCATACCGGGAGTACCTCAGTTTTTTTCATCAGTGTCTAAGGTGTTGGTCACGAGTAAAGATGTGCTCTGAGGAGCTCCACTGGAGGGATCCATGCTGGATTTAAATAGCCTCCATAAAAGACCAGATCCATCCAAAGTGCTTCATAGCCAAACGGATGGTACCTGGGGCCTCGTATCCGAAGCACGAGGTTTTGGCCTGTGATGCCTCTTAGGAGGGCTGGATCCTGGGTTCCAGTACTCTGGTCATATCCAAAACCAAGATGTTTCTGGCAGGGTGCTATACAGGTCAAGGGAAGTGGTATTCCTTTCAGTAGGACACCGATCCCTGAAGGTCAGCTGACATTGCCCGCCGAGAGGGGCGAAGTTTGGGCTATATTTTCCGAACAGGGTCCTGCGGCGGGGAAAAGGTAAGTGAAGGTCCCTGATGGACTTGGTTCAGCAGGGAACCTTCAAACTAATGTGTTTTATCCCTGTAATTTACCTAATGTGGTATTACTCCCGCTGTATCCTGGTGCCTAATCTTGTAAAACCTGAAATGATTTCATATGGTTTCTAGTTTTGGACATTATGGTAGTACCCTTTTTTGGGCACTAGAGGGCGAGACCTCTGAGATGTCTAAACTGGGCTATACCTTGTTTCAAGAGTAATGCCTGGACAGATGGAGGAGCTCCCTTTTTGTAAGTACAGCTCCATGGGCCATCTGTTAAAAGTTGGCATGTCATACCTGAGGGGGAGACCTGAGTTCGCATCCTGGTGCTGCGCTGCGGATCTCCCTGTATAGCTGCCGCTCAGCCATGACGGGCTGGAGCAGTTTGCGGCCTCCCTCCTCTCCCCATTTTCTCACCATGAGGAAGCGCGGCGTGCACGCGAGAGTGGTTTCCAAGATGTGAACAAGTCACGGAGGGGGGCGGGGCTTGGTGTGCTGATGCTCCGTGTGTCCCGGGGCGCTTCTGCGCATGTGCGGGCGTCCTCTGCCTTAAAAGAACAGTCTCTGGGAGACACACTGGTAAGAAGACAGACACAGGAGCAGGGGCTGATTTGGTGACAGTATAAATGTATTTGGCATACAACAGGTGGTGATACAGGCATCCCCCAAGGCACATTAGTTTAGACACCTGACTGGCTCATATAGCAGCTTGTACGCTGAACTATAGCTCAGTAATAGGTGCAATTTGGCTGCCAGTACCTTGGCTTTGAGCTTGGGACTATGCCTTCTATGGGCTCTGGGACTAAAATTCCTAAGAAGCACATAGGCTGATGTTGTTGGTCTATAAGAGGTTAATTGCTATATTGCTGCATCCTCGCAGAAACTGGGGTGTGCCCCTTTCCCTGCTCTAAATCCTCAAATGGATTAAAAGTCCTGAGGTTGAAAGTTCACCGTCAGAGGACAGGGAACAGGTGCAGGCTAACGAGGCGGAGGTATCAGAAGCCTCACGAGCTCTAGAGTTGCAGCTGCAGTCTTTTTCAGAGATTCATACTGCATATAATTTAGCCTAGTCGGCTGAGGCTGGGTTCACACTTGTGCGGCACGACAGCCGTCCTACTTTGGATCCGACTTTGCCCTGCGACATGAAGCCGACATATGTCCGACTTTCAATGAACGGGAATCCGACTTGGATCCCCGCCAATACCAGGCACTGTGTTTTGGTATGAATCCTGAGCGGGAACTCCACGCCAAATTTTAAATAAAAAAATGGCATGGGTTCCCCCTCCAGGAGCATACCAGGCCCTTCGGTCTGGTATGGATTTTAAGGGGAACCCCTACGCTGAAAAAACGGCGTGGGGGTCCCCCCAAGATCCACACCAGACCCTTATCCAAGCACGCAACCTGGCAGGCCGCAGTGGAAGAGGTTGGACGAGAGCGGCCCCCCTCCCTCAACCGTACCAGGCCGCATGCCCTCGACATGGGGTGTTTGGTGCTTTGGGGCAGGAGGGCGACCTGCGCCCCCCCACCCCAAAGCACCCTGCCCCCATGTTGAGGACAGGGCCTCTTCCTAACAACCCTGGCCGTTGGTTGTCGGTCTGCGGGCGGGGGGCTTATCGGAATCCGGGAGCCCCCCTTTAATAAGGCGGCCCCCAGATCCCGGCCCCCCACCCTATGTGAATGAGTATGGGGTACATCGTACCCCTACCCATTCACCTGGTGGGAAAAAATGTCAATAAAAACACACACAGCTTTTTAAAGTAATTTATTACACAGCTCCGGGGGTCTTCTTCCGACTTCGGGGGTCTCCGTGCTCTCCGGTTCTTTCTTCCTTCTGCCGGGCCTCCACTATCTTCTTCCAGCTCTTTTGCTAGCGGGGGCCCGGTCTTCTCCGTCGCCTTCTTCCCTCTTCTCCTCTTCGATGTTGACACGTCGCTTCCTCCCGCTGTAATGCTGGCTGTGCGGTGCGCTCCGATTTTATATAGGTCTCTCATGACGTCAGTCACATGCTGAAAAAAAAAAATCCCATAGGTTGCTTGTAACTTCCCACTCCATCCATTACTGCAACAGTTTATTCTGCTGGTTGGGCACCCGCATAAGCAGTTTTTTTCTCCTCCTCGAGGAATATAGGTTGCTAGAAAAACCTCCACAGGATCCTCATCCTGGTGCTGGCTTCAGGCTAGCCAAACGCACAACTGCTGGGATGCACTGTTGCTGGTGCACGTTGCTAACGCACAACAGCTATATCGCATGATTGCGGAAACGCACATCTACAGAGGATAAATGCCTCTTTACCAGGCCACAGGTTGGCATAAAATGCATGACTTTGGAATACACAAAATGCATGTGGGGTAAAAAGACAAGTAACAGAACATGTTTATTGTTGATCACATAAAGATACATGTTTCTGTTTGTATGGATTACATGTTTTTTACATAGTCGCATGAGGATGCTTAATCATATTAAAGTTATTAAATCGCACGGAGAGGCTTGTTTGCACAGAAATGCCTAAAATCGCATAAAAATGCTGGATCACACAAGGTTGCCTGATTTCAGGAGTCCTTGATTTTCCAAGGATACTTGATAACACAGACAGGCTTGTTTTCACAGAAAGGCCTAAAGTCGCATAAAAATGCTTGATTGCATAAACATGCTGGATCGCACAGGAGTGCTTGATCACACAAGAGTCCTTGGTAACACAAGGGTACATGTCCGCACAGTAGTGCTTAAGATGCATAAGATGTTTGATTGCATAAAAGATGCTGAATCGCATAAGGATACATGATCGCCTAAAGTTGCATGTTCGCCTAGATTTTGCATGGTTGCATAATGAGGCATGATAATTTAAGTTTGCTTTAATTATACAGGATTCCTTGTGTTCACATAGGAATACGTGTCTGCATGAGTACATGTGGCATAACACGTTCTCAAACGCATGCTTGCTTGCAAGATGGCCGTTCCATAGCACATGTGCTATATGTATGGGTGGTATACAGCGCACACTTTTTTATGTTGTGCCTAAAACATATTTGTATGAATTCATGCCTCAATGAACGCACGCTTCCATAGAGGCATATGGCTTAACACTTGCCACATACACATATGGGGAGCCATTTGCATATATGTTTACATGGGACTGCAGAGGTTGCCTGCGTTTCGCAGGAGAGAAGCACCTCTTCCAGTTGGTTGTCTTGCCTTTGAGTTAGCCACCGTGCCCGGGTTTACAGGGTGCTAGGGCCCGCCTCTAGCAGGTCTAAAGACCCAGGGTATAGCAGTAATGGCTTACCGAGGCAATCTGCTGCTGATGGATCAGTCAGTAGCATGGCTGGACCTAAGTGTGTCCATCATGGTAAAGTATCTGGAACTCCTGGGTTAGGATCCCAGTCTAAAAGTACCTCCTTGCGTTTGGTAAGAAGCCTGGAAATTTTGGGACACAGCCCAAAAAGGAGAGGTTTTTGCCTCAGACAAAGGCAGCGCTAAAAGAAAGCTGGTCTTATGTGGTCAAGGCAAGGAAGAGTTCCTTACGTTTGCCTTTTGATTAAGGTGTTAGGGAAGATGGTGGCTTCTTTCAAAGCGGTTCCCTATGCTCAGTTTCTTTCAAAACTGCTATAAACATTATTCTGGCAGCCTGGAACAAGTAGATCCTAACCTAGCATTATCCAAAGGTCTGGTCCCAGGGATACGCTGGAGTCTTAGTTGGTGGTTCTTAACCAAAAGATTGGCAGAAAGGAAGATCCTTCACGCCGGTTCCCTGGCAGGTGGCGGCTACGAAGGCTGGTCTCTAGGGATGGAGGCCAGGCCTGGAAGAGACCAGTGCCCAGTGGAAGTGGTCAAGATCAAAGTGAGCCTTATCTGCCAACATTCTAGAGCTACGGATGGCAGACTACAATCCGACAATGCCACACCAATGATTTACTTTATATACCAAGAAGGCACTAGAGGTCACGCAGCCAGAGGGAAGTGAACCATGTTCCGGCTTGGGCAGAGGAGCTTGTGCCTTGTCTATCGACAAACTTCATTACATGAAATGGAGAATTGGCAGGCGGTTCTCTGGAGCCGTCAACAATTGTTCTCGGGAGACTGACCTCTACACCCCGACTTTTTTCTGGCCAAATGCCAGAGAAGGTATCCCGGACATAAAATTTATTGGCGTCCAGGTTCAACAAGAAGTTGGACAGCTTTGTGACAAGAACAAAGGATCCACTCGTATGTGGGACAGATGCATTGGTGATCTCATGGGACCAGTTGTCACTGGTTTATGCATTCTCTCCCCCCAGTGCCGCGACTATCGTGACTTCTATGCAACATCTGAGGGGAACGGAAGCCGGACTAATGGCTCCGGCATGACCCAGACAGCCTTAATGTGCAGGAATCGTAAGGGTGGTAGTAGAGGACCCAGGGTCCCTTACATCTTGTCCAGACCTACTTCTCAGGGGGTATTCCATCCCGTCTTGCAAACATGGGAATTGATTGTCTGGCTGTTATAGCCCGCGTTCTTGAGGATCGGGGTTTTCAGAATCAGCGGCAAATTACCTTGATTCATACAGGAGAGCTGGCCTTCAGGACCATGTATCAAAGGATCTGGAAGGCCCATGTTCCTGGTGTGAAACCAAGGGGTGGATCCTTGGGAGTATGTCATAGGTAAAGTTCTTACCTTCCTACATTAGGAAAGGAGATGGAGCTAGCATTAAGTTCCATCAAGGATCCAATTCGGCCTTGTCAGTATCTTCAAAGGCCGCTTGCTTTGATCCAGGCCTTTTATACAAGGGGTAACATGTATAAGTCCGCCAGTTAGGGCACCCTTGTGCTTTGGAGGATGGAGTCTAATTTGGTCGGCTTACAAGGTCAGCACCTTGGGCCGATGCACCATATATCCCTTCATCCTTCTAACAGGGGAATTGGTGTTCTTGGTTGCGGTAGCCTCCGCAAGAGTTTCAGTATTGGCAACTTTCTTTGTATAGAGCCATACTTAATTATTCTTAAGGATAGGGTGATGTTAAATCTTCACCCGGCTTTATTTCCTAGAAGGATCTGGTTTTCATTCAATCAAGATATTCTTGCCTTCCTTTTTTTCCAGAGCCTTGTTCTGCGGAAGGAAAGGTTATTGCTTTCTCTCAATATAGAGGAGAGCAGTTAAAAATCTATCTGAAGGTTTCAGATATAGGAAACTGACGTTTTGATTGTCCTGCCAGAAGACCCTAGAAATAGGCAGGTAGCATTCAAATCGGCTATTAAAATGGTTACACTCTCTCATAGGCCTTGACTGCTCTCATACCAATCTGAAGCAGCTGCTCAGATACGGAAAACTGATGTTGGGGCGCTACCAGGAGGCCCCAGGAAAGGGCAGGCAGCGTCTAAATCAACTGTTTTCAGTGTTGATTCATCAGATTATTATTCAGGCTTGTGGTTAAAGAGAGGGTTCCCCTGTTTCTTTTAGAGTGCACCCTAACAGGATAGTAAGCGCTTCATGCGCGGTGCATTACCAAGCCTTTATGACTCAGATTGCAAGGCCGCAACTTGGTCGCCGGTGCATACGTTCACTAATTCTATCAGGTGAATGTAAGGCGGCAAGAGGATGCCGCTCTTTGGCGCAGTATGCTACAGGCAGCGGTATAGGTCCTCACGTCTGATGGCGGTCTGCGTTAGTTGTGTCTCCCTCCCCTCAGTAGGCATTGCTTTGGAACGTCCCACATAGTAATTACTAAGCTCTGTGTCCCGTGATGTACGCTAAAGAAAATAGGATTTTTATAACAGCTTACCTGTAAAATCCTTTTCTTGTAGTACATCACGGGACACAGAGCTCCCACTCCTCTTGTTTGGGGATATTGGGACACTTATTGCTTTGCTACAAAACTGAGGTACTTCCCAGTATGGGAGGGGTTATATAGGGAGGGAACTTCCTGTCTAATTGATTACATCAGTGTCCAGCACCTGAAGGTGAGATATAATCCACATAGTAATTACTAAGCTCTGTGTCCCGTGATGTACTCCAAGAAAAGGATTTTGCAGGTAAGCTGTTATAAAAATCCTATTTTTTTTAGACTGTGGTTACATATGCGTCTAGAACAGTGTTTCTCAACTCCAGTCCTCAAGGCGCACCAACAGGTCATGTTTTCAGGATTTCCCTCAGAGAAAACTGCTGTGGTAATTACTAAGGCAGTGAAACTGATCAAATCACCTGTGCAAAATAATGGTAAACCTAAAAACATGACCTGTTGGGGCGCCTTGAGGACTGGAGTTGAGAAACACTGGTCTAGAACACCATTGTAAGTAATTATATGAAGCATCGGCATTAGTTTTGACTTCATGAAATTATTCCTACAGGTAACGGTGCCCTGAGAAAGAAAGTTCTGATCAAGGGTCAGGGAGCAGAGAGCAGACCAAAAAAAGGGCAAGATGTCACAGTGAAGCTGAAGACTAGTCTGGAGAATGGCAGTGTCGCTGAGGAACATGTCAACCTCACGTTTACTTTGGGAGATGGTGATGTCATGCAGGTGAGCCTGTAGATCATTTTGGGATGTAAGTGTGCGAACATATTTTAGGGTAAAGTGCTAATAAGGAATTGTCAGCCAATGCTATCCAAGTTGTTCGAGAATAAAGGAGGTGTATATAAGGTACATAGAAAATCAACACACATACTTGCCTCTATACTGCAGCATTGGTGAGATGTTATGGCTGTCCCACGTCAACTCCAAGCCTGAGAACTACGTGATAACATTACTGCCGATTGCTCAGTTCTCTGCTCAGAGTGGAGAGGAGCGACTGTCAGTGGAGTGCCGAGTTGGAGAGGGGGCAAGCTGAGAGCTGGAGCCAGCTGACAATCGGACAGCTGGGTTGATCCCAGCAATATGGTCAGGTTTCTTCCAGAGCCTGGGGCGGCTCTGCGACTGCGGATTCTGGGTCACAGGAGAACAAAAGCGCAGTCCAGTGACCCAGTAGAGAAGTATGTCCAAAAAAAGCTTTGGTTATGCTTCTCTTTTAAAAAAACTAAATCCACGGAAGGTGTGTTTTTATTTATATTTTTTTTATTTATTTTTTACGTTTTTCTAGAATAAGGGAAGGGGATTAGTATCTATCAGTTTTAAGTCACATATAGCAGAAAACAAACTGTAATCCTTCCCCGTTTTTATATAAAAAAAAAAAAAAGGGGTTGTAATACTGTTAATTTGTACTGTAACGACTTTTTTTTTAATTTATTTTACCTCCCCTGCCATACTAATCTGGTTCTTTCCATGTTTTTCACCCACTTGGCACAGGTGATCAAATTTAAGTGCTCCGACCTTTCTCATCTATATGCTTGTACCCGGTCAGAAAGTCTGGAAACCAGAACCATCAAGACAGCTTTTTTTAGAAGCAGGTCATGAATGGACTGCTACCATATTTCACTCAGAACCAGTTTCTCTACAAAATGTATAGTTCAGGATTTTTTCAATATTTACAATAGCATTGAAGTTTATTTTACATATAACTTTTATTAAGTGAGATTGGGAGGGGGACTTGGACCGTTGCAGGAAGGCCACAGCTTCCAAGCATAGAGGAGTCAGGATTTTTTATGCTGGCTATGGCTGCTTTTCACATGGTTCCATTCTGTCTCAATGGGGCTCCATAGACTAATCCCTGCCAAATCGTATCCGACAATTTGACATCTGTAACGTGATGGAGGAAAACCAGACCCATATAATCACTATGGGTTGCCAATTGTAAACGGATGTGCATTCCTTTTACATATTTACATTAATTCCTTTCTGCAAATATTGCAAGATAATCACAAGATAAATACGGATTTGAATCACCCAACATTGCAGTCCATGTTTGATCAATCTAATCACAGGTCAAAAACAGACTGACATTCTTGTATGAAATGGGCCTTAAAGTGGTTGTAAAGGCTCAAGGATTTTTTACCTTCATGCATCCTACACCAATACTTGAGCCCCATCTCGGAGAGAAGAGGCTCTCCAGGGTCTCTGTCTCCTAATTGGCTGAGACAGCAGTGGGAGCCATTGGCGCTTGCAAATGTCAATCATAGCCAGAGAGCCAATGAGAGTGCAGGGGCGAGGCTTTGCCACGCTCTATCTGAATAAACAGACAGAGCAGCGGCTCAGAAGTGAGCCTGCTCGAGTGCCCCCATAGCAACTGCTTGCTATGGGGGCACTCGGCAGGAGGGAGGGACCAGAAGTGCCTGCGGTAGACCCAAGAAGAGGAGGATCGGGGCTTCACTGTACAAAACTACTGCCCAGAACAGGCAAGTATAACATGTTTGTTATTTTTAAAGGAAAAAAACTCTCACTTTAAAGTGTAATTGAAGGCAAAATATTTTACCCTAATCATACAAGACGCAGGGCTTGTATGCAGGCTTCTTTCAAGCGATGTCTGAATTCTTCAGAAAACTTTTGTCACTCCTCAAACCTTCACTTTCCCGGGGCAAAGAATGTTAGTTCCTTTTTCTCCCTGACCCTGTTCATGGATCAGAGTTGGAACCTCTAGACCTGTTGGATGAAATGGAGGCAATAGGGACACAGATGAGCAACAAACTATGGCTTCTAGAGAAATGGTACAACACTGATTAATGCGTTGTTAACTAGTGTTTGCTTGGCAGCACCAGATTTTCCACAGCCAAAACAAGCCCTTATGGGCACTAAAGGTAAACAAAATAAAAATGCACAAACTGAAATTGCTCACTACACGAGGATAGGCCTAATGTTTATGCTTTTTGCTTACATTTATCCTGTGGAATTTTTTTATTTTATTTTTTTAGAAGAAATGTGGTGTTGCTGTAGTAGCTTCCACTTTTTGAGTACTCAATAAATACTTTACAGTTCCTATTAAAGGAGAAGTACAGCCAAAGCTCGTTTGGCTGTACTTCTCCTGTGGATCACACTCGTGTGACCCCTTTTTCAGCATACAGTGGGCTGAATCCCGCTGTCGGCTGATGTCACAGAGCTGGTTCAGGCTGGGCCAAGATTGTGACCATATAGTCGGGATCCTCCCACTACCCTGTACTGGCATCAGGATCAGCCTCTCAGCGAGCCGCTGAGAGTCTGAGCCAGCTGCTCAAGCCCCCTCCACAGCCCAGCGCTCCTATGAGCGGTGACTGACAGTCACCAGCTCTCTGCTCACAGAGCTTTTGATAACCGAGGTGAGTATGATTTTGAAAAAAAAACCCACAAGACCTGAAGTTTCCTTTTTAAGGATGTTGCCCCCTTTTGTATGTAGTTTATTTAGCACAATGGCAAATATACAAGCATATGACTGCACATAACAGTTTCTCAGGAGAATTAACTAAAGCCTACTTGGTCACATACTTCTGAAACGCGTCAGTTTGCCAGCGTAAGCTGTTAGGATGTGTTTTGCTGCACTAATTTTTGCACTGGATTAAGATTTAGTGTCCTACAACTCCTGTGTACATTTATTTTGCGAGTACCAATTTGGCTGTATGTTTTTGTTTTATACAATAAATCTTCAGTAATGCACTAGGGGTGTGCACCCTCCTATGTGCTCTTTTACAGTTGTCTACTAAATTCCCTGATGTGAAGAGGGTTGCATTGATGAAGCATACCTGAAAGATGTTCCATTGTTTTTGATGATCCACTGCACAAGTAGATTCTTAAGCAGGACTCTATGCGCTGGAAGTGTGTTTGTTTTGTGGTGAATGCCCTGGTGATTCTTTGGACTTCATTCAGGCTGATATATCCCTTCCCTCTGATTTAAAGATTCTACTAATACCCCCCCCCCCCCAAGGCCTCTGTATACACTCTGGATAAAACTGGTACTATAATATCTATATATCTTAACCACTTAACGACCGCTCACTGTATATATACGTCGGCAGAATGGCACCGACAGGCACAATCACGTAGAGTGTACGTGATTGCCTTTGTACAGTTGGGGGTAGGGCTGGGAAAAAAATCGATTTTAATCTTGAATCGAGTTTTGAGCTCAAATCGATTCAGTTTTGAAGAAAATCGTTTTTTTTAGATTTTTTTTTTTTTTTTTTTTTTGGAAAAAAAATAATAATTATTTTTTTAATTTTTTTTTTTTCCCTTCAAAGTTTCCTTAGCAGGACTGCAGGGGGCATATCCGGAATGGCACTGGGCAGCGTTACCCCAATTACATCTACTCGCTGCAGCCGCCCTCTGCCTACCTGATCAGCGTGTCATGCAGACAGACGGCGGCCATTGCAGTGTTCAAAAGCCGCGCCTCCCGAGTCCTCGTCTGTGATGGGCGGAACACTCAATTTCACAGCAGGCAGTATTCACCCTTTCACAGACATCCTCTCATCCTCGTCTGTGTTATGAGGATGACCATGATAGGTGGAACACTGAATGCTGGGAAATTGAGTGTTCCGCCTATCACAGACGAGGAGGAGGCACGGCTTTTGAATACTGGAATGGCCACCGGTGTAGCAGTAAAATCCATATACCATGAAAATCTGCATCAGGTACGGGCACAGTGATTGAAGCATGGGCACAGTGAGGCACGGGCACAGTGAGGCACGGGCACAGTGAGGCACGGACACAGTGAGGCACGGACACAATTCAATTCAACTAAGAGTAACCTCAGGATTTTTTGTTGTTTTATTAGCTAAATCCAAATACAGTATTAATAATTGGGATGTTTAACAATCTTTGTTGCACACTGCAAAAAACAACAAAAGGTCACAAGCGCTAAATTGGTGGATAAAGAAAAAAATATAATGGATGATAATAATAATAAGAAGAAGAAAAAAATCCCAAATATTTTGGGAAGTACAAAGTATCCAAAAGGGGGAAAAAACAGGATCCAGCGCAGCAAGAAAAAATCCGTACCCAGAAGTACAAAATACACAACATGCACACAATATAATCCAGCGCTCATGGAACATACATTATTAACTATTAAACTCTTGAAGAATTGATAAAAAAGCTTAGTCCATTAATCACAATAAAGAGAGGGATCCAATCCCAAATGTGCAGAGGGCAAATGAATCTTAACTCTCCAGTTGCCAGTGGTGACAAACTTGTTAAACTTGCAGTGACATCCGTGGAGCAAGGAGGGGTTAAAAAAGTCAAAACAAAGCCTGTGGCATGATCTCCGTGTGAGCACAGTACCTTGAATGATGGACAACAGGCAGACCAGCGTGTGGAGGGCCCTCCAACCCAAAAGGATGCAGAGCCAGGATCGCAGCAAGGCTGGGACAGAAGGAATCACACACAGAGTTTCAAGAGTTTAATAGTTAATAATGTATGTTCCATGAGCGCTGGAATATATTGTGTGTTTGTTGCACACTGACTTTGCAGTTAGAGAAAGGGTTTGCCTTTGCAATTTTGTTTGTTGATGCACTTTAATTAATATAATTAAAAAAAAAAAATCGAATCGTAAATCGAGTTTTTTATAAAAAAATCGCAGATTTTTTTGGGGGGGAAAATCGCCCAGCCCTAGTTGGGGGGTCCAATCGGACCCCCCTTCTATACAGTGAGCGGTGGCTAAGTGTCCGGGAGCGTTCCGGGATGAGGGGGCAGCCATTCGTTTCTGGCCACCCCCTCGCGATCGCTCCCGGCGAATAGAAATGCCCCCTCTGTCTGTGTCAGACAGAGGGAGCAGGAGGAAGTGATGTCATCTCTGGTGCGGCGCTCACATATACCGAGCGCCGTACAAGAGAAGATATCAGGTCAGTGCACACAACACTACACTGACACCAGGACACATAGGGACATAAATCGCCCCCCCAGACACCCCAGATCACCCCTCCAGCCCCCAGTCACAGTGTCACTGATTGCAGTGACCATTTATTTAGTGATCACTGCAATCAGTGACATTTGTGACTGTAAAAGTTTCACCAAAGTTTAGTCTTAGGTCCAGTGTAGCCCCCTAACCCCCCCTAATAAAGGTTTAACCCCCTGATAACCCCCCAGATAACCCTTTCACCCCCTATCACCACTGTCGCTTAGCGATCATTTTTCTGATCGCTGTCTTAGCGTCAGTGATGCCGATCGGCAGCCAGTAATTTTTTTTAGGTTCGCCGCATGTTTTTATAGCGTCAGGTACCCCAATATATTATCTAATAAAGGTTTAACCCCCTTGATCGCCCCCCAGGTAACCCTTTCACCCCCTATCACCACTGTCACTAAGCGATCGTTTTTCTAAACGCTGTCTTAGTGTCTGTGATGCAGATCGGTAGCCGGTAATTTTTTTTAGGTTCGCCGCAGGTTTTTATAGCGTCAGGTACCCCAATATATTATCTAATAAAGGTTTAACCCCCTTGATCGCCCCCCAGGTAACCCTTTCACCCCCTATCACCACTGTCGCTAAGCAATCGTTTTTCTAAACGCTGTCTTAGTGTCGGTGATGCAGATCGGTAGCTGGTAATTTTTTTTAGGTTCGCCGCAGGTTTTTATAGCGTCAGGTACCCCCATATATTATCTAATAAAGGTTTTAACCCCCTGATTGCCCCTAGTTAACCCTTTCACCAGTGATCACTATATAAGTGTTACGGGTGACGCTGGTTAGTTAGTTTGCTTTTTATAGTGTCAGGGCACCCGCCGTGTATATAACCCAATAAAGGTTTAACCCCCTGATCGCCCGGCGGGTGATATCAATTAGGTTTTAGCGTCAGAGAGGGTCTGAGTCACACCCCAGGCAGCGTCAGGTTAGTGCCAGTAACGCTAACACCCACGCGTGAAGCATACACCCCCCTTAGTGGTATAGTATCTGAACAGATCAATATCTGATCTGATCAGATCTATACTAGCGTCCCCAGCAGTTTAGGGTTCCCAAAAACGCAGTGTTAGCGGGATCAGCCCAGATACCTGCTGGCACCTGCGTTTTGCCCCTCCGTCCAGCCCAGGCCACCCAAGTGCAGTATCGATCGATCACTGTCACTTACAAAACAAAAACCCACATAACTGCAGCGTTCGCAGAGACAGGCCTGATCCCTGCGACTCCAGTGCTGTAGGAGGTGATTTCACCACCACAGTTAAAAAAAAAGAAGCAAATATGCCGAAGCATTGGGGCAGCAGGGGCGGAGGAGCGATTTTGCTCCTAATGCCGCGTACATACGGTCGAAATTCCGACGGAGGCTTGCCCGTGGAAAAGTCCGACCATGTGTGTGCGGCATAACTTTTTTGCGGGAGGATGCCCCCATGCTTCGGCATATATAAATGGTGCGTGTATGCCCATCATTGGAAGTGGGTGGATGAAGGGCGGTATTCTAATGGTGGGCATACCCACTTGATCAATCTCTTTTTTCGTTCAGCCAACTGGCTGCATGAAATAAAAAGATTACAATACATGTCCAACAAGGACCAGCAACGTACTGGTATGTTGCTGGACTTTGAATGTTTATACCAGAATGATGCCTGCGGGTTTAGGTATCATCTTGGTATCATTCTTTTCAGCCTGCGGCCGGCTTTCATGTAAAAGCAATCCTAGCGGCTAATTAGCCTCTGGACTGCTTTTACAAGCAGTGGGAGGGAATGCCCCCCCCCGGATATAAAAAGCGCCATTGGGAAATTGGGAAAGCATTTTATCACACCGATCTTGGTGTGGTCAGATGCTTTGAGGGCAGAGGAAAAATCTAGGGTCTAGAAGACCCCAGTTTTTTCAAAAAAAGAGTACCTGTCACTACCTATTGCTATCATAGGGGATATTTACATTCCCTGAGATAACAATAAAAATGATTAAAAAAAAAATACTTGGAAGGAACAATTTAAAAATAAAATAAAAAAGCAAAATTAATAATAAAAAAATAAATAATAAAAAAAAGCACCCCTGTCCTGCCCTGCTCTTGCCCAATGGCGAACGCAAGCGTCGGTCTGGCGTCATATGTAAACAGCAATTGCACCATGCATGTGAGGTATCACCGTGAAGGTCAGATCGAGGGCAATCATTTTAGCAGTAGACCTCCTCTGTAAATCTACTGGGGTAACCTGTAAAGGCTTTTAAAAATGTATGTAGTTTGTCGCCAATGCGCGTTTGTGCGAAATTTTAAAGCATGTCGTGTTTGGTATCTATGTATGGGAGAAAAAGAAACCCTGGACTGCCGCACTCTGTATAGACAGTTATTTATTCCAAAATTTCAGGTAAAAAATCCAAATTCAAAATAAATCCATAAATCCAAAACAACAAATGCAGATGGTGTGCATGCAGGGAAGGGTGGCTAACGCGTTTCACGTCACGAATTGACGCTTACTCATAGCTAGGGTGTGTGGGAATCAATAGAGGTATAAATGAAAAATAAAGTAACTTTACACCAATCAGTACTGAAAGAACACAGCTGACTGGGATAACCTTATGTTTGATTCCGGCACTCCCAAGAAAGGGAGAGGGGGGAAGGGAATAGCACTCTTTTGAAGACCATTCGCAAAAATACAAAATTACAAAATGTGTATAAATTATAAACTAAACACTTAATGCTTAAACATAGACACACCAAAGTGTGTCTATATATTATTTAAAGTGAATGAATATGACAGTGATAAGTATGAATGTCAATTAATTAAGTTCAAAAAATGAACGGAAAAATCTTTTTAAATGAAAAAATAAATGAAAAGTGAAAATGTGAAAATGTTTTTTGGAGATGGTGAGCCATAGATGTAAATATATTCATGTATGTGAAATAATTATTATGTGATATTCGTGTGAATTGAAATAATAATAATAATAGTAATTTACAAATACTCCAAAAAACCATAATGATGAATTAATTAATAAATAATAAAATTTAAATGCACAAAATGTGCACAATGCGTGCTACTGCCAAACAGACTGTGTGACAATTACATAGGGAAATGTGAAAAATGATAAATATGAATAAATAAATGATAAGTGATCATGAAGGAGATATATGTGTGTGTATAAAGTGTAAAGAAATGTCCATATATAAATGTCTATAAATGTGCTATATAACATAATATAATCCGCCTTGTAATGGGTCAATGGATATAATACAATATGCCATAGAACAAAATAAACATGGATAAATCAATAAAATTCAAATAAATATCATGTGTGAATATATGCATTTACCGGAGACACATGTCTCTCCTGTATGCACACATGAACCTTGGACTTTCAACTTTAAACATAAACATAAATAAGAAATGTGTAATAAATGAGTATAAGAATGTACAAAGATATGCACGATAATATACAATAAAATCATGCAAGGGGGGTACATGAAAATGTGTGTAAGGAAATTCGGATGTTCAGATCCATATAGGGAAATGGTATTGAACCACACACAATACTATCTAGCAGGATGACCATGCATCTTTGCATAGATGTACCCTCATCTCTGCGGTTTAAGATATAAACCCAATATTCAAATAATGATAAAATCATGATATTAACCTTAATTGTCAAGGGAATCTGTTAAAATAGTGCGTATGCACATGTCAATCACCGCACTTATCCAAAATCAAAAATTAAATAATATATGAACATATAAAAGTGTGCATGGTGGCCGGGCATGTGCATAGACACTATGGTACCTAAGTACTGGAAGCCGATGCTCATAATCACGGAATTTCAAATATGTATTAAGAACGGAATTACTATTAGTCCGAGGACTGGTAGTTGATAATAGCTCGAAAATTGTCGTCGTGGTGTATGGGCATTTATAAAGAAACAAAAATGTAAAAAATATAAAAAAATATAATATCAAAAATTGAAAAAAATCAAAAGGATATTTTTATCCTATATAGATATATTACATTAGAGTTACGTCCATACAAACACGGCGACAAATGATTGGAGTAATTGGCCATCATTGATTTGAAAAAATGAAAATAAAAAAGGTTTACAAATATGTGTTTACAAATATGTATACAAAGGTAGATGTAAACAGAGGTAGAACAGATACAATGATGCTTTGCCTCACAATGATTGATCTCCAAAAATCCTCTGGAGGACAAGAAACACCAATGATACTCATTAGAAAAAAGGGACAGGACACTGTGCAGACAGGCTCATGTTTCAAGTCTAACGCACCAAAGGACAGGATATGTACTAAATTTGCAAAATTCCAATGCAATAAAGCACATCCTTGCAAATTATGCTATAAATCTCAAAAAAAGGGGTCCTCTGTGCGAAAGTCTTGAAAACAAGTTATGGGAAGAAAAAAAAAAAAAAAAAAACACAACACTGGTACTCATTACAAAAAAGGGGGACAGGACACTGTGCAGACAGGCTCATGTTTCGAGTTGGTATCTATGTACTCGGCCTAAGATCATCTTTTTTATTTCATCAAACATTTGGGCAATATAGTGTGTTTTAGTGCATTAAAATTAAAAAAAGTGTATTTTTTAACCCAAAAAATGCGTTTGAAAAATCGCTGCGCAAATACTGTGTAGAAAAAAAAAATGCAACACCCACCATTTTAATCTGTAGGGCCTTTGCTTTAAAAATATATATATAATGTTTGGGGGTTCAACATAATTTTCTTGCAAAAAAAAAAATGTTTTCATGTAAACAAAAAGTGTCAAAAAGGGCTTTGTCTTCAAGTGGTTAGAAGAGTGGATGTAAGCTTCCTAATGTTGTGTATAAAATGCCAGAACAGTTCAAAACCCCCCCAAATGACCCCATTTTGGAAAGTAGACACCCCAAGCTATATACTGAGAGGCATGTCGAGTCCATGGAATATTTTATATGTTGACACAAGTTGCGGAAAAACGACAATTTTTTTTTTTTTTTTTTGCACAAAGTTGTCACTAAATGATATATTGCTCAAACATGCCATGGGCATATGTGGAATTACACCCCAAAATACATTCTGTTGCTTCTCCTGAGTACGGGGATACCACATGTGTGAGACTTTTTGGGAGCCTAGCCATGTACGGGACCCCAAAAACCAAGCACCGCCTTCAGGCTTTCTAAGGGTGTAAATTTTTGATTTCACTTCTCACTGCCTATCACAGTTTCGGAGGCCATGGAATGCCCAGATAGCACAAAACCCCCCCAAATGACCCCATTTTGGAAAGTAGACACCCCAAGCTATTTGCTGAGAGGTATTGTGAGTATTTTGCAGATCTCGCTTTTTGTCACAAAGTTTTGAAAATTGAAAAAAAAAATATATATTTTCTTTCTTCATTTTCAAAAACAAATGAGAGCTGTAAAATACTCGCCATTCCTCTCAGCAAATAGCTTGGGGTGTCTATATTCCAAAATGGGGTCATTTGGGGGGGTTTTGTGCGATTTTGGCATTTTATGGCCTTCGAAACTGTGATAGGTAGTGAGGAGTGAAATCAAAAATTTGTGCCTAGAAATCCTGAAGGCGGTGCTTGGTTTTCGGGGTCCCGTACGCGGCTAGGCTCCTAAAAAGTCCCACACATGTGGTATCCCCGTACTCAGGAGAAGCTGAAAAATGTATTTTGGGGTGAAATTCCACATATAACTATGGCATGTGTGAGCAATATATCATTTAGTGACAACTTTTTGTATTTTTTTTTTTTTGTCATTATTCAATCACTTGGGACAAAAAAATTATATTCAATGGGCTCAACAGGCCTCTCAGCAATTTCCTTGGGGTGTCTACTTTCCAAAATGGGGTCATTTGGGGGGGTTTTGTACTGCCCTGTCATTTTAGCACCTCAAGAAATGAGATAGGCAGTCATAAATTTAAAGCTGTGTAAATTTCAGAAAATGTACCCTAGTTTGTAAACTCTATAACTTTTGCGCAAACCAATAAATATACGCTTATTGACATTTATTTTTACTAAAAACATGTGGCTGAATACATTTTGGCCTAAATGTATGACTACAATTGAGTTTATTCGATTTTTCTTATAACAAAAAGTAGAAAATATCATTTTTTTTCAAAATTTTCGGTCTTTTTCCATTTATATCGCAAAAAATAAAAATCGCAGAGGCAATCAAATACCATTAAAAGAAAGCTCTATTTGTGGGAAGAAAAGGACGCAAATTTCGTTTCGGTACAACATTGCATGTCCGCACAATTTACAGTTAAAGCAGCGCAGTGCAAAATTCTGAATTCACCTCTGGTCCTCTAGCTACCAGGCAATTTACCGGTTGCTATCTGTGGGATGGCCTCTCACTTCCTCCTCTGCAATCTCTTCTTCCAACATTAAGACCTGCTCTTCCATAAGTTCAGGAAACTCAAAATCATTGAGATGTTTCTCTCCATCTTCCTCTGCACACATCAAGATTGATGTATACATTGTAACGTAGTATTTGTGAAATCTTTCTTTCGCTTACCGTCCATGGACTGACACAGCATCTTAAATCTTGACAAAGTGGTTTATGTTCCTGTTCATAGGAGAAGCCTAGGCAGAATGTTAGATGTTTTAACATACATTCCATTAACAGAGCTGAAGAGCCCCGCCCAGGGAGCGGTCTCTCCGGACATAACCCTCCTACCTGCAGCCAGCAGCCTCAGTTTTTTTCTGCCTAGCAGAGGACATGGCTCTCTTCGGAGCCAGTCTCTTGAAGAAATATTGTTGTTTTTTAACTTTTTATTTTATTTTTGTGATTCTTCCATCAACTGTCGGCTGGGCAACAGGTTGGGTAGTTGCTATCCTCGTCTTCCCAGTCCGACCATCGAACGTGCTGATCCTTGCTCTGCGTGAGATCAGTCCACGTCATGCCTTTTGGCTCCAGGGGTGGCCGGTGAGCTTTTTGCTCCAAGGTCCACATGCGACAACAGTTTTGCTGTATCTTTCACGGTGGACCGGGCCGACAGCTACTCAGTACTGCACTGTGATAGACCTGTCAGGAACACACCAGTGGGTCCTAGCTGGACGGGTAAGTACTGTTTCCCCAAGGGAAAAGCTATACTGACAGTGGGTATTGGTGCTGCACACCCCAAATTGTTATAGATAGGAAAAGTTACCCCATGGTGCTTTGTGTTGCAGCAAATAATAATAGAATAGTAATATAAAAGCCTATCATTTATTGAAAGAGCTATGCCATGGGGAGAACAATGTTAGAGATAAAACAAGAACTCCAAATGGGTACATAAAACATATACATAAAAATAATTAAAATACAGCCGTATGGGTACATGTACAATACATAACATTGATATCCTGTAATTGCTCCCTAACGCGTTTCGACCTTGGGGTCATCATCAAGGGGAAAGGAAGAGATGCTCTGAAATGAAAACACTGTATAGGTGAAATTGTTATGGACAACAAGAACCCTATCAACAATGGAACATCTACAATATGTGTACTTGGTATTAATGGTATTACCAATTTACGGCTGGGGGAGAGGGGCTCCCCTTGTGTTGAGTTTTGAAAACAACCGTGGATCCCATGGCCGGCACTCCAGGCAGCCCACATGGAGGGGGGGCAGTGTGGAAACGCCCCCTACCGCAGATGCGTGGACAGGCTCCAGGCCTATGAGAGGTCGCACTAATGCCCCACACGCACCAAGGCAGGGAGGGGTGGAAGAGAGAGGCTGGGGGAGCGAGGGCAAAAGCCAAGAAAATTAAGCCAAACCAGGCACCCATAGCTGTAAGGAAAATAAATAATAAAGAAAGAAAGGAGTATTAAGGTGAATGTTCCAATATGGGTGACGTAATTGTGTAGTGCAGTGTGTGATATGTGAGGTGTGCTAGTGGGGTATAGACATATAAAAAAAAAGTGAATAAAAGAAATAAAATGTGTGTGAAAACCAAAAAGGGGAATGGTGTGGTGTAAGGCACTGAAAATGTGGTACATGCTGTGTGTTCCTATGGTAAGGGGGTTTTCCCTGTCTCCCCCTTGTTTTTTGCTACTCTGGCGATGCGCTGACTGGGGGTCCATAGGGGTCTGCAATAAGGTGTGGGGTACTTTGTGCCAGCCTGGGCCTTGCGCGCCGTTCAGCACCATGTTTTCTCTTATCGTCCATGGACCGACGCAGCTCTCATACTGATTACATGTGGGTATATGTCCCTGCTCGCAGGAGAAGATCTAGGCAGAATGTTAGATGTTAAAACATTCTAGAACAAGCCAGAGCTGAACAGCCCCGCCCAGGGGGGTCGGTCCCTCCAGACATTACCCTCCCACCTGCAGCTAGCAGCCTCAGTTTTTTTTCTGCCTAGCAGAAGAAGACGTGGCTCCCTCAGGAGCCAGTCTCCTGGAAGATTTTTACTTTTAAAATTTTTATTCCTTTGAGAATTTTATTTTATTTTTTGAGACCTTCAATCAACTGTCGGCTGGGCAACAGGTTGGGTACACTAGTATCCTCGTAGTCTTCCCTGTCCGACCATCGAGCGTGCTGATCCTCGCCTTGTGTGCGTGAGACTCCGTTCATGACATACCCCATGGCTCCAGGGGTGGCCGGGTTGCTTTCATGCTCCCACGGTCCTCTCAAGATTGAACAGTACCTACTGTATCTCTCGCGGTTGACCGGGCCGACAGCTACGCAGTACGACTCTGTGATAGGTCTGTCTGAAATAAGCCAGTGGGTCCCTCTATTGGCACCGAGGGTGTTCTCCAAGGTGCTTGCGGGACGGGTAAGTCTCTCCTGGAAAGAAGGTGAGTACATGCTGGCTGTGTTTGTGTGTGGGGGGTTCTCCCTGTCTCCCCCCTGTGATGCTGCTCTCTGCACCCTGTACTGGTGCTGTGTGGGGATACTTGGGGGGTCGTTCTGCTCTGGGGGGGGGGCGCTCTATGCTGTTTTTATATGCTGGGAAGTGTTCTGGAGGACTTTGATGTTTTGCGTGCGCCATTGGCACGGTATTTTAAATTAAATTTAAAAAATGCGCCATCGGCGGCCATTTTGCCGCGGCTCAAGCACAAGCGCCCGGCGGCCATTTTCTTGTAGCCACGGCTCTTTTAGCTTCGGTTTCGGCCTCTAGCGGCGCTGCTGAACGGCGCAAAATACTTTCTCCTCGCAGCTCCTTCACTCTCCTTGGGCTTCACACCACGCTACAGCGCGGCTCATACAGGGGAACCGAGCGGTCCCTAGGGGTGGTGAGTCCTCCGGTTATCCTCTCCTCAGCCTCAGCGCAGCCAGTGGGTGGACTGTACTATTCACTGTTATAGTGAATAGGGTCTCAGAGGGTGGCAAAGATGGAGTCTGGTTCACCTGCTTCTCCCCACTTGCCAGAGGCAACTGGCAGTGCTCCTGCACCTGCGGTCCCTATGGACCAGTTGTCGGCAGCCCTGGAATCATTCCTTGTCAAGCTGGAAGCGGTGTGCTAACGCACGGGGGCTGTAAAGCGCCACCTCCCCACACAATCTCCACATGGGGAGTGCTCTGAGTCAGATATGGGCCTAGCTACTGCTGCTCAGGACCCTAATTCTGAGGATGTTGACGTGTTTAGTCAGGACATTCCTTGTGAGGAAGACCCCTGTCTTGAACCACCAACTGACAGGGTGCTTGTGAGTGAACTCATTGATGCTGTGAGGGATGATCTCAAGCTAAATGAGGCTGAGGAACCTCAGGCGGACACTATGACCTTTGGTTCTTTAAAAGCCGTATCTTCAAAAAAGGTTTTTCCATATGTGCCTTTTTTTGATACATACATTGACCAAGTCTGGGATAAGCCGCAGAAGACTTTGACGGTCCCACGGCGCATAGCCTTACGGTACCCCTTTAAAGAGGACCTGGTTAAAAAGTGGGCTCAGCCCCCGGTGGTCGAGCCCCCGGTCGCCCGTTTGAATAAGGCCACCATGCTCCCAATGGAAGGGACTCCTGCATTTAAATATCCCGATGACAGGAGTTCAGAGGTGGCATGTAGAACTATGTTCACCTTATTGGGGGCCGCCTTACGCCCTATAGTGGCGGCAACACTGGTGTCTCAGACACTCACAGGCTGGGCACGGATATTGCACCAGACAGTGCAGGAGCATAATCTCCCTCCTGAAACCATTGCCCTGGCTCAACAGCTTGCGCAGGGTTTGGTCTTCATGTGCGATGCCACTGTGGATGCGACCCCTTTAATAACGGGGGCCTCCATTTCGGCTGTGGTGGTGCGTCGCCTTATCTGGCTGAAATGCTGGTCAGCCGACCTAGCTTCCAAAAAGCTCCTGGCTGACTTGCCCTTTAAGGGCGGTAGACTGTTTGGGGCCGCCCTGGATGACATTATTAAGAACGTCACAGGAGGTAAGAGCACCTTCCTTCCCCAGTCTATTAAGGGAAAGGAGCCCCAACGCAGGCCGGGCCCTTCCTTTCCGGCGAATAAGTTTTTTCGTCAGTCAGATTCCACGGGCAAGCCCACCCAGACTGAAAAAGGTGCGGTTGGGGGACAAAGACGTCCCTGGGTGCGTAAGCCTACCAAGCAAGCTCCCAAGTCCACCTCCGCATGAAGTCTTGCCCCTGCCTGACTCTGGGGTGGGGGGACGTCTTCGCATGTTCTCGGTGCGGTGGACCTCCCGGATCTCCGACCGGTGGGTGTGCGAGGTGGTCACCTCGGGATACAGGATAGAGTTCCGCTCGTGGCCCCCCAAACAGGTTTTTTCCTTCAAACCTCCCTCTCCTTCCGGCCCGCCGGGCGGCCCTCTTGGGGGCCGTACAGGATTTGCTCGGGCGTGGAGTAATTGTGCCGGTTCCGTCGCAAGAGAGGTTTTAGGGGTTTTACTCAAACCTGTTTGTCGTCCCGAAAAAGGACGGGGTTCGGCCAATCCTGGATCTCAAGGCTCTGAATGCCTATGTGAGGGTACAAAAATTCAGGATGGAATCTATTCGCACAGTGATCGCGACCCTCCACCAGGAGGATTTTTTGGCGTCCTTGGATATCAAGGACGCTTACTTGCACATCCCAATCTGCGCAGGCCACCAGAGGTTTCTGCACTTTGCCATAGGCGAAGTCTACTATCAGTTTGTGGCCCTTCCCTTCGGCCTAGCATCAGCACCACGGGTTTTCACCAAGGTGCTGGCCCCGGTTCTAGCTTTGAGACAGCGAGGAATTGTTATCGTGGGCTATCTAGACGATCTCCTTCTCAGAGCAGAAAATGGCTCAGAATTGGAGGAAAATGTGACTATAGTCAGTCAGACCCTCCGGGACTTCGGTTGGGTTCTGAACACGCGGAAGTCAGCTCTAGCCCCGACTCAGCGTTTGGAGTATCTGGGTATGATCCTGGACACTTCGGCAGCAAAGGTATTTCTGCCCTCAGAGAAGCTACTGACACTTCGGTCAGCAATACAGGTTTTGTCGTCCCGAAAATGGTCGTCAATTCGCTTCTGCATGAGAGTCCTGGGACTGATGGTGGCCTCCTTCGAGGCGGTTCCGTATGCCCAATCACACACTCCGGCATTGCAGAAGGGAATTCTGTCAGTTTGGGACAAGTCCCCATTTGTCTTTGGATGAGTCACTCTGTCAAGGCGTCCCTGACGTGGTGGCTGAGGTCCCCGGCTCTTCGGGCCGGGAAGTCGTTCCTCCCCATCCACTGGACGGTGATCACAACGGACGCCAGCCTGACGGGCTGGGGAGGAGTGTGGGGAGTCCTGTCAGCTCGGGCTCTGGACTCCAGCCGAATCTCGTCTCCCAATCAATGTCCTGGAATTGCGGGCGATCAAACTGTGTCTCTCCGCTTGGTTGAAGAGGCTACAGGGCCGCTCGGTCAGAATCCAGTCGGACAACGCCACGGCCGTGGCGTATGTCAACCATCAGGGGGGCACTCGGAGCCCGGCTGCGGCATCCGAGGTCGCCCACATCCTAAGATGGGCGGAAAGAAGCGTGCCGGCGCTGTCGGCCGTTTACATTCCGGGCGTAGAAAACTGGCAGGTGGACTATCTGAGCCGCCAGTCCCTGGCCCAGGGGGAGTGGTCCTTGCATCCGGAAGTGTTTCAGCTCCTTTGTCGACGATGGGGCACTCCGGATGTTGACCTGATGGCGTCTCGACTCAATCACAAGGTGTCTAGGTTTGTGGCCCGGTCCAAGGACCCCTGGGCGGATGCCTCAGACGCGTTAGTGGCCCCGTGGGGTCGGTATCGCCTGATATATGTCTACCCTCCGCTGCAGTTGATTCCCCGTCTGCTGCGCAGGGTAGCGGCCGAGGGTATTCCGGTGATCCTCATTGCCCCGAACTGGCCTCGGCGTCATTGGTACGCCGATCTGGTACGTCTCATCGCGGACGTCCCTTGGCGACTGCCCTTGAGGGAGGAACTTCTATCTCAAGGTCCTATCTTTCATCCTGCTTTACAGTCTCTGGCTTTAACGGCATGGCTATTGAGAGCCAGGTGCTGAAAGACAGAGGCCTGTCTGATTCAGTAATTTCAACCATGCTCAGGGCACGGAAGTCTTCTTCTAGGAAGATCTATCACCGTACCTGGAGAGCTTACATCGCTATGTGCAAGGAGCTAGACTGGCGTCCACGGACGTACTCTGTCCCCAGAATCCCGAGGTTCTTACAGCGTGGTGTTGCTCAAAGGCTGGCTTTGAGCACTATTAATGGTCAGATTTCGGCCTTGGCCGTTTTCTTTCAAAGACCCCTAGCTGGTCATTCCTTGGTTAGCACTTTTGTGCAGGGGGTACGCCATGTGGTTCCACCTGCCAAGCCCCCGCTCCCTCCTTGGGATCTGAACTTGGTGCTTTCGGTTCGTCAGGAATCTCCTTTTGAGAATCTAAGAGATATTCCTCTTTCAACTTTGTCCCAGAAGGTGTTTTTTTTAGTGGCCATCACTTCTGTTAGACGAGTGTCTGAGTTGGCGGCTCTGTCATGTAAGTCGCCTTACCTGGTCCTCCATAAGGACAAGGCGGTATTGCGACCGCGACCGTCTTTTCTTCCTAAGGTGGTTTCGGCTTTTCACCTTAACAAAGACATTGTCCTTCCGTCCTTGTGCCCTCATCCATCGCATCCTAGGGAGGTTGCGCTTCACAATTTAGATGTGGTGCGTGCCTTACGGGTATACCTGGCGGCTACTGCTCCTATTCGGAAGTCTGACTCGCTGTTTGTGTCTGTCTCTGGTCCGAAACAGGGCCAAGCGGTGTCGTCTGCCACCATTTCTAGGTGGATCAGACAGACTGTTATACAGGCCTATGCCATTAGGGGATGGGCGCCTCCCTTTCCGGTCACGTCGCATTCCACCAGGGCAATCGGTGCTTCCTGGGCTTTCCGACATCAAGCGTCGGTTGCACAAGTGTGCAAGGCGGCGACCTGGTCGTCCGTTCATAACTTTTCAAAGTTCTACAAGGTTGATGTGGCTGTATCTTCAGATGCTTCCTTCGGCCACAAAGTGTTGCAGGCCGCTGTCTAATGTTGCAACTCCTCCGTTGAGGGGCTCTGCTGGTTTGGAGTGAAGTTTTGGTTGTTCCTTACTTTTTTGCGCTCACCCTTTTCTTATACTGCTTTGGGACGTCCCACATGTAATCAGTATGAGAGCTGCGTCGGTCCATGGACGATAAGAGAAAATAGGATTTTTGTACTCACCGTAAAATCCGTTTCTCTGATGTCCATGGACCGACGCAGCACCCACCCTTCCTTTTAAGTTTGTACTGCTTTGTTACGAACTGAGGCTGCTAGCTGCAGGTGGGAGGGTAATGTCCGGAGGGACCGCCCCCCTGGGCGGGGCTGTTCAGCTCTGGCTTGTTCTAGAAGGTTTTAACATCTAACATTCTGCCTAGATCTTCTCCTGCGAGCAGGGACATATACCCACATGTAATCAGTATGAGAGCTGCGTCGGTCCATGGACGTCAGAGAAACGGATTTTACGGTGAGTACAAAAATCCTATTTTTACTATACTTTCAATTGCATTGTAAACCGCATTGGCGGTCATCTTGCCGTGGAGCACTTGTTATTGCAGCGGCCATTTTCTTGAAGCCGCGCGCTCTTTTGTGCTGGTTTGGCCTCTATCGCTGACTGGAGCTGCACGATTCTCCACAGTCTCCTCACTGTTCACTCGCACTGAGAGCGGTACACAGGCAGCAGAACCGAGCGGTCCTGTCTGGGCTGGTGAGTCCCCTGGGTAACCCCCCACAGTCAGTGCAGCCGGAGGGTGGACTTTTTCTCTCATTTATTGACAAAGTCTCAGAGGGTGGTGGTATCATGGAGTCAGTGTCACCTGCTTCCCCATTCTTGTCAGAAGCGACTGACAGTGCTATTGCACCTGCGGTCCCTATGGACCAGTAATCGGCAGTCCTGGAATCAGTGCCCTCTCCCCCCACCATCTCCAGGGGAGTGCTCTGATTCAGATATGGGCCTTGCTGAGGCACAGGACCCTAGCTCAGAATTTTTGGGTATTTTTGACCAGGACATTCTTTGTGAGGAAGACTCCTTATCTGGGTAAGTACAAGACAGGACACTTGTTGGTGAACTCATTGATGCTGTGAGGGACACTCTCAAGCTGGATGCTGCGGCTGATGAGCCCGTGGTGGAGTCAGTCTCCTTTTGGTTCTTTTCAAGCTCATGCTTCTAAAAAGGTTTTTCCCTATACACCTTTTTTTGACAGATTCACAGACCAGGTTTGGGAAAAAACCACAGAAGACCTTTGCGGTCTCGCAGCGTCTGGAGGTTAGGTACCCCTTTTGAGGACTGCCTGATTAAAAAATGGGCCTCTCCTCCAGTGGCCGACACCCTTTGGTCGCCCGGTTAAATAAAGCCACGACTCCCCCGGTTGAGGGGACCCCTGCTTTTAAGGACCCTACTGATAGGAGGTCGGAAGTGGTGGGCAGAGCTATGTTCACCATGCTGGGATCTGCGCTACGTCCTCATGTAGCGGTGACCCTGGTGTCTCAGATGCTCACGGAATGGGCAAAAATTATGCACAAGACTGTGCAGGAGCATAATCTTCCTCCGGAATGCATTACACTGGCAGACCAAATCGTACAGGGACTGGTGTATGTGTGCGATGCCACTATGGACATTGCCCCACTAATTTCTAGGGCCTCGGTGTCTGCGGTGGTTTTGCGTCGCCTGATTTGGTTAAAATGCTGGTCTGCTGACCTGGCCTCTAAGAAGCTCCTGATGGATTTGCCTTTCAAGGGCGGAAGGCTATTTGCAGCTTCCCCGGATGACATTATTAAAAATGTCACGGGGGGTAAGAGCACCCTTCTTCCTCAGCCTACTAAGGCGAAGGAGCCACGCTGTAAGCCGTGTCCTTCCTTTCCCACTCAGAAGAGGTTTTTTCCTCAGTCAGATCCCATGGGATAATTTCTCCCGGACTGACAAGGGTACGGATGGGGGACAGAAGCGTCCCTGGGTGCGTAAGCCAAACAAGCCGGCTACCCAGCCCGCCACCGCATGAAGTCTTGCCCCTGCCCGACTCTGGGGTGGGGGGACGACTTTGCAGGTTCACGGATTGGTAGACCTTCCGGATCTCCGACCGGTGGGTATGCGAGGTGGTCACCACGGGGAACAGGATAGAGTTCCTTTCCTGGCCACCAGACAGATTCTTTCCCTCAAATCTCTCTCTCCTTCCGGTGCGTCGGGGCTGCCCTTTTAGGGGCAGTACAGGACTTGCTGAGGTGCGGAGTGATTGTGCCGGTTCCAGCAAAGGAGAGGTTTCAGGGATTTTATTCGAATCTGTTTGTGGTCCCAAAGAAGGATGGAGTCCGTCCAATTCTGGACCTCAAGGCCCTAAATGCCTTTGAAGGTTTGGAAATTCCGGATGGAATCCATTCACTCTGTGATTGCTGTGCTCCACCCGGGGGATTTTCTGGCATCCTTGGACATCAAGGACGCCTACTTCCATGTCCCAATCTGCGCGGGTCACCAGAAGTTTCTGCGCTTCGCGATAGGCGAAGACCACTATCAGTTTGTGGCTCTTCCCTTCGGTTTGGCGTCAGCACTGCGGGTTTTCACCAAGGTGCTTGGCTGAGACAGCGAGGCATTGCTATTGTGGGCTATCTGGACGATCTTCTAAGAGCAGACTCTGGCTCAGACTTAGAGGAAAATGTGTTGATAGCCAGTCAGGCCCTCCAAGAATTCGGCTGGCTGCTGAACATTCAGAAGTTGGTCCTGGTTCCGACCTCGGCGTCTGGAGTACCTAGGATTGATCCTGGACTCCTCCGGAGGTGAGGGTATTTCTACCCTTAGACAAGTGTGACAGCAGGAAGGTAAAGTCACCTGGTTGCATCCAGGGGGGTAGATATATTTCGCCCAGATTCAGGCTTTACGCCGACTTATACAACTAGGTGGAGAGTTGTATAAGGCTAGTGGGCTCATGGATGACTCATACCTCTAGGGAGAGTGTGGGGCGTCGTACAGACAGGGAGTTGATGAGGCCAGCTGAAGCTTGTCAGCTCATTTAGGCCTCTATAAGAACTCCCAGATTCATTAGGTGTTAGCTCATGCCTGGAACCAGACCTGTGTGGACTGTCTAGGGAGAGTGAACCCCTGTGCGGTGAGACAAAGCCTGTGTGGCTATTTGCTTGGACATTTAAAACCAGGGACTTAGGGACTAGGACAGCACTAGGCTGATCCCAGTTGTTAGTTAGGAAACCTGTATGTTTAGTCAGAGGTCAAGTTGACCAGGATTTATTTTATTTATGTTTCTTTTGCTTTGCTGTGTTTTGTCACTGTAAATAGAAAATAAACCGCACCTTTTTGATTTTGAAAACCACAACCTCCGTTTGCTGGGCCTGTTTTTGTCTGGGGAGCCCATCCCGGGGGTCACACACACCCGCTGCCGAGCTAACCCCCTCACACAAGTTAGACTCTTCAATCTGTGGTACGGGTGCTGACGTCCCGCAAATGGTCTTCACTCCATTTTTGCATGAGGGTCCTGGGACTCATGGTGGCTTCCTTCGAAGTGGTGCCGTATGCCCAATTCCACACTGAGTCTTACAAAAGGAGATCCTGTCTTGCTGGAACAAGTCTCCATTGTCACTGGATCGTCAGATCCAGGTGAGTCACCTGGTCAGGGCATCCCTGACGTGGTGGCTGAGATCCTCGGCCCTTCGGTCGGGGAAGTCGTTCCTTCCTGTCCAGTGGACTGTGATCACAACGGACACCAGTCTTTTGGGCTGGGGCGGAGTCTGAGGAGTTCTGTCAGCTCAAGGGCTCTGGACTCCGGACGAGTCTTGTCTGCCGATCCATGTCCTGGAACTCTGGGCAATCAGACTGTGCCTCTCCTCGTGGTCAAGGAGACTGCAGGGACGCTCGGTCACGATCCAATCGGACGACGCCACGGCGGTGGCCTATGTCAAGCATCAGGGCGGAACTCGGAGCTCAGCTGCGGCGTCCGAGGTCACTCTGTTAATATAATCAATCGAATTCCAGGTGTTTGAAAGTGAAGACAATTTATTAAAAATGCACCGGTACACTTTGTGTGAAGCTTACAAGATGAAAATTATAGCAAAAGTGAGAGCGAGCCAGGCAGCCCCCACCCTTCTCGTACGAACAGTGAAACCCATGATAACACTTCTTATTGGCTAATTTGCTAAGGAAGATCTGCCTGTACCTGGCACGTTTATTCCCAAGCAGAGTTTCCTGTGCAATCTGTTGAATATGGAGAGAGGGAGAAATGTGTGTATGTATATGTGTGTGTACAGTATGTGTGTGTATATATATATTTACGTATGGGGGTTAGTAAGAACAAAAGAATCAAGTTAAAACATGTGCTCGGGAGCCATTTTAAAAATCAATGTCGGCTCTGTTTTAAATGGACACACAAACCAAACCTTTTCTAACGTTCCCTCTTCTTGTGTCTATTTTATCTCAACACATTTAGATGATAGTCCCTATGTTATACACCTTCGGACTTTATGTCATTAAGTTGATCTTCAATGTCCACATAGGTCTCCTCAGAGGTAGGAACGGCTTGATACATCGTTCTTGAGATTGCAGTTTCAATCAGTCTTTGTGAAAGTCCTCGAATACAGCAGCATCCGCAAGTGATCAAAACCGCAGTAATTGAGATCAAACATGATGTGATAAGTCCAGTCCACTTACCGAACCATCCTTCAAGCCAGTTTGTGAATGGATCGTTAATACCTGAATTTGCCGCTAATTCATTCGATAGAGCAGTCAATCCTTCCAGGGCTCTGGTCACGGTCCTTCCAGGAGCTGTATTGGGGATAAAGGTACAACGCATGCTACCAAACATTTTGCATACCCCTCCTCTTTTAGCCAGGATCATATCTTCCCTACCTAGTATGATACCAAAGGGTCCACAGTACAACTTCACGTCTAAGTAGAGCAAAGTTCTTCTTGGGATGTATGTGGATACATATCTTTACTCATTCGTATCACCCATCTTGACATCATATGAATCTGCTAACACTCTATCTCTTCCCTGGGGTCATCTCCCTCAGTTCTAACTTCCATTGTTGTATTTTTTTCTACATTCAGCACACCTGAAAAACAAATTGGCAAGTAATCCAACAACTATGATTCCCATAAGAACAAAAAAATCTATTGATTCCTTTTGAAATTTACCATTTCTGATATTTCTGACATACTAGTTTTTGGGCAGCCTTGTATTGCTTAAACTCAAAGTGAAAGTAAATGAGTACTAGGTGTGTGCATTTTTTTTTTAAGACTGTCTGGTCTATGTGAACCTATCTAGCAAATTACTCAAATGACTCTTTATGCCTGCTTGCATGTGTAATTTGTACAGGTAATTTTCCTCTATAGCCTTGACTGCTAAGATCAAGCAAAGGCATAACAGTAGTTTACTTCTCTTTTGAAATTAGCTGTACTTTTCTTGCAATGGCTAGCATGTATCCACGTCACTTTACAGCTGTAGCAGTTGTCGGGGTCCTTCAACTTTTGTCCTAAAGGTACTTTCACATGTTCTTTTGCTAGAATCCAATCATCTGGCTGTAAATCATGTGTTCCAGTTACTTGATCTGGAATTTAATCAAAAACAAACTTGTGCATCGCAGTTAGTTGCTTGTATTCGACAATTACATAACAAAATTATTATACATTATAACAGTCTGATGTGGAAAATACAACCCTGTCTTAGGAACGTGTTCCTCTGTCATTCTCTATGATTTCAGGGACTCCAAGCGGCATATTACTTCGGAAAGGATCTTCTTTTCTGTTGTCTTGGCATTTGCTTTAGCCACCAGTCAGGCTTCTATCCAGCTTGAAACATTTCTATGCACAACAAAACATATTAATATTGGCCTGATTTGAGCAATTGGATTTAATAAATCTGAAGTCTTTGGAAAAGGAATAGTGACTTGGCCAAATGTCTTTGTGTTACTCCTGGTCTGTTTTCCTGAGTTATTTTTAGCACAGATTATGCATCCCTCAACAAAGTCTTGATATGCATTTCTGGAGTATCGAATAAACCATCCAGCCTTGCTTATGTTTGTTTCCATTGCCTTAGGACATACATGACTCAGGCTAATGGCATAATTATCTTTTCCTTTTGAGATGGGACACATATTCCGTTTTCCTTGCACAAGAGTCCATCTTGATCCTTCTGTACTATGTTCCTTTTACATAATCTTATATCAATCATCAGGTGCAGATTCTTGCAATTTCTTAATCGGCTCTTTTACTTTCAGTATTAGTTTCCTTATTTTCCTTCAATCTGTTACAGGTTTCTTCTTCTTTTTTGTCTTGCAAAATCTGTGATTAGAGTCATGATTGCTTCCATTGGTGTTTCAGCAGTCTTCCTGGCAGTATGATCAGGCAACTGGTTTCCTTTTTCTTCCATGGGTTGTCCTCCAGTATGTGCCTTGACCTTCAGGATGGCTACTTCCTTTGGGAGGGTGACTGGTTCAAAAAGTCCTTAAACATATTTCCAGTTTTAAATTGATTCTCTAGCAGCAATTGTGAAACTTCTGTCCTTCCTTATGGGTCCATAATCATGGACTACTTCGACAGCATGCTTGCTACCAGTATAGGTGTTGGCTGTTTGATCCTTTGCGGTCTCACAGGCCCTCATGAGTGCTACCACTTTGGCAACCAGCGCTGAAAGTAATGAAGGGAGTAGTTGGGTCTCAATCACTTCCTCCAATGTTGTCACCACATATGTCATTCTTGGGACTCCATCTTTGTACAGGCGTGAACCCTCTGGAAACAGGATCAGAATTTTCAAAAGCAGTGTCCTTTACTGGGGAGATTTGCTGCATTTCTTCTTCCATAAGTTTTAAGTAGATGTGGTCATCCTCCTCTTCGAGGTTTTCTTCTATCTCTAGGAAAAAGCTGGCAGGCTTGATTGTAGTACGTCTTTTCACTTCTTTTTCTCCTAATTCAAGCAGTATTGCTTCATAACATCCATTCTGAAGCAATATCTTCTCTTCTGTACAGCACCACTGGCACAGGTTGCAGCTGAAAACATAACAATCTTCTGGAAAGCCAACCTTCAGGGAAAGATTGTTCAGACAAATTGGACACCTCTCAGTTGAACTTCAATGCTAAAGTACTGGCACCAGTCCCATCTTTGCCTTCGTCACCATCCGTTTTTTCATGTAGCTGGTCTCTGGCATCAGGTAAACATAAATGTTTGCTCCTCATCCTCTCCACTAAACCTAATAATGTGATTTATCTCAGTAGGGTCAGAAACTAAAATGTTGCTAGTTACCCCTTCTATGAAGATTAAGTTCAAGGCCTTCCCCGTACGGGCCCATTCTAGAGATTCCTTATTTTTCCAGTTTCTGCCTCCCCGTATGGACGTCTCCCCTAGAGTCACCAGTAGACCCAAGACAATTACTATCCCTTTCATCCTGACCAGCTACAGAGCCCTGGGGGGGTAAGGTAAGGGAGTCTTCACCGGTTTGAGATGAGTCCCACCTTGTGCAGAACCTCCCTTTGTAGCCAGACTTACCAGAGCTCTGCCGCCAACTGACCCTGCTCTGCCTATAAAACCTTTTTGCAACGGGACTGGTGAGTCCAGGTAGACCTCTCTGCAAACCTTATTGCCGTGGGAGTTTATTTACAAAATGGGATCCCTTATCACTGTAGATCATTTCAGGGATTCCAAATGTAGGAATTATATCTTGGTAATGTTTTGGCCACAGTCTGTGCGTCCGCACTTCCTGTTGGGAATACCTCCACCCATTTGGTCAAGGCGTCTATGATAACAAAACAATATCTTTTCCTTTCAACACCTGTCCAATTCAATAAAATTCATACAAATGTGTTGGAATGGATATTGCGGTGTAGGGAACTTCCCTTTCCATGGTCTTATGCCTCCCTGAGCATTGTGTCTTGCACATAGCCACATATAAAGCATTGAGAACAAAAAGTTTTAGTTGGTGAAACCATAGGCTGTACATACTTTATTCAACATCTCAGTCATCCCACTGTTTGACAAATGAGTTACTCCATGTGTCAACACTGCTGCATACCTAAATAGGGATTTTGGCAATACCGGTTTTCCTTCAGGTGATGTATAAATGTTATCGATTATTGTGCAACCTTTTGTTTTCCAATAATGTTTCTCCCCGGGAGGTGCATTCTGCTGCATATCAGGAAGGACTGTAGGATCCATCTCTCTGATTTCCTGTTCTTTCATTATTTTTTTGTAATTTTTTTTTTCCCTGTGCCGCTATTTTGTCCTCTATTTTCCTTTTGAGGTTGGGGTCTGTGTGTGAAATTGGCTTACCACTAGAGGTCACCATCCCCCTGTTTTTCCGTTGTTGTGCAAAATACATTGACTATCAGTGTATATGGTTACAGATTTTCCTTTTTGATAGTATGCATGTTCTTGTCAGTGCTACAAGCTCTGCTACTTGTGCTGAATAATGTTTTGGTAATGGCCTAGCCTCTAAGATTTCACCCCGTGTCACTACTGTATATGCAGTTGCATTTATGCCATCTGGATTTTTTTTTTACTGTAGCCATCTACAAAAAGTGTCATGTCAGGGTTAGATAACGGTACATCTTTCAAATCACTTTGTGGCAGTACCTTTTCAGTGATGGCAGCAGTACAGCCATGTTTATGACCATCAGTAGGAAGTGGTAGCAGTGTGGATGGGTTTAATGTAGTACACCTCTGTATTGTTAAGTGAGGTTGTGTCAAGTGTATTGTCATACAGGAAAGATGTCGTGCTGGGCTCAAATGTGGCATCTTTTGTTGCAAAAGAATAACTGATACTGCATGTGATACTTTGAGTGTCAGCAGGTGATATAGCACTATGGATGCTGAGGCCTTAACTGCTTCGGCTGCAGCTACCACTGCATATACACAGGGTAGAAGTGCTCTAGTTACACTGTCTAGTTTTATAGAATAGTAAGCGATCGGCCTCTGGCGCTCGCCATGTGTCTGTGTAAGTACCGATGTCATGTGACCCTCCCTTGAGTCCACTGTTTGTTTGAAAGGTCCAATCAGTCCGTTCTACCCATCTAAGCTGGCATCTATTCAGTAAGGCAGTCAACCTGTTAAGTCTAGGCTATCTGGAGGCAATGGATCCCCTCGCCCCTGTCCGCTTGTCCTCCCTTGGGGTATGGGACTTCTATCAAGGGGCACTCCTCTCCATCATCTACACCATACCTCATAGGAGGTTTATTTAATCTCTTGGACCCTGATGGGGCCCCTAGTGCATGAAATATGGCATTAGTTAAAGTTTCAAGGATCGATCTGTTCATCTCCGAGGCTGTGCTACTGTCTAAATAGATTGAGGAAGTAAGTTTGGGGTCTTGTTCAAAGGCGGTTCCTGACAGGGGTGGGTGTCACAGGGAGGGTTGTAAATCCAACTTTTGTTTCCCATTTAGCACAATATGGAACAGATTTTAGGTTGTTTGCTATGCATAAATTTCTTATCTCCTTCTAACAGCACTACAATGAACACCTTTAAAATAGTCAAAAACATCCTCAGCTATTCCTTGTCTCTTATTCAACAATCCTCATTAATAATCTTACAACAGTTTACCTTCTTTATACTGCAATTCACTTCCATGTTTTCCATCTACTACTTTTTACCTTTAACTTGCATAGTTCCTTTAATATTTTGGCATGCTAAATCAATTAGATCACATGTTATACTACTAAAATCATAGCAAGTGTTAACATTTTTAGAGACGGTCTTCCCACACAGAAATCTGAAGGGAGGTAGAGGCTCACTCCTTTCTTAAGCTAGATACACAAACGCAAATTTTCTGCTTCTCAAATATTTCTTAAAACATTTAGATAATACTTGCATTGCCTGGTCTAATTCTCACCATCTCATAAATCAGCTTTTGTGGGTCTCTAATTAACTTATAGAACACCTCGGCTCAGTTCTGCCGTTGTTCAATGAAATTACAGCATCAACAAAACATAAGAAAGAGGAAACTAAAACACACACAGAATAAAGTTAACTTTGTGGTCTTTCTAGATCACTCTGCTAACTAGCGCTTAAACCATCAAACATTCAACCTCGGACAACATCAGGCAATCAACCTCTGACGTTTTGGTATACCACAAATCTTTTTTATCTGTCCGGACAGCGGGTGACGTCCCCAAATGCCTCTGTCTTCGAAACATTGGATTACCGAGCTTATTATACGATTAATGCCAATGTCGGTACCACAATTCACATACACAATTCACATACACAATTCACATACACAATTCACACAGAACAAACAAGAATCAACCGAAAAGAGTAGAAAAGAAAATATAAATTATCTTACCTTCCAAACACCAAAAGACTAAATATATTCAGGTTCAGAACCAGATGGTGGATTTGGTTAAAATCCGGCGCCAAGCAGTCCCTGTTTAACACTAACGTGAGTGGGGGTTCTCAGTGAGCTTTTCAGGTCCAATACTCACTGGGTTCTGTCGGTTCCGATATCGACCCAAGAGCTCCATCCATTGATTTCCGCTCGCAAGGGCCAAATGTTAATATAATCAATCGAATTCCAGGTGTTTGAAAGTGAAGACAATTTATTCAAAATGCACCGGTACACTTTGTGTGAAGCTTACAAGATGAAAATCATAGCAAAAGTGAGAGCGAGCCGGGCAGCCCCCACCCTTCTCATACGTACAGTGAAACCCATGATAACACTTATTGGCTAATTTGCTAAGGAAGATCTGCCTGTACCTGGCACGTTTATTCCCAAGCAGAGTTTCCAGTGCAATCTGATATCTATATAATATATATTACGTATGGGGTTAGTAAGAACAAAAGAATCAAGTTAAAACAACATGTGCTCGGGAGCCATTTTAAAAATCAATGTCAGCTCTGTTTTAAATAGACACACAAACAAAACTTTTCTAACAGCTCACATCCTAAGGTTGGTGGAAAGAAGACTACCGGCTCTGTCGGCCGTTTACATTCCAGGAGTAGACAACTGGCAGGCGGAATATCTGAGCCGCCAGATGTTGGACCAGGGGGAATGGTCCTTGCATCCAGAGGTGTTTCACCTCCTTTGCCGGAGGTAGGGCACGCCGGATGTGGACCTCTTGGCCTCTCAACTCAATCGCAAGGTGTCGAGATTCGTGGCTAGGTCCAGGGATCCCTGGGCAGATGCGTCAGACACGTTGGTGGCCCCGTGGGGTCGGTATCGGCTGATTTATGCCTATCCACTGAAATTGCTTCCTCGACTACTTTGCAGGGTGGAGGCCGAGGGGATTCTGGTAATCCTCATCGCTCCAGATTGGCCTTGGCGTCTTTGGTACGCCGATCTTTTGTGCCTAGTGGCGGACGTTCCGTGGCAACTGTGCGGGAGCACCTTCTGTTTCAAGGTCCCATGCTTAATTTTGTTTTACAGTCGCTGGCTTTAACGGCATGGCTATTGAAAGCCAGGTGCTGAGAGACCGGGGTCTCTCGGATTCAGTCATCTCGACCATGCTGAGGGCACGAAAATCTTCTTCCAGGAAGATATACCACCGTACCTGGAGGGCCTACATGTGCGAGGAGCTGGATTGGCGTCCACGGACGTATTCCGTTCCCAGGATCTTGCTGTTTTTACAGCGTGCTGTGACCCAAAAGCTTGCCTTTAAGCACCATTAAAGGTCAGATTTTGGCTTTGGCTATTGTCTTTCAGCAGCCGCTAGCGGGCAATTCTTTGATTAGTACCTTCGTACAGGGTGTCCAACATGTGCTCCCCCCTATTAAACCACCTCTTCCTCCTTGGGATTTGAATTTGGTGCTCTCGGTTCTTCAAGAACCTCCTTTTGAAAACATGATTCCTCTCAACTATCTCAGAAGGTGGCTTTTCTAGTAGCCATTACTTCTGTCAGAAGGATTTCTGAATTGGCGGCCTCGTCTTGCAAACCGCCATACTTGGTTCTCCATAAGGATAAGGCGGTGCTACGCCCGCAGCCTTCTTTTCTCCCGAAGGTAGTCTCGGCCTTTCACCTTAATGAGGACATTGTTCTTCCGTCTTTATGTCCTCGTCCATCGCATCCCAGGGAGTTTGCTCTTCACACGTTAGACGTGGTACGTGCTTTACAGGTGTACCTGTCTGCTACGGCTTCGTTTCAGAAGTCTGACTCGCTGTTTGTGTCTGTGTCTGGTCCAAAACAGGGCCAAGCGGTTTCGTCAGCCACCATTTCTCGGTGGATCAGGCAGACCGTCATACAGGCCTATGCCCTTAAGGGGCTGTCGCCTCCCTTTCCTGTTACGGCGCATTCTACCATGGCAATTGGTGCTTCCTGGGCTTTCCGACATCAAGCGTCTGTTGCACAAGTGTGCAAGGCGGCGGCCTGGTCGTCCGCACATACCTTTTCAAAGTTCTATAAGGATGATATGGCTGCATCTTCTGATGCTTCCTTTGGCCGCAAGGTTTGCAGGCGGCAGTTTAATGTTGCACCTCCTCCGTTGAGCTCTGCTTGTTTGGGTGAAGTTTGGTTTTTTCCTTGATACTGTTCCCACCCCTCGTTCTTTGACACTGATTTTGGGACGTCCCACTTTGTCAAGATTGAAGATGCTGTGTCAGTCCATGGACGGTAAGAGAAAATAGGATTTTTTTGTACTCACCGTAAAATCCTTTTTCTCTGATGTCCATGGACTGACACAGCACCCACCCCTCTTTTGTTGAGTTTGTACTGCTTTAATACGAACTGAGGCTGCTGGCTGCAGGTAGGAGGGTTATGTCCGGAGGGACCACCCCCTGGGCGGGGCTGTTCAGCTCTAGTAATGGAATGCATGTTAAAACATTTAACATTCTGCCTAGTCTTCTCCTATGAGCAGGAACATAACCCACTTTGTCAAGATTGAAGATGCTGTGTCAGTCCATGGACGTCAGAGAAAAGGATTTTACGGTGAGTACAAAAAAATCCTATTTCCTCTACCATATAAACCTCTTCTCTGTGATGGAACAGTGATCTGTGAGATGTTCAAAGCTTGGGATTTTTTATAACCTATCCCTGCTTAAGCCCCGTTCACATTGGCGCGATTTGACATGTCAAATCTCATGACAAATCGCAGCCTATTGCCGGCAACGGCACTGTCCCAATCGGTGCAAAGCCAACTTTGCATCGCTGCACAGATTTCCAAAAGTAGTTCCTGCACTACTTTTGGCGACTTTGGGGGGTGATTTCAATAGACCTCTGTGTATGAACCCGCACGGATGTCTTTTAAATCGCCCCCAAACTCTGCGCTGAAGTGCGGATTTGAAATCGTGTGACTTCAAACTCGCATTCAGTGTAAACGAGGGCTTAAACTTCTCCATAAGGCCTCATGCCCACGGGCGTTTTTTCAGCCGCGTTTTTGAGCGTTTTTTACAGCTTAAAAACGCCTGTCCATGTTAGTCTATAGCTTCATGCCCACCTAGGCGTTTTTGAGCTGTAAAGAGCATAGGCGTTTGTAAGCTGTAAAAAAAACCCAGGGCCAGTGCGTTCCTCAGCGTCAGAATTAGGCAGAAAAAAACGCGAGCGTCAAAAAACGCGCACTAACGCGCAAAAAACGCGCACTAACGCGCGGTCGCGTTTTTAGCTCCGAGGTTTTTTTTTTTTTTTTTTTTTTAAATATATATATTTACAATAACATGGACAGGCGTTTTTAACCACTTAAGCCCCGGACCATTTCGGGCCATTAGGACCAAGCCTGTTTTTGGGATTCGGCACTGCGCTGCTTTAACTGTAAATTGTGCGGACATGCAATGTTGTACCCAAATGAAATTTGCGTCCTTTTCTTCCCACAAATAGAGCTTTCTTTTAATGGTATTTGATTGCCTCTGCGATTTTTATTTTTTGCGATATAAACAGAAAAAAATGATATTTTCTACTTTTTGTTATAAGAAAAATCGAATAAACTCAATTTTAGTCATACATTTAGGCCAAAATGTATTCAGCCACATGTCTTTAGTAAAAAAAATGTCAATAAGCGTATATTTATTGGTTTGCGCAAAAGTTATAGCGTTTACAAACTAGGGTACATTTTCTGAAATTTACACAGCTTTAAATTTATGACTGCCTATCTCATTTCTTGAGGTGCTAAAATGGCAGGGCAGTACAAAACCCCCCCAAATGACCCCATTTTGGAAAGTAGACACCCCAAGGAAATTGCTGAGAGGCATGTTGAGCCCATTGAATATTTTTTTTTTTTGTCCCAAGTGATTGAATAATGACAAAAAAAAAAAAATTACAAAAAAAAATTACAAAAAGTTGTCACTAAATGATATATTGCTCACACATGCCATGGTTATATGTGGAATTGCACCCCAAAATACATTCTGCTGCTTCTCCTGAGTACGGGGATACCACATGTGTGGGACTTTTTGGGAGCCTAGCCGCGTACGGGACCCCAAAAACCAAGCACCGCCTTCAAGGTTTCTAAGGGCGCAAATTTTTGATTTCACTCCTCACTACCTATCACAGTTTCGAAGGCCATAAAATGCCAAAATAGCACAAAACCCCCCCAAATGACCCCATTTTGGAAAGTAGACACCCCAAGCTATTTACTGAGAGGCATGTTCAGTCCATGGAATATTTTATATTTTGCCACAAGTTGCGGGAATATGACAAACTTTTTTTTTTTTGCACAAAGTTGTCACTAAATGATATATTGCTCACACATGCCATGGGCATATGTGAAATTACACCCCAAAATACATTCTGCTGCTTCTCCTGAGTACGGGGATACCACATGTGTGGGACTTTTTGGGAGCCTAGCCGCGTACGGGACCCCAAAAACCAAGCACCGCCTTCAAGGTTTCTAAGGGCATAAATTTTTGATTTCACTCCTCACTACCTATCACAGTTTTGAAGGCCATAAAATGCCAAGATGGCACAAAACCCCCCCAAATGACCCCATTTTGGAAAGTAGACACCCCAAGCTATTTGCTGAGAGGCATGTTGACCCCATTGAATATTTTTTTTTTTTGTCCCAAATGATTGAATAATGACAAAAAGAAAAAAAAAATGTACAAAAAGTTGTCACTAAATGATATATTGCTCACACATGCCATGGTTATATGTGGAATTGCACCCCAAAATACATTCTGCTGCTTTTCCTGAGTACGGGGATACCACATGTGTGGGACTTTTTGGGAGCCTAGCCGCGTACAGGGCCCCAAAAACCAAGCACCGCCTTCAGGATTTCTAAGGGCGTAAATTTTTGATTTCACTCCTCACTACCTATCACAGTTTCGAAGGCCATAAAATGCCAAAATAGCACAAAACCCCCCCAAATTACCCCATTTTGGAAAGTAGACACCCCAAGCTATTTGCTGAGAGGCATGTTGAGTCCATGGAATATTTTATATTTTGCCACAGGTTGCGGGAATATGACAAACTGTTTTTTTTTTGCACAAAGTTGTCACTAAATGATATATTGCTCACACATGCCATGGGCATATGTGAAATTACACCCCAAAATACATTCTGCTGCTTCTCCTGAGTACGGGGATACCACATGTGTGGGACTTTTTGGGAGCCTAGCCGCGTACGGGACCCCAAAAACCAAGCACCGCCTTCAAGGTTTCTAAGGGCATAAATTTTTGATTTCACTCCTCACTACCTATCACAGTTTTGAAGGCCATAAAATGTCAAAATAGCCCAAAACCCCCACAAATGACCCCATTTTGGAAAGTAGACACCCCAAGCTATTTGCTGAGAGGCATGGTGAGTATTTTACAGCTCTCATTTGTTTTTGAAAATTAAGAAAGACATTTTTTTTTCTTTTTTTACATTTTCAAAACTTTGTGACAAAAAGCGAGATCTGCAAAATACTCAACATACCTCTCAGCAAATAGCTTGGGGTGTCTACTTTCCAAAATGGGGTCATTTGGGGGGGTTTTGTGCCATCTGGGCATTCCATGGCCTCCGAAACTGTGATAGGCAGTGAGGAGTGAAATCAAAAATTTACACCCATAGAAATCCTGAAGGCGGTGCTTGGTTTTTGGGGTCCCGTACGCGACTAGGCTCCCAAAAAGTCCCACACATGTGGTATCCCCGTACTCAGGAGAAGCAACAGAATGTATTTTGGGGTGTAATTCCACATATGCCCATGGCATGTTTGAGCAATATATAATTTAGTGACAACTTTTTGTACATTTTTTTTTTGGTCGTTATTCAATCACTTGGGACAAAAAAAAAAAATATTCAATGGGCTCAACATGCCTCTCAGCAAATAGCTTGAGGTGTCTACTTTACAAAATGGGGTCATTTGGGGGGGTTTTGAACTGTCCTGGCATTTTATGCACAACATTAGGAAGCTTATGTCACACATCATCCACTCTTCTAACCACTTGAAGACAAAGCCCTTTCTGACACTTTTTGTTTACATGAAAGAAAAATTTTTTTTGCAAGAAAATTATGTTGAACCCCCAAACATTATATATTTTTTTAAAGCAAAGGCCCTACAGATTAAAATAGTGGGTGTTGCATTTTTTTTTTTCCCACACAGTATTTGCGCAGCGATTTTTCAAACGCATTTTTTGGGGGAAAAACACACTTTTTTTATTTTTAATGCACTAAAAAACACTATATTGCCCAAATGTTTGATGAAATAAAAAAGATGATCATAGGCCGAGTACATGGATACCAAACACGACATGCTTTAAAATTGCGCACAAACGCGCAGCGGCGACAAAACTACATTCATTTTTAAAAGCATTTAAAAGCCTTTACAGGTTACCACGTTAGATTTACAGAGGAGGTCTACTGCTAAAATGACTGCCCTCGATCTGACCTTCGCGGTGATACCTCACATGCATGATGCAATTGCTGTTTACATATGACGCTAGACCGACGCTTGCGTTCGCCTTTGCGCAATAGCAGGGGGGGACAGCGGTGCTTTTTTTTTTTTTTTTTTTTATTATTTATTTGGCTTTTTTATTTTATTTTTAAACTGTGCCTTCCATATTTTATTTTTTTACCATTTTTATCGTTATCTCAGGGAGTGTAAATATCCCCTATGATAGCAATAGGTAGTGACAGGTACTCTTTTTTTGAAAAAAATTGGGGGGTTAGACCCTAGATCTTTCCTCTGCCCTCAAAGCATCTGACCACACCAAGATCGGTGTGATAAAATGCTTTCCCAATTTCCCAATGGCGCTTTTTATATCCAGGGGGGGGGACATTCCCTCCCACTGCTTGTAAAAGCAGTCTAGAGGCTAATTATCTGCTAGAATTGCTTTTACATGAAAGCCGGCTGCTGGCTGAAAAGAATGATACCAAGATGATACCTAAACCCGCAGGCATCATTCTGGTATAAACATTCAAAGTCCAGCAACATACCAGTACGTTGCTGGTCCTTGTTGGACATGTATTGTAATCTTTTTTTTCATACAGCCTATTGGCTGAACGAAAAAAAGAGATTGATTGGTGGGTATGCCCACCATTAGAATACCTCCCTTCATCCACCCACTTCTAATGATGGGCATATATGCCGAAGCATGGGGGCATCCTCCCGCAAAAAAGTTATGCCGCGTACACACGGTCAAGCCTTCGTCGGAATTTCGACCGTATGTACGCGGCATAAAAGGTTATGCCGCGTACACACGGTCGGACTTTTCCACGGATAAGCCTCCGTTGGAATTTCGACCGTATATACGCGGCATTAGGAGCAAAATCGCTCCTCCGCCCCTGCTGCCCCCATGCTTCGGCATATATGCTCTTTTTTTTAACTGTGGTGGTGAAATCACCTCCTACAGCACTGGAGTCACGGCTTTATGTATCGTGGGAGCAAACGCTGTTGCTGTCAAGATAAATAGATCCGCGCTGCAACTGAATGGCGTACCTGCTAAGCAAATGGTGGTTAACATTAAAACAAAGTAACATTACAGTACAACAGTAGGACCTTACCATGCCATACCTGCAAAGCAAATACCAAAACAAAACCTAGTAAAAAATAAAAAAATGTTTTAACGCAACCTGTGCCTAAAATATATATATGCCGAAGCATGGGGGCATCCTCCCGCAAAAAAGTTATGCCGCGTACACACGGTCGGAATTTCGACCGTATGTACGCGGCATTAGGAGCAAAATCGCTCCTCCGCCCCTGCTGCCCCCATGCTTCGGCATATATGCTCTTTTTTTTTAACTGTGGTGGTGAAATCACCTCCTACAGCACTGGAGTCACGGCTTTATGTATCGTGGGAGCAAACGCTGTTGCTGTCAAGATAAATAATTCCGCGCTGCAGTTGAATGGCGCACCTGAAAACAAAAAATTACATACCTGAAAAGCAAGCATGATAAAACATTGCAGAATAGAATACAGTAAAAAAGAGCAGAACAATAGAGAGAAAATAGAGAGAACAATAAAACGACAACTATTTTTGGTTTTTTTATTTTATATTTTTTTGTGTTTTGTTTTTTACGTTTTTTTTTTTCTTTTTTACACTTTTTTTTGTAACTTTACAACTGTAATGGTTCGGGTCTCTCAAAATGTAATGGCATCTTGGGAGACCCTGTGTAAGTGTGTCCTAGTCTGTGAAATGCTGTACCCTACGCTAAAACTTCACTTTTGAGTGGTAGCGTTCAAAACATTCACCTTGGCAAAGACCAGGCTTGTCAGGACAGAGTGGACAAAAACTACGGGTGTCACGCCTAAATCCGCGCTTGCTACAGACACGACATCTTTTTTGGGGGTGGCTTTGGGTAGGGGTACTCGGGAGGACATACGAATAATGCCTCTCATGCAGCCGGCTTACTGCATTTGGTTGGGGATGGTGAGGTGCAGAACCGCCTGGATACAGGAGTTCTGTGACTATCTCATTCTGGAATTTTAGAAGAGATAACGTCCCGCCTGAAGCTCTGTATAGCACATGAGCGTTCAGCAAAGCCAATTGGAATAATGATAGAGACACTTTTTTGTACCAGCGTCTCGCCTTACGGTCAATTAGATACGGCGCCATCAACTGGTCGTTGAGGTCCACCCCTCCCATATTTTGGTTATATTCGTGGACACAGAGGGGTTTCTCCACAACACCAGTCGCCGTACGAATTTGGACTGTCGTGTCTGCATGAAGGGAGGTAAGAAGGAAAACATTCTTATTGTCCCTCCACTTCATAGCGAGCAAGTTATTACACTTCAAGCAGGCTCTCTCCCCCAGCCTAAGACGGGCATCTACAAGCCGCTGGGGAAAGCCCCGGCGATTAGGTCGCACGGTGCCACATGCTCCAATCTTATGATCAAACAAGTGACTAAACAGTGGCACGCTCGTGTAATAATTGTCCACATACAAGTGGTACCCCTTTCCGAATAAGGGTGACACCAAGTTCCACACTATCTTGCCAGCGCTCCCTATGTAATCCGGGCAGTTGACCGACTCAATCTGACTGTCTTTTCCCTCATAAACCGTAAAGTTCACTACATAGCCTGTTGCCCTGTCACAGAACTTGAAGAGCTTGACCCCGTATCTGGCACGCTTGCTGGGAAGGTACTGCTTGAAAGACAAGCGGCCAGAAAATTTAATCAGGGACTCATCAACGCAGACAACTTGATCGGGAGTAAACAAGGCTGCAAAACATTCGTTGAAGTGGTTTATGAGGGGCCGAATTTTATAGAGCCGGTCGTATTCAGGGTCCCCACGTGGACGACAAAGTTCATTGTCGTTGAAGTGCATGAACCGCAAAATCTGCTCGTATCGTGCCCTGGACATGGAGGCAGAGAACACGGGCATGTGGTCAATTGGGTGCGTGGACCAATAAGCACGCAATGACGGAAATTTATGTGTGCCCATGTTGAGGGAAAGGCCCAGAAAGGTCTTAAATTCGGAAACCGTAATTGGTTTCCAATTTCTGGCAATTTTAGGCAACTGGGGGTTAGCGGCGATAAATTGACCAGCATATAAATTACTCTGGTCCACAATAGATCTATAGAGATCTTCCGTGAAAAACAGCGAATAAAAATCGATTGGCATAAAATCAGCTGTTTCCACCTGAATACCGGGTTGGGCAGTGAATGGGGGAAGTACGGGTTCTGCAGAAGTGGTGGGGACCCAATCAGGATAGGCGAATTCTGCAGGAAGGGCAGTATGGGCACGACGGGCCTGCCTTTGTCTTCTTGGTGGCAGCGGGACACTACTTGTGCTTGCCACCTCGCCAGCTTGAACTGCACTTATGGGACTCGCCACGTCACCAAGTGTTACTGCAGTGCTGGATGTACGTCCAGGCTGTACTAGGCCGCTGGTGCTTGCCAGTTCACCAGAAGGAATAGCGGCGCTAGTACTACTCTGCTCCATGATACGAGAGACCTGCGGTTCTTGCTCCTCAACAACCTCAGAAGATCGGGATCGGGTACGCCTGACCTTAGCAGGGACCTCAACTTCGTCGTCAGAGCTATCTGACGTGGGGCCGCTGACGTCACTGTCTTCTACGGGAAGATATTCTGAGCCTGAATCTGACAGATACGTGACCTCCTCTTCACGATCTGTCATGCTCAGAATCTCGTAGGCCTCTTTACTAGTGTACCTTCGTCTTGCCATTTTGGGCTCTAAATTTAGGGGTACACTAGTAAGATTCACAGGAAAAAAAGCACCTGACTGTCGTCAGCAAATATATCAAACGCTACAAAAAAACTGTTAGCGATCGCAGGGATCAGGCCTGTCTCTGCGAACGCTGCAGTTATGTGTGTTGTGTTTGGTAAGTGACAGTGATCGATCGATACTGCACTTGGGTGGGCTGGGCTGGGCTGGGCGGAGGGGCTAAACGCAGGTACTAGCAGGTATCTGGGCTGATCCCGCTAACACTGCGTTTTTGGGAACCCTAAACCGCTGGGGATGCTAGTATAGATCTGATCAGATACTATACCACTAAGGGGGGTGTATGCTTTGCGCGTGGGTGTTAGCGTTACTGGCACTAACCTAACACTGCCTGGGGCGACGCAGACCCTCTCTGGCGCTAAAACCTAATTGATCTCACCCGCCGGGTGATCAGGGGGGTTAAACCTTTATTGGGTTATATACGGCGGGTGCCCTGATGCTATAAAAAGCAAACTAATCAACCAGCGTCACCCGTAACCTTTATATGGTGATCACTGGTGAAAGGGTTAACTAGGGGCAATCAGGGGGTTAAAACCTTTATTAGGTTAAATATGGGGGTACCTGACACCAATAAAAACCTGCGGCGAACCTAAAAAAAAAATAACTGCCTATCTAAAACACCAGCGACACGAATACAGCGATCGGAAAAACAATCGCTTAGTGACGCTGAAGTTAGGGGGTGAAAGGGTTACCTGGGGGGTGATCAAGGGGTTAAACCTTTATTAGGGGGGGTTAGGGGGCTACCCTGGACCTAAAGGGGCCTAATCCTAACTGCCTTGCAACTTTTTACAATCACAGATGACACTAAATGCAGTGATCAGTAAAATAAATGATCACTGCAATCAGTGACACTGTGATTAGGGGCTTTGGGGTGACCTGGGGGGTGATCTGTGGGTGACTGGGGGGTGATTTGTGTGCCTATGTGTACCTACGTGTCAGTGGACTGTTGGAGCACTAACCTCTGTCTTCACTCCTCGGCGCCGGGAACGAAAAGACCGCGGCGAGGGAGATGACATCACTTCCTCCAGCCTGTGTTTACATCACATGGCGGAGGAAGCAATTTCATTGGCCGGGAGCGATCGCGAGGGGGGAGGCGGAATCGAGCGGCCGCCCCCTCATGCCTGATCGCTCCCGAACACTTAACGGCCGCTCACTGCAGTGAAGGGGGGTCCGGATGGACCCCCCAACTGCACAAAGGCGATCACGTAGATCTACGTGATTCTGCCTGTCCGTGCCATTCTGCCGACGTAAATCGGCGGTGGGCGGTCGTTAAGTGGTTAAGCTGCAAAAAACGCAGCTGTAAAAACGCCAGTGGGCATGAGGCCTAACTTTATCCCTGACCTTTCTGGTGTTTTCCTTGGCCTTCATGATGCGGTGTGTTCACACTAAGGTTCTCTAAATTACACACAGGTGGACTCTATTTACTAATTGGGTGACTTCTGAAGGCAATTGGTTTCACTAGATTTTAGTTAGGGGTATAAGAGTAAATGGGACTGCATACAAATGCACGCCACACTTTTCAGATGCTTATTTGTAAAACATTTTGAAAACCATTTATCATTTTATTTCCATTTCACAATTATGTGCTTATGTCCATCACATAAAATCCCAATAAAATACATTCACGTTTTTGTCTGTAACCTGACAAAATGTGGAAAATTTCAAGGGATGTAAATACTTTTTCAAGGCCACGTGTGTCTTGCTCTCATGCTCTTTTTTTATATATATTTTTTATATCTATATCTCTCTCGTTCTATCTATATTATCAGTGAATATAAAATGTTAGGTTTACGTGATGTGAAAAAATGAGAGAAATCATTTGAGCATTTTTTTTTCCACCTTAATGTGACATATAAACTGTACGACTCAGTTGAACAACAAACTGAAATCTTTTAGGTGGAAGGAAGTAAAAAAAAATAAAAAATATGGTTGCATAAGTGCAAACCCTTACACTAATACTTTGTTGAAGCACCTTTTGATTTTATTACAGCACTCAGTCTTTTTGGGTATGAGTCTATCAGCATATCTTGACTTGCCAATATTTGCCCACTCTTCTTTGCAAAACCATTCCAAATCTGTCAGCTTGCGAGGGCATCTCCTGTGTACAGGCCCTTTCAGAAAACCCCACAGATTTTCAATTGGATTCAGGTTTGGGCTCTGGCTGGGCCATTCCAAATCTTTAATCTTCTTCTGGTGAAGCCATCCCTTTTGTTAATTTTTGATGTATGTTTTGGGTCGTTCTAATGCTGAAAGGTGAAGTTCCCCTTCATGGTTCAGCTTTCTAGCAGAAGCCTAAAGGTTTTGTGCCAATATTGACTGGTATTTGGAACTGGCCATAATTCCCTCTACGACTAAGGCCTCTGTTCCAGCTGAAGAAAAACAGACCCCACCATGCTTCACTGTGGGTATGGTGTTCTTTTGGTGATGTGCAGTGGTGTTTTTGCGCCAAACAGATCTTTTAGAATTATAGCTAAAAAAGTTCAACCTTGGTTTCATCCGACCGTAACATATTTCCCCACATGCTTTTGGGAGACTTCAGATGTGTTTTTTGTAAAATTTAGCCGGGTTTGGATGTTTTGCCATTCTACCCCCATTGCCCAGATGTATAATACCGGAGATTGTTGTCACATGTACCACACAGCCAGTACTTGCCAGATATTCCTGCAGCTCCTTTTAATGTTGCTGTAAACCTCTTGGCAGCCTCCCTGACCAGCTTTCTTGTCTTTTCATAAATTTTGGAGAGACGTCTAGTTCTCCACTTGACGATGACTGTCTTCACTGTTTTTCCATAGTATATCTAATGCCTTGAAAATTATTTTAAGCCCTTCTCCTGACTGATGCCTTTTAACAATGAGATCCCTCTAATGCTTTGGAAGTTCTCTGCGGACCATGGCTCTTGCTGTAGGATGCGACTAAGAAGTCAGGAAAGACCTACTAGAACAGCTGAACTTTATTTTGGATTAATCGGAGGCACACTGGGGCAAAAAACGCTCCGACATTGGGAGCTCATGTCGCATGACATGTGAAAATCAATGTTTCCCTATGGGAGCCGTCTTAACTGGTCCGACACATGTCGGTCCGACTTTGAAAATGCTCCCTGTACTACTTTGGTCCGACTTCAGCCCATTGATTATCATTGAAGTCGGATCAAAGTCGGACCGCAGTCTTGCATGATCCGACTTTGGCATGCGACTTGTGCTCTGCTGCTCTTGAGGGGGAACTCCAGGCCTAATTTTAAATAAAAAACCGGCATGGGTTCCCCTCCAAGAGCATACCAGGCCCTTGGGTCTGGTATGGATTTTAAGGGGAACCCCTACGCCTAAAAAAAACGGTGTGGGGGTTCCCCCAAAATCCAAACCAGACCCTTATCCGAGCACGCAACCTGGCAGGCCGCAGGGGAAGAGGGGGGGGACGAGAGCGGCCCCCTCCCTCCTGAACCGTACCAGGCCGAATGCCCTCAACATGGGGGTTTGGGGCAGGGGGGCGACCTGCGGCCCCCCCACCCCAAAGCTCCCTGCCCCCATGTTGATGAGGACAGGGCCTCTTCCCGACAACCCTGGCCGTTAGTTGTCGGTCTGCAGGCGGGGGGCTTATCGGAATCCGGGAGCCCCCCTTTAATAAGGGGGCTCCCAGATTCCGGCCCCCCCACCCTATGTGAATGAGTATGGGGTACATCGTACCCCTACCCATTCACCTGGTGGGGAAAAAAAATGGCAATAAAAAAACACAGCTTTTTAAAGCAATTTATTGCACAGCTCCGGGGTCTTCTTCCGACTCCGGGGGTCTCTTCCGTCTTCGGGGGTCTCCGGTGTTGTCTCCGCGCTCTCCGGTTCTTCCTTCCTTCTGCCGGGCCTCCCGCTATCTTCTTCCAGCTCTTTTGCTAGCGGGGCCCGGTCTTCTCCGTCGCCTTCTTCCCTCGCTCTCCGGTTCTTTCTTCCTTCCTTCTACTCGGCCCCTCCACTATCTTCTTCCAGCTCTTTTGCTAGTGGAGGGGCCCGTCTTCTCCGTCGGCGTCTTCTTCCCTCTTCTCCTCCTCGATGTTGACTCGTCGCTTCCTCCCGCTGTAATGCTTGGCTGTTCGCTCCACAGCGATTTATTATAGGCTTCTCATGACATCAGTCACATGCTCCCATGACGTCAGTCACATGCTCCGGGGCCACCCGGAGCATGTGACTGTGACGTCATGAGAAGCCTATAATAAATTGCTGCGGAGCGAACAGCCAAGCATTACAGTGGGAGGAAGCGACGTGTCAACATCGAGGAGGAGAAAGAGGGAAGAAGACGCCGACGGGAAGACCGACCCCTCCACTAGCAAAAGAGCTGGAAGAAGATAGTGGAGGGGCCGGCAGAAGGAAGAAAGAAAGAACCAGAGAGCGAGGGAAGAAGGCGACGGAGAAGACCGGGCCCTGCTAGCAAAAGAGCTGGAAGAAGATAGCGGAGGCCCGGCAGAAGGAAGGAAGAACCGGAGAGCGTGGAGACGACACCGGAGACCCCCGGAGTCGGAAGAAGACCCCGGAGCTGTGCAATAAATTGCTTTAAAAAGCTGTGTGTTTTTTTTTATTGCCATTTTTTTTCCACCAGGTGAATGGGTAGGGGTACGATGTACCCCATACTCATTCACATAGGGTGGGGGGGCCGGGATCTGGGGGCCACCTTATTAAAGGGGGCTCCCGGATTCCGATGAGCCCCCCGCCCGCAGACCCCGACAACCAATGGCCAGGGTTGTCGGGAAGAGCCCCTGTCCTCATCAACATGGGGGCAGGGTGCTTTGGGGTGGGGGGGCCGCAGGTCGCCCCAAAGCACCAAACCCCCCATGTTGAGGGCATGCTGCCTGGTTACGGTTCAGGAGGGAGGGGGGTGCTCTCTCGTCCCCCCCTCTTCCCCTGCGGCCTGCCAGGTTGCGTGCTAAGGGTCTGGTTTGGATTTTGGGGGGGACCCACACGCCGTTTTTTTGGCGTAGGGTTTCCTTTAAAATCCATACTAGACCCAAGGGCCTGGTATGCTCTTGGAGGGGGAACCCATGCCAGTTTTTTATTTAAAATTTGGTGTGGAGTTCCCCCTCAAGATTCATACCAAACGCAGTGCCTGCTATTGGCGGGGATCCAAGTCGGATCCCGTTCATTGAAAGTCGGACATATGTCGGCTTCATGTCGCAGGGCAAAGTCTGATCCAAAGAAGGACGGCTGTCGTGTCGCACAAGTGTGTACCCAGCCTAAATGATGGCAGGTGTGTACCGACTCCTATTAAACATGAGTTTGAATGTGATTGCTTAATTCTAAACACACACTTGTGCAACCACATTATTTGAGTTTTACCTCCCTAAAAGATTTCAGTTTGTTTTTCAATTGAGTTGTACGAATTTTTTTACAAAGCAGAAACCTGACATTTTAACAGGGGTGTAGACTTTTTTTATATCCTGTGTGTGTGTATAATTTTAGATTAATATATAATCTTTTATTAATGCATTGGGTAAGGTTGGAATGTGACTAAAACAGGTTGCAGAGCTGTCTGCAAGGGACTGATCACAGTGCTGAGGGGACCCTGTTGGAGTGAGAAACAAGTATTTGCATCTTTCTAGTGTACTCCTAGACATGACCATTTAGCAGGATTTTTTTTTTTTTTTACTTTTAATTTCCTGGAGACTTTAAATCATACTTGGCATGCTCATGGACTATTCCTTACAACATGAGCTTATTTATAGAGATATGCAGTGTAATGTGTTAGAAAATGGTCAGCATCTTTATTCGCCTAATCTTATTCAATGAATACACGTTTTTATTTTTCCAGACTTGTTTCTGATCTTATTGCCCACCTCTTTAATAATAATAAAAAAAAAAAGCCCATGTATTTGTCGAATTTTTTTTTTTTTAGAGCATGGATCTGTGTGTGCAGCTCATGGAGCGTGGAGAGACTGCGTTAATTGAGGCAGATGCCAAGTATTGCTATGGGAAGCAAGGAAGGTAAGTTTCCCATTTGCTCTTACGCTTTAATACATTTCCTACTTATGCCATCAGGGGTCACTCACACAAAGCTAGTTATTTATTAAATTTGTGTGGAAAATGGCATTACTGGATATATGGTTAATGACTAAGAATTGTGGTGGACATATAAACACGTAAGGCACTAGCTGACTATATTCATAAATGTCACAAAATTCTATGCAGAGTCCCAAAAGCCTTGTAAGATATATGCCCTTATACTTTTATTTTACCACTTTTATGAGAGAAACGTGTAATGTCATTGCCTGCCTTTCTGAGGAAAAATAAATAAAAATGTTGCCGAGTTACTGACAAAATAGCCATGCAGCAAATACCAGATGGAGAAGAATCGATTTTTCTGATCATACAGTACAGGTCACAAACTTCTTTAACCACTTAAAGTGGTTGTAAACCCACTTTTTCAACTTGCACCTACAGGTAAGCCTAGATTAAGGCTTACCTGTAGGTGCAAGAAATATCTCCTAAACCTACACGGTTTAGGAGATATTTACTAAAAATGATAGGCGCCGCTGTCTAGACAACGGCGCATTCATGGGGTTAATCCCATTCACAAAATCGGCTACTTCCCAGCAATCGCTGGGCGTAGCCGATTGTGACGGCGCGCATGCGCAGAGTGACGTCTCCGCCGCTCCGGCCAATCACAGCGCCGGAGCGGCGCTGTGATTGGCTGGTGCGGCGATACCCAGAAGTAACCTTCCGGCTATCGCCGCAGCGATGGATGCGGCTGAAGAGGGAGACGAGGACGGCTTCGGGGGCCACGATCTAAGGTAAGTGATGCATAATGAGCTATTATGCTAGTCATATTGGCTCATTATGCCTTTCTCTTACAGGTGGTTATGGGGAAAAAAAAAAAAAAAATATAGGGTTTACAACCACTTTAAGCCCCGGACCATTTTGTAGCTAAAGGACCAAAGGTGTTTTCAGAATTTGGCACTGCGCTGCTTTAACTGGAAATTGTACGGACATGCAATGTTGTACCCAAACAAAATTTGCGTCCTTTTCTTCCCACAAATAGAGCTTTCTTTTAATGGTATTTGATTGCCTCTGACATTTTTTTTTTTGCGATATAAACGGAAAAAGACATATTTTTTTTTCAAAATTTTCAATTTTCTACTTTTTGTTATAAGAAAAATCGAATAAACTCAATTTTAGTCATACATTTAGGCCAAAATGTATTCAGCCACATGTCTTTAGTAAAAAAAAATGTCAATAAGCGTATATTTATTGGTTTGCACAAAAGTTATAGCGTCTACAAACTAGGGTACATTTTCTGGAATTTACACAGCTTTTAATTTATTACTGCCTATCATTTCTTGAGGTGCTAAAATGGCAGAGCAGTACAAACCCCGCCACAAATGACCCCATTTTGGAAAGTAGACACCCCAAGGAAATTGCTGAGAGGCATGTTGAGCCCATTGAATATTTTTATTTTTTTGTCCCAAGTGATTGTAATTTTTTATTTTTTTTTAGTCATTATTCAATCACTTGGGACAAAAAAAAAATATTCAATGGGCTCAACATGCCTCTCAGCAAAATCAGCAAATAGCTTGGGGTGTCTACTTTCCAAAATGGGGTCATTTGGGGGGGGGTTTGTGCTATCTTGGCATTTTATGTCCTTCAAAACTGTGATAGGTAGTGAGGAGTGAAATCAAAAATGTATGCCCTTAGAAATCTTGAAGGCGGTGCTTGGTTTTTGGGGCCCCGTACGCGGCTAGGCTCCCAAAAAGTCCCACACATGTGGTATCCCCGTACTCGGGAGAAGAGGCAGAATGTATTTTGGGGTGTAATTTCACATATAACCATGGCATGTGTGAGCAATATATCATTTAGTGACAACTTTTTGTGAATTTTTTTATTTTTTTAGTCATTATTCAAAAAGTTGTCACTAAATGATATATTGCTCACACATGCCATGGTTATATGTGGAATTGCACCCCAAAATACATTCTGCTGCTTCTCCTGAGTACGGGGATACCACATGTGTGGGACTTTTTTAGGAGCCTAGCCGCGTACGGGCCCCCGAAATCCAAGCACCGCCTTCAGGATTTCTAAGGGCGCAAATTTTTGATTACACTCCTCACTACCTATCACAGTTTCGAAGGCCATAAAATGCCAAAATAGCACAAACCCCCCCCCCCCAAATGACCCCATTTTGGAAAGTAGACACCCCAAGCTATTTGCTGATTTTGCTGAGAGGCATGGTGAGTATTTTACAGCTCTCATTTGTTTTTGAAAATGAAGAAAGAACATTTTTGAAAAAAAAAAAAAAAACTTTGACAAAAAGCAAGATCTGCTAAATACTCAACATACCTCTCAGCAAATAGCTTGGGGTGTCTACTTTCCAAAATGGGGGTCATTTGGGGGTGTTTGAACTGTCCTGGCATTTTATGCACAACATTAGGAAGCTTATGTCACACATCATGCACTCTTCTAACCACTTGAAGACAAAGCCCTTTCTGACACTTCTTGTTTACATGAAAACATTTTTTTTTTTGCAAGAAAATTAAGTTGAACCCCCAAACATACATTTTTTTTAAAGCAAAGGCCCTACAGATTAAAATAGTGGGTGTTGCATTTTTTTTTTCCACACAGTATTTGCGCAGCGATTTTTCGAACTAATTTTTTGGGGAAAACACACTTTTTTTTTTATTTTTAATGCACTAAAACACACTATATTGCCCAAATGTTTGATGAAATAAAAAAGATGATCTTAGGCCGAGTACATGGATACCAAACACGACATGCTTTAAAATTGCGCACAAACGCGCAGCGGCGACAAACTACATACATTTTTAAAAGCCTTTAACAGCCTTTACAGGTTACCACATTAGATTTACAGAGGAGGTCTACTGCTAAAATTACTGCCCTGGATCTGACCTTCGCGGTGATACCTCACATGCATGGTGCAATTGCTGTTTACATATGACGCTAGACCGACGCTTGCGTTCGCCTTTGCGCAAGAGCAGGGGGGGACAGGGGTGCTTCTTTTTTTTTTTTAAACTGCTCCTTCCATATTTTATTTTTTATTTTTTTATTATCTTAGGGAATGTAAGTATGCCCTATGATAGCAATAGGTAGTGACAGGTACTCCTTTTTTTAAAAAAAAAAATTGGGGCGTTAGACCCTAGATCTTTCTTCTGCCCTCAAAGCATCTGACCACACCAAGATCGGTGTGATAAAATGCTTTCCCAATTTCCCAATGGCGCCGTTTATATCCGGGGGGGGCATTCCCTCCCACTGCTTGTAAAAGCAGTCTAGAGGCTAATTATCTGCTAGGGTTGCTTTTACATGAAAGCCGGCCACTGGCTGAAAAGAATGATACCAAGATGATACCTAAACCCACAGGCATCAATCTGGTATAACCATTCAAAGTCCAGCAACATACCAGTACGTTGCTGGTCCTTGTTGGACATGTATTGTAATCTTTTTTTTCATGCAGCCTGTTGGCTGAACGAAAAAAGGAGATTGATCGGTGGGTATGCGCACCATTAGAATACCTCCCTTCATCCACCCACTTCTAATGATGGGCATACATGCACCATTTATATATGCCGAAGCATGGGGGCATCCTCCCGCAAAAAAGTTAAGCCGCGTACACACGGTCTGACTTTTCCACGGGCAAGCCTCTGTCGGAATTTCGACCGTATTTACGCGGCATTAGGAGCAAAATCGCTCCTCCGCCCCTGCTGCCCCCATGCTTCGGCATATATGCTCTTTTTTTTTAACTGTGGTGGTGAAATCGCCTCCTAGAGCACTGGAGTCACGGCTTTATGTATCGTGGGAGCAAACGCTGTTGCTGTCAAGATAAATAATTCCGCGCTGCAGCTGAATGGCGCACCTGAAAAAAAAAATTACATACCTGAAAAGCAAGCATTGTAAAACATTGCAGAATAGAATACAGTAAAAAAGAGCAGAACAATTGAGAGAAAATAGAGAGAGAGAGAACAATAAAACGACAACTATCTTTTTTTCTTTTTTACACTTTTTTTTGTAACTTTAACAACTGTAATGGTTCGGGTCTCTCAAAATGCGATGGCATCTTGGGAGACCCTGTGTAAGTGTGTCCTGTTCTGTGAAATGCTGTACCCTACGCTAAAACTTCACTTTTGAGTGGAAGCGTTCAAAACATTCACCAATGCAAAGACCAGGATTGTCAGGACAGAGTGGACAAAAATAACGGGTGTCACGCCCAAATCCGCGCTTGCTACAGACACGACATCTTTTTTGGGGGGTTCGTTTGGTAGGGGTACTCTGGAGGACATATGGATAATGCCTCTCATGCAGCCGGCTTACTGCATTTGGTTGGGGATGGTGAGGTGCAGAACCGCCTGGATACAGGAGTTCTGTGACTATCTCATTCTGGAATTTTAGAAGAGATAACGTCCCGCCTGAAGCTCTGTATAGCACATGAGCGTTCAGCAAAGCCAATTGGATTAAGGATAGAGACACTTTTTTGTACCAGCGTCTCGCCTTACGGTCAATTAGATACGGCGCCAACAACTGGTCGTTGAGGTCCACCCCTCCCATATTTTGGTTATATTCGTGGACACAGAGGGGTTTCTCCACAACACCAGTCACCGTACGAATTTGGACTGTCGTGTCTGCATGAAGGGAGGTAAGAAGGAAAACATTCTTATTGTCCCTCAACTTCATAGCGAGCAAGTTATTACACTTCAAGCAGGCTCTCTCCCCCAGCCTAAGATGGGAATCTACAAGCCTCTGGGGAAAGCCCCGGCGATTAGGTCGTACGGTGCCACATGCTCCAATCTGATGATCAAACAAGTGACTAAACAGTGGCACGCTCGTGTAATAATTGTCCACATACAAGTGGTACCCCTTTCCGAATAAGGGTGACAAAGTTCCACACTATCTTGCCAGCGCTCCCTATGTAATCCGGGCAGTTAACCGGCTCAACCTGACTGTCTTTTCCCTCATAAACCATAAAGCTCTATACATAGCCTGTTGCCCTGTCACAGAACTTATAGAGCTTGACCCCGTATCTGGCACGCTTGCTGGGAAGGTACTGCTTGAAATACAAGCGGACAGAAAATGTAATCAGGGACTCATCAACGCAGACAACTTAATCGGGAATAAACGAGACTGCAAAACGTTCGTTGAAGTGGTTTATGAGGGGCCGAATTTTGTAGAGCCGGTCATATTCAGGGTCTCCACTTGGACGACACAGTTCATTGTCGTTGAAGTGCATGAACCGCAAAATCTGCTCGTATCGTTTCCTGGGCATGGAGGCAGAGAACACGGGCATGTGGTCAATTGGGTGCGTGGACCAATAAGCACGCAATAACGGGTATTTGTGTGCCCATGTTGAGGGAAAGGCCCAGAAAGGTCTTAAATTCGGAAACCGTAATTGGTTTCCAATCTTTGGCAATGGAAGGCAACTGAGGACTAGCGGCGATGAATTGACCAGCATATAAATTACTCTGGTCCACAATAGATCTGTAGAGATCTTCCGTGAAAAACAGCGAATAAAAATCAATTGGCATAAAATCAGCTGTTTCCACCTGAATACCGGGTTGGGCAGTGAATGGGGGAAGTACGGGTTCTGCAGAAGTGGTGGGGACCTAATCAGGATAGGCAAATTCTGCAGGAAGGGCACTATGGGCACGACAGGCCTGCCTTTGTCTTCTTGGTGGCAGCCGGACACTTCTTGTGCTTGCCACCTCGCCAGCTTGAACTGCACTTATGGGACTCGCCACGTCACCACGTGATACTTCAGTGCTGGATGTACGCCCAGGCTGTACTAGGCCGCTGGTGCTTGCCAATTCACCAGAAGGAATAGCGGCGCTAGTACTACTCTGCTCCATGATACGAGAGACCTGCAGTTCTTGCTCCTCAACAACCTCAGAAGATCGGGATCGGGTACGCCTGACCTTAGCAGGGACCTCATCTTCGTCGTCAGAGCTATCTGACATGGAGCCACTGACTTCACTGTCTTCTACGGGAAGATATTCTGAGCCTGAATCTGACAGATGCGTGACCTCCTCTTTACTATCTGTCATGCTCAGAATCTCGTAGGCCTCTTTACTAGTGTACCTTCGTCTTGCCATTTTGGGCTCTAAATTTAGGGGTACACTAGTAAGATTCACAGGTAAAAAAAGCACCTGACTGTCAGCAAATGTATCAAACGCTTAAAAAAAAACTGTTAGCGATCGCAGGGATCAGGACTGTCTCTGCGAACGCTGCAGTTATGTGTGTTGTGTTTGGTAAGTGACAGTGATCGATACTGCACTTGGGTGGGCTGGGCTGGGCGGAGGGGCTAAGCGCAGGTGCTAGCAAGTATCTGGGCTGATCCCGCTAACACTGCGTTTTTGGGAACCCTAAACTGCTGGGGACGCTAGTATAGATCTGATCAGATATTGATCTGTTCAGATACTATACCACTAAGGGAGGTGTATGCTTTGCTCGTGGGTGTTAGCGTTACTGGCACTAACCTAACGCTGCCTGGGGCGACGCAGACCCTCTCTGGCGCTAAAACCTAATTGATATCAGCCGCCGGGCGATCAGGGGGTTAAACCTTTATTGGGTTATATACGGCGGGTGCCCTGATGCTATAAAAAGCAAACTAACCAACCAGCGTCACCCGTAAAACTTATATGGTGATCACTGGTGAAAGGGTTAACTAGGGGCAATCAGGGGGTTAAAATAATATATGGGGGTACCTGACGCTATAAAAACCTGTGGCGAAACTAAAAATAAATAACTGGCTATCTAGGGCACCACCGGCACTAAATACAGCGATCGGAAATACGATCGCTTAGTGACGCTTGCGTTAGGGGGTGAAACGGTTACCTGGGGGGCGATCAAGGGGTTAAACCTTTTTTTAGGGGGGGTTAGGGGGCTACCCTGGACCTAAAGGGGCCTAAACCTAACTGCCCTGCAACTTTTTACTGTCACAAATGACACTGATTGCAGTGATCAGTAAAAAAAAGGACCACTGCAAACGGTGCACTGTGACTGGGGGTACTGGGGGTGACTGGGGGTGAAAAGTGTGCCTACGTGTACTGGTGTCAGTGGGCTGTTGGTGCACTTACTGTGAGATGTCTTCTCTCCTCACGCCGGATCGAAAAGACCGCCATGAGGAGAGATGACATCACTTCCTCTGCCTGTGTTTACATTACACAGGCAGAGGAAGGTTTTCATTCGCCGGGAGCGATCGCAAGGGGGTGGCCGGAATCGAACGGTCGTCCCCTCATCACGGATCGCTCCTGAACAAATAACCACCGCTCACTGTAAAGAAGGGGGGTCCAGCAGGACCCCCCAACTATACGAAGGCAGTCACGTACCGGCACGCGATTGTGCCTGTCCGTGCCATTCTGCCGACGTATATTTACAGTGGGTGGTCGTTAAGCGGTTAAATCCCTACGACTTGGTTATATGCAGCTAACTTGAGGTGATGAGACACTGGAAAAATAGCTGAAGGGACATGCCTCTATTTAATCCCTCCTAGTCTCAGTTTTTTGCTTGCTGTTGTGTTTTGTTTTTTTTTGTTTTTTGGGGGGTTTAACACAGTCCGGTTCCTTTTTAAAGCATTTTATACAGTGCTTGTGCTGTGTGATTTAGCCCCCTGTAAATACCTGTCTGATCCTGCCAGTAAACTGACCACGGCGTATCATGACTGCTGAGCCCTGACACTGTGGTTAGTTTACGTGCATTTGTCAGCCGCAGCTCTCCTGTCATCCTATGTCCTTCTGTGTCCCCCCCCTGCCTACCTGTGTCAGTGCCAGCCCCCTAAGCTCCTGCTGCTCTCATATCTTTTTAAAATGCATATAATCCTGCTGGTTCCTTAATGACAGGTGCTCCTGTCTGTGTTTTTTTAATAAAAAGGGTGGTGGTATCATGGTGTCAGTGTCACCTGCTTCCCCTTTCATGTCAGAAGCAACTGGCGGTGCTGCTGCACCTGCGGTCCCTATGGAACAGTTGTCGGCAGTCCTGGAATCATTTGTTGCCAGGATGGAAGCGGCGTGCGAGCGCAAGGGGGCTATTAAGCGCCCTCTCCCGCCACCATCTCCAGGGGAGTGCTGTGATTCAGATATGGGCATTGCTGCGGTACAGGACCCTAGCTCTGAATTTTTGGATATTTTTGACCAGGACATTACTTGTGAGGAAGTCGCCTTATCAGTACATGACAGGACACTTGTTAGTGAATTCATTGATGCTGTGAGGGACACTCAAGTTGGATGCTTTGGCTGAGGAACCTGTGGTGGAGTCAGTCTCCTTTTGGTTCTTTTCAAGCTAAGCCTTTTAAAAAGGTTTTTCCCAATACACCCTTTTTTGATGGGTTCATAGGCGTCTGGGGTTAGGTACTCCTTTGAAGACAGCCTGATTAAAAAATGGGCATCACCTCCGGTGGTCGACCCCCCCCCCCCTGGTCGTCCGGTTGAATAAAGCCACAACTCTGCCAGTTGAGGGGACCCCTGCTTTCAAGGACCATACTGATAGGAAGTTGGAAATGGTGAGCAGAGCCATGTTCACCATGCTGGGGTCCGCGATACGTCCTCTTGTAGCGGCGACCCTGGTGACTCAGACGCTCACGCAATGGGCGAAGATTATGCAACAGTATGTGCAGGAGCATAATCTTCCTCCGGAATGCATTACATTGGCTGACCAAATGGTACAGGGTCTGGTGTATGTGTGCGATGCCACTATGGACGTTAACCCCACTACTTTCTAGGGCCTCAGTGTCTGCGGTGCCTAATCTGGTTAAAGTGCTGGTCTGCTGACCTGGCCTCTAAGAAGCTCCTGACGGATTTGCCTTTCAAGGGCGGAAGGCTATTTGGTACTTTCCTGGATGACATTATTAAAAATGTCACGGGGGGGTAAGAGCACCCTTGTTCCTCGGCCTCCTAAGGCGAAGGAGCCACGCCGTAAGCCGGGTCCTTCCTTCCTTTCCCACTCAGAAGAGGTTTTTTTGTCAGTCAAATCCCACGGAAAAATTCTCCCGGACTGACAAGGGTGCTGCTGGGGGACAGAAAACGTCCCTGGGTGCGTAAGCCAACCAAGCAGGCTACCCAGCCCGCCACCGCATGAAGTCTTGCCCCTGCCCGACTCTGGGGTGGGGGGACGATTTTGCAGGTTCGCGAATCGGAGGACCTCCCGCATCTCCAACCGGTAGGTATGCGAGGTTGTTACCTCGGGGTACAGATTAAAGTTCCTTTCCTGGCCACCAGACAGATTTTTTCCCTCAAATCTCTCTCTCCTTCCAGCGCGTCGGGCTGCCCTATTTGGGGCAGTGCTGGGCTTGCTAAGGTGTGGAGTAATTGTGTCGGTACCGTCAAAGGAGTGGTTTCAGGGATTTTATTTGAATTTTAATCCGACATGTGCTCCCCCCTATTAAACCACCTCTTCCTCCTTGGGATTTGAATTTGGTGATCTCGGTTCTATCAGTTTGTGGCTCTTCCCTTGGGTTTGGCGTCAGCACCGCAGGTTTTCACCAAGGTGCTTGCCCCGATTCTAGCTGAGACAGCGAGGCATTGCTATCTTGGGCTATCTAGACAATCTCCTTCTGAGAGCAGACTCTGGCTCAGAATTAGAGGAAAATGTGGTAATAGCCAGTCAGGCCCTCCGAGAACTCGGCTGGCTGCTGAACATTCAGAAGTCGGTCCTGGTTCCGACTCAGCGTTTGGAGTACCTAGGATTGTTCCTGGACTCCTCGGAGGCAAGGGTTTTTCTACCCTTGGAAAAATTAGACTCTTCAATCTGCGGTACGGGTGCTGACATCAATGGTCGTCACTCCGTTTTTGCATGAGAATCCTGGGACTCATGGTGGCTTCCTTCGAGGCGGTGCCGTACGCCTAATTCCACACGAGTCTTACAAAAGGAGATCCTATCTTGCTGGAACAAGTCTCCATTATCACTGGATCGTCGGATCCGGGTGAGTCACCTGGTCAGGGCATCCCTGACATGGTGGCTGAGATCCCCGACTCTTCGTTCCTTCCTGTCCAGTGGACATTGATCACGACGAACGCCAGTCTTTTGGGGTGGAGTCTGGGGAGTTCTGTCAGCCCAAGGGCTCTTTCCTCGTGATCGAGGAGACTGCAGGGACGCTTGGTCAGGATCCAATCTGACAACGCCACGGCGGTGGCATATGTCAACCATCGGGGGGAACTCGGAGCTCAGCTGCGGCGTCCGAGGTCGCTCACATTCTATGGTGGGCGGAAAGAAGCGCGCCGGCCGTTTACATTCCAGGAGCGGACTATCTGAGCCGCTGAATGTTGGACCAGGGGGAATGGTCCTTGCATCCGGAGGTGTTTCACCTTCTTTGCAGGAGGTGGGGCACGCCGGATGTGGACCTATTGGCCTCTCGACTCAATCGGAAAGTGTCGATTCGTGGCCAGGTCCAGGGATCCCTGAGCAGACGCGTTGGTGGCCCCGTGGGGTCAGTATCGGCTGATTTATGCCTATCCTCCACTGAAGCTGCTTCCCCGATTGCTTCGCAGGGTGGAGGCCGAGGGGATTCCGGTGATCCTCATCGCCCCAGATTGGCCCTTGGGGTCCTTGGTACGCCGATCTTGTGCTCCTAGTGGCGGAAGTTCGGTGGCGACTGCCGATGCGGAAGGACCTTCTGTCTCAAGGTCCCATACTTCATCCTGCTTTACAGTCGCTGGCTTTAACGGCATGGCTATTGAAAGCCAGGTGCTGAGAAACCGGGGTCTCTCGGATTCAGTCATCTCGACCCTGCTGAGGGCACGAAAATCTTCTTCCAGGAAGATATTCCACCGTACCTGGAGGGCCTACATCGCTATGTGCGAGGAGCTGGATTGGTGTCCACGGACGTATTCCTTTCCCAGAATCTTGCTGTTCTTGCAGTGTGCTGTGACGCAAATACTTGCCTTAAGCACCATTAAGGGTCAGATTTCAGCTTTGGCTATTTTCTTTCAGAGACCGCTAGCGGGCCATTCTTTGATTAGTACCTTCATACAGGGGGTCCGACATGTGCTCTCCCCTGTTAAGCCACCTCTTCCTCCTTGGGATTTGAATTTGGTGCTCTCAGTTCTTCAGGAACTTCCTTTTGAAAACATCAGAGATTCCTCTTAACCTCATCTCAGAAGGTGGCTTTTCTGGTAGCCATTACTTCTGTCAGAAGGGTTTCCGAATTGGCGGCCTTCTCTTGCAAACCGCCATACTTGGTTCTCCATAAGGATAAGGCGGTGCTATGCCCGCAGCCTTCTTTTCTCCCAAAGTTGGTCTCGGCCTTCCATCTTAAGAACGGAAGCACAATGTCCTCATGTCCTCGTCCGTCGCATCCCAGAGAGTTTGTGCTCCACACGTTAGATGTGGTACGTGCCCTGCGGGTGTACCTGTCTGCTACGGCTTCGATTCACAAGTCTGACTCGCTGTTTGTGTCTTTTTCGGAACAGGGCCAAGCGGTTTCGTCTGCCACTAATTCTCGGTGGATCTGGCAGACCGTGATACAGGCCTATGCCCTTAAGAAGCAGGCGCTTCCCTTTCCGGTTACGGCGCATTCAACCAGGGCAATTGGTGCTTCCTGGGCTTTCCGACATCAAGCGTCTGTTGCACAAGTGTGCAAGGCGGCGACCTGGTCATCTGCACATACCTTTTCAAAGTTCTATAAGGTTGATGTGGCTGCATCTTCTGATGCTTCCTTCGGCCGCAAGGTTTTGCAGGCGGCTGTTTTTAATGTTGCAACTCTTCCATTTAGGAGCTCTGCTTGTTTGGGGTGAAGTTTGTTTTTTTTCCTTGATACTGTTCCCACCCCTCGTTCTTTGACACTGCTTTGGGACGTCCCACTTTGTCAAGATTGAAGGTGCTGTGTCAGTCCATGGATGGTAACAGAAAATAGGATTTTTTTTGTACTAACCGTAAAATCCTTTTCTTTGACGTCCATGGACTGACACGGCACCCACCCCTCCTTTTTTGAGTTTGTACTGCTTGAATACGAACTGAGGCTGCTGGCTGCAGGTAGGAGGGGTAGTCTGGAGGGACCGCCCCCTGGGCTGGTCTGTTCAGCTCTGGTAATGGAATGCATGTTAAAACATCTAACATTCTGCCTAGTCTTCTCCTATGAGCAGGAACATAACCCACTTTGTCAAGATTGAAGGTGCTGTGTCAGTCCATGGACATCAGAGAAAATAAATTTACGGTGAGTACAAAAAAAATCCTATTTTTTTTTTAACAATCCGGATTGCTTTAATAAAAGAATAGATGCGTTTACGATGAAATGCTGCTACAAGAATGTTTGTTTCCGAAGCTCAAGGAGACTATTGCAGTACTAACTAAACCTGTATACTTGCTTAGCATCGGAGCAACCTGAGTCTGCCACCCCAAGGCTTCTAGTACAGGGTTGCTAAAGTTGCCTACACCACATAAGACATTTTTCGGTTCATTTGCTGGTTTAGCCTATCCTATACGAAGACTAGCCTCACCAGGAGGAAAAAAAGAAAAATTCTCCCCCAAAACATTTCACCTCACAATATGCTAATGATGAAATATTTTCTTAGGAATGGGCAAATCATGTAGTAGATCCAGGCATTTTTCTTGCCTTAGGATAAGAAGGATCATGGCCCCCCGTGGAGAATTATCCTGTGTTTAAAGACACAATAGATCAAAGTGGCCTCTTTGACCATCTGGTCCCAGAAAATTTCAGATGTCGGGGTTACCAAAAATTGCAAATACAAGTAATGGAGCATGCATCGACATACAACACAGAAGTATAAAGCAAAATGGGGACATTGAGCTTCACATATGAAACACCACTATATAACATAGCAGGAGTTCATGAAGAAAAAAGACACATCTGAGTACACAGCCAAACCCTTTAGCTGAAAGGTAAATATACACCAGTACATGAGAAAATATCCGAACCAACCTAGTTGAATTTAGGCATATGTGTTCACGAACAAGGGACTAGCGACCCAGACAATAGGTTTGCCGCCCAGAAGACACAGATAACAGTAGCAAGGTTATCACTGAGGTACAAGTCTGCGAAGATTGCAGCCATCTGTGTCATAGTTTATTATATTTACCCGGACATTCCCTATTTGTATAAATAACCTTTTTGTACGGTAAAGTAATGTTTATCTCATTAATCCAATCCCCAAGTAAGAGCTGCGGCCTGTATCCATACCCGTTCCACCAGTTTTCTGGCAATGAATATGGTTTCATGCACACAATTAGGAGTGTGTTTATCCATATCTGAGTCCGAAAATAATCCCAATTGACATTGCCCAGGTCCATTGTCACTGGTGAGTCCATCTGGTCATGAAGGAATCGTACCACTTTCTCCCAGAATCCCCGAACACGAGGACAGTGCCAGATTAAATGCCCAAAGTTGACAACGGAAGTCAGACACTTGATACATATGGGGCTCCGAGAGGGACAAAATTTAGCCAGTCTTTCCGTTGTGAAGTATGATCTTTGGAGAATGTATATTTGTGTAAGTCTGTCTGACATCTTGGGAGACACCAATTTGCCCATCTCCAACAGCTCACTCCAATCTTCATCAACCAGTTCACCCGCATCTGGGCCAACAAGTGAGTAGCACATGGGGTGAGTAGCATTTCATAAAAAAAAAACTTATCAACTGGCAGGGCTCATCCACTCTTATCACAGCTAAAACGTCAAAGGTCGGTAGAGCTGGATAATACCTTCAAGCTGGGTGTGCAAAGCATGACGCAACTAGAAATACTGAAATGGCATATAATTTGGAAGAGTAAACTCCGCTTTCAGGTTATCAAAGGTTTTGAATATACCATTCTGAAGAACATGACAGTATATACACCATTTAAAATCCAGAACTTTGGGCGGATAAAGTCTGATAAGGTCCTAGAAACTTGAATACCCAAATACCTGAAGGAGCCAACTCTCGCTAAGGGTAAGGTAAGCATGATCTAGTGATGGGGGGGGGGGGAATATCATTGGGAAGGATTTGGGTTTTATCCCAAGTGATCCTGTGGCCTGAAAAGGTACCAAACTGCTCAATAATATGAAGTGCCAACCTCAAGGATGGACCTGAATCTGCCAGATATAAAATCATGTCATTGGCATGGAGCCCTACTTTTTCAATAAGCAGCCCAGAGCATAGCCCTTGAATGCCAGCGTGGGATCCAAGTGTCATAGCTAGGGGTTTAATAGCCAAGGCATTTAAAAGGGGGGAAATGAGGCACCCCTCATGCGTCCCCCCTAGAAAGGGAGAAGGCATCCGAAGTCCAACCATTAGCTATCACCCTAGCCTGTAGTGCAGCATACAGTATACTGAGCCACTTTATAAAGTTAGGCCCAAAACTAAAGCAGCGCAAACCTTTCCATAGATACAACCATTCAACTGAGTCAAAAGCCTTGGCTGCATCAAGAGTAACTACCACTCTGGAGCCAATTTTATCGTGAGAGGCCTGAAGATTCATAAATAAATGTATTAAAGGCTATATTCTTGGCTGGCATGAAACTTGTCTCATTCGGATGGTTGAGATGGGATAACCTTATTCAACCTGAGAGCTTAAATTTTGGCTTGTTTTTTTTTAAGATCCGTTTGTATTAAGGAAATTGGCCTATATGACAAGGGTCCTTACAAGGCTTAGGTATTAGTACTTTGAGTGCCTCATGCATAGAATCAGGGAGAGTATTGCCATCAAACGCTGCTTGATATAGAGTTAACAGTTTAGGTACCAAGGCATCAGAAAATAAAGGTATATAATTCAATAGGTAGGCCATCTGAGCCCGGGAGCTTTGGCTGTGGCAAAGTGGGCCATTGCAGATAGATCATCCACCGTAAGAGGAGCCTCCAATGCAGCTACCTGTGATTCTGTTAAATTGGGGAAGGTGAGAGTATTCAGAAAGTTGCACAAAGTTTGAGGTGATGGATGTATAACTTCCTAAAAAAAAAAGGTGCAAACTCCTACAGCTACAGTTTTTGTAGCTGCTGAATTTTAATTTTCAGAAAAACGACTGGAGGTCCTCTAAGTTGTTACAGGTTCAAGCGTCCTCTGATGCCAGGTTTGGGCTGTCAGACTTCTTGACCCATTTTTGATATGGGCCTGTTGGCGTTTTTGCTGTATTCCTCCCCCAAGTCAGACTGCTTCTGGACATCCCAGTCGTAATGATTTCAAGAAGCCCATGTTTTACGCTGTAAGATCAGGAAAATAGGATTTTTGACTTGCCAGTAAACTGTTTCCTAGAATACAGTACAGGACACAGAAAGCTGCCCTCTGTCCTTATGATCTCCCTATTGCCTGCTACAAAACCGAGACTAGCCTGGCGTGAGAGAGGTTATATAGGGGATTGTCCCTGCAGGTTTTCCTTTCTGTCAGTGTCCGGTCACCTAAGGATAAATGCATATAACCCAGTCATAATGATTTAAAGAAACTCGTCTCCTGTCTTTAACTCTGGGAAACAGATTTTACTAAGCTAAACAGGTAGTGCATGCAGAAGTTATCAACCGTTTAAAAAAAAACAAAAAAACTTTGACATATGTTAGTAAAACTGTACATATATCAACTACTTGGTGTATCCAGGTGACTTGTGTCTTGTCAAAAAAAAAAAAAATGGCTTTCATTTGGTGGTAAACAATGGATATCTCAGATTTTTTTTTTAAAGGAAACCTGGCACAAAATGCTAAAAAATATAATTTCTCTTTCGTTCATTGACAGACACAGCCTTCTTAATTGAGAACCATAGGGTTATATCGCCTCCATTAGGAGTTGGACTAGGCAGAACAAAAAACAACCCCTGGCTACGCCCATGGGCCGTCGTTCGTATATAACCCCTGCCCTGCTCTAGGTATTCAGTTTTTTTCTGCCTAGTCAGGAGTAAGGACCTAGTTCCCTGCTGGGATCTCTAGTTCTAGGAGTTTTTGTTTGTTCTTTTTTGCAGGATTTTTTTTCCAGTGAGATCTACAATCAACTGCCGAGGTGGGCGATGGACTGGATAATATAGATCCAGAGGGTCTCCCCAGTCTGGGCAGCGAGCGCGTTCAGACATCAGCTACGCGATAGGTCGGCCGCGACAAGCCCCATCATGGACCGGGGCAACCGGCAGGCTAGCCGCCTTGCAGGGGCACATATGACCAGGCTACTGCCGTCTGAGTCACAGTGGCACCATGGCCGACAGCCCCCCCACTTCGGTGGCAAGGAGGATCTGTCTGGGAGCGTTACCCACGCACTTTGCCGGAGCGGTAAGTAGAGGGCGGCCCCGCCTCTCCTTCCCTGGAGGGGTGGGGGGTGCGGGCACTACCTGGGGTGGTCGGTCCTTCCGGGGTTCTCCTCCTCCCCGGGTAAGGCCCGGACTTCTGGCTTAGAGGCTTGTTAGACACATGGCCCCTTTCCACCCTCGGGGGTGTCTTGTCAGGGAGTGAGGATGACTGCAGTAGTGCACGAAGGGGCGTTGGTTGTCGCGCTTATTACTTCTGTGTGGGAATCTTTTCAAGATGGGGGGATGCAGCGGTGGCTGCGGCAGAGGGCCGGTGCCCCTTTAGATAAGCCATCTTGCGCGGCGAGGGCGTTCCCTTCTCCCTCTTATTTTGACAACATCGTCCATGAGGACAGAGTGTCCAAAGTATCTTTGTTTCCAAAGACGCTTGCTGTACGGTACCCCTATGGGGAGTCCCTCCTTCAGAAGTGGACTGTTCCACCAGTAGTGGAACCACCTGTCTCTAAGTTCCCCTGGTTGTTGAGTTTCCTCAGTGGTGCTTAGACCGGTATTTGGGGGGGCTACCCTGAATGACATCATGTTGCGTCTTGATTTTGTCCGGTTACAAGATGGTTTTCTAGCTGTATTCCTTCAAAGAGTCTCTTGTTTTGCTTCCAATGGGTGTTGTTGTCAGGCTACTGGCTGTTCTCCATGGGGGGGCGGTGCAAACCTCGTTGCTGCGCAGTGCGATTGTCCAGATTCCCGTGTTGAGAAGAGTTTTCATGGGTTTTATTCAAATCTGCTCACCGTCTAAAGGATGGAGGGCATGGTACATCTAAATTGGGACCTCAAGGCCCTGACCTACCTTGTGTGTATACAAAAGTTCAGGAGGGAGTGCGTCTGCGCGGCGGTGGCACTCCATCATGGGGACTGTTCGACTTCTTACAACATCACGAATGCTTACTTGCGCATTCTGTTATGTGCCCGACTCCAGCTCTTCCTCAGTTATGCTGTGGGTGTGGAGTATTGTGACCATGTGGCGTTGCACCTTTGGGTCTGGCACCATTCCTCGGGTGTTCACGAGGTGTTGGGCCCGGATCTGGCGTAGTTACGTTGGGGGAGGTTGCGGTCCTGGGCTCCCTGGACAATTTTTTCTCCAGCTCCTCGGCTACCCCGATGGGCAACGTAGTTACTATACAGACCTTGACTGATTGCAGTTCGCGTCTATACTATCGGAAGTCTGCTTTGGCCCTGCCAGAACGTTCGATTATCGGAGCCTGACCCGGGCTTCAGCTCTGGCCGGCGTGTTTCTTCTCCTGGACAAAGCTCCGGAAGTTGCATGCTGCATTTTTTTTCATTTACTGTCCGGCAGGTGGGCTCCTCTGCAGATCTGCATGGGGGTGTTGGGTTCTGATAGTATCTACTTTTTTGAGGCAATTCCATTTGCACAGTGCCATGCAAGCGCCCTTCGGGGAGATCCTGGCATAATGGGCCAAGTACCCAAGGTATTGGGACAATAGGCTTCGGCTGAGTCAGGAAAGTAGAGGTTTCCTAGTCTGGTGGCTTCACTCTACAGTTCTTCGACGGGGTAAATCCTTTCTCCTCCTTGTATTGATCAGGGTGACCACCAATGCCAGTCTGTCCGGGTGGGGAGCTGTCCTGGGACTCAGCTCTGCTCAGGGGCGTTGGACGTTGGTGGAATCCGGACTACCGAGCTATGTCCTGGATCTTCAAGCGATCAAACTAGTTCTGGATCATGGACGGTTCAACTTTGGTGCCTCCCGGTATGGATCCAGTCAGACAAGGCGGTGGCTTATGTCATTCTCCAGGGCGGGCCAAAATAGGCTGTTGGCGGCCCAGGCTGTTGCCAGTACCTTCCGGTGGGCAGAGCAACTCGTTCCAGCCTTTTCTGGCGTATGATTTCCAGGAGTGGTATGCTATCAAACGGATACCTTGGTTAAACCGCGGGGTAGGCCCTTCACTGGGCCGCGTTTCATGGGTTTTGTCATCCACTGGGGCACTCCTGAAGTAGATCTTTTTTGCTACCTGGCTCAACAGGATGGTACCAAGGTTTCTGGCAAGGTCACGGGATCTTCTGGCGGCTCGGGTGGCCCATGGTTCCAGTGACGTTTGCTCTGTCTTCCTCCTCCTCCAGCTTCTGCTGTGGTTTTTTGCGCAGGGTCATGGCTGCATGGATTTCGGTCATTCTGTTGGCTCCAGATGGGTCCCGCTGGTCTGGGTATGCCGAACGGATGCGCCTGGGTGCCAACGTTCTTTGGCGACTGTCTCTCATGAAGGACTACTGTCCCAAGGACCAGTCTTCCATCCTGCTTTAGAGTCACTGGGTTTAACGGCCTGGCTGTGTTGAGCCAGGTGCTGCAGTTCCAACTCTGCTGATGGCGAGGGAGGCTACCTTCTAGGAGGTTTTACCTCCGGATGGGGAAAGCGCATTTATCCTGGTGTGAGTCACCTGGCATTCATTCTCGTTTTTCTAGGTGGCTCAGATTCCGACCTCCTTTTACGGGGAGGAGGAGCAGGAAATGGGCCTCGAGTACCATCGGGGCCAGGTGTCAGCCGGGGTGGTCTTCACCCCCTGGTCTCGCACTCCCTGGTGCGTTCCTTTGCATAAAAAAAAGGGTTTAGAAGTTTTTTTGCCACTAGTGTGGTTTCGTCTACCGCCGTGTGATCTGAACTTGGTGATTTTTGGTTCTCCGGAAGCCTCTCAGACGGTCGCCTCTTGGTGGTTTTCACCTCTGCTCGCAGGGTGTCAAATGGTGGCGTTATTTTGTCGTTCACCTTACCCAGGTAGGGTGGGGCTTCGCTGTTTTTTCCATGAGTTCCGTCCTTGGCTTTTCATTTGGATAAGGACATCGTGTTGCCTTATTGGGTCCCTGGTCAGCACATCCCAAGAAATTTGCCTTTGCTGCCCTGAATGTGTTTTTTAGTGGTTCGGATGTATTTGCCACCACTGAGTCTGTTTGGAGGTCGGGCTCCCTGTACTCACAGATGGGCCAAGAAAGAGGCTGTCTGCTTCCTCTGCGACCTTTTTTTTTTTTTTCTGGATGGGTCGGACAGATGATGGGCTATTCAGTCAGGGATCGGATTCATCTTTTCCCGGTTACAGCGCATTCTTCTCGGGCGCTTGGTGCTTCTGGGGCCTTCTGTCATTGGTAGTCCGTTGCGCAGGTTTGCAAGGAGGCCTCTGGTCGGCAATTAACGTTTTACAAGTTCTATGAAGTGGATGGGTTGGCATCTGCGAATGCCTCCTTTGGCCACAAGTTTTTGCGGGCTGCTGCTTAAGAGGGTCTATTCCCTCTTGAAGGGGTAGCGTTCAGGTTGAGTTCCAGCTTGTCCTGTGGAAAAGCTCTTGTTACCTGGTTGGCTTTTGTGTTAGCCTTGCGATTTTTTTATTTTTTGTTGTCCCACCCCTCATGTTTGGCACTGCTTTGGGACGTCCCTTTGGTTCTGAATTAAGAAAGCTGTGTCTGTCAATGAACAAAAGAGAAAATAGGATTTTTTTACTTACCGTAAAATCCGTTTCTCATAGTTCATTGACGCACAGCACCCACCCCTCTGTGGACTTTTTGATACTTCTATTTACTGCTTGCTACTAAATTGAATATCTAGAGCAGGGCGGGGGTTATTTACTAAGGACGGCCCATGGGCTTAGCCAGGGGTTGTTTTTTTTTTCTTGTTCTGCCTAGTCCTACTCCTCATGGAGGCGATATATATCCCTATGGTTCTGAATTAAGAAGGCTGTGTGTCGAACTCAGAGAAACGGATTTTACGGTTAATTTAAATTCCTATTAAAAAAAATTGCTGTTTATTTCTTGCTATTACCATAACCAAAGAACAACCCACAAAAAATTCTCCTGCTCCTGACGATGGTAGCGATACCACATGTGTGTATTATTTGTACCCATAGTGGGGCTTAGAAACGGTAGTGTTTATTTTCCTACCTAGAATAGACTAACACTAACTGATATTACATTATTTTCTCGTCATCTTCCAGGACGGCACACCTGAGATGATGGGTTCCACCTGACAGGAAACACAATCAACAGAGTTTAAAAGGCCCCACCCTTCCCTCTGTCCCTCAGTTATTGATTGTGTTTCCCACAGGATGACAGCAAAACAGTTTATTTTTTTCTAACCTTTAAGGACCAAGGTCTGGGACCGAAGCCCCCCCCCCCTAGAAAGTCATACCAAGAGCAGCCAGTGGGGGCTGTAAAGTCTGACAGAGCCTTTGCTCCTTTTAGGGGGGGTCCCCCCTTTCCATACATTCTCAGGGGGAATACATAACCAATGTTTCAAGAATCCAGCTGAGAAACTGGTGGCGCTGGACACGGTGAGTGTGTTCATAACCCCAGAGACCTTGTATCCCACTCTCTCCTCCTACCTGACAGTGATGGATGGCGTGGGGGAGCCGCTCGGATATCCCCCAATATGGAGGAGGAAGTCTCGGTAGCTGGCGGTGCTGTATCCTTATAGATGCAGAAGCCCAGAGATTTCATATCTGCCGCGGTGCTGTCCTCGGCATCGTTCGGCGGCCATTGCGCATGTCCGGATGCTGGGTGCCGGAGGACGCGCTCGTGTGACGTCATTTCTGCCGCGCCCGGACTACAACAAAATGGCGGCGAGTGGCGCGGCGGACTGTGGCGTGCGGTAGAGGAGCGGTAACGGAGCGGGGGTCAGCGGTTCTGTGTCCCCCCAACCTGCCCAGAGCGATCCTGCTCGGTCGGGTGGGCTACCTAAAGCGGCATGGAGAAGGACGGACCGATTCCGGCATCAGAAATCACCACAGGGGGTGAGTGATTCAGCTGGCGGTGGGTGAAGATTTGGGGTGGCCCTATTTTTCCCTCTCCCTGCAAGATACCCTAGGGGTAATGGCTTAACAGGGTTTATTTGTCCTTTCAGAGACTGACTGCCCTGCCCAGGGGACGACCAGTAGGTCTAGGGCTAAAGCCAGTAGTAAATCTAAGCGTTGTGGGAATTGTAACGAGAAACTCCCACAGGACCACGCAAAACCCTCTTGTTTCAAATGCATTTACAAACTAGCAGGAAAGGAGACAGCACAGGCTGTGAAGGAGTGCAAAGCACTGCAGGCTGAAATGTTGGCTACCCTTCAATCCTTCAAGGCTACGGTAGAGAAGCGAGTAGAAGCCCCCTTAGGTAGGGAGAGCTCCCACTCTCTATTGGGAACTCCGGCAGGTTTTATGGAGGTATCCCAGGGACAGTCTCCTGGTGACTCTGATGAAGAGGTGGAGACCTCAGACCAAAGCTCTAGAGAGGAAGGAGAGGACTCTGATCAGGATAGTCTCTGTGAAGCTAGACCTGGGGGACATCTCTTTGCAGCGGAAAGTATTGAGGGTCTCCTCAAGGCTATCTATGCCTCAGAGGACATTCAGTTACCATCCACTCAAATCTCGGCACAGGATAGAGTGTACAGGGGACTGGGCAAAGCTCAGGCCAAATCCTTCCCGGTACATCAATCTCTTAAAGAGATAATTATAAGAAAGATCCTGAGCGCAAAGTGTTAAAGCTTAAAACCTGGAAGCGCAGGTGCCCCTTTAAAGCTGAGGAAGAAGAAAGATTCTTCAAAGTTCCACGTTCGGATGCTTCGTTGGCTCAAGTTTCCAAACGTTCGGATTTGTCATTTGAAGATTCCGGAAATATTCGGGATCCGATGGACAAGAAATCAGAAACCTTACTCAGGAGAGCCTGGGACGCCAACGCTGCTGCTATGGGCCCAACATTAGCCTCCGCCTGTGTCGCCAGAAATGCGGATGCATGGGTTCACAGGCTAATAGAGCACGTCTCTGGAGGTGGTTAGCAAGGCAGTAGCCTATTTAGCGGATGCTGCTGTAGAAACGGTCAGAACTACTGCTAATTCGGCAGCCCTTCTTAATTCGGCTAGAAGAGCCCTTTGGGTAAAGACGTGGGATGGAGATGTGACATCCAAGTCTCGTCTTTGTGGTATACCCTTTGTGGTATACCCTTTGAAGGAGCTCTGCTCTTCGGTTCAGACCTAGAGCAAGTTCTGTCCAGTTCTACAGAAAAAGGCAAAACATTTCCTACCAAACCCAAAAAGGATAAAGGGAAGAAATTTTTTCGAGGCCCCCCCTAAAGACAATTTTAAGGGGAAACAGGAGCAAAGAACAAAGTGGGGTTTTGGCAGAGGCAGCGGAAAAGGTGGAATCCTTTTCTCCAGGCCCGGTACTTCTAACAAGGAGTCCAAATGACGCCAACATAAGAGTTGGTGGGAGGCTCTCGTGGTTCATCCCTCAATGGGAAAACATCACGCAGAGCCCTTACATCCTAAACCTGATAAGGGAAGGTTACACATTAGAATTTCTGTCCCTTCCTCCCCCAAACTTTGTTCTTACTCATCTCCCCAAGGACCCATTGAAAGCAAGGGGCCTGTTGGAGAGTGTCCGAATTAGCAGAACAAGAGGTCATTATCCCTGTTCCCGTGGATCAGTGCGGCCGGGGGTTTTATTCCCACATATTTGTGGTACCAAAACCATCCGGAAAATTCCGACTGATAATAAATTTATGGGAACTAAACCAGTTCTTGGTATACAAAAAGTTCCAGATGGAGAGTATACGGTCAGAAGACACCTTCAAGAAGGAGTTTTCATGATTACCTTAGATTTGAAGGACGCTTACTTGCACGTCCCCATTGCCCCGAAACATCAGAAATTCCTGAGGTTTGCAGTACAGACAACACAGGGTGTCCAGCACTGGCAGTTCAAGGCACTCCCCTTCGGACTAGCGGCCAGCCCGAGAATCTTTACCAATGTTCTGGCCGAGGTGGTGTCTTTCTTACACCTCCAGGGGATAGCCTTGATCCCATACTTGGACGACATGTTAATCTTTGTTCCAGCCCTGGAACAACTCCAGGCAGACCGAGAAAAGGTGCAGTCCACCCTAAAATCGCTGGGGTGGTTGATCAGCCGAGAGAAATCCTCCCTGGACCCTTCACAATCCAAGGTGTTTGAGTCTACCCTGTACCCTAGAGTCAGCCAGAGGATCTTTCTTCCACTGGAGAAGATCTTAAAGGTGCAGAGAGCAGTGTCTACTCTCCAGGGTGCAGGGGAGGCCTCTCTAAGGACCGTTATGAAGGTTCTAGGGCTCATGTCATCCTGCATTCCAGCGGTCCAATGGGCACAGTTCCATTCTCGGGGGGCTCCAGGGATTCCTTCTCTCCTCCTGGGACGGAAGAAGAGAATCCCTGGACTTAATGGTCCGCCTCTCGGAAGAAACAAAACACTGCCTAGACTGGTGGCTGAACCCGGACAACCTGTCGGGGGGTCGGTCCTGGACTCAGCAAAATCTGCTGATTCTGACCACAGACACAAGTGCCTGGGGCTGGGGAGCTCACATGGGAGATCTCTTCGCCCAGGGCCCTTGGGACCGGGAGCAGAGCAAAGCTTCCTCCAATTTCAGGGAGTTGTTAGCGGTCGGAAAGGCGTTAAACATTCTCCGAAATCAGGTCCAGGGAAGGGAAGTACAGATCTTCTCGGACAATGTAGTGGCCGTGTCCTACCTAAACCATCAGGGGGGAACAAGGTCCAGCAAGCTGATGAAACTAACCCAAGAAATCCTGGGGGAAGCAGAGAAATATATTCTCTGTTTCAGCAGTCGATGTGAAAGGGTCCCTCAACATCCAGGCAGACTTTCTCAGCAGACAGCCCATTCATCAGGGAGAGTGGGAGCTAAACACAGAAGTTTTCTCTCTGGTAAGCCGACACTTTGGCAAACCAGAGATAGACTTGTTTGCCTGCAGGAAGAACAGGAAGGTTCACAAGTACTTCTCTCTCACAAGAGAGCAGGGATCCTGAGGAATAGATGCCTTAGCTCAAAATTGGGAATTCTCTCTGGCGTACGCGTTCCCTCCCCTGATGCTCATTCCCCGGGTATTACAGAAGCTATCCCGTTCAAATGGGTGCCTTATTCTGATCGCACCCTGGTGGCCGAAGAGGGCATGGTTCCCCACCCTGAGGAGGTGGTCGATTGCTTCTCTGCTGCATCTCCCATCCAGACGCGATCTCTCCCAAGGACCAGTCTTCCATCCCGATCCAGGGTTTCTTTCCCTGATGGCATGGTATTTGAGAGGGAGATCCTCAGGCGTAGGGGATGTTCGGAGAAAGTGATTGACACACTTTTGATGAGTAGGAAGCCAATCACTAGGCAAATCTATGCGAAAGTTTGGAGAGTCTTCTCTCACTGGGCCCAGTCTAGAGAAGGTTCTCCCCAAACAATCCCGATGGTCCTGGATTTCCTCCAAGAGGGAGCTGACCAGGGCCTAGCAGTCAAGACCCTTGGGGTCCAAGTCGCAGCTTTATCAGTGTTTTTTGACCAAAGACTGGCCTTAAACCCACTGGTAAAGAGATTTTTGACAGCCAGGGAAAGGGTTACCCCAGTGAGAACAAACCGGTTCCCACCTTGGGATTTATCCCTGGTATTCGATGCTCTAACCAAAGAGCCCTTTGAGCCATTAGCTCAGGTTTCTGTTAAGTTTTTGTCACTTAAAATGGCCTTCCTTCTGGCAATCACCACAGCCAGAAGGGTTGGCGACCTACAAGCTCTGACTATAAAAGAGCCATTTTTGTTGTTTCTAGAGGACAGGGTAATCCTCAGACAGGTTCCTTTATATTTGCCTAAAGTGACCTCAGATTTTCACAGGTCACAGGAAATTATTCTCCACTCCTTTTGTCAGAATCCCAAAAATTACAAGGAGGAAAAGTTTCATTTATTAGACGTTAGAAGATGTCTTCTAGTCTATTTAGACAGAGTGAGTGAGTTCAGGAGATCAAATAATTTATTAATTAGCTTCTCCGGTCAAAAGAAAGGGCTTCAGGCTTCTAAACCTACGATAGCCAGGTGGATAAAACAGACTATCGCAGTAGCCTATGATCAGTCAGAAAAACCTGTTCCAGCTCATATTAAAGTTCACTCAACTATAGATCTCTGGCGACCTCCTGGGCAGAAAGGGCAGGCGCTTTGATCGATCAAATCTGCAGAGCAGCAACTTGGACGAGCCAAAATACCTTCCTGAGACACTACAGAGTGGAGCTGTTGTTCCCTCAGGACTTGGCGTTTGGCAGGAAGGTCCTACAAGCGGTGATCCCACCCTAAGGTAGGCCTGAATTTCTTGCTCATCGTCTCAGGTGTGCCATCCTGGAAGATGACTAGAGAAAAGTACCAGTTACACTTACCGGTAACAGGTTTTCTAGGAAATCTTCCAGGACGGCAGGCCTACTTCCCTACCCTTAATTGTTGGTGATGTTTTTTCTCACAGAAGGTACCCTCTGACACCGGTGTGGGCTTATACTTTCTCATAACTGAGGGACAGAGGGAAGGGTGGGGCCTTTTTTTAAGCTCTGTTGATTGTGTTTCCTGTCAAGTGGAACCCATCTCAGGTGTGCTGTCCTGGAAGATTTCCTAGAAAACCCGTTACCGGTAAGTGTAACTGGTACTTTTTTTAATCTTGCGTATATTACACTAACCTTGATCTTTGACCCTAATTTTAACATTGACCTTGATCGAACCCTGATCAAGCTATTTTATATATTTTTTTATCAATTTTTATTAAATTTTTTCCTTACGCTTTTCTTTACATTTGATGCATCTTTTTCTGTATTCACGGGACTGTCCAGCAACTGATCACTGTGATGGCCAACCAGAGGCTATCAGAGATTAAGTGATTGGGAACCGAACCTCCTGGTTCCCGATCATTCGTATCAGGGCTCAATCTCTGTGCTGGGAGCATGCTGTGCAGCGTGCTCTTAGTACAAACACAGAGGTGCATATAAACAGCCCCACTTCCGTGAGCCGACATTTATGTGTATGCTTGATGGGAAGTGGTTAAAGCATCTTTGAAACATTTATCTGAAATATTGGGTTGTTAGAGGACCTCTGTTATGAGGAATTAAAGAAGTCTGCCATTACGAAACTCTTGTTTGAGTATTAAGTTCTCTGACTGTCTTTCTGATGCTTTTCTTAAAGCGGAAGTAAATCCATTGATTTAACAGTTTCAAAAAGCAGTTACATTCCCAGCATGCCGGGAATGCCAACTGTCACATTGGTTGTTGTCTCAACCAAACTGTCAAACCATCAAATGGCTGGTGTCATAACTGATCACACGTGCAGCATCATGGCAGTTGAAGATTAAACAGAGGCCAAGATGGCAGCTTTCTTGCCTGAAAATGATAGGAGGGTTTACTTCCACTTTAATCACAGGCCTAGAACAAATTTAAAGTTGACGTTCTAACACTCCTTTTTAGCATGCGTGTTTTAGGACTGTAACAGAAACATACTAAAGTTAGACAGGCAGGCATGTAGTATTTTTAATGGAAGCCCCAATGGTAAACATTGCATGTCTTTTCTGTAATAAAAAGCCTGCCTGTTCACAATTTTTAACTTTTTGCTTGCAGTTCCTCTTTAATAAGAGTATAGCTTGCCATACACTATTAGATTTTCAAAGAAACAATTAAAAATCATTCAGTGGAGCATTTGATGTCCCCATCGTTTCAGTGTTTACTTTTCTCAATCCTTTTAAATTTTATACAATTACAATTCAAAAATATTATTACTCTTTCGTCCATGGACCAACACAGCTTCTCTATTGACAAAGTGGGTATTATCCGTTAATTAGGAGTGACTAGGCAGAAAACTTGTAAAAAGTGTTGCATCACACCTTCTACAGTACCGCCCAGGGGGCGAACCCTCTGGGTATATCCCCTCAGTCTGCATCTCGCAGATCAGTTTTTTTCTGTCTAGCAAGGAGTAGGACATGGCTCCCTTCGGGCCCATTGGTCCGGGGGGGGGAAAGATATATTTTTTTGCTACATTTTTTTGTTTCCTGCGATCTTCGATCAATTGCCGGCTGAGTGACAGGCTGGATCCTCGATCCTTGATCCTTGTAGTCTCCCCAGTTTCGGCCATCGAGCGTGTGCCGACCCTAGCTACGCGCTGCGTTTTCCACGACATGCCCGTCGCTCCACGGGTGGCCGGTGAGCCTACGCTCCAGGGGCTGCATCGGACCGCTCAGCTTCGGCTGACCTTACGGCCGACTCGCAGCAGCCTGGCCGGTGTGCGTCGCGCTCCAGGGCATACATATGATCGTCCCCTTGGGTCCAATCACAGCATGCCTGGCCAACAGTCACCTTCCGTGCGCGGACGATGATCTGTTTGGAATGTCTTCCAGCATAATACATGCAGGATAGTTAAGTAAACTCCCCTGCCTCGGCTGGGTGATTTGGCTGGACATTCCTGGAGAGACCAAGTAAGTGGTTGTGGCCCCTTTCTTCCCTCTCTCCCTGCATTTCCCTCCTCCCTGGGCTTCTAGCTAAAGGTTGCTGGGTGCTGGGGGTCACCTAAGGGGTTCCACTGGAGCAGGGCTGGCTGTAATTAACATTTAAAAGAAATGTAATTTCTGCTTACCTGTATGTGCTTCCTCCTCCATGCTGTCGGCGGCCATTTTGCGGTGGTCCATGCCGGGTTCGGCCTCTAGTGACTGCCCGGCGGCTATCTTCCCGTGGTTTCGGCGCCATTTTATTGTAGTTCCACACCCACTGGCCTCTATCGACTGATGGGCGGCCATGTTTGTAATGATCCACGCTGTATGTATATATTGCCATTCGGCGCCCATCTTTTTGTGGTCTACGGCTGCTTTGGCCTCTATCTTCGGCTCGGCGGCCATTTTCTTAGAGCCCACATTATCTTCCATACAGACATTTTGACGGGCATTTTGCGAGTCTCCGGCCTCTAGGGTGCATTACACTGGCGCGAAAAATTCACACAGGAAGCGCTGATAAAAGAAGCAGACTGACACAGCAGCAGTGGGACAGCATCACAGGCGCAGCACACGGCAGCATAGCAGTACCGACCCAGGGTGGTGAGTCCTCTGGGTGACCCAGCATCTCTGCAGCGCAGGAGGGTGGCCTATTGATATCTTGCCTGGAGCCCTGTGGGTGTCAGCGTGTGGTCAGCATGGCATCTGAGCCAGATGGCTTCTCCCCTGAAACACCAGATTTAGCAGCTGGTGCCCCTGAGGTGTCTATGAACGCTATGTCGGCAATCCTAGAGGCGTTTGCTGCCAGGGTGGAAGCAGCACACGGGAATACAGGGGAGTAGTAAACGCCCCTGTCCCCTGCAATCTACTGGGGATATTTCTGAGACAGAACCAGGTCCAGCTACGGCTCATGGCCCAGATTCTGACGCATCAGAGACTGCAGACCGTGACCGATCGGACAGTGAGGATGACTCCAAGTCCAGGTCAGTATGCGAGACGGCTTTGGGATCTGACCTTATTACTGCAGTGCGGGATACGCTAAAGTTGGAAAATACTGCAGAAGCAGCAGAGACTCCAGTCCCCTTTGGGTTTTGTAAACCTGCCCGCACTGCTAAGGTGTTCCCTTGTGTGTCTTATTTTGATAAACTCTTATACAAGGAATGGGAGAACCCACTGAGGGTCTTTACAGCCCCAAAGAGGTTTGCGGTACGGTACCCCTATTGAGGAGAGTTTTCTGAAGAAATGGACCTCTCCCCCTATAGTGGACCCTCCGGTGTCCAGACTTAATAGAGCTACCACTATTCCAGTAGAAGGGGCTCCTGTTTTCAAGGACCCTGTGGATAAGAAGGCTGAAGCACTCGCTCGGTGTCCAGACTTAATAGAGCTACCACTATTCCAGTAGAAGGGGCTCCTGTTTTCAAGGACCCTGTGGATAAGAAGGCTGAAGCACTCGCTCGGTGTCCAGACTTAATAGAGCTACCACTATTCCAGTAGAAGGGGCTCCTGTTTTCAAGGACCCTGTGGATAAGAAGGCTGAAGCACTCGCTCGCTACCTATACTCAGTGGTAGGCTCGGCAGTACGCACAGCATTGGCGGGGGCCCTAGTGTCTCAGACACTTACTGAATGGGCAAAATTGCTACTCCAGGGGTTAAAGGAGCGAAATGCTCCTCCTGATGAGATAACTTTGGCCGACCAGTTGGTCCAGGGCCTTAAGTTTGTCTGCGAGTCAGACATGGATACTATTCCCCTGCTGTCAAAAGCTTTGGTTTATGCAGTAGCAATACGCCGCCTGATCTGGCTAAAGGGCTGGTCTGCGGACCAGACTTCCAAGAAAGCCCTGTTGGATCTGCCTTTTAAGGGTGACAGACTTTTTGGGGCTTCTCTGGATGACATCATCAAGGATGCCACAGGAGGTAAAAGCACTTTGCTTCCCCAAACTAGCAAGGGTAAGGGGCCACGCCAAGGGCCCTCAACTGCACGCAAGCGTTTTTTTCGTCCCCCCTAGGGCGACAGGGAAAAGACCCCAGGCCGACAAGGCGCCTGCCCAAGGACAAAAGCGTCCTTGTTCCTGCAGACCCAACAAGCCTGCGGACAAATCTGCGTCCGCATGAAGGTCCGCCCCCACCCAGCTCTCGGGTGGGGGGACGTCTTCGCAAATTCGCAACTCAGTGGACAGCTCTAGTCTCCGACAGGTGGGTTTGCGAAGTAATCTCCTCAGGCTATAAGATAGAATTTCTATCTTGTCCACCGGACAGATTCGTCACCTCCAATCTCCAGCTACTACCGACCCGTCGGGGGGGGGCCCTGTATGGGGGCGGTCCAGGGTCTACTGGAACACGGGGTAGTTATTCCAGTTCCAGAACAGGAACGGGGTCAGGGTTTTTACTCAAATCTGTTCATTGTGCCGAAGAAGGAGGGGGTTCGTCCAATGTTGGATCTCAAAGCCCTCAATTGCTTTGTGAAGGTACAAAGATTTCGGATGGAGTCGGTTCGATCTGTAGCCACGGTTCTCCATCCGGGGGACTTTCTGGCCTCCTTGGACATCAAGGACGCATACCTGCATGTCCCCATATATGCCAGACACAAGAGGTTTCTGCGATTTGCTATCGGGAAGAACCACTACCAGTTTGTGGCCCTCCCGTTTTTGGCCTTGCCTCAGCACCCAGGACGTTCACCAAGGTGCTCGCTCCAATTCTGGCACTTCTAAGACAGCGGGGTATCGCTATCATGGGCTACTTGGACGACCTTCTACTGAAGGCCCCTTCAAGCTCAGAATTAGAGGTAAGCGTGTCCATTACCTGTCAGACTCTTCGAGACTGTGGTTGGATACTAAACACGCAAAAGTCAGTATTGGTGCCCACTCAACGCCTAGTGTACCTGGGGTTTATTCTGGATTCCTCAGAGGCAAAGGTATTCCTCCCTGTGGAGAAGTTGCAGACCCTCCGGGCTGCAGTACGGCAGCTGACTTCCAGGAATTGGTCGTCGCTCCGTTTTTGCATGCGAGTGTTAGGCCTCATGGTAGCCTCCTTCGAGGCGGTCCTATATGCTCAATACCACACTCGAGTGTTACAGAAGGAAGTTCTGTCCAGATGGAACAGATGTCCATCTCTGGATTATCAAATCCGTGTGAGCCACCTAGTCAGGAGATCCCTGGTATGGTGGCTGACAGCACCGGCTCTAATGGCTGGGAAGTCATTTCTTCCGGTTCACTTGATACTGATCACGACAGACGCCAGCTTTACAGGTTGGGGGGAGTCTGGGGTGTTCAGTCGGCGCAAGGTCACTGGACCCCAGAGGAAGCCCTCCTGCCGATCAATGTCCTGGAAATCCGGGCGATCAGGCTGTGCCTCTTCAAATGGTCTGAGGCCGCAAGGGCGTCCAGTTAGGATCCAGTCAGACAACGCCACAGCAGTGGCATATGTCAATCATCAAGGAGGAACAAGAAGCTCAGCTGCAGCATCGGAGGTCGCTCGCATCCTGAAGTGGGCAGAGAGGAGCGTACCGGCACTGTCGGCCGTGTACATTCCGGGTGTGGAAAACTGGCAGGCGGACTACCTGAGCCGCCAGATGCTGGACCAGGGAGAATGGTCCTTACACCCGGAGGTGTTCCAACTCCTCTGCCAAAGATGGGGCACACCAGACGTAGATCTTCTGGCTTCCCGACTCAATCAGAAGGTATTGAGGTTTGTGGCCCGGTCAAGAGACCCATGGGCAGACGCAACGGACGCGTTGGTGGCATTGTGGGGTCAGTATCGGCTAATCTATGCCTTCCCTCCCTTAAGGCTTCTTCCTCTTCTGCTCCGCAGAGTGGAGACAGAGGGAATTCCAATGATCCTAATTGCTCCAGATTGGCCTCAGCGTCCTTGGTACGCCGATCTAGTACATCTGGTAGCAGATGTCCCCTGGCGCCTACCACTACGGAAGGACCTGCTATCGCAAGGTCCCATACTTCATCCTGCTTTACGGTCACTGGCTTTAACGGCATGGCTGTTGAGAACCTGGTACTGAGAGACCGGGGCCTGTCAGATTCAGTAATCTCTACTATGAGAAGTGCTCGGAAACCGTCCTCTAGGAAGGTTTATCACCGCACTTGGAAGGCCTACATCTCCATGTGTAAGGAAATGAAATGGCATCCGCGTACTTATTTGGTTTCCAGAATCATGCTGTTTTTGCAGCATGGGGTGGACCAAAGGCTTGCCCTAAGTACGATTAAGGGACAGATATCTGCCCTGGCTGTCTTTTTTCAGCGACCCCTGGCGACTCACTCTCTCATGAGTACATTGGTGCAGGGGGTTCGACATGTGGCCCCTCCGGTCCGTCCCCTGCTACCTCCGTGGGACTTGAACCTGGTCCTCTCGGTGCTTCAGAAGGCACCGTTTGAGAATATTAGAGATATTCCCCTGTTGACACTTTCTCAGAGTGGTCTTTTTGATGGCTGTTAGGTCAGTTAGACGAGTCTCTGAGCTGGCAGCCTTGTCCTGCAAGGCTCCCTATTTGATTTTCCACAAGGATAAGGTGGTGCTGCGGCCGCAGCCTTCCTTTCTTCCGAAAGTCGTTTCGGCTTTTCATCTCAATGAAGACATTGTACTTCCATCCTTGTGTCCTCATCCGTCGAATCCTAAGGAGTCGGCGTTGCATTCCTTGGACGTTGTCCGAGCTTTGAGAGTATACCTATCTGCTACTTCCCTGTTCCGGAAGTCAGACTCGCTGTTTGTTTCGGTGGCTGGTCCCAAGAAGGGCCAAGCAGTCTCGTCGGCCACCATCTCTAGGTGGATCCGACAGATAGTAATCCAGGCTTACGCCTTAAAGGGTCAATCGCCCCGCTTTCAGGTCATGGCGAATTCAACCAGGGCAATAGGTGCCTCTTGGGCTTTCCGACATCAAGCGTCTGTTTCCCAATTATGTAAAGCGGCGACTTGGTCGTCCGCTCACACTTTCACCAAATTCTACAAAGTTGATGTAGGTGCCTCTTTCGGCCGCAAGGTTTTGCAAGCGGCTGTTTAAAGTTGCAGCTCCTCCGTTGGAGGAGTGCTGTTTTGTGTTTGGGTTTAAGTTTATTTTTATGCTGTTACCACCCCTCGTATTTTCTCTGACACTGCTTTGGGACGTCCCACTTTGTCAATAGAGAAGCTGTGTCGGTCCATGGACGAAAGAGTAAATAGGATTTTTTTACTCACCGTAAAATCCTTTTCTCTGAGTCCATGGACCGACACAGCATCCACCCCTCCTTTTAAGTTTGTACTGCTTTTTGACGAACTCATCTGCGAGATGCAGACTGAGGGGATATACCCAGAGGGTCCGCCCCCTGGGCGGTACTATAGAAGGTGTGATGCAACACTTTTTACAAGTTTTCTGCCTAGTCACTCCTAATTAACGGATAATACCCACTTTGTCAATAGAGAAGCTGTGTCGGTCCATGGACTCAGAAAAGGATTTTACGGTGAGTAAAAAATCATATTTTCTCCAATAACCACATTAACAAATAGAATTTTGATTGTTCAGATAAGAAACAACAAATATTTTCCAACCTGAGCCTTTGAATTTTCTTGCTCCCATATGGTTACAAATAAATGTTGATCTGTTCCTATTAACAATTAGAAAATCGACCGTTTTTATTCTTACGTTATTAAGAATTACTGTAGCATTATCTAAAGCGACAGCACAGCAGCATTTCAGGTAGACTTTTATTATAACCATTTGCTAAGGTAGGATGCACTGTTCTATTCAGTCATATACTGTATATATCACAATTTGTTTGAGCTATGTAAAAAGACTTTTACTAGACAGCCTAAATCAAAATACTGAATATTAATATGCAATATTTCATATTTACACTAAGCTGAAAAAAGAATTATAATTTAAACTTTTCAATATACACTTATCAGCCATAACAATATGACCAATGACAGGTAAAGTGAATAACATTGATTACAGGCATACCCCACTTTTAAGTACACAATGGGTTTTATTTACTAAAGCTGGAAAGCGCAAAATCTGTCTCACTTCTGCATAAAAACCAATGAGCTTCCAGGTTTTATTACCAGGCTTAATTGAACAAGCTGGGGTTAGAAGCTCATTGGTTTCTATGCAGAAGTGAGCCTGATTTTGGGCTTTCCAGCTTTAGTAAATAAAACCCATTGTGTACTTAAAAGTGGGGTATGCCTGTATCTTGTTACAATGGCATCTGAAAATGGGTGGTGGGATATATTACGCAACAAGTGAACATGTTGTCCTTGAAGTTGATGTGTTTGAAAGCAGAAGAAATAGGCAAGCAATAAGGGTTTGAGTGACTTTGACCAGGGAAGAATTGTAATGGCTAGTCAACTGGGTCAGAGCAACTGTAAAACGACAGCTCTTGTGGGAAGTTCCTGGAGTCCTTCAGTGATCAGGACCTACAAAAGTGGTCCATGGAAAATCGGTGAGCTGGGGACGGGATCATGGTCGGATAAGGCTCGTGGATGCACATGGGAAAGGAAGGCTGGCCAATGTAGTCTGATCTGATAGCAGAGCTACTGTAGCTCATACTGCTGAAAAAGGTAGTGCTTGTTCCCATAGGTGTCAGAACACCCAGTGCATCGTAGCTTGTTGTGTATGGGTCAGCGTAGCCGCAGACTAGTTAAGGGTACCCATGCTGTCGCCTACATGAGCACCAGAACTAGACCATGGAGCAAGGTGGCTTGGTCTGATGAATCGCATTGTCTTTTACATCATGTGGATGACCGTGTGCATCGCTTACCGGGGAAAGGATGCACTATGGGAAGAAGGCAAGCTGGCTGATCTCCTACTGAAGGCTTAGTGCCAGATATCACATTATACCTTCAGAAGTCTAGTAGAGTCCATGTCTTGCAGCATCAGGGCTGTTTTGTTGGCAGAATGGGGACCTTACTCCATTTTAGGTGGGTGGTCATAATGTTATAGCTGATCAATGTATATTTTTATACATCTGCTTCACGGAATCTTCAGTCCTATTTATTATTAGATGTGGATGCTATCCAAGGTTGTAAAAAGCAGTGTATAAAAGGAAGAAAACACCTGCTATTAAATGAGTCCAATTTAAAGCTTAAAACTCATTGGTTTATGTTAAAAAAAAATGGCCTTTAAAATTAAACAAAAATATTATTTTAAACTGCAAATGAGAACTTGGCTGATGAGGAATTTTAGTAACTGTAATAATATTTTGGTGATTTTAGAACATATCTAAAACTGATGCAGTGGCCACCATTTTATATATATATATATATATATATATATATATATATATATATATATATATATATATATATATATATATATATATATACACACACACACATACATACCACTAGTAAGAATTCTTATGTTCATTAACATTCACTGGGAAAATAAAGGTGATCTCAATGTCCCCAAACTGGCCTAAATTAACCATTTTCTGCACTAACAGGTGTGTCTGCTAGGCATGCTGTATTGGGTGCATGTAGCCTCAGCTACATGCAGTACAGAGCGCTGTGTTCTGGCAGTGAGATGGTGACTTGCCATCTCACTCCCGGAACAAATCGGTGTCGGCTGAGCGCCACTCAGTCGTTTACAGGAAGCTTTGTATGTATTCTATGAACGAATACGTCCTCTGCATCCTACCGCCGGAATGCAAAGCTGAATACTATATGTAGCTGAGGTCACATAGTTATTATAGCATACCCAGAAAGTGCATCGGTCAGTGCCATAAATAAAAAAAAAAAAAATAAAACCCCATTTAAAGGGACATTAAACATGAAGATCATCTTTAAATAAGGGATCGTAAAGCTAGGAGAAGCTTTTTTTTTTACTGTTCATGGCCTTGGTCATTTTCATAACATTAAACCAAGCTCATGAAACTCTTCAGCACAGCATTTAGACCCCTTTGACACTGAGCCGCCCATAGCGTCAGCGGTAAAACACAGCTATTTTTACCGCCGACGCTATGGGCGGATTTGCGGCCGAGAGAGGGTTAAAATCTCACCCGCAATGCGCTGCTGAAGCAGCGCACTGCGGGTGGTATACCCGTGCTGTCTTGTTCATTTCAATGGGCAGCAGCAGTTAAGGAGCGGTATACACACCGCTCCTTCACCACTCCAAAGATGCGGCTAGCAGGACTTTTTTACCGTCCTGCTAGCGCAACGCTCCACTGTGAAAGCCTTCGGGCTTTCACACTGGAGACAATGGAGCAGCTTTTTAAGGGCGGATTGCAGGCGCCTTTTTTTAACGCTATAGCGCATGCAATACGCTCCAGTGTAAAAGGGGTCTTAATGAATGCTACTTTAACTGTGTGCATAATCCTTATTCCATTTGAATTCTGTTCAAGGAATCCCGATATTCCACCCAATGCCGGTCTTGTTCTTGAGGTTTCCCTTCTTGAAGTGAACGATGGGCCAGACCTTGAACTTCTTACTGGACAACAGAAGCTGGATTTGGCCAACAAGAAGAGGGAACGTGGAAACTTCTACTATCAGCAAGCAGATTATATATTTGCAATAAATTCCTATGACATAGCCCTGAAGATTGTAAATTCCAGCTCTAAAGGTGTGTATGGGTGAATTTCATGTGACTGCTTGCTCATACCAGTTTTAAAAAAGTGTCCTTTAGGTTTACCGTTCATTATACACTTGACCTCCAGGCCGATTCTGATATTTCTGACATGCATGTAAAAATCTGCATGTTTTTGCTAGAAAATTACTTGGATCCCCAAAACCTTATACATTTTATTTATTTTTTTTAAGCGGAGACCCTGGAGAATTAAAGGGGGGATTTTGCAATTACACAATTTTTGCACATCAGCTTATTAAACACAAATTTTCAGGAAAAAAAAAACGAACTTTAAAAAACTTTCATGAATGTAGGTAAACACAATATTAAACCAAATTTTTGGGGAAAAATATAAAGGATCATGTTACGCCAAGAAATACCAAACATGTCACGCTTAAAATTCCACGCACCCGTGGAATGGCAACAAACTACAGTACATTAAATTATCCATAGGTGACACTTTACAGTTGCTCTCACTCGGACCCTCACACAGTTGTACATCACACGTAATACAATTAGCGCTTGCATATGTGTGTGGGACCACCGTGCGCATTCACATTTGTGCATGAGCACGGGTGGATGGGGGCACTTAACGACTTCAATTCCGGGCATTTTCACCCCCTTCCTGCCCAGGCCAATTTTCAGATTTCAGCACTGTCACACTTTGAATGACAATTGCGTGGTCGTGCGATGTTGCTCCCAAACAAAATTGACGTCCTTTTTTCCCCACAAATAGAGTTTTTTTCTTTTGGTGGTATTTGATCATCTCTGCAGTTTTTATTTTTTGCGCTATAAACAAAAACGGCGACAATTTAAAAAAAAACTTAATTTCTCTTTTCGTCCATGGATGGACACAGCTCCTTAATTCTTGACCATTGGGTTATGTTCCTGTTCTATAGGAGAGGACTAGGCAGAACATGTTAGATATTTAAATACATGTTACTTTAACAGAGTTGAACAGCCCCACCCAGGGGGCGGTCCCTCCGGACATAACCCTCCACCCTGCAGTCTGCAGCTCAGTTTTTTTTCCTGCCTAGTAGAGAAGGACCTGGCTCCCTTTTGGGCCCAGGGTCCGGAAGAATTTTTTTTCTGAATTTCTTTTAAGAAATCTATCAACTGCCGGCTGAGTGACAGGCTGGATATTATAGATCCTTGTAGTCTCCCCAGTCCGGCCATCGAGTGTGAGCAGGCCTTAGCTACGTGCGGGGTCGGCCACGACATACCCCATGGCTCCAGGGGTGGCCGGTGAACTTTGCTCCAGGGTTCACATATGACCGGGCTGCTTGCTGTCTCAGTCACAGTGGACCGGGCCGACAGCTACTTCGTACTGCTCGGTTGTAGGTCTGTCAGGAACGCACCAGCAGGTCCTTCGCAAGGACGGGTAAGTACAGTTCCTTCTGCTTCGGTGGGATGGAACAGCTGGGCATTACTAGGGGGTCGTTTGGGGGGTTCTCCTGCCCTCCCCTCTTTCCCTCTGTCACCCCTTTTGTCCTCCTCCCCTTGCGGGGCTCGCTGCGACCGGGGAATACCTGTAGGGGGGCTCCAGGTCCTGGCGGGGGGCTGTGGGGGTGTCCAGGCCCGCTCTCTGTGGGGGGTAGTTAATTTCTTTGGAAGCCTCCGCTGCGGCCTTCTTGTCCACCTCGCTCGCTTGGGCGCCAATTTTTGAAGCGCTGGCGCCATTTTTTTGGGCCTTTGTATTGCATTGCAAATCACATTGGTGGCCATTTGGCTGTGGCTGTGCTGTCATGCAGGTCATCCATTTTCTTGTGGTCCGCGCGCTTTTCTCTGAGGCACCCGGCGGCCATTTTGGAGTGGGTTTTGGCCTCTAGTGCTGGCTGGCTTCCTGAAACAGCGCGATTCACCTCACACATTTCCTCAGTTACACGCGGTGTGCGGATGGAGAGTGGGCAGCGGCGCTTAACAGTCTCTTGCTAGGCGGTGAGTCCCCTGGTTAACACCCCGGTCAGTGAAGCAAGGAGGGTGGACAAAATGTTGTCAAGTGTCTTGACTAAGTGCCTAAGGGCTGTCGTTGGGCAATATGGAGTCGGAAGCTGGTGTTTCTTCCCCACACATTCCAGAGGCAGCAACCGGTGCTCCTGCACCTGTGGTTCCCATGGACGCTTTTTTCGGCAGTCCTGGAGTCTTTTGTTGCCAGGGTGGAAGCGCCGTGCGAGCATAAGGTGGGTACTAATCGCCCCCTTCCATTGCCTGGGGAATGTTCTGACTCGGGCCTGGTTGCGGCATAGGACCCCGGTTCTGGGGCGTCAGAAGAGGTGGACCAGGACCTTCCCTGTGAGGAGGACCACTTGTCCGGGTCAGCTCAAGACTGGGCACTTGTGAGTGCATTTATCAATGCTGTGAGGGACACTCTCAAGCTGGAAGATGCAGCTGGCACTTCCACTGCAGGGTCTGTCCCTTTTTGGGTCGCACAAACCGACTCGCTCTGGGAAGGTTTTTCCTTTATGTTGATTTCTTTGACAAGTTCATAGATAAGGAATGGCAACGGCCGGTCTCTCTGTTAAATAAAGTAACCACTATCCCGGTAGAGGGGAGCCCTGCCTTTAAGGACCCTACTGATAGGAGGTCCGAAGCGGTGAGCCGCTCCATGTTCACCATGCTGGGGTCAGCATAGCGGTCTATATTGGCTGCTACCCTGGTGTCCCAGACACTCACTGAGACACTCACTGAGTGAGCTAAAATATTGCACCGTCATTAAGGATGTCACTGGAGGTAAGAGCACACTTCTCCCTCAGTCCACTAAAGGGAAGGAGCCACGCCGTAAGCCGGGGCCCTCCTTTCCCACACAGAAGTGGTATTTTCGTTTGTCCGCTTGGGAGGGTCTGCCGGCAGGTCCTAAGGTCCAGCTGGGGGACAGAAGCGTCCCTGGGTGCGCAAGCCCAACAAGCCTGCTACCGCATGAAGTGTTGCCCCGTCCGACTCCAGGGAGGGGGGGCGGCTTCACAGGTTTGCAGCTCGGTGGACCTCCCTGCTCTCCGACCAGTGGGTCTTGCGAGGTGGTCACCTCGGGGTACAAGATAGTTTCTTTCTTGTCCACCAGACAGACTTTTCCCCTCCAAATCTGCCTCTCCTTTAGGCTTGTCAGGCTGCCCTCCAGGGGGCAGTGCAAGACTTGTTGAGGTGCGGGGTGATCATACCCGTACCACCACAGGACCGGTTTCAGGGTTTCTACTCAAATCTGTGGTCCTGAAAAAGGACGGAGTCCGTCCAATCTTGGACCTCAAGGCCCTCAATGCATTTGTAAAGATTCAAAAGTTCCGGATGGAATCGATTCGTTCGGGGGTTGCTACGCTCCATCCGGGGGACTTCCTTGCGTCCTTGGATATCAAGGACGCATACTTGCATGTCCCCATTTGCATCAGGCATCAGAGGTTCCTGCGCTTTGCGATCGGCGAAGACCACTATCAATTTGTGGCTCTTCCCTTTGGCCTAGCATCAGCACCAAGAGTTTCACCAAGGTGCTCGCCCCGATTCTAGCTTTGCTGAGACAGCGCGGCATTGGTATCGTAGGCTACTTGGACGACTAAACAGGATGACGGCGCGATGAGCAAGCCAAAAGTTACACAAATACTAATGGGGGAGGGTATAGAATGTATGTGTGTGTGTGTATATGTATATATATATATATATATATATATATATATATATATATATATAACATACTATAAGTAATGACAACACTGATATTAAAAATGATATTCGAAAAGTCCCAATGGAGAAATAATAATAAAGTCCATAGTAATAATGGTGATGTTACATATGCACTGTTGGCAGCACTTTAAAGAGTGAAGCGACTCTGTAATGGCAAAGAAGGAAGAGAAAAATGCGCCTACTAAGTGCTGTATGTAAATAAAAACATTTAATTTGATAAAAGATTCAGCCAAATGGCTACTCACAGGACAGCAGACAAAACTGCGCATAAAATGGTGTATATGGGGTTACACAAGGGATGTCATTCATCTGTTCTGGAAGTCGCCTGCGATGGTAACAGCTCCGCTGCAGAGGTGGTCCGGTGGGGTGGTGTCTGCGGCTGTACCGGAGGGAGCTTCCGCATTTTCCTCAGATCTGAGGAAAATGCGGAAGCATTGAAACGCATCATCAGCACAAGCCCGTTCTGACGTCACTTCCTGTCGCGGATAGCCGCCTGCTTTCCAGGGTGAAACGCACATCGTAGTGCCAAGGATTACGGCGCTGCCGGCTGTTACACAAACATCACGCTCCCTCCGGTACAGCCGCAGACACCACCCCACCGGACCACCTCTGCAGCGGAGCTGTTACCATCGCAGGCGACTTCCAGAACAGATGAATGACATCCCTTGTGTAACCCCATATACACCATTTTATGCGCAGTTTTGTCTGCTGTCCTGTGAGTAGCCATTTGGCTGAATCTTTTATCAAATTAAATGTTTTTATTTACATACTGCACTTAGTAGGCGCGTTTTTCTCTTCCTTCTTTACTTGGACGACCACCTTCTGAGAGCTGCTTCAAGCTCAGAATTGGAGGACGTGTCTATAGCCAGTCAGACCCTCCGGGAGTTTGGTTGGATACTGAACCTCCAGAAGTCGGTATTAGTACCGACCCAGCGCCTAGAGTACCTGGGGTTGATCCTGGACTCCTCGGAGGCCAGAGTCTTTCTTCCCTTGGAGAAGTTGCAGAAACTCCAGACTGCGGTGAGGTTTTTGACATCTCGCAAGTGGTCGTCTCTCCGTTATTTGCATGCGAGTCCTGGGCCTCATGGTAGCCTCTTTCGAAACAGTACCATATGCCCAATTCCACACTCGGGTCTTGCAGAAGGAGATTTTCTCCAAATGGAACAAATCTCCATTGTCTCTGGATCGTCAGATTCAGATAAGTCATCTGGTAAGGTCCTCTGAGTTGGTGGCTTAGATTCCCGGCTCTTCGGTCCGGGAGGTCGTTCCTCCCATTTCATTGGACTGTGATCACGACGGACGCCAGCCTGACCGGTTGGGGGGGGGGGGGGAGTCTGGGAGGTTCAGGCAGCCCAGGGCCGCTGGACTCCGACTCCCAACTGCCGATCAATGTTCTGGAACGCCGGGCGATCAGGCTGTGCCTCTCCAAGTGGTCTGAGACTAAGAGGGCGTCAAGTCAGGATCCAGTCAGACTACGCCATGGCTGTGGCATACGTCAACCATCAAGGAGGAACAAGAAGCTCGGCTACAGCGTCGGAGGTCGCTCACATCCTACGGTGGGCGGAAAGGAGCGTGCTGGCTCTATCCGCAGTTTACCGCAGAAAACTGGCAGGCGGACTATCTGAGTCGCCAGATGCTGGACCACAGGGAATGGTCGTTAAATCCGGAGGTTTTTCAACTCCTTTGCCGGAGATGGGGCACGCCAGACGTAGATCTCCTGGCCTCTCGACTCAATCGCAAAGTGTCGAGGTTCGTGACGAGGTCCAGAGATACCTGGGCAGATGCGTCGGATGCGTTGGTGGCCCCGTGGGGTCAGTATCGGCTAATTTATGACTTTCCCCTACTGAAGTTGCTTCCTAGTCTACTCCACAGAGTAGAGACCGAGGGTATTCCGGTGATTCTAATCGCCCCAGATTGGTCCAGGCGTCCCTGGTACACCGACCTCGTGCGGCTGGTGGCGGATGTACCCTGGCGACTGCCACTGCGGGAGGACCTTCTCTCGTAAGGTCCCATTCTTCGTCCTGCTTTACAGTCGCTGGCTTTAACGGCATGGCTATTGAAAGCCAGGTACTAAGGGACCGAAGCCTATCGGATTCGGTCATTTCAACCATGTTGAGGGCACGGAAATCTTCTAGGAAGATCTACCATCGCACGTGGAGAGCCTACATCAATGTGTGAGGAGATGGAATGGCGTCCACGGGCTTATTCGGTTTCCAGGATCCTGCTCTTTTTACAGTGTGGAGTAGATCAGGGGCAGATTTCAGCCTTGGCTTTTTTCTTTCAGTGACCCCTGGCGGCTCATTCACTGGCAAGTACGTTTGTGCAAGGGGTCCGACATGTGGCTCCTCCAGTGCGACCACCACTACCTCTGTGGGATTTGAATCTGGTGCTCTCGTCGCTTCAGAAACCTCCTTTTGAGAACATCAGGGAAATTTTTCTTTTGGCACTCTCTCAGAAGGTGGCCTTCATGGTAGCCATCACATCCGGCCAGGAGGGTCTCTGAATTGGCGGCCTTTTCTTGCAAGTCCCCATATTTGGTCCTCCATAAGGACAAAGCGGTGCTACGCCCGCAGCCTTCCTTCCGAAGGTTGTTTCGGCCTTTCACCTGAATGAGGACATTGTACTTCCATGTTTGTGTCCTCGGCCAACGCATTCCAAGGAGGTTGCGCTACATTCTTTAGACGTGGTACGTGCCTTGCGGGTGTACCGGTCTGCTACGGCTCTGTTCCGGAGGTCTGACTCAGTGTGTCGGTGTCTGGTCCGTGCAATGGCTTGGCGGCTTCGTCGGCCACCATTTCTCGGTGGATCAGGCAGACTGTGTCATCCAGGCCTATGCCCTTAATGGGTGGGCGCCTCCCTTTCCTGTCACGGCGCATTCGACCAGGGCGATCGGTGCCTCTTGTGAGACAGACGCTTGATGTTGGAAAGCCTAAGTGTGTAAGGCGGCGACCTAGTCGTCCGTTCACACTTTCTCCAAATTTTACAAGGTTGATGTGAGTGCATCTTCGGATGCTAGCTTCGGCCGCAAGGTTTTGCAGGCGGCTGTTTGAGGTTGCAACTCCTCCATTGAGGAGCTCTGCTTGTTTGGGGTGAATTTTGGTTTTTGATTGCTGTGCCCACCCCTCGTTTTTTTGACACTGCTTTCGGACGTTCCAATGGTCAAGAATTAAGGAGCTGTGTCTGTCCATGGACGAAAAGAGAAAATAGGATTTTTTGTACTCGCCGTAAAATACTTTTCTCTGTCGTCCATGGACGGACACAGCACCCACCCCTCTTTTGGTTTGTACTGCTTTTTTACGAACTGAACTGCTGACTGCAGGGTGGAGGGTTATGTCTGGAGGGACCGCCCCCTGGGCGGGGCTGTTCAACTCTGTTAAAGTAACATGTATTTAAATATCTAACATGTTCTGCCTAGTCCTCTCCTATAGAACAGGAACATAACCCAATGTTCAAGAATTAAGGAGCTGTGTCCTTCCATGGACGACAGAAGTATTTTACGGTGAGTACAAAAAAATCCTATTTACTTTTTGCTATAATAAATATCCCAATTTTTTTATTGATTTTTTTTTTTTAAATATAGTTTTTTCTCAGTTTAGGCCAATATGTATTCTTCTACAAATTTTTCATAAAAAAAATTGCAAAAAGCGTATAGCGATTGGTTTGCTCAAAAGTTATAGCGCCTACAAAATAGGGGATAGATTTATGACATTTATTTTATTTATTTTTTTTTACTAGTAATGGCGGTTATCTGCAATTTGTCAGGACTGCGATTATTGCGGCAGACAGTTCGGACACTTTTGACACTATATATATTTTGGTACCATTCACATTTATGCAGCCAACAGTGCTATAAATATGCACTGATTACTGTATAAATGTGACTGGCAGGGAAGGGGTTAACACTAGGGGGCGATCAAGAGGTGAAATGTGTTCCCTAGGGAGTGATTCTAACTATGGGGGGAGGGGACTGACTGGGGGAGGTGACCGATCTGTATCACTATGTACACATTGGTCTCCTCTCCCTGACATGTCGTGGATCTCTGTTTTTACATACAGAGATCCACGTCCCTGGCTCTAACCGCCGATCGCGGGTACCTGACAGACATGTCGGCCACCAAGCACGCGCATCGGCACCCGTGGGACGCGGCGGCGTGTTCACCTTAGCGGCCGGGAGGCCCAAGGATGTCATATGACGTCCACCCAGGATGGCAGAGCCACCTTGTGGATGTCATATGTCTATTCGTCGGTATATTGAAGTGGTTAAAAAAAAAAAAAAAAATTGTTATATTTACATAATTAATTTTTTTTTTTACACTAAACAATGATCTTAGGATAACCACCTCAATGTTTGGGGTGTGTGTGTGTGTGTGTATGTATTGTGACAGCAGGAAGGTAAAGTCACCTGGTTGCATCCAGGGGGGTAGATATATTTCGCCCAGATTCAGGCTTTACGCCGACTTATACAACTAGGTGGAGAGTTGTATAAGCCCAGCTGAGGCTAGTAGGCTCATGGATGACTCATACCTCTAGGGAGAGTGCTGGGCGTCGTGCAGACAGGGAGTTGATGAGACCAGCTGAAGCTTGTCAGCTCATTTAGGCCTCTATAAGAACTCCCAGCTTCATTAGATGTTAGCTCATGCCTGGAACCAGACCTGTGTGGACTGTCTAGGGAGAGTGAACCCCTGTGCGGTGAGACAAAGCCTGTGTGGCTATTTGCTTGGACATTTAAAACCAGGGACTTAGGGACTAGGACAGCACTAGGCTGATCCCAGTTGTTAGTTAGGAAACCTGTATGTTTAGTCAGAGGTCGAGTTGACCAGGATTTATTTTATTTATGTTTCTTTTGCTTTGCTGTGTTTTGTCACTGTAAATAGAAAATAAACCGCACCTTTTTGATTTTGAAAACCACAACCTCCGTTTGCTGGGCCTGTTTTTGTGTGGGGAGCCCATCCCGGGGGTCACACACACCCGCTGCCGAGCTAACCCCCTCACAGTTGGTGGAGAACCAGTGGCAGTTTTTTTTAAGCCAGCATGGAGGAGATACTGAAACAGCTGGCTCTAGCAAATGCCAATCAACAGCAGACAAATGCAGGTTTGCAAAGGAGCCTTGCAGCCCAGCAGCAAGCTCATCAACAGAGCCTTGCAGCCCAGCAGCAAGCTCACCAACAGAGTCTGGAAGCTCAGCAACAAGCCCAGCAGCAATCTGAGGCCCGCTTCATAAACCTGTTACAGAAGCAAGAGCAGAGACTACAACAAATGGAAGCAGTAATGCAGCAACGTTCACAGACCAGTGAGGAAAGCCGTCCCACTAATACCGCGTCCTTTGGGGTGAGTCGTTTATTGACAAAAATGACTGGAGAGGATGATCCAGAGGTATTTTTGACCACATTTGAAAGGACCGCTGAAAGAGAAAAGTGGCCTGAGGAGCAGTGGGCTGGACTGGTGGCTCCTCTGTTAACTGGTGAATCGCAGAAAGCTTACTATGACCTAGAGCCTAACCAAGCAAAAGACTATGTGATGCTAAAAGCTGAAATTTTGGCAAGGCTGGGTGTCACCCAGGCTGTCCGGGCTCAGCGTGTGCATAACTGGACTTTCCAGCTTGGAAAACCCCCCAGGTCTCAAATGTATGATCTCATTCACCTGAGCAGAAAGTGGCTACAGCCAGAGACTTTGTCCGCACCAAAGATTGTGGAACGTGTTGTAATGGATCGGTTTTTGAGAGCTCTTCCTACTGCCATCCAAAAGTGGGTAAGCCATGGAGACCCAGAGACGGCCGATGGTCTTGTGGATCGTGTGGAGAAATACTTGGCTACAGAGAACCTGACGGCCTCTTCCAGAGACACTCGGACTTTCCACCCTAAGACCAGACCATCCCCAGGGGCGGATAAGAGGATTCCAAGGGGTGAGGGTGGAGAGAGTGAGAGGGTGGGAGCTCTACCCCAAGTTTGGCGAGAACAGCCTGGGAAATCAGCGGCTCAAGAGGCGGCAAGAAGGATCGTTTGCTACCGCTGCCGGCAAGCGGGACATATTGCAGCCAATTGCCCGGTTGTGGAGGAACCCATGCAGTGTGACTTTCTGACGGGCAGACGTCAGTCGCTGTGTGCGATAGTCGCATGCACTGCCATTCGAGGAACTGAGAAACATTTATGCAAAATGTGTGTTAATGGTAGAAATGTTGTGGTATTGCTGGATTCAGGTAGCCTTGTGACCCTGATAAAGGCTGAGTTAGTTAAAACAGAGGTCTTTGGGAATAGCAAGGTAGCTGTTATTTGTGTGCATGGGGACACCCGAGAGTATCCAGTGACTACAGTGTGTTTCGAGACCCCCAAAGGTACCCTCTCTCATCCAGTGGGCTTAGTATCTCAGTTACCGCATGACGCCATTGTGGGAAGGGATTTTCCGAAGTTCTGGGAACTGTGGGATGATCCTGAGCCCCCCACTGGTGCCCCTATGTACCAGGAATGTGATAGCCAGAACTCCCCTGAGAGTGGTGAGGACTCTCCGGAATTTCCCTTAACAGTATTGGCAGGGGAGACTCAAGAAACTGGAGAGGAGCCCACCTCCTCAGACGAAAACCTACCGTCTGTGGAGTTTTCTGATCTTGAGGTTCACAGGGAAAACTTTGCCACAGAACAGTTGAAAGACCCCGCCCTAATAAAGGCACGGGAAAACGTAGTGAAAATAGATGGCGAGTTAGTGAACCCAGATAATACCTGCACTTACCCATGCTTCAGCGTAGAGAAGGACCTACTGTATCGGGTGGCAAAAAGGGCAGAAGAAACCGTTGAGCAGCTTGTGGTGCCCAAACCTTACAGGAAGTTGGTGTTGGAGTTGGCCCATGGGCACATTCTTGGAGGTCATCTGGGGACAGAGAAAACCCGAGAGAGGGTATTACAGAGATTCTATTGGCCGGGGGTGATGAAGGACATAGAAAATTATTGTTCCTCCTGCCCTGTGTGTCAGAGGTCGGCCCCGATGCCACATTTCCGTAGCCCGCTGGTCCCTCTACCCATCATTGAGGTCCCGTTTGAGAGGATCGCCATGGATTTGGTAGGGCCTATAATCAAGTCCGCTAGGGGGCACCAGTACATATTAGTTATAATGGACTATGCCACCCGTTATCCAGAAGCGATCCCTCTCCGAAATACCTCGGCCAAAACCATAGCCAAAGAGCTATCTCTTGTGTTTAGCCGGGTGGGTATTTGTAAAGAACTGCTTACGGACCAAGGTACACCCTTTATGTCCCGGGTTATGAAGGAGCTGTGGAAATTGTTCAAAGTGACGCAATTACGTACATCTGTGTATCACCCCCAAACCGATGGGCTGGTTGAAAGATTCAACAAAACCCTAAAACAAATGTTGAAGAAAGTGGTGGATAGAGATGGAAAGGATTGGGACTGTCTACTTCCTTATTTGATGTTTGCTATTAGGGAGGTGCCCCAATCCTCTACGGGTTTCTCCCCCTTTGAGTTACTGTATGGGAGACACCCAAGAGGGCTGTTGGATATTGCCAAGGAAACTTGGGAAAGTGAGAGTTCTCCCCACAGGAGTGTGATTGAGCATGTCGCCCTGATGCAAGACCGAATTGCACAGGTAATGCCCATCGTGAAGGAACATTTGGCCCAAGCGCAGTTAGCACAGCAGAGAGTGTACAACCGTGGAGCCAAGACCCGTACCTTTTCCCCGGGGGATAGGATACTGGTACTTGTCCCTACGGTTGAAAGTAAATTCCTTGCCAAATGGCAAGGCCCCTATGAGATAATGGAAAAAGTGAGCGAAGTGAATTACAAGGTCAGACAACCAGGAAGGCGAAAGCCCGAACAGATCTATCACGTTAATCTGTTGAAAGCCTGGAGGGATAGAGAGTCCCTAGTCGCAGACACTTGGTCACCAGCTCAAACTGGTTGCGTGATTCCTGAGGTTGGAATAGCAGCCACCTTGTCACAACCCCAACAGGAGGTTAAGGAGTTTGTGCTTCGCAACAAGGAGGTATTCTCTGAGCTGCCGGGACAAACATCTGGGGTAGAGCATGACATCATTACCCCGCCCGGTGAAAGGGTGAAGTTAAAACCCTATCGGATCCCAGAGGCCCGACGGGAGGCAATACGGGAGGAAGTACAGAAAATGCTGAACTTAGGGGTGATAGAGGAGTCCCAAAGTGATTGGTCTAGTCCCATTGTGTTGGTGCCTAAACCGGATGGGAGCTGGCGATTTTGTAACGATTTTCGTCAGTTGAACAAAGTTACAAAATTTGACACCTACCCCATGCCACGTATAGATGAGTTGATCGACCGGCTGGGAACAGCCCGATACATGACGACTCTTGACCTCACAAAAGGGTATTGGCAAATCCCCCTGGCCAAGTCGGCCAAAGAGAAAACCGCATTTGTAACCCCAGACGGGGCGTTCCAATATAAAAGAATGCCGTTCGGGTTACAGAATGCGCCGGCCACATTCCAGCGGAAAATGGACCAGATGCTGAGGCCCCATCGGAAGTATGCTGCGGCTTACCTGGATGACGTAATTGTCCATAGCACAGATTGGGCCTCACATCTGCCAAAAGTGCAAGCAGTCCTGGACTCTGTTCGGGAAGCGGGGTTTACGGCTAACCCCAAGAAGTGTACCATTGGGCAGGAGGAGGCCAAATATCTTGGGTACACCATTGGGAGGGGAGTAATAAAACCCCAACTCAACAAAGTCGAGGCCATCCAGAGTTGGCCACGTCCCAACAGCAAGAAGCGGGTACGAGCCTTTCTGGGAATCGCTGGGTATTATCGGCGATTCATTCCCCACTTTGCTTCTAAGGCTGTGCCCCTAACCAACCTGACGAAGGGGAAAGGGTCGGTCATGATTAAATGGACCCCCGAGGCTGAGGCAGCATTCCAATTCTTGAAACAAGCCTTATGTAGCCAGCCAGTGTTGTACTCACCCGACTTCTCTAAAGACTTTGTCGTACAAAGTGATGCGTCAGATGTGGGGTTAGGAGCAGTATTGTCCCAGGTCTGGAACGGGGAAGAGCACCCAGTCATTTACCTCAGCAGGAAGTTGAAGTCCCATGAGGTAAATTACGCCACCGTTGAAAAGGAGTGTTTAGCGGTGAAGTGGGCTCTAGATTCCCTTCGGTACTACCTGCTAGGTAGGCACTTTGACATGGTTACGGATCACGCTCCGTTAAAGTGGATGGCTCAAAACAAGGAAACAAATAGAAGAGTGAATAGGTGGTTCCTGGCCCTCCAGGAATTCAACTTCACAGTAAAGCATCGCCCTGGCGTTCAAATGGGGAATGTGGATGCTTTGTCTCGAGTACATGAATGCCTGATTGCTGGTGTTCCAACCCCGAGGTTAAAACAAGAGGGGGGGGTATGTGACAGCAGGAAGGTAAAGTCACCTGGTTGCATCCAGGGGGGTAGATATATTTCGCCCAGATTCAGGCTTTACGCCGACTTATACAACTAGGTGGAGAGTTGTATAAGCCCAGCTGAGGCTAGTAGGCTCATGGATGACTCATACCTCTAGGGAGAGTGCTGGGCGTCGTGCAGACAGGGAGTTGATGAGACCAGCTGAAGCTTGTCAGCTCATTTAGGCCTCTATAAGAACTCCCAGCTTCATTAGATGTTAGCTCATGCCTGGAACCAGACCTGTGTGGACTGTCTAGGGAGAGTGAACCCCTGTGCGGTGAGACAAAGCCTGTGTGGCTATTTGCTTGGACATTTAAAACCAGGGACTTAGGGACTAGGACAGCACTAGGCTGATCCCAGTTGTTAGTTAGGAAACCTGTATGTTTAGTCAGAGGTCGAGTTGACCAGGATTTATTTTATTTATGTTTCTTTTGCTTTGCTGTGTTTTGTCACTGTAAATAGAAAATAAACCGCACCTTTTTGATTTTGAAAACCACAACCTCCGTTTGCTGGGCCTGTTTTTGTGTGGGGAGCCCATCCCGGGGGTCACACACACCCGCTGCCGAGCTAACCCCCTCACAGTATGTATGTATGTTTATTATTATTTAGGTACTTGTATAGCGCCGTCAATTTACACAGCGCTTTACATATACATTGTACATTCACATCGGTCCCTACCCTCAAGGAGCTTACAATCTAAGGTCCCTGACTCGCATTCATATACTAGGGCCAATTTAGACAGAAGCCAAATAACCTACCAGCATGTCTTTGGAGAGATGTGTGTATATGTGTATATATAGTAATGTTTGGGGGTTGTTAGCTCAAGTGTAGCACCCGCTAGCGAGAACAGTCCCACACAAATGTTTCCTTTTGAGGGCTTGTTGGCCCACTTTAAAGAAAATCAAACAAAGTTCCAGAAATGAAAACAAATGTGGTTTCACTTGCAGGGGGTTTTCACCATCAACATAAAATGGTAGAATGTTCAGCCTCCTGGCTCACACATGCAAAAGTTCAAATGAAAATACAGAGCCGCCTGGCTCTCTTCAGCAGCAACACCACTGCTCAGGCTCCTGCATGGAGCCCTCCTGACACCTGTCAGCAACCTCAGACTCAGGTCTCTGGGTTTCACAGTGCAGCCTGCACTCTCTAGCTACTCCAGCTTCTCTAGCTACTTCAGTGGACACCTGCACACTCTGGGTTCTCCCTAGCAAGCCTGGTCTCCTCGGGAGGGTGGAGCCCAGAATGCTGGGCCTGACTCTCCTATCAGGTCCACACACACCTGAACCATCAGTGTGCTGTTCAATCTTAAAACCCGGACCCAGAACTGGGGATTTCATCCCACCCGGATCTCTAAGAAATCCCCGGGCTCCAGGTCCCAAAGTGGACTTTATTAAATAATGAGGAAACTGAAACGCCAGTTTCCTCTACATTATAAGCTCCCTGGAGCCCCTCAACCCGTCCAGTTGAGAATTCTGGGTCACTACACTGGTGGGGTACCACACTACCACATACCCCCCCCCTTGTTTTGACCCAGAGGGCGGAACACACCAGAGGGCGGAACACACCAGTCCAACCTCCTCACTTTGGCATGGCCATGCCAGCTACCACCCACATGGGCCAAATCTTGTCCCATCTGGTGACTTTCTCCACATCCCCCTGCTACGTTTACTCGGGCTCTGCAAAGACACTCCCATATCTTTTTGTGTGCACGCCTCCAAAAGCGATGTCTTTCTATTTCCCTTGGACCTACACTAGCCACCTCATCAGTAGGAAGTTTACTACTCTTGGCACCTTTTTGCACCCGAGGTTGATTTCTGAGCTTTAAGGGTCCGATACCATTGAGGTTACCAAGGGCTCCCTCAATTTCTGAGAGACCACCCCTTTTCCCTTTATTTAATTTGGAAGGGATCAGATTTTTAAACACTTGTTTAGTGATAAGCGGGGGCTCTTTTATTGGGGTGACACTGGTCCCTCTCTGAGCTGTATGTACGGGCACCCCCTTACTGTCCAAACTTAGCGCCACTTGTTTCCCCATGTACATTGCATGCTTCATTCTGGCAGTTTCATCACTAACATCCTCATAAGACTGCAGCCTCGTCTTAGTCTCCCACTGAAGGACATCCTGACTGTCTTGCCACTCTGAGGTTTCTAAGTCATGTGACACCTTGCTGTGCTTTGGACTATTTCCTTCCGACCATTGTTTACCAGGATCTAGGGCTGGGAAAAAAATCGATTTTAATCTAGAATCGAGTTTTGAGTTCAAATCGATTCAGATTTGAAGAAAATCAATTTTTTTTTTTAGATTTTTTTTTTTTTTTTTTTTTTTTATTTAAAAATATTTTATTTTATTTTTTTCCTTCAGAGTTTCCGTAGCAGGGCTGCAAGGTGCGTATCTGGAATGGCACTGGGCGGCGTTACCCCAATTACATCTACTCGCCGCAGCCGCCGCGAGTAGATGTAATGTAACACTAACTAACCGCAAGCCGCCGTCTGCCTACCTGATCAGCGTGTCATGCAGACAGACGGCGGCCATTGCAGTGTTCAAAAGCCGCGCCTCCTCGTCTGTGATAGGCGGAACACTCAATTTCACAGCAGGCAGTGTTCAGCCTATCACGGACATCCTCTTATCCTCGTCTGTGTTATGAGGATGAGCGGATGTCCGTGATAGGCGGAACACTGAATGCTGGGAAATTGAGTGTTCCCCCTATCACAGACGAGGAGGCGCGGCTTTTGAATACTGGAATGGCCGCCGGTGTAGAAGTAAAATCCGTAACCCACGAAAATCTGCATCAGGTACGGGCACAGTGATTGAAGCATGGGCACAGTGAAGCACAGGCACATTGAGGCACGGGCACAGTGAGGCATTGGGCACAGTGAAGCATGGACACAGTGAGACACAGGCACAGTTCAATTCAACTAAGAGTAACCTCAGGGTTTTTTGTTGGCTAAATCCAAATACAGTATTAATAATTTGGATGTTTAACAATCTTTGTTGCACACTGACTTTGCAGTTAGAGAAAGGGTTTGCCTTTGCAATTTTGTTTGTTGATGCACTTAAATATAATAAAAAAAAAAATCGAATCGTATATCGAGTTTTTTATAAAAAAATCGCAGATTTTTTTGGGGGGGGAAAATCGCCCAGCCCTACCAGGATCCTTCTCAGATCCTAGAAGTTCCTCAAACCTCAGGAAACGTTCCCCAGAATTACCCTCCTGAACCTGTAGGGGGCCTAATTCTGCTGTACCTTTTTACCTCTTCTAAGTCAGTCGCACCATTTATCTCCACCTTTTTTTGGATTAGCAGCAACCGCATCACCTTGACCATCAGGTCTGCCATCATTTTTGTCACCCATTTTTCATCATGGTCAGAAATATTAATGTGTTTGTCATATTTCATTTCACCCATGTTTGGCAGGGCAGTGTCTGGAGAGGAACTGCACCCAGCGGAGTGGTTGTCTACGGCAGCTTCACTATACACAAACCCCACTGGCATGAGATCCTCTGCCAGCAACTGTCCTGACCCCTGACCATCATCGCATAAAACAACATTTGGACCTGTGACTAGAATCACTTCATTTATTGCTGTGCCATCTGGCACTTCCACCAACACCAGCTCATTCGACACGGCATCAACCATTACCACATCATTAGACCCTTTGTGGATCACAGACATGACCTCCTCTGTGCATTCGCCCTTACTTGACACTTGCATCTCAGGAGCAACATCATCTGCAGCAGCAAGTGCACCCTTGCATATTAGTTGCTCTGCAGGTCCTTCATCTGGCACTGCAGAAATCTTGTCTGCTCCACTCTTACCAACAGAGGCCTTTTCCAACAAAGCCAACAGGCTTTCTGCCCATCTGTCCCAGTCTGTAATCTCTGCGCTACCAGAGGGACAGAGTGGCTCAGCAACCGACACATTGCACATGTCACCTTTGTTCAAACCAGACTGTGGTAACACACTTTTAACCAGAGCAGGCTGCAATACCACACTCTCACCACCTTGCTCTGATGGTGCATATATATATATATTATATATATATATATATATATATATATATATATATATATATATATATATATATATATATTATATATATACCTTTTTTTTACATAACCTGGCAGAATTTATGATTTCTTGGCCATTTTCCAGAGAATATGAATAACACAAAAGCATTTCTTTCACTCATGGTTAGTGTTTGGCTGAAGCCATTTCTAATCAATCAACTGTTTACTCTTTTTTTAAATCATGATAACAGAAACTACCCAAATGACCCAGATCAAAAGTTTACATACCCCGGTGATTTTGGCCTGATAACATGCACACAAGTTGACACTAAGGGGTTTGAATGGCTATTGGGCCGGGTTCACACTTGTGCGACACGACAGCCGTCCTACTTTGGATTCGACTTTGCCCTGCGACATGAAGCCGTCGTACGTCTGACTTTCAATGAACGGGGATCTGACTTGGATCCCCGCCAATACCAGGCACTGTGTTTGGGGGAACGCCACGCCAAATTTTAAAATAAAAAAGCCAACATGGGTTCCCCTCCAGGAGCATACCAGGCCCTTCGGTCTGGTATGGATTTTAAGGGGAACCCCCTAAGCCGAAAAAACGGCGTGGGGGTCCCCTTCAAAATCCAAACCAGACCCTTATTTATATAGGTGAAAACAAAAACATGTCCACCGCCCTCATCTATAGCTGGCCATAACAGTAAGCAGCATTGGAAGGCTAAAGCAGATAACAACAAAGGCCTGGGGAATGCCCAGGAAAAAACCAAGCATACTTACCGACCACAGATTCCAGGGGGCCTTGGCGCGGCTCTGTGGCTCACGCATGCGTTTGCAAATGCGTGCGGACAAACCCCTGTTTTTAACGCATACTGTTAGACAGGTTAATTGGTTGTCAGCTAGCTGGTCGGTAAGTATGCTTGTTTTTTTCCTGGGCATTCCCCAGGCCTTTGTTACCTTATTTATATAGGCCTCTCATGACATCAGTCACATGCTCCGGGTGGCCACATGCTCCCATGACATCAGTCACATGCTCCGGGGCCACCCGGAGCTTGTGACTGTGACGTCATGAGAGGCCTATATAAATCGTTGCGCACCGCACACCCGGCATTACAGCGTGAGGGAGCGACGTGTCAACATCAAAGAGGAGAAGAGGGAAGAAGGCAACGGAGAACACCGGGCCCCGCTAGTAAAAGAGCTGGAAGAAGATAGCGGAGGCCCGGCTGAAGGAAGAAAGAACCGGAGAGCGCAGAGACACCGGAGATCCCCGGAGTCGGAAGAAGACCCCCCGGAGCTGTGTAATAAATTACTTTAAAAACCTGTGTAGTGTTTTTTTATTGACATTTTTTTCCACCAGGTGAATGGGTAGGGGTACGATGTACCCCCCATACTCATTCACATAGGATGGGGGGCCGGGATCTGGGGGCCCCCTTATTAAAGGGGGCTCCCGGATTCCGATAAGCCCCCGCCCCCATACCCCGACAACCAACGGCCAGGGTTGTCAGGAAGAGGCCCTGTCCTCATCAACATGGGGGCAGGGTGCTTTGGGGTGGGGGGGCCGCAGGTCGCCCCCTGCCCCAAAGCACCAAACCCCCCATGTTGAGGGCATGCGGCCTGGTACAGTTCAGGAGGGAGGGGGCCGCTCTCTCATCCCTCCCTCTTTTCCTGCAGCCTGCCAGGTTGCGTGCTAGGATAAGAGTCTGGTTTGGTTTTTGAGGGGGGCCCCATGCCGTTTTTTTCAGCTTAGGGGGTTCCCATTAAAATCCATACCTTACCGAAGGGCCTGGTATGCTCCTGGAGGGGAACCCATGCCGGTTTATTAGTTAAAATTTGGCGTGGAGATCCCCCTCAAGAGCACCAGAGCACAAGTCGCATGCCAAAGTCGTATCATGCAAGACTGCGTTCCGACTTCAATGATAGTCAATGGGCTGAAGTAGAATCAATGTCGGATTAAAGTAGTACAGGGAGCATCTTCAAAGTCGGACCGAAATGTGTCGGACCAGTTAAGACGGCTCCCATAGGGAAACATTGATTTTCACACGTCATGCGACATGAGCTCCCAATGTCGGAGCGTTTGTCGGACAAGTGTGAACCCGGCCTCCAAAGGTAACCATCCTCACCTGTGATCTGTTTGCTTGTAATTAGTGTGTGTGCGCTGTGTATAAAAGGTCAATGAGTTTATGGACTCCTGACAGACCCTTGCATCTTTCATCCTGTGATGCGCTGACATTTCTGCATTCTGAGTCGTGGGGAAAGAAAAAGAATTGTCAAAGGATCTGTGGGAAAGGGTAGTTGAACTGTATAAAACGGGAAAGGGATATAAAAAGATATTCCAAGGAATTTAGAATGCCGATCGGCAGTGTTCAAACTCTAATCAAGAAGTGTAAAATTAGGTGTTCTGTTGAAACCAAACCATGGTCAGGTAGACCAACTAAAACTTCAGCCACAACTGCCAGGAAAATTGTTTGGGATGCAAAGAAAAACCCACAAATTACAGGTGAAATACAGGACTCTCTGAAAACATGTGTCGTGGCTGTTTCAAGATGCAGAATAAGGGGGCACTTGAAGAAAGATGAGCTGCATGGTCGAGTCGCCAGAAGAAAGCCATTACTATGCAAATGCCACAAGGTATCCCGCTTACAATACACCAAACAGTACAGAGACGTGCCTCAAACCACCTGGCACAAAGTCATTTGACGTGATGAGACCAAAGTTTAGCGTTTTGGCCACAACCATAAGCGCTACATTTGGCGAGGAAGCAACGCCTATGATGAAAGGTACACCATTCCTACTGTGAAACAGAGGTGGATCGCTGAAGTTTTGGGGATGTGCAAGCTACAAAGGCACAGACAATTTGGTCAAAATTGATGGCAAGATGAATGCACTATGTTATCAAAAAATACTGGAGGAACATTTGCATTCAGAAGCCAGGAAGCTGCTCATAGGACATACTTGGACTTTCCAACTTGACAATGATCCAAAACACAAGTGACGGTTCTGGCGTGGCCATCTCAGTCTCCTGACCTCAATATCATTGAGCCACTTTGGGGAGATCTCAAACGTGCAGTTCATGCAAGACAGCCCAAGAATTTACAGGAACTGGAGGCTTCAAGCTGTCATTGATAAAGGGGACAATACAAGGTATTAAGAACAGGGGTATGTAAACTTTTGTTCAGGGTAATTTTGGGTAGTTTCTGTTTGTGATTATGATTTAAAAAGAGTAAACACAGTTGATTGATTAAATGGCTTCAGCCAAACACTAACCATGAGTGAAAAAACGTTTTTGTGTTGTAAATATTCTCAGAAAAATGGCCAAGAAATCATAAATTTTGCCAGGGTATGTAAACTTATGAGCCCAACTGTGTGTGTGTGTGTATAATGTATATATACATACAGTGGGTACGGAAAGTATTCAGACCCCCTTACATTTTTCACTCTTGGTTATATTGCAGCCATTTGCTAAAATCATTTAAGTTCATTTTTTTTCCTCAATGTGCACACAGCACCCCATTTTGACAGAAAAACACAGAATTGACATTTTTCAGATTTATTAAAAAAGAAAAACTGAAATATCACATAGTCCTAAGTATTCAGACCCTTTTCTGTGACACTCATATATTTAACTCAGGTGCTGTCCATTTCTTCTGATCATCCTTGAGATGGTTCTACACCTTCATTTGAGTCCAGCTGTGTTTGATTATACTGATTGGACTTGATTAGGAAAGCCACACACCTGTCTATATAAGACCTTACAGCTCACAGTGCATGTCAGAGCAAATGAAAATCATGAGGTCAGAGACAGAATTGTGGCAAGGCACAGATTTGGCCAAGGTTACAAAAAAAATTCTGCGGTACTTAAGGTTCCTAAGAGCACAGTTGCCTCCATAATCCTTAAATGGAAGACGTTTGGGACGACCAGAACCCTTCCTAGAGCTGGCCGTCCGGCCAAACGGAGCTATTGGGGGAGAAGAGCCTTGGTGAGAGAGGTAAAGAAAAACCCAAAGGTCACTGTGGCTGAGCTCCAGATAAGAAGTCGGGAGATGGGAGCAAGTTGTAGAAAGTCGACCATCACTGCAGCCCTCCACCAGTCGGGGCTTTATGGCAGAGTGGCCCGACGGAAGCCTCTCCTCAGTGCAAGACACATGAAAGCCCGCATGAAGTTTGCTAAAAAAACACCTGAAGGACTCCAAGATGGTGAGAAATAAGATTCTCTGGTCTGATGAGACCAAGATAGAACTTTTTGGCCTTAATTCTAAGCAGTATGTGTGGAGAAAACCAGGCACTGCTCATCACCTGTCCAATACAGTCTAAACAGTGAAGCATGGTGGTGGCAGCATCATGCTGTGGGGGTGTTTTTCAGCTGCAGGGACAGGACGACTGGTTGCAATCGAGGGAAAGATGAATGCGGCCAAGTACAGGGCTATCCTGGATGAAAACCTTCTGCAGAGTGCTCAGGACCTCAGACTGGGCCGAAGGTTTACCTTCCAACAAGACAATGACTCTAAGCACACAGCTAAAATAACGGAGTGGCTTCACAACAACTCCGTGACTGTTCTTGAATGGCCCAGCCAGAGCCCTGACTTAAACCCAATTGAGCATCTCTGAAGAGACCTAAAAATGGCTGTCCACCAACGTTTACCATCCAACCTGACAGAACTGGAGAGGATCTGCAAGGAGGAATGGCAGAGGCTCCCCAAATCCAGGTGTGAAAAACTTGTTGCATCTTTCCCAAAAAGACTCATGGCTGTATTATATCAAGAGGGTGCTTCTGCTAAATACTGAGCAAAGGGTCTGAATATTTAGGACCATGTGATATTCCAGTTTTTCTTTTTTAATCTGCAAAAATTTCAATTCTGTGTTTTTCTGTCAATATGGGGTGCTGTGTGTACATTGAGGAAAAAAAAAAGAACTTAAATGAGATACATATATATATATATATATATATGTGTGTGTGTGTGTGTGTGTGTGTGTGTGTGTGTGTGTGTATATATATATATATATATATATCTATTAAAACCTTGGTTCTGCGAGTGTTTCACAAGAGCTTTTTTTTTTTTTTTTTTTTTTTTTTTTTAATTGATAAAACGAGCGATGTCTTGCAATACGAGTAGCTTGGGATCCGACTTGTGAGGCTCCAAGTCGCGTGACATGTGAAATCTCCTTTTGGTCAATGAGAACTGTTCTGGCACTACTGAAGTCGCTCCGACTTTAGAAAAGTTTCCTGTACTACTTCAAGGCGCCTTCTATCCGACTTGTGCCCATAGACTTTTTAAAGTGGATGTAAACCCACTCTCATCAATTCTGAAGTACTGCCATAGTGCTGATCTATAAGGATGTACATGCCTCCTGCATGTTTCCTTACCTGTCAAATGTTCCCCCTTTAGCTGTTTGAAACCCCAAAAAAGTCCAGATTCTGTGGGCAGGTCTGTTCGGCGCTCGGTGGGCGGAGTCATGTCAGCAGACTCCCCGCCCACCTCTACACTCCCCTTGGCCAGAGCGTGCACAGGAGAGGCAAAACGCGTTCTGGGTAAAAGTGGAGCACGCTCACAGCCCCGTCACTTCAGTAAACACACATCAATGTCCAGTGACAGTCGGGGATGATCGGTGCGACGGGACAGCTGTGAGCACCGATTCTCCTGGCATGGCTTTTCATCATCTGCTTTTCCTCCTCCCTCCCCGCGGCTTTCACCTGAAAAGCATGCAGGTGGGGGGGGGGGTGATCAGTGCTCACAGCTGTCCCCCGTCGCACCGATGATCGTCCTCCATCCCCGATATCGTCGTCCCCCTGCCGTGTCTTACTCCGCCTCCCCCCCCTCGTCCCGCTCCGTGTGTCCATATCCCCCCCCCCCACCGTGTCTTCCCCCTCCGCCCCCCCCCCCCCGCAGCCGCCGGCTTTTCTCTCCTCTCCCGCGGGCTGCGAGGGGGGGGCGCGCTGATCTGTCAGGATGGAGAGCGGAGAAAAGGGCCGGTATGTCATATTGACATACCGGCTCTTTTCTTTAATAAATGGGACACAGAGCGCTCGTTACCGATCGCTCTGTGTCCTGTGATAACTGAGCAGAGTAATCTGTGTGAATGGATAGGAGCCGCTGTCTCCCCTCCATTCGTCTTCAATGCAGAGAAAAGGACTGGGGAATCTGTGTCCTCTGTCCCTTTCTCTGTCTCAAATAAAAGATGTCAGGGGTCTCTGTTAAGACCCCTGACATGTCACCAAAAAAAAATGAAATTGAAAAATAAAAAACTGACACCACAACCCCCCCCCCCCCCATACCAACACGGTCCAGAGCCGCAAGACCACCGACCGCTGACACGTCCCCCCACCCCCTTTCCCAAAAGCACTGTAAAAAAATATATTTAAAAAATAAAACCCCACCCCCCCATCATTGTGAAAAAAAATAGTACAAAAATAAATTGTAAAAAATGTCAGGGGACATTTGTAAGGGCTTGGGCCTAGTTCACACTGGTGCGATGCCAGACATCTCATGTGATTCGCACCGCATTGCTGTTCAGATCACATGCGATGTCTGTGCGATGCGATTTCAGCCATACAAAATGTATGGCTGAAATCGGATCGCATTTGGACCAAACACGCACAGGACCCTTTTTTGGTCCGCACCAGAATCGGATCGCATGGGTGTTCACACCTATGCAATCCGATTCATGTCCGCACTGTCAGTTTGCAGTGCGATATGCGAGCTGCAATGTGGGTGTCGTTAACATTGTATGACACTCCCCAGCAGTTTGCATATGGCAGTGTGAACTGCCGTGCAAGTCGGGTGCTATGTGGGAACCCGCAGTGGATTCGCAGGGTTCCCGCATCGCACCAGTGTGAACCGAGCCTTGGTGGGAGCAGTCAGGTGACATTTGTAGGCTGTATGCTTTGAGGCTCGGTTCACACTGGTGCGATGCGAGAACCCTGAGAATCCACTGCGGGTTCCCACATCGCACGGCAGTTCACGCTGCCATATGCAAACTGCTGGGGAGTGTCATACAATGTTACCGACACCCCCATTGCAGCTCGCATATCGCACTGCGAACTGACAGGACATGAATCGGATCACATAGGTGTGAACACCTATGCGATTCTGGTGCAGACCAAAAAAAGGGTCCTGTGCGTGTTTGGTCCGAATGCGGTGCAATATCAGCCATACTATCTGTATTTCTGAAATCGCACTGCACAGACATCGCATGTGATTTGCACTGCGGTGCAAATCGCATGCGATCTCGCACAGCGCACTAATGTGAACTGGCCCTAAGCTCATTCAGCCTTACTGGGTGCAATTCGAAAAAGTGAGAAATCCACCCCTCCCCCACAGAACACACCCTGGTGATGGAAAGGAATGTTGCAACTGTGATCAGGTGAACGCACACGCGCACTGCACTATAACAATAAGATCACTCGAGCTTCTACTCTGCCCAGCTCTCACAAGATACATGTCCCCTAAATCAGATAATTTCTCTGTGTATATTCTGCTGTTCTGTGTTCACTGCACGATACATGCATTTCCTCGTCACACTGAACTGTGGATCACACCCTATGATGAGAAACATCCAGTCAAAACACAGTAAATGCAGCCAATCCTGGGAGAGTTGGAGGGGAGAGTGAATTGTGAACTTTTACACAGGATGTGCCTGGTCTCAATCTAGTGCATGAGATATGTAAATAACCTGTCGCTCAAAGCAAGGGGGGAGGATTTGACAAAAGTTTTTCTCCGTTTGTCAAAATGTATCTCACTGAACAATAAAAGGATTGCTCAGAGCTGGATATTAACTCTGTGTGGCAAGACTGGGCACAGATGATAGGAAATCTTATACTGTACATTGTGACTTAAAATTTTTTTTTTTTTTAAAATCGTGTTTACATCCACTTTAAGGATGGTTTGTGAAAAAAAAAACCCTTATACTCAAAGCAGCTCAATAAAAATGTGCAAAGAGCACAAAAAAAGCACAAGCTTCTTCAAGCTCAAATACAAGCTCAAAAAAGGCCTTTTTTTTTTTTTTTTGAGCTGCTGTGTGCATGAGTTGTAAGTCTGATCCTCCTCTCCCATGCATTCCCTGATTATGGACTATAGACTGAAGGACTTGTGAATAAATGGTTGTGGAACGAATCATGTGAGTTTCCATCATTTCTTATGGGGAAATTCACTTTGATATAAGAGTGCTTTGGAGTACAAGCACGTTTCCGGAACGAAATTATGCTCGCAATCCAGGGTTTTACTGTATCTAGATATTTATACACGTACGGCGGCATCAAGATAGTTACAGTAGGGGCAAGAAATGTAAAATTATGCTTGCAGTATTTTTAGTGTCTTAATTACTTCTGACCTCATATGGTATGTGGGGTTATATATTTTTTATTTTTTCACTAATTAATCCACAAGTCTGTTTCTATGCTATGTAAAATTATAAGGTGAAGAAATACTCTCCATTTACCATACATTTGGGAAGTGGAAGAGCTTTCAGCAAAGCATTGTATGTGTGTGTTTGTTTTTTGTTTTTTTTTTGTTTTTTTTTACATTTTTGATAGCAAATATCTGACAAGGGTTCCAACTATCTGTGTCCCATTGCGAAGATTTCCATTCAGTTCCTGTCCCATGGCCAAACAGGAAGTGAGAGGAAATCCCTGCAAATTAAAATTTTACTAAACCCAGGACCCTGCATTCACTATATCTGGTCTCCCAAGGTACACAGAACATGGAAATGCATTCATTTTTAGTAAATATGAACTACTAAATACCTTTTCTCATCAGCAGTATATATCACTCTTGTGAATTTAATCAGTTCCCGATTAAAGCTTGTAGGAGGAGTTTTTATACTGCACTGAGCTGTCCTATCATGATCCAGTACCTCTGACCCTCTGGACAGTGCTGATTGGCCCTGTGCTGATCACATGCATCCCGCCCAAGGGGAAAAAAACTCGCAATTTACAGCAAACTGAGCATGTCCAGCCTGACTCCAGTAACTCTGTCTTATCCGGACCTGTTCTAGAGTCAGTGGAAGGACGGGATGATCTGTGCATACAACAGCAAACAGCCTTTTTACACAATGCAGAGGATTGAACCCTTAGGTTCCACAGTGAGTATAACCAGCATGCTTTACTGCATATACAGTTTTTACTGTTTTGAGTTTAGTAACCCTTTAAAGGAATTCCTTGGGAACCTCCCCAGGTCACCACAACTAGTGTCTCCATTGGAAGATTTCCCCTCATACTTTTTTTGGGGACAACCCAATATTTTGGGATTTTCTTTTACTTTCACTTTCAATGATCTTTGTAAACAGGATAAATTGAGAGAGTGAATCTCCTTAACGGATAGCAATTAAAACTGACAGGGATTCTAATCCACGTTATTGATGGGCAGCTTTTTCCAGCATTGTTTCAGTGGAGACCAAGTCCCCTAAAACTGTAGCCACCTCCAAACCAGCCCCCTCAACCAGAGAGACTAGCAACAGTGGTTACCATCTTTCATATCACAGGAAGAAAGATTTCTCCTTCTTTCTCCAGATTCTGCACAATCAACCACCAATTTGAACTCTGCAATAGAGTCATCCGTCAATCCCTTTCTTGGACCTTCATGTTCCAGACAGAGCGAATGTTTCTCGTGAGATTTATCGAAGGATACCCTTTGCCTATATATTGCTTTAAATCTGGTACCGACTGCTCCCTGAGCAAAGATCATTGAGATATCCTGAGATTGACACCCCCTGCATCCTCCAAGTCCTGCACCGGGGCTAGGAGCGTTGTGAACCCTCTGGGGGGCTGTAGCCAGCCAGAAGGGCAGTGTCACGAAACGGAAATGGTGACTTTCTACTGCAAATCGCAGAAACCTTAGATGAGCCTGGAAAAACTGGCATATGAAGATATGCGTAAATGATGACTATGGACACCCGAAATCTTCCTCTTGCGGGAGAGGCCATCACTGATCGGACTGATTCCATCTGAAACAGAAGGGCGTTTAAAAAAATTCTAGTCACTTGACATCTAAGATTTCACGTCCCCATTTGATTTTGGGGTCGCTACCGGTTGCGTGTTTACAATAAGGAACCCATAACTTCTGCCCCAAGAGCAAATGCAAGGCAAAAGGCTGAGAGCTCAAAGTCCCAAAGAGGCGTACTTAAAATGATACCAAAGCTTTGTTTTATTTTTTAAATAACAAACCTATCATACTTGCCTCCACTGTGCTGCTCGTTTTGCACAGAGTGGCCCTGAACATCTTCTGGGGTCCCTCAGCGGCTTTTGAGGCCCCTTCCCGCATTGGATAACCCCCTAGGAGAAGCGCTCTCCCGATGGGGTTACCTTGCGGGCACGCTCCGGAGTCATTCACTCGGCGTCCATAGACGCCGAATGAATGACTCGGGAGCCAATGGCTGCGCTGCTATCAATCTATCCAATCAAAGCCAGCACTCCGTGGAGAGAAGGATGGCGAATCCCCGCTGAGGAGATGAAGGGGCATAGGATGCATTAACCACTTAAGCCCCGGACCATTTGGTAGCTAAAGGACCAGAGGTGAATTCAGAATTTTGCACTGCGCTGCTTTAACTGTAAATTGTGCGGACATGCAATGTTGTACCCAAACGAAATTTGCGTCCTTTTCTTCCCACAAATAGAGCTTTCTTTTAATGGTATTTGATTGCCTCTGCGATTTTTTATTTTTTTGCGATATAAACGGAAAAAGACTGAAAATTTTGAAAAAAAATATTTTCTACTTTTTGTTATAAGAAAAATCGAATAAACTCAATTTTAGTCATACATTTAGGCCAAAATGTATTCAGCCACATGTCTTTAGTAAAAAAAATGTCAATAAGTGTATATTTATTGGTTTGCGCAAAAGTTATAGCGTTTACAAACTAGGGTACATTTTCTGGAATTTACACAGCTTTAAATTTATGACTGCCTATCTCATTTCTTGAGGTGCTAAAATGGCAGGGCAGTACAACCCCCCCAAATGACCCCATTTTAGAAAGTAGACACCCCAAGGAAATTGCTGAGAGGCCTGTTGAGCCCATTGAATATTTTTTTTTTTTTGTCCCAAGTGATTGAATAATGACAAAAAAAAAAAAAATTACAAAAAGTTGTCACTAAATGATATATTGCTCACACATGCCATGGTTATATGTGGAATTGCACCCCAAAATACATTTTGCTGCTTCTCCTGAGTACGGGGATACCACATGTGTGGGACTTTTTAGGAGCCTAGCCACGTACGGGACCCCGAAAACCAATCACCGCCTTCAGGATTTCTAGGCACAAATTTTTGATTTGACTCCTCACTACCTATCACAGTTTCGAAGGCCATAAAATGCCAAAATAGCACAAATCTCCCCCAAATTACCCCATTTTGTAAAGTAGACACCCCAAGCTGTTTGCTGAGAGGCATGGTGAGTATTTTACAGCTCTCATTTCTTTTTGAAAATGAAGAAAGACATTTTTTTTTTTCTTTTTTTTTTTCAATTTTCAAAACTTTGTGACAAAAAGCGAGATCTGCAAAATACTCACAATACCTCTCAGCAAATAGCTTGGGGTGTCTACTTTCCAAAATGGGGTCATTTGGGGGGGTTTTGTGCCATCTGGGCATTCCATGGCCTCTGAAACTGTGATAGGCAGTGAGAAGTGAAATCAAAAATTTACACCCTTAGCCTGAAGGCGGTGATTGGTTTTTGGGGTCCCGTACGCGGCTAGGCTCCCAAAAAGTCTCACACATGTGGTATCCCCGTACTCAGGAGAAGCAACAGAATGTATTTTGGGGTGTAATTCCACATATGCCCATGGCATGTTTGAGCAATATATAATTTAGTGACAACTTTGTGCAAAAAAAATTTCTTTTTTCCGCAACTTGTCAACATATAAAATATTCCATGGACTCGACATGCCTCTCAGTATATAGCTTGGGGTGTCTACTTTCCAAAATGGGGTCATTTGGGGGGGTTTTGAACTGTTCTGGCATTTTATACACAACATTAGGAAGCTTACATCCACTCTTCTAACCACTTGAAGACAAAGCCCTTTTTGACACTTTTTGTTTACATGAAAACATAATTTTCTTGCAAAAAAAAATATGTTGAACCCCCAAACATTATATATATTTTTAAAGCAAAGGCCCTACAGAATAAAATGGTGGGTGTTGCATTTTTTTTTTCTACACAGTATTTGCGCAGCGATTTTTCAAATGCATTTTTTGGGAAAAAAATACACTTTTTTTAATTTTAATGCACTAAAACACACTATATTGCCCAAATGTTTGATGAAATAAAAAAGATGATCTTAGGCCGAGTACATAGATACCAAACACGACATGCTTTAAAATTTCGCACAAACGCGCATTGGCGACAAACTACATACATTTTTAAAAGCCTTTAAAAGCCTTTACAGGTTACCCCAGTAGATTTACAGAGGAGGTCTACTGCTAAAATTACTGCCCTCGATCTGACCTTCACGGTGATACCTCACATACATGATGCAATTGCTGTTTACATATGACGCCAGACCGACGCTTGCGTTCGCCATTGCGCAAGAGCAGGGCGGGACAGGGGTGCTTTTTTTTTATTATTATTATTAATTTTGCTTTTTTATTTTTAAATTGTTCCTTCCATATTTTTTTTTTTATTATCTCAGGGAATGTAAATATCCCCTATGATAGCAATAGGTAGTGACAGGTACTCTTTTTTTGAAAAAACTGGGGTCTAGACCCTAGTTCTTTCCTCTGCCCTCAAAGCATCTGACCACACCAAGATCGGTGTGATAAAATGCTTTCCCAATTTCCCAATGGCGCTTTTTATATCCGGGGGGGGACATTCCCTCCCACTGCTTGTAAAAGCAGTCCAGAGGCTAATTAGCCACTAGGATTGCTTTTACATGAAAGCCGGCCGCTGGCTGAAAAGAATGATACCAAGATGATACCTAAACCTGCAGGCATCAATCTGGTATAACCATTCAAAATCCAGCAACATACCAGTACGTTGCTGGTCCTTGTTGGACATGTATTGTAATCTTCTTTTTTTTTCATGCAGCCAGGTGGCTGAACGAAAAAAGAGATTGATCGGTGGGTATGCCCACCATTAGAATACCGCCCTTCATCCACCCACTTCTAATGATGGGCATACATGCACCATTTATATATGCCGAAGCATGGGGGCATCCTCCCGCAAAAAAGTTATGCCGCACACACATGGTCGGACTTTTCCATGGGCAAGCCTCCGTCGGAATTTCGACCGTATGTACGCGGCATTAGGAGCAAAATCACTCCTCCGCCACTGCTGCCCCAATGCTTCGGCATATTTGCTTTTTTTTTTTTAACTGTGGTGGTGAAATCACCTCCTACAGCACTGGAGTCGCAGGGATCAGGCCTGTCTCTGCGAACGCTGCAGTTATGTGTGTTGTGTTTTGTAAGTGACAGTGATCGATCGATACTGCACTTGGGTGGCCTGGGCTGGACAGAGGGGCAAAACACAGGTGCTAGCAGGTATCTGGGCTGATCCCGCTAACACTGCGTTTTTGGGAACCCTTAACTGCTGGGGACGCTAGTATAGATCTGATCAGATCAGATATTGATCTGTTCAGATACTATACCACTAAGGGAGGTGTATGCTTCACGCGTGGGTGTTAGCGTTACTGGCACTAACCTGACGATGCCTGGGGTGTGACGCAGACCCTCTCTGATGCTAAAACCTAATTGATATCACCCGCCGGGCGATCAGGGCAGGGGGTTAAACCTTTATTGGGTTATATACGGCGGGTGCCCTGACACTATAAAAAGCAAACTAACTAACCAGCGTCACCCGTAACACTTATATGATGATCACTGGTGAAAGGGTTAACTAGGGGCAATTAGGGGGTTAAAACCTTTATTAGATAATATATGGGGGTACCTGACGCTATAAAAACCTGCGGCGAACCTAAATAAAATTACTGGCTACCGATCTGCATCACCGACGCTAAGACAGCGATCAGAAAAATGATCGCTTAGCGACAGTGGTCATAGGGGGTGAAAGGGTTACCTGGGGGGCGATCAAGGGGGTTAAACCTTTATTAGATAATTTATGGGGGTACTCGACGCTATAAAAACCTGCGGCGAACCTAAAAAAAATTACTGGGTACGATATGCATCACCGACGCTAAGACAGCGATCAGAAAAATGATCGCTTAGCGACGGCGGTGCTAGGGGGTGAAAGGGTTATCTGGGGGGTGATCAAGGGGTTAAACCTTTATTAGGGGGGGTTAGGGGGCTACACTGGACCTAAAACTAAATGTAGTGACACTTTTACAGTCACAAATGTCACTGATTGCAGTGATCAGTAAATAAATGGTCACTGCAATCAGTGACACTGTGACTGGGGGCTGGGGGGCGATCTGGGGGGGCGATTTATGTGCCTATGTGTGCTGGTGTTAGTGTAGTGTTTGTGCACTAACCTTGATGTCTTCTCTTGTACGGCGCTCGGTATATGTGAGCGCCGCACAGGAGATGACATCACTTCCTCCTGCTTCCTCTGTCTGTGTGTACATTCCACAGACAGAGGGGGCATTTCCATTCGCCGGGAGCGATCGCGGGTGGGTGGCCGGAATCGAACGGCCGTCCCCTCATGTCGGATCGCTCCCCAACGAATTCCAACCGCTCACTGTACAGAAGGGGGGTCCGATCGGATCCCCCCAACTGTACAAAGGCAATCACGTACACTCTACGTGATTGTGCCTGTCGGTGCCATTGTGCCGACGTATATCTACAGTGAGCGGTCGTTAAGTGGTTAAGGTGAAAAAACATGAGCCTTTACAACCCCTTTAACCTACCAGATTTCTGCCGGAGTCAACCTAAAGACTAAACTACCTCAGACTGTCCTAACATCCTCTGGCCCAAGATGCACTCAAAACACAGCAGCCTCAGATGCCTCCTTCACTCTGGAGGGTTAATGCTTACAGCACCTGGCTTTCCCAGGCAGTCTCCCATTCAAGTACTAACCAGGCCAGTGACCATCAGACACTGGCAAAAAAACTGAGGTACTTCCTGTATTGGGGAGAACTTCCTGTTTGATCGGGCCAGTGTCCATTCACCTATAGGGGGCGCATAACCGACATAGGTATGATTTAAAACCTGCTCTGTGTACCATGATGCACTCCAAGAAATGGATTTTACAGGGAAGTAATTAGAACATTTTCAAATTTTTCACCAAAAAAGCTTTGCACAGAGCAAAAAAAAATTAAAATGTATAACTAAAGCCTGGTCACACTACTAGGGTTTTTTTTTTTTTTTTTTTTTTTTTTCAATCCAGTATAGCTGAATGGAAAAAACTGATGTTAGTACAGCGACTGCCCCCCCCCCCCCCCGCCATAACTTTCCCGTCAGTATGCCCGAAATTCGGCTCGTGTGTACTAGGGTTTAATCGTACATCGTAGGACACGGGCTGCTGAATATTCATAAACCTGGGATATAAGCTGGTACCCTCAGGTAATGAGACACTGGCAAAGCTTTGCTCGACACACCCCTTGGTGTAATTCTATAATCTTATACTGAAACTTACGTTTTTTGATAGTGTCTTTAGGTGAAGGACATCCTTTTATGGAGAAGTTATTCTGTGCTTAACTAGTTTTATTGTTTACTTCTGATCAGCCAACTCTTTAACTACAAGAAGATGTGCAGCGCAATAAAGGAAGCAAACGAGATCATCTCATTGACAAATTCACTATCCAGTGTTCTCCGTTTCACATCCCAGGAGTGAACGACTGGAAAGGGGATTACCTCAGCTGCCTGGATCATTAGGAATAAGCTCTTCAGTCTGACATGCCAAATACAGGGGATTCTTTATGTGGACATCCTAGCCTCCAGATTCAACAACAAACTACCTCGTTTGCCAGAACCAGGGATCCTCTATTTCTAGCCTCTGATGCTTTTAAAATCTCCTGGTCTCAGTTCAGATTAACGGACAACGAATTCTGCCTCCTCTGCCCCAGAAAATAGAGCAAGAGGAGAACAGTGATCCTAATTACACCAAACTGACCCAGAAGAACCTGGTACTCAGACTTTGAGCAGGCAACCCCTGACTTATTCCCAACAGGCCAGATCTGCCATCTCAAGGCTCTCTATTTAACACTGCTTTTCAGCCTCTGGCTTTAACTGCATGGCTGTTGAGACCCAAGTCTTAAAGGATAGAGGAGTTTCTTTAGTCTGTGATTCTGTGCTAAAAGCATTACAGGAAGACCTTTTATTGTGACTGGAAATCTTGTCTGTAAAAACAGGCACATCAATCCCAGTGATTACTCCTGTGCCTCACATTCTGGCCTTTTTTTTACAAACCTGTCTCGACCAAAATGTGGCCTTAATCTCAAAGGACACATTTCGGCCTTATCCATTATTTTTCAAAGCCCTCGGTTTGCGTGCTCCCCTGTTGAGCCCCTTTTCTGCACACTCTGCTACCTTGGAATCTCAACTTGGTTGTGTCTGCCCTGCAAAAAACACTTTTTGAACCTTTCAGGAATATTACCCTTAGAGCTGGGAGATTTTTTTTAAAAGAAAAACACGATTAACGATTCAAATCGAGGTTTTTTTTTTTGGTTTTTGATGGACACCGCGCCGGTCCTGAGGAGCTGCGGGCAGGAGTTTTTAGGCGCGGCTTCGGCCTAGTCCGCCGCGCCCGGCCTTGTGGACTAGGTCGAAGCCGCGGCCCTGCCTAAAAACTCCTCCTGCTCGCAGCTCCTCAGAACCAGCGCGGTGTCGGCGCCGGTCCTGGGGAGCTGCAGGCAGCAGTTTTTAGGCGAGGCCGCGGCTTCGGCCTAGTCCGTGGCGTCCGGCCTTGTGGACTAGGCCAAAGCCACGGCCCTGCCTAAAAACTCCTGCCCGCAGCTCCTCAGGACCGGTGCGGTGTCAGCGCCGGTTCTGGTGAAAAAAAAAATCGAAAGTAGATTTTCTGAAATTTTTAATCGATTTGACCTCAACTCGATTCAAGATTTAAATCGATTTTTTTCCCCAGCCCTAATTACCCTAGAAGATCACTTCTGCAAATTGGCATTTTTGGTCGCCATCACCTCTGTGGGCCTTTTCCTGTAGGGAAGCATTCCTTACATCTTAATAATAAAAAAGAAAATCGCGCTAAAGAATCCTCATGGAAATTAATTATATACTGAATAAAGTCCAATGTGGCAGGCTGGTGTGAAGAAACACAAAAACTCCCAATTGTTAAATGAACCTTGATAAATTCATGCTTACCAGACAAGTAAGCCAATAAAGCAGATGGCTATAGCCCAGCCAAGGCCTTTTATTAGCACCAAGACAGCCGCTTCACAGGAAAATAATGAATACGATCACTGGAACTATGACTCCATATTAATGATGTTAATCAGCCCAAAAAGAAAAGGAAAAACACATAGCGTAATCCTGCTACAATAAATGATCTATAGGAATCAGTGTTATGGACAACACCCAGTGTGAGAAGCATGCAGGAGTGAACCACCACCTCTATCTAGCAAGAAGACTATATGAGAGGTGGCGGAACACAACCTTTGTGTTTGGGGTGTTTTTGCCTTATATCTGCTTAGTTTTTTATTTAGTGCAATCTGGTAAGGAGATTGATTGTGAGGTGGTGGTTCACTCCTGCATGCTTCTCACGCTGGGTGTTGTCCATAACACTGATTCCTATAGATCATTTATTGTAGCAGGATTACGCTATGTGTTTTTCCTTTTCTTTTTGGGCTGATTAACATCATTAATATGGAGTCATAGTTCCAGTGATCGTATTCATTATTTTCCTGTGAAGCGGCTGTCTTGGTGCTAATAAAAGTCCTTGGCTGGGCTATAGCCATCTGCTTTATTGGCTTACTTATCTGCTAAGCATGAATTTCTCAAGGTTCATTTAACAATTGGGAGTTTTTGTGTTTCTTCACACCAGCCTGCCACATTGGACTTTATTCAGTATATAATTAATTTCCATGAGGATTCTTTAGCGCGATTTTCTTTTTTATTTCTATTTGTGTTTATCCCACTTTTATTGCTGCTATAAGGAGTTCTCTCTATTTTATTTCATCTTAATTTTAAGTTTTTATTTACTTAAAATTTGACAGCAAGCGCGTTTTTTTTCCCTTTATTCCTTACATCTTACCTTGTCAAAGTATTTTATTAGAGTATACAAGGGGTCATATACAGACATTCTTGAGTATGTGTAGTTTTAACAAGTGTGAATGTTTCATTATACTTATACAAGAATACATTTTGTTAATATGAAGGTAATTGCTGTATATCTAAACATGCAATATAGTAATGTTATTAATACTTTTAAATGGATTGCGAGTAATATGTTTCTTAAAAAACATTCAACTTGTCAATAAATTCATATGACCTATAAGATTTATACTATAAGACTATGGGTTGTAAATTCAACTGATATTCTTATGCCTTACATCTTACAATGACAAGGTTGTCTTACACTGAAGACCATCCTTTCCCCTAAAGCAGTGGTTCTCAACTCCAGTCCTCAGGACCCACTAACAGGCCAGGTTTGCAAGATAACTGAACTACATCACAGGTGATATCATTTGCTACTCAGTGATTGCAGTATTCTAGTCTGCATCTCCTCAAGGTAATACTTAAAATCTGGCCTGTTGGTGGGTCCTGAGGACAGGAGTTGAGAACCACTGTCCTAAAGGGTGGCTTCAATATTCCACCACATTTAGAGCATCGTCCTATAATCCTTATTCCCTATAAATAAGCATCCAAAGGAAGTCTCTCTACCTTGCCTGGAAGTAGTCGGAGCCATTCGAGTATACCTCAAAATGAATGCTCCAGCAAGATCTGATGGATTTCCTGTCTGTCCTGTCCTCAGGACCTTACAAGGGGCATCCTGCTTGAAAGTTAATTATTGCATCATGGTTAAGGAATCTTATCGCAATAGTTTACATTCTCAGAAAAATCTTCTCCTGCACTTTTAGGCAACCATTCCACTGGATGAGTGGGAGTTTCCTGGGCATTTTGGCACCAGACCTCTCTAGCCCAGCTGTGCAAGGCCACCACCTACCTTCTGTTCGTAATTTTTCAAAGTTGTACCATGTGAACAGCTAATCCTGTGGATGCAGCTTTTGGCTGCAAGGATCTCGGTGGCTCTCTGAAGTTGGGTCTTCTCTTATTGTTTGGGCCTGTTGGCATAGTTAGGTTTGCTTAATTGTTACCCACCCTTCTTATTCATTGGGGATGCCCCATATTGTATGATTACTCGAACTATGTCCTTTGGTTTAAAATAAGAGGAATTTTGACTTGCCAGAAAAATCTATACCTTGGAGTATAGGCCATTCTCCCTTCTATTCCTTGGTTTTATTGTGCATTGCTTGCTACAAAACAGTGGGGTAGGGTTATAGGGGACGTGCACTGAGTCCTTGTCCTCTAACGCTTTGCCGGGGTCCAGTAACGTGAAGGTATAAGTATATAACCCATGGTGTATGAGTATTCTGTCCTGTACTTCAAGATATTGAATTTTTGTTGAGCCAAAATTCCTCTATACATATACTTAAACTTTATAGGGAAGATGTTTCTAATATTTAACATGTTCACATTACAGAAAATTGTACTTCTATCCCTGTTGTGGTAGTTCCTCTAGGCATTGCCACTTTAAATGTGTGTCGGTTAACATACTGTAGCTGTTTGTTCTCAGAACACACTTTCTGTGGTTTAACTGCCATGTTTTCAGCCAAATTAACGTTATGATTGTTCACATCATGAACTATTTTATACAAATGACATTTGCCACAATTCCTTAATCATATCTGAAAATTTCCCCTTTCTGATTACTAGTTGACTTTACACCAGAAGAAGAAGCTGAATTACTAGATGTCAAGATGAAGTGTCTGAACAACTTGGCTGCTTCCCAGCTTAAACTTGATCACTTTGAGGCTGCATTAAAGTCTTGTAATATGGTCTTGGAGCAACAACCTGAAAATATCAAGGCTTTGTTTAGAAAGGGAAAGGTAACAAAAGTGAGATTAATCTGCAACTGTCTGCATTAGTCTGTAACTTGTTTTGATTAGAAAGTGCCTAATTTCTAATGTCTTCATGTAAGGCCTTTAATGAACATATCGGAATGCAGATTGTCTGTGTCTGGATCCATGCTTCGGACCCACAGGGACATGTATTAGGAATGCGCATTGAGGCTCATGCAGGTCCAGGCAGCCAGCCACTCATCTCTAATTTCATTAGGCTGTCTGACTGCCCCTGCATTGAACACCTGTACGTCCTGGGCAGCTGAATACAGCCTTTTGCACGGGCATATGGATCATGGCACCCATGTGAATAAGGCCTAAAAAGGAGGTCTTAGGCTAAATGTTCCCTAAACACCTTAACGGCCCCTATTAAAATCTGATGGAGCTGTATAACCATGGTGTAATACTACTACTGAAGCCATAATTATGTTTTTAGTATGCCCATGACTGGTTTGGTTCTTCTTCCCAATTACTAAACATGCATAGTTAAAATACGCAATTAACTCAGCAGTTTAGTTGCTTTGAATGCTGCATGATGAGCTTGTGCTGGCTCATTGGGTAGCAGTGCAAAACTGATGACGATCTGTTTGCCAGAATATAGAAACCTTTAATACAGCCATCACTGTTCAGAGCACAAAAGCACTCTTTACCAGAGTTGGATCCCAAAATGCCTGCTCTGGAAAAAGTAGACACAGAGGGTAATGGAGAGTAAACGGGAGAGGAGTCTGTGGAAGATATCTCACCCCCAGCCTCCTATACATATCATTCACGTAAAATGCTTCCTAATAATATGCTCTCTCCTGCTGTGCGCAAAAGCCTCTGCATTGTTTCACTTTATTCTCCTCTGTCTCATGCGCCTTAGCGTAATTAAGAGTCCTGCTAAATCTAAAAAGACATTCCCCATTCATGGCACAATAAAATGGTCAGTCTTTTGATGAATGGGTCAATCCAGAAAAGATTTCTTGACCTCTGAGAATCACTGGCCAACTCTATCAAGTAAAAAAATGAGTGGTCAGTTTCAGTAGTAGGCCCTACTATCTCAATCGTAAGATGTTAGTTTACTGTACAGGGTTTGTGAAAACGATATAAGTGTTTGAGTGCAGGTCTTTTTTCATGTTCCCGCCAGCCGATTGATTTTAGTAGAATGATCAACATGCTGGACTGCACAAACAGTACGGCAGGCATAATTTTTTAAATCGTGGCACACCAAACCATATGGTACTGCTGCAGCACCATGCATTTTGGTGGTCACAAATGGACCCACGTCTGCTAGATGTGTGGGGATGCCATTAAGAATTAATAGCACTTGCACATGTCTTCAGGGGGCAGCACGTTTCTGTAATGTGCAGGAAACCTATGTTACTCTTTCGTTCATGGACCGACACAGCTTCTCTATTGACATAGTGGGTATTATCCGTTAATTAGGAGTGACTAGGCAGAAAACTTGTAAAAAGTGTTGCATCACACCTTCTACAGTACCGCCCAGGGGACGGACCCTTTGGGTATATCCCCTCAGTCTGCATCTCGCAGATCAGTTTTTTTCTGTCTAGCAAGGAGTAGGACATGGCTCTCTTCGGGGCCCATTTTGGTCCGGGGAAAAAAAAAAATCGACATTTTTGTTTTTTTTGTTTCCTGCGATTGCCGACTGGGTGACAGGCTGGATCCTCGATCCTTGTAGTCCCCCCAGTTTCGGCCATCGAGCGTGTGCCGACCTTAGCTACGCGCTGGGTTTTCCACGACATGCCCGTCGCTCTACGGGTGGCCAGTGAGCTTACACTCCAGGGCCTGCATCGGACCGCTCAGCTTCGGCTGACCTTACGGCCGGGTCACAGCAGCCTGTCTGGTGAGTGTCGCGCTCCAGGGCATACATATGATCGTTCCCTAGGGTCCAATCACAGCATGCCTGGCCGACAGTCACCTTCCGTGCGCGGATGATGATCTGTTTTGGAATGTCTTAAAGCATGAGACATGCAGGATAGGTAAGTAGCTCCCCCGCTTCGGCAGGGTGACTTGGCTGGACATTCCTGGAGAGATCAAGTAAGTGGTTGTGGCCCTTTTCTGTCTTCTCTCCCTGCCTTCCCTCCTCCCTGGGCTCTGAGCTAAGGTTGCTGGGGGTCACCTAAGGGGTTCCATCTGGTGAGGGGCTGGCTGTAACTGTCATTTAAAATATATATTTTCTGCTTACCTGTGTGTGTGTGTGCTTCTTCCCCTTCCATGCTGTCGGCGGCCATTTTGCGGTGGTCCATGCCTGTTTCGGCCTCTAGTGACTGCCCGGCGGCCATTTTCTTGTAGTTTTGCGCCTATATGTATATATAGCCGCTTGGCGGCCATTTTTTTGTGGTCCGCATTTGCTTGGCCTCTATCGACTGTGCGGCGGCCATGTTTACTAGGATTCACGCTGTATGTGTTTACCGCCGCTCGGCGGCCATCTTTTTGGGGTCTGCAGTCGCTTTTGCCGTCTCTATTCGGCTCGGCGGCCATTTTCTTGGAGCCTGCATGTTTCCATACAGCCGCTTGGCGGGCATTTTTGCTATAGTCTCCGGCCTCTAGGGTGCATTACACTGGCGCAAAAATTTACACAGGAAACGCTGATAAACTATCAGACTGACACAGCAACGGTGGGATAGCATCACAGGCGCAGCACACGGCAGCATAGCAGTACCGGTCCAGGGTGGTGAGTCCTCTGGGTAACCCAGCATCTCTGCAGCGCAGGAGGGTGGCCTATTGATATCTTGCCTGGAGCCCTGTGGGTGTCAGCGCGTGGTCAGCATGGCGTCTGAGCCAGATGTTTTTTCCCCTGAAACACCAGATTTAGCAGCTGGTGCCCCTGATGTGTCTATGGGCGCTATGTCGGCAATCCTAGAGGCTTTTGCTGCCAGGGTGGAAGCAGCACACGGGAATACAGGGGGTAGTAAATGCCCCCGTCCCCTGCAATCTTCTGGGGGTAATTCTGATGCAGAACCAGGTCCAGCTATGGCTCATGACCTGCATTATGATGCATCAGACACTGCAGACCGTGACCTGTCGGACAGTGAGAATGCTCCAAGTCCAGGTCAGCACGCAAAAAGGCTTTGGTATCTGACCTATTACTGCAGTGCGGAGTACGCTAAGAATAGAGAATGCTGCAGAAGCAGCAGACACACCGGTCCCCTTTTTGGGTTCTCTAAAGCCAGCCCGCACTGCTTAAGGTGTTCCTTGTGTGTCTTATATTAATAAGCTCTTGTACAAGGAGTGGGAAAACCCACAAGTTTTTTCCTTTCAGCCCTAACAAAATTCTTTATTTTTTTGGGCGGTCCTGTACCCCTTGAGGAGAGTTCCTGAAAAGATGGACCTCTCCCCCGATAGTGGACCCACCTGTGTCCAGACTTAACAAGTTACCAGGATTCCAGTGGAGGGGGCTCCTGTCTTCAGAGACACTCGCTACCTATACACAGTGGGGGTCTCAGCGGTACGTCCAGCATTGGCTGGGGTTTGTCTGATGTTTCAGACACTTACTGAGTAGGCAAGGTACCTACCCCAAGGGTTAAAAGCACAGGAGGCTCCTCCGTACGAGGTAGCTCTGGCCGACCAGTTGGTACAGGGCCTTGAGTCTGTCTGCAAGTCAGACATGGATATTGTCCCCTTGCTGTCTTGAGCCTCAGTTTATGCGGTGGCGCTATGCCACCTGATCTGACTAAGGTGCTGGTCTGCGGACGAATCTTCCAAGAAGGCCCTGTTGGATCTGCCCTTTTAGGGCGACACTTTTGGGGCCTCGCTGGATGACATCATTAAAGATGCCACAGGAGGTAAGAGCACATTGCTTCGGCAATCCAAATAAGGGTAATGAGCCACGCCATAGGCTAGGGCCCTCCTTCACCGCATACAAGCGGTCCCTTCGTCCGCCTAGTGTGGGAAGTAAACAACCCCAGGCCGATAAAGCGCCTGTTGAGGGACAGAAGCATCCCTGGGTTTGCAAGCACAACCTGGCTTGCCTACCGAACAGATATTTCCCTCTTAACCGCCAGCTTCTGCCGACTTGTTTGGAAGCCCTACATGGGGCGGTACAAAACCTGCTGATACGCAGGGTAAACCTTCCTGTCTTAGTACAGGAATGGGTTTAGGGGTTCTACTCAAATCTGTTTGTAGTACTGGAGAGGGTTCGTCCTATTTTGGATATCGGGACCCTCAACTGCTTTGTAAGAGTACAAAGATTCCGGAAAGGAGTTGGCTCGCTCTGTTGTCGCTGTCCTCCATCCAGGGGATTTTCCAGCATCCTTGATCATCAAGGACGCATGCTGCATGTCTCCTGATGCACCAGGCATCAGAGATGTCTGCGTTGGCGGCTGGGGAAGACCACTACCAATGGTGGGTCTCCCGTTTGGCCTGGCATCAGCACCAAGGGTGTTCACCAAGGTGCTTGCCACAATTCTGGCCCTACTAAGAGAGCGTGGCATCGCTATCATGGGCAACTTGGACGATCTTCTTCTGAGGGTCACTTCAAATTTAAATTTAGAAGTGAGTGTGTCTATAACCTGTCAGACCCTCCGATACTTGGTTGGGTGCTGAACACTCAGAAGTCAGTATTGGTACCGTCCCAACTCCTAGTATATCTAGGGTTGGTTCTGGACTCCTCAGAGACGTATTTTTTTTTCCCTTGTCATGCCACCTTTGCAGGCGAGTCCTGAGCCTTATGGTAGCCTTCTTCGAGGTGGTACCATAGGCACTATTTCACACGCGAGTGTTACAGAGGGTAACTCTGCCCTGAAGGGTCAAGTGCCCTTCATCCCTGGATTATCAGATCCGGGTGAGCCACCTAAACAGGGCTTCCCTAGTTGGTGGCCGACTTCACCGGCATTCTGTCTGGGAAGTTTGTTCCTTCCTTTTACTGGATAGTGGTCACGGTGGACGCCTGTCTTCCCGGTTGCAGAGGAGTCTGAAGAGCTCAGTCAACCTGGGTTACTGGACTCCGGAGGAATCCCATTGCAGATCATTGGCCTGAAAGTCAGGGGATCTGGCTTTGCCTCTCCACATGGTCTGAGGCTACAAGGGCGTCCAGTCAGAATCCAGTCGGACAAACACCACAGTTGTGGCGCATGTCAATCATCAAGGAGGAGCAAGCAACTCTGCTGCAGCATCGGAGGTCGCTCACCTCCTAAGGGGCTCCCTTACCAGAGGGGAGACACGCCAGTCGTATATCTCCAGACTTCTCGATTCAATCGGAAGGTATTGAGGTTGTGGCCAGGTCAAGTGACCCATGGGCAAACACGACAGATGCGTTGATGGCACTGTGGAGTCAGTACCGACTAATCTATGGCTTCCTCCTCAAACTCCTTCCTCATCTGCTTCACAGATTGGAAACAGAGGATTACAATGGTCCCAATTGCTTTGAATTGGCTTTGGCGTCCTTGGTACGCCGATCTAGTGTGTCTGGTAGCAGACGCCTTTTGGCAGCTACCGCTAAGGAAGGAACTGTTGTCGCAAGGTACAGACGCCATCCTGTTTTACAGTCACTGGCTTGAGGGCATGGCTTGAGAGCCAGGTGCTAATAGACCGGGACCTGTCAGACTCAGTGATATCTACCATGAGGAGTGCTCGGAAATCATCCCCTAGGAAGATTTACCGTTGCACTTGGAAGACCTACACATCCATTTGTGAAGAAGTGAGGTGGCATCCGCGTACTTATTTGGTTCCAGAGTCCTGCTGTTCTCAGCAGGGAACAGGCCAAAAATTCTACTGTTAAGTACAATTAGGGGGCAGGTATCTGCCCTGGCTGTCCTTTCAACGACCCCTGGTGGCTCACTCTCTAGTGAGAATGTTTGTGCAGTGGGTTCGGCAGCCGGCCCACCCTCCACTACCTCCGTGGGGCTTGTGTAGCAGACGTCCTTTTGGTGTCTACCACTACGAGAGGACCTGCTGGTGCAGGGTCCCATATACCATCCAGGCTATGGCTTCTACGGCATGGCCTCTAAGTGTCTCAGAAACAACGGTTTTAGAACATCAGGGAGATTCCCTTGTTGACCCTTTTTTTTTTTTTTTTTTTTTTTTTTTTAGAAAGTGGTCCTCTTGGTGGCTGTTAAGCCAGCTAAGACAGGTTTCGGAGTGGGCAGCCTTGTCATGCAAGCCTCCCTATCTGATCTTCCACAAGGATAAGTTGGTGCTGCGTCCGCAGCCTTATTTTCTTCATAGAAGTCGTGTTCGACTTTCCATCTGAAGGAAGACATTGTACTGCCATCCTTGTGTCCTCAGACGTCGAATCCTAAGGAGACGACGCTGCATTCTTGGACGTGGTCCAAACTCTGAGAGAATACTTGTCTGGTACTGCTCCGTTCCAGAATCCAGGCTCACTGTTTATTTTTCAGTGGCTGGTCCCCAGTAGGGCCCGGCGGTCTGGTCGGCCACCATTCTAGGTGGATCCGACAGATTGTGATCAGGCTTACGCCATGAAGGGTCAGGCGCCTCCATTCCGGCGCATTCAACCAGGGCAATAGATGCCTCATGGTGTTGCGTCAGTAAGACGGTTTTCTGAGCCGGCAGCCTTGTCATGCAGGGCTCCTTATCTGATCTTCCACAAGGATAGGTGGTGCTGCGTCCACAGCCGCCTTCTTCCTAAGGTCTTTTGACCTTCCATCAAGGAAGACGTACTGCCATCCTTGTGTCCTCATCCGTCGAATCCTAAGGAAACGACGTATATTTTGGACGCTGTCCGAGCTCTGAGAGCATCAAGCGTCTGTTTTCACCAGGTGTGTAAGGCGGCGACGTGCTCGTCCGTTTAGTGAAAGTGTAAACTTTACTAGTTAAGGTGTGTGCATCTTTGGATGCTTCCTTCGGCCAGAAAATATTGCAGGCGGCCGTTTAGAGTTGCAACTCCTCCTTGGAGGAGCTCTGTTTGGTGTGAAGTTTTTAATGCTGTTACCACCCCTCCGTTTTCTCTGACACTGCTTTGGGACGTCCCACTATGTCAATAGAGAAGCTGTCGGTCCATGAACAGTCCGCCCCCGGGCGGTACTGTAGAAGGTGTGATGCAACACTTTTTACACGTTTTCTGCCTAGTCACTCCTAATTAACGGATAATACCCACTATTTCAATAGAGAAGCTGTGTCGGTTCATGAACTCAGAGAAAAGGATTTTAAGTTGAGTAAAAAATCCTATTTTCCTGCGCCACAAATGGTATGAACTGGCCCATAAAAACAAAAACAGTTTTGACAGAAATTTTGATGCGCTCTTAATGGGCTCTCTTTACATTTACAGGCCCAGCTCTTCAACTAGCTATTGCTGTAATTTCTGTTTGTCAAACTGCAGCAAACTGGACTAGGGTGATGACCAACCAACATGATCCTGCATTCCAGGACCATACCTTGGCAGAGCAGTTACCCTCTGCTTTGCTCTTATGTGGATGTCCTACAAGTTATGACAGACATCTCCAGCAAGACTTTAATTTCTGTCTATATGCGCAGATTATTATACTTCATAGCCTGGTTAGCTGAGGGCAGTTGTTAAAGATGTCTCACATTGTGTGCACCGGACAAATTCCTCACCCCCAGTCTTCTTCCAGGTCAGCTCTTGAGAGACAAAGCTCTTCCTCACACACAGGAAACACATTGCCAGTTATTTCTTTAAAAGGCGGTCCCTCAGGACCCTGGTCAGCCTTAGTGTTTCTTCCGGAGGAGACATGTTGCCTGAAGGGACTGCCAGGCGACTCCAACTCCCAAGGGCTGAGCTGGGGCATGTGTCTCATGGCAAGCAGGGAGAGCATGGTGTGAGCCTCTGGGCTGTGGGGGTGAGTGCATCCTTACCATATGGTTGTCCGAGGAGGTTGGACATGTGGCCACTGGAAACTCTCCTTAGGCTGCGGGCAGGAGGTGACCTGGATTCTGTCTTCTTCTGAGCCCAGGCGTGGAGAGAGGCACCAAAACACCTTCCGCTTAGCGGCTCCGGCGGGGGGACAGCTGGAGGCCGTTTGACCCGGAAGGTCCTGGACTCAGGAGGTCGATGCTCTGTCATCTGCCCAGGCTCCCATGAATGCAGGCACCAGACAGGTAGGCACCAGTGGGTTACCCTTTGTTGTCCAGTTTGGAAACAGCTAGATGGTGATCTCTAGCGGGCTGGGGCACTACAGGGGTTAGTAAGGTGTCACTGGGTGTGCACACTGTTTGGCAGGTTGAGTATACTTTTTACCATAGCCATGGGCCCCTGTTTGTGTCTTGGCGGGCCAAGCCTCATAAAGAGCCAAAGCCCACTCCCAGAAAGCGGTGTGCAAAATGTGCTACCAAGATGCCCTTGGAATACACAGAGCCGCTATTCCAAGTGTGCATCGACTTTAAACAGATGCAATCTACACAAAAATCTTTGGATCTGTGGGGGAGGACATGGCTACTACCTTTTTAGGGATCTTAAAAAATGTATTGCAGAACTTAAACCTCCAACAACTCCCTCCCAAGGTTAGTCGCCTCAGGGTCGCAGGAGATGGCGAGGAAACGAGCGGGTAGCAGCGTGGTTGGTGTAAAAGCCACAGACAGCTCAGATTCGGAGCAGGCGGATGGGGGAGAAGAGAAAAAGTGGGCCCAAGTACAAATTGTCCCTAGAAGATGTAGAGGACTTACTTGGGGCCATATATGAGACTTTGGAGATTGAGGAAGAAAAAATTCCATCAAAACATGACCTGATGTATCAAGGTCTTTAGGAAGAGAAAGTCCAAAGTATTCCCGGTTCACCAGATGTCGGACGTCATGAGGAATGAGTGGGCAGACCGAGAAAAGAAGCCCTTCTTTGCAGCTAGTCATAAGAAGCGGTTCCCTTTCAGTGGCCTTCCACAGGAAGTGTGGAATAAAAATCCTAAATTGGATGCACCACCATCCAAAGTTTACAAAAAATCTTCCTTAGCCTTTTGAAGATGTGGGGCATCTTAAAGATTGCATTGATAAGAGGGGTGAAGTTATCCTAAAGAGAGCTTGGGAAACAAGTGTCGCCAGCCTAAATCCGGCACTCGCCACTACTTGTGTGGCAAGAAACCTGGAATTTTGGCTCTCCCAACTGCAAGACCATATAAAAAATGGCACGGCTAGGGAAGAAATTTTGAAGACCCTACCTGTTCTCTCCAAGGCAGTCGGGTACATAGCGGATGCGTCCGCAGAGTCCATCAAGCTGGCAGCAAGATCAGGAGGACTAGCCGTGGCAGCCAGATGGGCTATTTTGGATGAAGACTTGGTCAGGGGACCCTGCATCCAAAATGAGACTATGCAATCTCCCATTCTCCATAGACTGTTTCGGGACAGGCTTGGGCGAAGCCTTAGAATGATGGACAGGAAGAAAACTTTCCCAGATGAAAAACGCAAACCTCCACAAAAGTTTTTTTTTTTCGTGGACAAAGAGTGTCCACAAGAAGAAAAGAGACTACCCCAAAAATAATAGGATGGGTCACAAGGGGAAGCCAAAGAGTAACGTCCTCTTTGGCTCTTCTAACCAAACCCCAACACAATGACAGATCGCCAGTAGGAGGAAGGCTGGCTACCTCAATGGCAGAAGACAGCCAATCAATTCATTCTAGACATCGCAAGGGGGTTACTCCCTGGAATTCAATTGTCATGCTCCAGAAAGATTTTTAAGAACGAAACTTCCCAGGGTTCCCGAAAAAGCAAGGGCTCTCCCGTTGTTGCTAGGGGAGATGGTAGACCAGAAAGTCCTTACTCCAGTCCCAGAGGAAAAATAACGAAAGGGTTTTTACTCACCTTCCTGGAAGGTTTTTTGATCACAATTAAAGCTAAACCCCTGAGCCAAGTGATACAATACGAAAGATTCTACATGGAATCCATATTCCCAGTCAAAAATATCCTTCAAGCGGGAACTTTCATGGCGACCATGGATATCAGGGATGCCTATCTGCACATTCCCATAAGGGAAGAATCCCTGAGATACCTGAGGGAGATAGAGGGAAAGGCATATAATTTCCAGAGCAGGGCTCTTCCTTTTAGGACTATCCTCGTCACCAAGGATATTTACCAAGTCCTAGCAGAAGCCCTGGCCCCTCTGAGGTTAAAGAAGATGACTGTAGTACTGTACCTAGATGACCTACTATTCGCAGCACCATCAGAAGTACAGCTGGTAAGACTTTGCAGAAGCTCAACTATGGTTTAAGCCGCTGGGCTGGATTTTAAACATCGAAAAATCCAACCTGTGTCCCACTCAGAACAACCGGTTTCTTTGACATATGCTCAACTCCATAGAGCAGAAGACGTCCCTACCAGGAGAAGATCCAGGCCTTGTCAAGAGAGTAAGTTCTGTTCAGAACAACCTCCCGATAGCCATCAGGGAGCTGATGTGGATTCTGGGTCTGACCTCAACGATACCAGCAGTACAATGGGCCAAATATTATCGAAGGCCCCTGCATTTCTTTCTCTTAAGAAATAAACAAGATGATCTGGACAGGAGGCTTTTACTCCCAACATTTGTGAAGAGGTCGCTCTGGTGGTGGCGGATCCACACAAATTTAAACCAAGGTCTAGCATGGTCTTTCCCAACCTCACGGAAGCTGACCACAGACGCAAGCAGTTGGGGATGGGGAGCCCACCTAGCAGAACAACCTGCTCAGGGGAGATGGTCCCCGGAAGAAGCCCAGACACATTCGAATTGGAGGGAGCTTATGGCAATAGCCAAAGCCATAGAACACTTCCAAGACCAACTAAGGGGTTATCGCACCCTGCTCCTGTCGGACAATGCCACGTCAGTAGCTTATGTGAACAAACAAGGGGGCGCGAGGAGCCCCTCCTAAAGCCATATCTCCAACCAGCTATGTTTGATAGCTAGAAGGGAACCTACTGTTGTTGGGAGCGGTCCATCTAAAGGGGGGAAAACATCAAGTGGCGGCCAAGAGATCTCCCAAGAGGAATGAGTATTACACCCAGATGTGTTCAGGGAAATTACGGCTTGCTGGGAAGTACCAAATATAGATCGGTTTTCATCCCGGAAAAACACTCCGGTGAAGCGTTTGTTCTAGATAAACCCGCACGACCGGCCTCTAGGGATAGACTCACTCCAAAACCTATGGAATTTCAAGATGTGCTACGCCTTCCCTCCGGTACATCAGATTCCTCGGGTGAAGAAATTCCTACAAGAGCAAACAAAGCTCACACTGATAGCACCAAATTGGCCCAAGAGAGCCTGGTTCTCTCAGAGCCTCAGTCTCTCAGCAGAAGAGCCGTGACTACTTCCTCACAGGGTGACCTGATGTGTCCAGGACCCCTAACGGGCCTAAGACGAGAAAGCTTCAAATGGGCGGGCTGGTTACTGGGGAAGACATCTTGAGATCAAAAGAACTCTCAGATAAAGTGGTGGTAACGCTTCTGAGTGCTAGGAAGCCGACCACCAGGGCCAGCTACAGAGACTCCTGAGAAAATTTTACAGCTGGAGTGCAAAAAATAACAGACAAAAGGTGGATACACCGACTATTTTTAAGCTCCTACAGCAGGGTACTGATAAAGGTCCAGCGCTCAGTACGCTGAAGGTCCAGATAGCAGTGCTGTCGGGGTATCTAGAACGGACACTAAAAAAAGACCCGTTGGTCTCTCGCTTTTGTGGAGTGTTGGCAAAATACAGACCACCCAAGACACAAATGTCCCACATAGGATCGGTTGGTGGTACTGAGGGGATCATCATAAATCCCTTTGAGCGGCTACAAGAAACATCTTTACGCCTGCTCACACTCAAAACTGTTTTCCTCGTGGCTATCACTACAGCACGTAGGATAGGGGAAATCCAGGCTCTGTCAGACTTTTTTTAAAATTCACAATGATGGAATCGTCCTTTAAACAGATCCGGGATTTACACCAAAAGTGACGTCAACTTTTCATAAATCCCAGGATATAATACTACCTTCATTTTGTAATTCACCTAACAGCAAAGAGCAGGAACTAAGCATTCTAGATGTTAAAAGAGGTCTCCTTCAGTATCTGAAAGTCAACAATGAGTTCAGAACATCAGACTTTGTCCTGTACGCTGACAAACCGGTAAACAAGCGTCTAAGAAAACGCTAGCCAGATGGATCAAGGCAGCTATACTGGAATGTAGATGGGTGAAATATCCGCACTCAGTTTAAAATATATCAAGCCGCAGCTGAACACTATAACCTGAATACTAGGCACGAAGTCAAAATAGATAGAGAAGTGCAGCGCTTGTAAGACATGTATCAATCAATATTCCTGTAACGATAAAATGCAGATGTGCAGAGAAATACAACTACATAAAATTAAATATGCATATATCAATTGATGTGTAAACAAAACCATGTGCCATATAAGATGCAATAATAAAAAGTGACATGTGATAAAAAGTCCATATAAGTGACTAAAAAATCCTTGTGGAAATAAAGTGACTTGGTACAAATGCTTGACCTCGTGAGAACAGTCACCCCAGTGAGATGAAAGGCTTGCCGGAACTCCAGCAACCCCCCTTGCTCAGGGAGGTCACAAAGCGCTAATTGGATCAGAGATCCCCAACCATGGATATCCAGATCTCCTGGGCGTCTCCGGTCTCCTGGGCGTCTCCCACCAGAAGCCTCCGTATCCCGGGTGGTATTCAAAGCAAGAGTCTTGCATATCCAAAGGAAGTGCAAATAATGCAAAAAAATAAAACTCCAAAGTGTGATAATGTCTCTTTAAGTAGATTTAATGAAATAAAACAGGTGCAATGTTACATGTGAATGCTGCATATAGGTAATCTGACTCCACGAGTCTCCAATTCACACAAAACAAGGTCAAAACAAGGAGTTTCCTTACAAGTAGAAAAAATCCTCAACACAGACGTGTAGAAGCGATTGCACATGTGTGAGCGTGGCGACTTGGTCAAGATTCTCGACCTTTGTCGGCATTACAGGCTGTATCTGATATCCAGCCAGGACCAGGCTTTTGGTAGGAGAGTCCTCCAAGCAGTTGTCCCGCCCTAGTCTGGTGAGTACTTGGTTATCCTCTCAAGGGCTGACCTGAAAAATGACTGGGGGAAAAGCAGTTAGTTCTTACCGGTAACTCCTGTTTCCAGTAGTGTTTCAGGGCAGCACGATCCCACCTTAATGTCATCCAAAAGAGCCTTCGGTTCACTTGGAAGACTGACCAGGGACCGCCTTTTAACCACTTCCTTACCGGGCCTATTCTGGCACTCCTCTTCTACATGCAAAAATCATAATTTTCTCCCATCACCTTCCATGACGGCACACCTGAGGGATGAGGGCTCCTCCCTACAGGAAACACAATCAATTGACAGCTTGTTAAAAGTCCCCACCCTTCCCCTTGATCTCCATTATTGATTGCGTTTCTCCCGAACACAGTGACATATTTGTTTTTAAAGACCTAAAGGGTCTGATGGTACCCCTGTTGAGACAGGTTTTAGGGAGGGCTGAACTAACCTGTAGGCGTTGTCCTTCTCACAGGTCGCCCCAAGCGTGCACCAGCGCTCTGGCCACAGGGAGTGCGCGCCATCGCTGTAATGCAAAAACACCGCCATCAAGCCGCTCTCTTCACTTCCAGGTTTTCTTATAACAGGAAGCACTGTTCACCAAGCCTCATTCTGAATACGGCCGCATCACAGGAAGTGGGCTGCGCCGCAGATGCAGTGCAACCCGGAGATTGGCGTGGAGAAAGGCGGTGGGAGCGGTCGGCTTGCTGTACTAGCCCCTCTAGCGGTACCTGCAGCCCAGGACCCAGCCAACCTCCTCATGGAACAAGAGGAAGGGAAGGCTACTACGACTGCAAGCAGATCCAGGTCAGGGACCGGTGAGTACAAACCCTCCTTGAAAAGGGAGGAGGGAAGGGAGTGAGAGGTCCTGGCTTCCAGGTGTCTGAGAATCCCTGGGCCAGCCAGAACAGGAACTGGACTTCACCTCTCACCTTACCCTTTCCCCTCCCCAGTACAAACCTGCAGTTCTAGGGGAAGACAGAGTAATGTTATGCATATGTGTTACCGTATTTTTCGCACCATAAGACGCACTTTTTTCACTGCAAAAATGAGGGGAAAATGCCTGTGCGTCTTATGGATCGAATATAGACCAGCGCCCCCGCCTCCGCCAAATACCAAGCCAGCCGATCGGCTCCTCAACTGTGGGTTGCCTGCGTCTCCCTGTCAGGACGGGAGCGTCTGTGTGTCTGTGACAGGGAGCGTGTTCCCCCCTCCTTCTACAGGCAGAGCAGGATTTCTATTTCCCCTCCCTCCTCCAGTGCGGGCTCCGTGTGTCCCCCCCCCCTTCTCCGGGCAGAGCAGGCTTTCTATTTCTCCAGGCAGTGTGGTCTCTCGTGTGTCCCCCCCTTCTCCGGGCAGTGCGGGCTCCATAGGTTCTCCCCCCCACCTTCTCCAGGCAGTGCAGGCTTTGGTGTTCTCCGCCCCCCCCCCCCCAACTCCGGGCAGTGCAGGCTCTGTAGCAGCAGCACGACCGAGTAGGAGATCAAAGACACAGAGCAGGCTGTGTGTGCATTCCATTTCCTCTCCCTTCTTCTGTCAGCAGTGGGGGTGGGGATTATTAAAGCAGCAGCAGGACTGAGCAGCTTTCGGAGGGGGACACTAAATTTCAGGCAATTAGTGTGCAGTAACCACTAGCAACTGAATGGTGAGTGGCAATGTGTAGTAACCTCTAGAAACCAATCAGTGCGCAGTAATGTGTAGTAACCTCTAGCAACTGAATGGTGAATGGTAATGTGTAGTAACCTCCTCAGAATATTTTTTTTTCTCATTTTCCTCCTCTAAAACCTAGGTGCGTCTTATGGTGCGAAAAATACGGTATATCTATATTGTCTTACAGAATCCCCCGGCAGAACCCAGGAGGCCTTAGTACAACCTCCTGCCGCAACAGGGCATAGCTCCTCAAAGAAATGTGGGTACTGTAAGGATAAACTCCCACTCAAAACCCTTTTGCTATAAATGAATAAATTATTTAGCAGGGAAGGAGGCTTCTGCAATGATGAAAAAATTTCTCTCATCTATGCAGTCAGAAATGCTTTCCGTGAAGCCGCCGGGCAGTCAACAACCTAAGGTCCTGACACAGAGGAGCTTACCCCTAGAGAAGGCACATCCTCCAAGAAAACCTCTTTGCAGGAGGACCCAGTGCCGCCCTCCCACCCTCACAATTGCTCCCTCTAGGCCAGGAAGAGGAAGAAGGGGGGGGGGGGATATAGAAAGCCAGGCCAGGACACCGCTCAAAGGGAGAGTTGGATATAGACCCCTTAAGCCAATCCCAGGAGGAGACCAGGCTAAAGAGACACGTCTTCGCTGTAGAAGATTTGGATGGACTCCTGGAGGCAATATATGCCACAGAGGAGATTCCAGAAGCCCCTAAAGTAACCTCAGCACAAGACAAGGTTTATAGAGGGCTGAGCAAGTCTCAATCTAGAGTGTTCCCACTCCATCAATCTCTTAAGGATCTAATCCTACGGGAATGGAGGGAGCCTGAAAGGAGGATTGTCGGACAAAAAACTTGGAAGAGGAGGTTTCCCTTTAATCAAACTGACGAGGAGACATTCTTTAAGCTCCCAAGACTGGATGCGGCTTTGTCTCAAGTCACCAAGTTGTCTGACCTGTCCTTTGAGGACGCAGGCAGTATTAAGGATTTGATGGACCGCAGAGCAGAATCCCTTCTTGAAAAAGCTTGGGAGGCTAATTCATCAACCATGGGTCCAGCCTTAGCAGCAGCCTGTGTAGCCAAGAATACAGATTCCTGGGTGGAGAAGCTCACCAAGCACATATCCCAGGGAACCCAATTAGAGGATGTTATTGATTCCCTGACAGTAATAGGAAAAGCTGTTGCTTACCTTGCAGATGCTGCAATTGAATCTGCAAGAGCCTCGGCTAAAACGGCAGCATTAATCAACTCAGCTAGGAGAGCTGTCTGGATTAAGGCCTGGGAAGGAGATATGACATCTAAGGGTAAGCTATGTGGCCTTACCTTTCAAGGTTCATTGCTGTTTGGACAGGGCTTAGACGACGTCCTGTCAAGGTCATCAGAAAAGGGTAAAAAGTTTCCAGTAAAACCCCAAAAAAAGATTTAAGATTTTTTTTTTTTCCAAGGGCCCCCCGGGGCAACAACAGCATAGAATCAAAAAGGAACCCAGCAAACGGGTTTTGGTAGGGGAAAGCAAAAGTACCATCTACTTTTTCCCTCCCCCAAAGTTGGTGCCAAAGAGACTAAGTGACGCCAAGATCAGAGTGGGGGGGACGACTGTCTCACTTTGTTCCTCAGTGGGAAAAGATTTCAGACAGCATTTACATCTGCCAGATCCTGCGAGAAGGTTACCGTTTGGAATTCTCTGCAAAACCCCCCCTCTATGATCACTCTTACACATCCTCCCAGGGATGCCCTAAAAAGATCTGCCCTCCTGGAGGGTATCCAGGAATTGGTAGAACAGCAGGTGGTGGTACCAGTACCAAAAGAACAATACCAGGGATTCTATTCCCACGTATTTGTCGATCGCAAGCCATCAGGGAAGTACCGGCTGATAGTCAACTTAAGAAACCTGAACAAGTATCTGGAATGCAAAAAGTTTACTATAGAAAGTATCTACTCTCTACGCAAAAATCTCATGAAGGAAGCCTTCATGACGACTCTGGACCTCAAGGATGCCTACCTGCACGTGCCAATTCATGTGCACCATCAGGCATACTTGAGGTTCACAGTAGTAGTCAGAGGAGAGATTTTTCACTGGCAATTCAGAGCCCTCCCATTCGGGCTAACAGCCAGTGGGGTATTTTTACAAAAATCTTTGCAGAGGTAGTAGCCTTTCTACATCTCCAGGGTATATCTCTAATTCCTTACCTGGACGATCGACTGATCTCCGGGCAATCAGCCCCCCAGGTCAGGTTAGATACCAACAAAGCAATATCAGTCCTGGAAAACCTGGGTTGGATAATCAAACAGAAAAATCCTCCCTCGAACCAGAACAGGTCAAGACCTTCCTGGGCTACATAGTGGACACCAGGCTGCAGAAGCTCTTCTTGCCAGAAGACAAATTGGCAAAAATAACTTTGTCAGTAGGGGATTTGATGAAGACCCGGTCACACTCCAGAAGGGAAGTACTAAGAACCCTAGGCCTGATGGCAAGTATACCAGCAATAGTCTGGGCACAACTCCACTCAAGGACACTTAATTTCTTCTTCCTGTCCTCATGGGACAAAAAGGAGTTCTTGGGTCAGGAGATACTGCTAACCCTTCAGGTCCTGTCCTCCCTGGAGTGGTGGACAATACCCAAAAACCTAAAAGGAGGCAGACCAAGGGCCCAGTGGAATCCGGTAAAGGTCACCACCGATGCCAGTTCCAGGGGGTGAGGAGCCCACCCGGGGAAGGAAAGAGCCAATGGAACAGCTCACTAGGTCAGATGTCATCAAACTACAGGGAGCTCAAAGCAGTGGGGGAAGCCGTAAAAGCCTTTCAGAAAAACATCATGGGCAAGGAGGTTCAAGTAAGCTCAGACAACGCCACAGGCGTAGCCTACCTGAGTCACCAGGGAGGCACCAGGTCCAGACCACTGCTAGAACTATCCAAGGAAATTCTAGATTGGACCGAGGGAAAGGTTCTCTCCATTTCTGCCATCCACATGAAGGGGACAAGCAATACCGAGGCAGACTTCCTCAGCCGTCAGCCGATAAGACAGGGGGAATGGGAACTAAACCCCGAGGTATTTCAAAACCTGGTGCAGTGCTTTGGAAATCCGGAAATAGACCGGTTTGCCAACCGGCGAAACAGGAAAGTAAAGAGATTTCTCGATTTCCCCAGAGGAGTCAGAAGGTTTAGATGCACTGCCTCAGACCTGGCATTACAGGCTGGCATACGCCTTCCCACCCTTAGCCTTGATTCCGCGGGTCCTTCAGAAGCTCAGCAGATCTCCAGGCCAGATCCTCCTGATGGCACCCTGGTGGCTACGGAGAGCTTGGTTTGCAAGCCTGAGATCCATGGCAGTAGCGGAACCATTGAAGCTCCCGTACAGGACAGATCTTCAGACAGGTGCCAGTACTACACCTGAGGCCAGAATTTTTCCAGCTGACGGCCTGGTTAGTGAGCGCCAGATTCTGAAGCGTAAAGGCTGCTCAGAGAAAGTAAATAAGTACCCTCCTGAGTAGAAAACCAGCGACTAAAAAGATTTACTCAAAAGTTTGGAAGACTTTCTGCTCCTGGGCTAAAGAAAGGCAGATGACCTCCACTACTGTTCGGGTTATCCTGGAGTTTCTCCAGGACGGAGTAGACAAAGGCTTAACAGTCAGTACCCTTCGGGTTTCAAATAGCAGCCCTTTCAGTCTATCTTGATAGAAGACTGGCAAAAGAGGACCTCGTTAAGCATTTTCTGTTAGCAAGGGAAAGAGTTTCCCCTGTCCTTTAAAGGTAATTTTCCACCTTGACTTGACTAGGGTGTTAGAGGCGTTGTCTAAACACCCGTTGGAAACCTAAAGGAAACCTCTTCTATAGGTTCAATTTTTAAAAATAGCATTTTTGTTAGCAATTACTACAGCCAGGAGGGTAGGGGATTTGCAGGGACTGTCCATGAAGGAAACTTTTCTACTGGTACAGCCAGACAGTCATTCTCAGGGTAGATCCCTTGTATCTACCAAAAGTAGCATCCTTATTTCATAGGACGCAAGACATAATATTGCCGTCCTTTTGTGATAAACCAAAGAATGAGAAAGAAAATAAATTTTATTGTCTGGATGTAAGAAGGTGTCTCCTTGCCTATCTAGAGAGAACAAAAAGTTTTAGGAGATCTAATCATCTACTCATTTTGTACGCTGGGCCCAGGAAGGGACTTCAGGCCTCTAAAGCCTCAGTCTCCAGATGGATCAGAGAAGCTATCTCCAGGGCTTATGAATGCTCTGGGATTCCAGCACCAGCTAAAGTCAAAGCTCATTCAACCATATCACTAGCAGATTCCTGGGCTGAAAAAGCAGGGGCCCCCTGGGAACAAATACGCAGCGCGGCCACCTGGTCCATTCAACATACGTTCCTGAAGCACTATCGTGTGGAGGTGTTGTCACAGCAAGACTTGGCTTTCGGCCGGAAGGTCCTACAAGCTGTGGTCCCACCCTGAAGGTAGGCCTGTGTTTACTTGATTATCCTCTCAGGTGTGCCGTCCTGGAAGGTGATGGGAGAAAACCTACGTTAGACTTACCGGTAACGGTATTTCTACGAACCTTCCAGGACGGCAGGCCTACTTCCCGCCCTATGTGGAGGGAAAGATAAGCTAAACGCTAGGTGGTAAGTACCTACATGGAGCGATGTCCCTTGTGAACCAGTTCGGGATTACTTTATTGCATACTGGGGATCAAGGGGAAGGGTGGAGACTTGTAACAAGCTGTCAATTGATTGTGTTTCCTGTAGGGAGGAGCCCTCATCTCTCAGGTGTGACGTCCTGGAATGTTCGTAGAAATACCGTTAACGGTAAGTCTAACGTAGGTTTTTTTGTTAGAAAATTACTCCGAACCCCCAAACACTGTTTTTTTAGCAGACACCCTAGGGAATAAAATGGCTGTCATTGCAACTTTTTATCTCACACGGTATTTGCGCAATAATTTTTCAAACGCATTTTTTTGGGGAAAAAACGGTTTCATGAATTACAAAATATTAAAACATTAAAGTTAGCCCAATTTTTTTGCATAATGTGAAAGATGAAGTTACGCCGAGTAAATAGATACCGAACATGTCACCCTTCAAAATTGCACACGCTCGTGGAATGACGCCAAACTTCGGTACTTAAAAATCCTCATGGGCGACGCTTTAAAAAAAAATTCTGGTTACATGTTTTGAGTTAGAGGAGATCTAGGGCTAGAATTATTGCTCTCGCTCTAACGTTCGCTGCGATACCTCACGTGTGTGTTCTGAACACCGTTTTCATATGTGGGCAGGACTTGCGTATGCGTTCGCTTCTGTGTGCGAGCTACCGGGGACGGGGACTTTAAAAAAAAGATATTTATTTTTTTATTGTTAATTTTACTTTAAACTTTTCACTTTGACACTTTAAAAAAATAATAATAATAATTTGATCACTTTTATTCCTATTACAAGGAATGTAAACATCCCTTGTAATAGGAATAAGCATGACAGGTCCTCTTTACAGTGAGATATGGGGTCAATTAGACCCCACATCTCACCTCTAGGCTGGGAAGCCTGAAAGCAACAAAAAAAAACAAAAAAAACGATCACCGCTTCCTAGCCGAGGCTGCGCCGTTTTTTGAATAACATAATATCGCGCTCGGCCTCCGAACGATCATAGAGACTCCGGCAACCATCTGGTCTGCCGGAAATATCTATGGTAGGCAGCCGGGGCCGGCGGATCTGTTCTCCAACTCACCGATCGCACAAGTGAGTCGGTAGAAGCACCGGAGGGTGTAAAAACGATCAAGCGGCGGAACAGCCGCTATGATGGTTTTTACGATGCCCAGAATCGTCGGCTCTAAAAAACGATATCTGAATGATGCCTGTAGCTGCAATATTCAGATATCCCGGCTCAAAGTCAAGGACGTCCAGGGACGTCCATCTGGTAGGAAGTGGTTAAAGAAATTACTGGCAATGTGTTTCCTGTGTGTGAGGAGGAGCTCCACATCCTTTAAGGGCTGCCCTGGAAGACTACTGGAAACAGTTACTGGTAAGAACTAACAGCTTTTTTGTCCTTTTAATATGACATTTTGCGTTTTTGGTTCAGCTACATATAGAAGAACAAAGGTTAAACCTGGGTGTCTGAACCAAAATGTAAAATGTCATATTAAAGCGGAGCTCCACCCTAAAGTGGAACTTCTGCTCATCAGATTCCTGCAGGGGACCTGCGGGCAGTACGTCACTCCCCCCAGAACACAGCGGGGAACAGTGAGGACGGCGCAGCGCGACTCACGCATGCGCAGTAGGGAACCGGGCAGTGAAGCCGCAATGCTTCACTTTCTGATTACCTCACCGATGATGGAGGTGGGGGCAGCCGAGAGACGAGCGATTGCTCGTCTTCTGCTGCCGGCGTCGCTGGACTCTAGGACAGGCAAGTGTCCATTTAATAAAAGTCAGCAGCTGCAGTATTTGTAGCTGCTGGCTTTTAATATTTTTTTTTTACGGTGGAGCTCCGCTTTAAGAACAAAAAAATGTCCTTTTAAAAAGTACAAAGCAGAGGGGTTATTATCAGCATTCCAACACTAGAAGGAATGCAATAAGTGTAAGAACGCAATCAGGGTGGCTAAAAAAGACCGAGATCCATAGTGGAGGAGAGTAAAAAAAAAAAATCCAAAGAATTTTTTCAAATATATTAACAGTAAAAAGGCGAGGTCAGAACTCATAAACCCCCATAAAGGACGAGGAAGGGAAGTTGGTTACAGATGACAAGAAGGCAGCTGTACTAAATGGTTTCTTCTCCTCGGCCTTCACACAGGAAAAGGAAGGGTATAACAACCACGACTGTGTGGTAAGTAACTTGTCACAGGATCTACCCTTGTGTCTAACACAGGCCAGAGTCAGGAAAGGATTAGAGAAGCTCAACATAAATAAATCACCAGGACAGGATGGCTTGCATCCAAAAGTCCTTAACCACTTCAATACAGTGCATTTTCACCCCTTTCCTACCCAGACCAATTTTTAGTTTTCAGCGCTGTCGCACTTTGAATGACAATTGCGCGGTCATGCAACACTGTACCCGAATGACGTTTCTATGTTTTTTTTTTCTCCACAAATAGAGCTTTCTTTTGGTGGTATTTGATCACCTCTGCGGCTTTTATTTTTTTGCACTATAAACGAGCGACAATTTTGAAAAAAAACACAATTTTTTACTTTTTGCTATGATAAATATCACAATTTTTTTTTTAAAATAACTTTTTTCCTCAGTTTAGGCCGATATGTATTCTACATATTTTTGGTAAAAAAAATCGCAATAAGCGTATATTGATTGGTTTGCGCAAACTTTATAGCGTCTACAAAACAGGGGATAGATTTATAGCATTTTCATTTTTTTTACTAGTAATGGAGGCGAACTGCGATTTTTTTTTTTTTTTTTTTTTTTTTTTATTGTGACTGTGACTGTGACATTGCGACGGATATATCGGACACTATTGACACATTTTTGGGACCATTTAAATTTATACAGCGATCAGTGCTATAAAAATGCATTGATTACTGTATAAATGTGACTGGCAGGGAAGGGGTTAACACTAGGGGGCGATCAAGGGGTTAAATGGGTATCCTAGGGAGTGATTCTAACTGTAGGGGAGGAGACAATCAGTGTTCCTCTGTACTGGGAATACACCATCGGTCTCCTCTGACAGGACGTGGATCTGTGTGTTTACACACAGATCCACGGTTCTGCTGTGTTCACGGGCAATCGCGGGTGGCCGCCGGGCACTTGCACAGGGTCCCGAGCAACGCGGCAGGCGCACGCCCCCTAGACGGCTGGGAAGCCCAGGATGTCATATGACGCCCGCCCAGGATGGGAGATCCCTCCTGCGGACGTCCTATTACAATAGCTGGGTAATGAAGTGGTTAAGGAACTCAGTCAGGTTATAGACCACTATTCCTAATCTTTATGGACAGGATACTGACAGGATTGGTACCAGCTGATTGGCGAAAAGCCCACATGGTACCAATATTGAAAAAGGCGCAGAGATCTATTCCTGGAAACTATAGGCCTGTCAGTCTAAGATCGGTAGTATGCAAGCTATTTGAGGGGTTAAGAGACCATATCCAAGAATTTGCTGATAAAAACAGTATAATTAGCAGTAATCGGCATGGGTTTACGGAATGCCGCTCTTGCCAAACCAACCTATTAACATTCTACAAGGAAATGAGTTGCCATCTGGACAAAGGTAGGGCCGGTAGATGTGGTGTATCTGGATTTTGCGAAAGCATTTGATACAGTGCCCCGCAAACGCTTAATCTACAAACTGAGGTTGGTGGGTGTGACAGGGGTCACTTTGGGCACAGGGTGAGCAAGAAAATAATGGACATTAAGAATATGTCTTGGATTGCTTTAACCACTTGACAACTGGACACATAAGCCCCTTCCTGCCCAGGCGAAATTTCAGGTTTCAGCGCCGTCACGCTTTGAATGACAATTGCGCGGTCGTGCGACGTGGCTCCCAAACAAAATTGACGTCTTTTTTTTCCCACAAATAGAGCTTTCTTTTGGTGGTCTTTGATCATTTCTGCGGTTTTTATTTTTTGCGCTATAAACAAAAATAGAGCGACAATTTTGAAAAAAACACTGTTTTAATTTTTGCTATAATTAATATCCCATTTTTTTTTTTTTTTTACTTTTTTTTTCCTCAGTTTAGGCCGATACGTATTCTACATATTTTAGGTCAAAAAAAAAAAATCGCAATAAGCGTATAGTGATTGGTTTGCGCGAAAGTTATAGCGCCTACAAAATAGGGAATAGAATTATGATTTTTTTTAATTATTTTTTTACTAATTTTTTTTTACTAGTAATGGCGTCGATCTGCGATTTTTTTTTTTTTTTTTTTCCGACTGTGACATTACGGCGGACACATCGGACACTTTTGACACATTTTTGGGACCATTCACATTTATACAGCGAACAGTGCTAAAAATATGCACTGATTACTGTATAAATGTGACTGGCAGGGAAGGGGTTAACCACTAGGGGGCGATCAAGGGGTTAATATGTTCCCTGCTAGATGTTCTTACTGTGGGGGGAAGGGGACTGACTGGGGGAGGTGACTGATGGTTGTCCCTATGTACAAGGGACACACCATCCGTCTCCTCTCCCTGACAGGACGTGGATCTCTGTGTTTACACACAGAGATCCACGTCCCTGGCTCTGTGACAGCCGATCGCTCGTACCTGGCGGACATCGCGGCCGCCAGGCACGCGCATCGGCACTCGCCTGACACGGCGGGCACAGTTTCGCGGAAGTAAATAAGAGGACGTCCATAGACGTCCTATCAGCAATTGACGACCGCTTTGCGGACGTCTTTTCCTTATAGCCCGGGCGCGAAGTGGTTAAAATGGGACAGTGATATTTTTCCGCAATATTCCCCAGGATATCTGTAAAGAACTATTTACTATTTGATTATGAACTCAACAGGTTAACTGAAAAGTGACTCCTTCATGATGTTGGGACACATACTGTTAGATGCTAATGTCACCACATCCAGCCCCCACCTGTGTCTGCTAAGATGTCAGATGTGTATTGGGAGACAGTGAGGCTAGCCTAAAGGTCATGTGTCTGAGTCATCACTGTAGTTAATTAGCTCATGTAAATTAGGTCTGTTCAAAGGTGTATTGTCTGAGGAGAATGTAAGAACCTCCTCTCTGTGTGTATAAAACTGGGAGTTTGTCATTAAAGATTGTCAGTCCAGTTGGAAACTTCATACAGTGTGTTTGTCTCGTATGTTTGGAAGGATTAATCCTATGGGAAGCGGTCGCCTGACTGTGGAGGATCGGCAGTGGATGTGTCCAGAGGGAATATCCTAAACGGCGTTAACCCCTTTCATACTTGGGGTGCCGTTACATTGGTTGGCAGCGGTGGGATTTTCCCTCCAGTTACTGGGACACTCCAAACCACCACAGTGAATGACCAGCTATGCAGCCTGCAGGAAAGCCACGCTGAAAGACTTACTTGAGAGCCGTGGAGGGATCGGTGGGACAAAGAACAAGGCCACCTTGATCAGGGAGCTAGAAGAGATGGATCAGAGGGATGGTGATGCAGGACCCCGGTCAGTTGAAGACTTGTTTCAGCAACGAGTTCGAGAGCGGTTGGCATTATATGGGGCTAATCCATCAGAGACCGACATACAGAAAGCCATTGGAGACATCCAGCTGCAGGATGAGCGACGAGAGAATTAGAGCGGCAACATGAGCGGAGAATGGCGGAAATACGGCAATCGGAGACCACGCCTAAAGATGCAGCGCCTGTCCGTAAGTTGCCCTTTCGGGCGTTCAAACTATTTAAGGAAGGAGAGGAGGAAATTGAAGCGTTCCTGCAGGACTTTGAGAGACTATGCCAGATACATGAAGTACGTCCCCAAGATCGGGTCGCCTTACTGGCGAGTAATTTAACTGGCAGAGCGGCGGATGTGTATCGGGCCCTGGAGGAGGACGCTAAAGACTATGACCATGTAAAAGAAGCTCTGCTAGCCCGTTTTTGCCATTACACCCGAAGCCAGCCGGATTAAGTTTCGAGAATCCCGGAAACAAACCCACATAACATACGTGGAGTGGGCACATCGTCTGCAGCGAGACCTTAAGGGCTGGTTCCAGGGAAGCCACGCTCATACCATAGAGGACATCACCCAACTAGTACTCTTAGAACATTTCTTTAACCACACCCCTCCGGTATTACGGGATTGGCTGCGAGATAAGCGACCACAGACTGTACAGCAAGCGGCTGTTTGGCCGATGAATATCTGGACTCTCGAAGGTCAGGCGAAAGCGAGCGCTATCCACTATCTCGGCCCAGTTTACCAGCCTCTAACCCAACTTCAGCACCACCTCCAGCGGCCACTTATTCTCAGCAGCCCAGGTTCAACTCTCAGGACTACTCACAACCCATCAGGTGTTTTTGGTTTAAACAGCTAGGGCACAAAAAGCCAGACTGTCTGTTGAATCCAGCCAGGCAGTCCCAGTCATGGAGACAGCCAGCAAGGGGGAGCCCCCGCACATCCATGCCTGCGGCCCACTGCGTTGAGGAGGACGAACATTGGGGCGTCCTGCACGAGGCTGATCCAATACAAGCAGCTAACCGGGACAACAGGCAGCAACATAGGCAGACTGTCTGGGTCAATGGAAAGGTAGCCAATGGCCTACGTGATACTGGTGCCACCATGACCCTACTACAGAAGAACCTCATCCCAGAGAGCCAACACCGGAGACACTGTAGCCGTAAGAGTAGCGTGAGGTACCATCTTCCGGCTACCCGTTGCCCGTGTTCACCTGGATTGGGGGGGTTGGTTCGGGACACGTGAATGTGGGGGTGATGAAGGATTTGCCAGCGGATGTACTACTGGGGAATGATTTGGCCCCCCTCGTTTCTGCTTGCGCCCCGATGGACCCCGCTGAAGCCAACCCAGTGACTACCTGTGCCCAGACCCATGCTGCTGGAACCGGCCCGCTTATGGCTGAGAACTGGGTAAGACTATCTTCCCCGACATGTACCTTAGATCAGGGAAAATATCAGTCTAGAATTGGAATGTGACAAGTTGGCCAGGGAGAAATCGGAGATGCAACGACACTACGTCATGTATTATGAGATGTCCCATGGCTTGAACATTGAAATGCACAAACAGGCTGAAATTGTCAAAAGGTTAAATGGGATTTGCGCCCAGGTTTTGCCTTACCTCTCCCAAGAGCATCAGCAACAAGTTTTGGGAGCCATTGAGAGAGCAAAGGAAGTGACTCTTCCAGAACTGAATTCCATTATTCGCCCTGCAGCCTTACAATGTCACCATCAGCTATTGAACCGGTAAGCAAAACGGCCATGCTGATGGGTTGTCCAGGCATTAGAGGAATGGAACTATGGACTAACTTCGGAGTCAACCCGTCTGGGGTCTCCTCCTGTGTTAGTCTCCTGCCGAAAGGGGAGTTAAGTGTGACAGGGGTCACTTTGGGCACAGGGTGAGCAAGAAAATAATGGGCATTAAGAATATGTCTTGGATTGCTTTAAAATGGGACAGTGATATTTTTCCACAATATTCCCCAGGATATCTGTAAAGAACTATTTACTGTTTGATTATGAACTCAACAGGTTAACTGAAAAGTGACTCCTTCATGATGTTGGGACACATACTGTTAGATGCTAATGTCACCACATCCAGCCCCCACCTGTGTCTGCTAAGATGTCAGATGTGTATTGGGAGACAGTGAGGCTAGCCTAAAGGTCATGTGTCTGAGTCATCACTGTAGTTAATTAGCTCATGTAAATTAGGTCTGGTCAAAGGTGTATTGTCTGAGGAGAATGTAAGAACCTCCTCTCTGTGTGTATAAAACTGGGAGTTTGTCATTAAAGATGGTCAGTCCAGTTGGAAACTTCATACAGAGTGTTTGTCTCGTATGTTTGGAAGGATTAATCCTATTGGAAGCGGTCGTCTGACTGTGGAGGATCGGCAGTGGATGTGTGTCCAGAGAGGGAATATCCTAAACGGCGTTAACCCCTTTCATACTTGGGGTGCTGTTACAGTGGGTATAAACCATAGGGTTTGTTCTTGGATAGAAAACCAATGGGTGGTGATAGATAACGTGTACTGAGAATTAGGGGTGTAACGGATCAAAAAACTCTCGGATCGGATCGATCCTCGGATCGAGAGTCACAGATCAAATCATTTTCGAATCAGCAAAAAAAACAAATCTTGTTACACCCGCTGGAGTATTAGATTTCATAGTTATTTTCAACACAAAACGGAGCTTATATGCTTAAATACAGTATTTGGAAATCTGACGGGCTGTTTAGATGTTAAATTTTAAAAGCAGCAGCAAACCTGCTGACTTTACATGTGACAGAACCTGCTGACTTTACATGTGACAGATTTTTACATTTAACTAAATGCAGGTTTGCTGCAGCTTTTAAAATGTAACATCTAAACAGTCTGTCGGATTTACAAATACTGTTTTTAAGCATATAAGCTCCGTTTTGTGTTTGAAAATAACTGTGAAATCTAAAACTCCGCTGGGTGTAACAAGATGTCCGCTTGTCCCCTTCTCAATCTATCATTACTGTGCTGGCGTGTGGGGACTAGCAAGATGACCGCGACAAAACGTCACTTCCTGACGAGACAGCGGCCGCCGCCGGGTGCATCAAGATGGCCTCCGCTCCAGAGCTAGGCTGAAGCCGCGGCTTTTCCTATGGCCGAGGCTCCGGAGCGCTCTGCGGATCGCGTGGTGTGCCGATCCGAACAGGGTGACTCGTTCGGATCACAATCGGTGACGATTCATTGCACCACTACTGAGAATGGTCTAGAGTGGTTAGTAGGGTACTCCAAGGCTCTGTCCCGTGACCAATTCTGTTTAACTTATTTATAAATAATATAGAGCAGGGATAAGTAATTAGCAGACCTCCAGCTGTTGCAGAACTAAAAGTTCCATGAGGCAAGACTGACAGCCACAAGCATGACACCTAGAGGCAGAGCATGATGGGACTTGTAGTTTTGCAACAGCTGGAGGTCCGCTAATTGCATATCTCTGATATAGAGGATGGGATAAATAGCTCAATCTCAGTGTTTGTCAAAAATATGTAGGGCAAGAAAATCACAGAAGGATATAGAAACTTTACAAGAGGACCTGAATACATTTAATGGAGTGGGCTACTAGATGGTAAATTAAGTTTAACATTGTTAAATGTAAGGTAATGCACTTGGGGGAGTAAATGTACAAATGCATCTTGCTCTTTAGGGGGAGAACCCCTAGGGGATTCCAGGATGGAGAAGGATCTAGGGATCATAGTAGAAGACAGACTGAGCAATCACATACAGTGTCAAGATGCAGCTACCAAAGCCAGCAGAATATTAGCATGCATATGGGGACTGGAGGACCTCAATTATGAGGAACGACTACAAGCGCTAAATGTATTCTCAGTGGAGAATAGACGCTTGAGAGGCGATATGGCAGTATACAAATATCTCAACAGTGATCCCAGCACAAGTATGTATTTTTCAGCCCCAGGGAGTGTAAGAGGACACAGGGCCACACAATGAAACGAAGAAAAGCAGTTTAACCTTCAAGCTGCGTAGGGGTTTTTTCACTGTCGGGGCGGTAAGGATGTGGAACTCTTCCACAATCTGTGGCGTTGGCAGGAAGTATGGATGGTTTTAAAAGACTCTTGGACGTGCATCTTGGCAAAAACAATATACGGGTATATGGGAATTTTTTTTACACACGCACGTTGAACTGGATGGCCTATTGTCTTTATTCAACCTTGCCAACTATGTATCAGGAGGAAAGATCCTTCTTTACAGCAGAAGTTTCCAGAATCCCCTTCCTCAAAATGAATACTTCAATGCTCCATCCAAGTTTCAGCTGCAAAGCCTAAAGCGGAGCTCCACCCAAAAGGGGAAGCTCTGCTTATTTGACCCCAACCCCTCTGGTGCCACATTGGTGTGGCGGAGGGGTTCCTGGTTTTGACAGGTACCCGCTCCCACTTTCGGCTGACTTTGCCACGACAAACTTATCCGGATGTTTGGCCCTCCTCCTCCCCTTTCCACCAGGCCATTCACAAAGTGCAGCATGCTTTGCGCATGCGCAGTAGGGAACTGGCTGTCAAGCCGCAAGGCTTCACTGCCGGTTTCCCTTACCCGAGATGGCGGCGGCAGCGCACAAGAGCCGAAAGAAAGATCAGCTCAGTTGAAGACAGTGCAGGATTCGTAGATAGGTATGTGTCCTAATATTGAAAGTCAGCAGCTACAGTATTTTACCACTTAAGGACCACCCCACGTACGTTTGCTGTGACAGGGGGGCCCTTAAGCGCAAAATCGTGTACCTGTACGTGATTCTCGTGGATGGCTCTGGGGCGCACGCTGCAGGAGCCCAGCTCCCGCTGTGATTGGACACAGCAGGAGACAATTAGCAGGTCTGGAAGCCGCGATGGCTGCCAGCCACCAGCGATCGCTTACTGGAGAGACAGAACGACGGTCTTCCCATGTAAATAAGGGAGACCGTCGTTATGTCAGACAGGAAGAGAGACATCTGATTCCTGCTAAGCGGGAACAAAGATGTCTCTATTTTTCGAGTGCACCCATCCCCCACACATAGGAAACAGTTAACCTTTTGATTGCCACTGATGTTGACCCCTTTCCTGCCAGTGTTATTTATACAGTGTCGGTGCACTTTTTAGCACTGATCACTGTATTGGTGTCACTGGTCCCCAAAAAGTGTCATTAAGTGTCAGATTTGTCCGCCGCAATGTCGCAGTCTTGCTAAAAATAGCTGATCGCCGCCATTAATAGTAAAAACATTTTAAAAAAATTAAATGTCCACAAATCTATCCCATAGTTTGTAGACGCTATAACTTTTGCGCAAACCAATCAATATATACGCTTTTTCTGTTGTTTTTTTTACCAAAAATATGTAGCAGAATACAAATTGGCTTGAATTGATGAAGAAATTCCATTTTTTTTTTTTTTTTTTTTTTTTTATTATTGAGAATCTTTTATAGCAGAGAGTAAAAAATCTTTTTTTTTTTTCAAAATTGTCAGTCTTTTTTTGTTTCTAGCGCAAAAAATAAAAACCGCAGAGTTGATCACATGCCACCAAAAGAAAGCTCTATTTGTGGGAAAAAAGGACATCAATTTTATTTGGGTACAGTGTCACACAACCGCGCGCTTTTCAGTTAAAGCAATGCAGTATCGCAAAAATGGCATAGGAAGGGGGTAAAACCTTTCGAAACTGAAGTGGTTAAGGGATGCCCTCACTCCTAAGATTGGGGGGGGGGGCATCTGTTTGCTTTTCCCTGGGTCGCAGACATCTCAGACCTGTGGGATAGATGGTTTCAAAAGAGGTACAAATTAGAGTCCCAAACTCTACACCCTCATAGTTTTCTTCACCCAAAGTAGCCAAAAGGACAGTCAGATTTGCCAAATTCCCTAAACCAGGGCTCAAAGTCCTGAGCTACTAGCCAGGCCTTAAGAGTTATTCGCCACCAGTTGCCCAGCAGGCCCCGCCCCTTAACATGCCCATGTAAATTATCATGAAATTACACTATTTTATGCAGAATTAAGTTACAAAAATTATATAATACCAACAACTTTACCAATATTACCAAAGGAAATCAGTGGCCATGGGTGCCGTCTCATCAGTGCCGCCTATTTGTGCCCATCATTGCCGCCTGTTGGTGCCCATCATTGCCACCTGTTGGTGCCCATCAGTGCAGCATATCATTGCCGCCTCATGAGTGGCCATCAATGCAGCCCATCGGTACAGCCTCATCAGCACCCATCAGACAAAAAATTAACTTGGCATTCGTTTGGGGAGAGACCCTGGGGGGTATACACAGATCAAATAAATGTGATTAAAAAAGTCTCTCAATGAGAGGGACAAAGTCCATAGCAACAGTCTCTAAGATGAAAAGGGAGAGGAATCCATGTACCAGCACTAAAGGCAGCCAGTGCAAAGAGCTAGAGGCAGCCTCTGCAATACAACAAAGGCGCTGTTTCTTTTCCTTCATCAGCACCCATCAGTGCAGATTATCAGCGCCCATCAGAGCAGCCTCATTAGTGCCCATAAGTGCAGCAGGGATCACAGAAAGGAATCGGGAGCATTGCTGGTCAGATCACACCGAGCGGGCATCTCCCACTGTGTAACACATCTTGGCGATGAAATGCCGTCCGCTGTCAAACAAAGTCCTCCTGGACCGCCATTGGACCAGTGTGCTGTCTATCATAGGAGCTGGTCCAGGAGGCGGGGCTTTGTTTCATATCCAAGCTGTGCAACAGTGGGAGATTACAGCTCTGTGTGATCCGGCCGACTCACCACCTGACCGTTTTCTGGGTGATCACTTTTGGCAGAAGCAGTGTAGCCTTTTCTACAGGGCATTAGAGCGGCTTGGGGCAGGGAGGCAATTGCCCCCGGGCTGCTCTTAAAGGGCGCACCACTTCTGCCAGAAGCGATGAGCCAGGAAACTGTCGGCCCAGACCGCCCCTTCTCCACACTCACCCTCAGCTAATTTCCACTCACAAAATGCGAGCAGGTGAGTGAAAATTTTGAAAATCTAAAGTGCTAATTTTAAAGGCTTATATGCAAGTTATTGTCATAAAGTGTTTGGGGACCCGGGTCCTGCCCCAGGGGACATGTATCAATGCAAAAAAAAGTTTTAAAACTGCAGTTTTTTCGGGAGCAGTGATTTTAATAATGCTTAAAGTGAAACAAAAGTTAAATATTCCTTTAAATTAAATTTCGTACCTGGGGGGGGGGGGGGGGTGTGTGTAAAGTATGCCTGTAAAGCAGCGCTTGTTTCCCTTGCCTAGAACTGTCCCTGCACAAAGTGTAATTTCTGAAGGAAAAACAGTCATTTAAAAGCACTCGCGACTATAATTAATTGTCGGCACCCGGCAATACAGAGAAAAGTCATTGATATAAAAAAAATTAAAAATGCGTGGGGGTTCCCCCAAATTCAATTACCCTTCAGGTCTGGTATGGATATTAAGGGGAACCCTGCGTCAAATTATGGCAAGGGCCTCATCCCCACAACCCTTGCCCAGTGGTTGTGGGGGTCTGCGGTCGGGGGGCTTATCGGAATCTGGAAGACCCCTTTAACAAAGGGGACCCCCAGATCCCGGGCCCCCCATGTGAATTGCTAAGGGGTACATTGTACCCCTACCATTTCACAAAGAAAGTGTAAAAAAAGACACAGTTGGGAAAGTCCTTTATTAAAAATAAAAAAAAACATTCCAGTGATGTAATCCAGTGTCCCGCGGTGATCCGATGTCCAGCGCTGCAGTCTCCACTCCACACGAAACGTCATTGGCTGAGCGGACCTGATGGGGAACTTCCTCTGCAGTGTAATAAATGAATAGACCCGCCCCTTCTCACGTTCCCCATCAGGTCCGCTCAGCCTTACACCTACGTCATTGGCTGAGTGGACCTGATGGGGAATGTGAGAAGGGGCGGGGTCTATTCATTTATTACACTGCGGAGGAAGTTCCCTAACAGGTCCGCTCAGCCAATGACGTTTCGTGTGGAGTTGAGACTGCAGCGCTGGACATCGGATCACCGCGGGACACTGGCTTACATCGCTGGAATGGGTTTTTTATTTTTAATAAAGGACTTTCCCAATTGTCTGTGTGTTTTTTTTTTTTTTTACACTTTCTTTGTGAAATGGTTAGGGGTACAATGTACCCCTTACCAATTCACATGGGGGGGCCTGGATCTGGGGGTCCCCTTTCTTAAAGGGGTCTTCCAGATTCCGATAAGCCCCCTGCCCGCAGACCCCCACAACCACTGGGCAAGGGTTGTGGGGTTGAGGCCCTTGTCCCCATCAACATGGGGACATGGTGCTTTGAGGGGTCACAGACCCCCAAAGCATCCTCTCCATGATGAGGGGATGTGACCTGGTACGGGTCAGGCAGGGGGGGCGCTCTCTCGTTTCCTGCGGCCTGCCAGGTTGCGTCCTCGGATAAAGGGTCTGGTATGGATTTTTGGGGGGAACGCCATGCCATTTTTTTTTTTTTTTGCCGTGGAGTTCCCCTTTAATATATCCATACCAGACCTGAAGGGCCTGGTAATAAAATGTGGGGGGACCCCGCACGCATTATTTATTTTTTTTTAATCAATGACTTTTCTCTGTATTGCCGGAAGCCGACAATTCATTATAGCCGCGAGTGCTTTTTAAATTACTTTTTTTCCTTCAGAAATTACACTTTGTGCAGGGACAGTTATAAGCACGGTGAATAAGCGCTGCTTTACAGGCATACTATACACCCCCCCCCAGGTACGAAATTTAAAGGAATATTTCACTTTTATTGTTTCACTTTAAGCATTATTAAAATCACTGCCCCCGAAAAAAATGCAGTTTTTAAAACTTTTTTTTGCATTGATACATGTCCCCTGGGGCAGGACCCGGGTCCCCAAACCCTTTTTAGGACAATAACTTGCATATTAGCCTTGATAATTAGCACTTTTGATTTTGAACGTTCGAGTCCATTGTAGTTAATCGGGTTCTAAAGTTTGCGCGAACTTTCGGTCTGTTCGCAGGTTCTGGTGCGAACCGAACAGGGGGGTGTTCGGCTCATCCCTACACTAGACCTTCTTTCAGAGAGAGAATGTCCGGGTGCAATCAGGCAACGCCATGGCTGTGGCCTACATCAATTACGGGGGGGGGGGGGTGTTGTACCAGGAGTCTTGCTGCCTTGAAGGAAACTTCTCATGGATGGAAAAACAATGTCCAGCAATCCCTGCCGCCTATATCCCAGGAGCAGACAATTGGAATGCAGATGCAGATTGCCTCAGTCGTTACTACCTAGACAAATGGGAATAGACCCTACACCCTGACATCTTCAGTTCCATATGTCAGAGATTGAACTCTGGACATGGACACCTTGGTCTTCAGGTTCAACAACAAGTTCACTCTGTTTATGACCAGGACCAAGGATCCTCTAGCATTGGCATTGAATGCTCTGATAATTCTATGGACTCAGGCTAATGTATGCCTTTCTTCCAGTTCAAATTCTGCATGGACCACTATTCATTGCACCAAACTGGGCCAGAAGAACCAGGTACACAGACATGCTTAGACTTCTAGGATTTGACCCCTGGCTGCTTTCTAAGGGGTCAGGCCTGCTCTCTCAAGGCCCCCTGTTCCATCCTTCTTTGCGGTCACAGGCTTTAAAGAGGAAGTAAACCCTGATGGGTTTTACTTCCTCTTTAGTTCGCTGCAAAGCCTGCAAATGAAAAGCATAATGGGCTAGTATGCATTGCATACTAGCCCATTATGTGCCACTTACCTGCAAAAGAATCCAGCGATGCCCCCACAGTAGGCAGTGTCCAACTTCTGTCCCCTCTTCCTTCCGGGCCGCTGACTCCGGCGATTCATTCGCTGGAGCCGCGCAACGTCACTACCGCGCATGCGCACAGGAGCCGCGATTCACGGTATAGGCTGGGGAAGAAACGGCACTTTCGTTAATCCCCCGTGCATGCGCAGTGAAGAATTACGGACTACAAGTGAAATATCTCCTAAACGGCGCACGTTTAGGAGATATTTCCACTAGCTATAGGTAAGCCTTATTCTAGGCTTACCTATAGGTAGAAGTCCAACAAGTGGGTTTACAACCACTTTAACAACTTAAATATTGAAGCCAGGCCCTTTAATTAGAGTTCTGAGTCTCATTCCCCATTCTGTCAGGACCTGGATCTGAGCCCACAATCTCTATGTCCGGTAGTGGCTCTTTTTGCTGAGCCGCCTGAAATGCTGGACAGCTCACGGTCTGTTCCTTTGGACTTTTTGCCTTGTCTTTTTTGTTTCTGGTAAACTTTGAACACTTTGATACTCCCATGAGCTTCTTGATTTAAGCCATGTCTCTGAACTACCTGTTTGATTATTGTGCTCTCTCCAGCCAATATCGTGCTCATTTTGTGTACCTGAAGCTGTCCTTATTTCCACCACCACTCAATAGCGGCCTTTACATTGTTTCTTGTCTACGCTTGATGCCAACCTGCAAACACTTGTTACTGACCTTTGGCTTATTTACTGACTGTGACAGTGTAGTCACTTTGGACACAGGGTGAATAAAAGAAACCCCCGATATGGTCTGTGATAGCCATATTCAAGGCTGTATATACATTGTATATAGATTGGATGTATACTGTATGTGGGGGTTAAGTATCATTGCTGTGAGGAATTAAGTTGTTTTGCATTTCTATTGTTCATTTAAGTCTGTCCTTGTGTGTATTGTAAAGTGCCAGACAGACTGGCTGCCAACCCTTTGTGAAAAGATGTGTATTGGAGATCGTATATTCTATTGTGTTGGGATCTTTTGAAGCCTAGCAGACGTCAGGATGAGGTGTTGAGTTTTGGGATGTGTGGGTGGAGCTGGGCCCTTGTTCATGTTAAATCATGTGCCCTGAATTGTGTATAAAGTTACAATGTTTGTCAATAATAAATGCATTCCTACTACAGAAGAGACAGAGTGCGTCTCGTCTTCTTCCAGAGGGGTCGGCTCCTATAGGAAAGGGTCGTTTAGCTGTGGATATCGGTAGCGAGTGGATGTGTGTCTAGGAGAGGGAACATCGTAAACGGCGTTAATACGCCTTGAGATTGGGGTGCCGTTACATTGGTTGGCAGCAGCGGGATTTTCCCTCCAGTTCCTGGGACACTCCAAGCCACCACAGTGAATGACCAAGCTATGCAGCCTGCAGGAAAGTCACGCTGAAAGACTTACTTGAGAGCCGAGATGAACCAGAGGAATGGTGATGCAGGACCCCGGTCAGTTGAAGGTTTGTGTCAGCAACGAGTTCGAGAGCGCTTGGCATTATATGGTGCTAACCCATCAGAGACCGCCATACAGGAAGCCATTAGAGAAATCGAGCGGCAGGATGAGCGACAACATGAGCAGAGAATGGCGGAAATACGGCAATCAGAGACAACACCTAAAAAAGCAGCACCAACTGAAAGGAGAGGAGAGATACAGATACCAGCCGACATGGAAAAGGAATTCAGAAGGAGGTTGCGAGAGATGCAGATACAGCATAGAGGACCAGTATCAGAGGAGGTCCTGCTGGGATGGTCGGATTCGATCCGCTGCGAACTCTGGAAGAAAGTGCTAGCCCTCGAGCAGCAACACCAGGGAAAAGTTCTCCCCTCCATCCATGTAAGGTACTGGTCGCAGTATGAAGTACGAATGCTGTTATTGGGGCAACAACCGAAGCAGGAGTGGACAGCTGAGTTAAGCAGGCTGATCCGGGCAGAGATGCGGTTGGACGAGAGCTACAGAGCCCTCCGAAGGTATGTAGCCCAAGAGTGCCCATGGTCAGCGGATGACAGCCCCACAGAAGGCTTTGACTATAATGGCCTGGGATTGTTGTATTGGAGGCTGTCTGAGGACCCTGACTTTGGGAGTGATCAGGAGTGGCGTTTGGAGGAAATAGTGGAGCACAGAGAACAAAGACTGAATGTCTCGGAAGGGCACTGGGCACAGGAAGATTTGGAGTTTCTGGCCGTTCAGGAATGGGAGCTGGAGATTGCCTACAAACAGCTGCTAGACTGCTCAGCAGCAGGGTGGGGCTCCCTTTGCCTGGGACTATCAGTAATTACCAGTTGACAACTATGAAATCCTGGCTGAAGAATCAGCAGTGGAAAATCTGAAGATTGCCCTCCCTAAAGCCGAAGTGAATGATACAGAGTTCCAGGGAGCTAGCCTGGCTGAAGAATCGGCAGTGGAAAAGATGAAGATTGCCCTCCCTAAAGCCGAAGTGGATGATATGGAGTTCCAGGGAGCTAGGGCAGTTGGCTCATCACCCCAACCACAGATTACAGAAGGTATGGACTTAATGGACTGTGCAGAGGATGTTATGAATTATGCATCGCCCGCTCAAGTACTGGCAGCAGGACAAAGTACTGCAGACCCCTGCTCTACACCCGTGGCAGTGTTGGAGGCCCGAGTTGAGAAGGTGATGGTTCCTCTTTCTGAGTGGATTTCAGAGATGCAGGGAGGAGAAGCAGCCATTTTCCCTCCCCAACAGGTAGCCAGAGCAGATGGTGTGGAGTCCCCAGCAGGAGTACTGGCAACAGGGCAGAGTGATAGCAACCTGTGCTGCCCAGCACCGGAAACAACTGTGGAGTTTCAGGGAGCCGGGGCAGTTGGCCCCTCTCTCCAGCAACAAGCTGGGGTGGTAAAGCTTTTACCCCCAGCTGAATCACTGGCAGCAGGGCAGAATGCTACTGGCCGCTGCACACAACTGCCACTTGAGCGGATCTCGGTGGATGGGACTGCGGTCTCCACTCACAGCAACCCAGCAGAAGAGCTGGCAACAGAGCCGAGTGCCACGGGCCTCGGCTCTCAACTAACAGAAGAGGGAGTTCCTGTGGTATTGGATGGGACTTCAGTCCTCACTGACACAACCCCAGAAAATGGTGTGACACTGAGACAGGAGGATGTCAGCCTTGCTTTGCAAGTACTGGGGCACTTCCACCTACCACAAGTGGATGGGACTTCAGTCTCCACTTGTATACCCCAGGGATGCCGGGCAGTCGACCCAGATCCCCAACAGCATGACGGACTGAGCCCAGTCACCCTGTCCTCTCCCCAGCGGCGGGTATGTTCTCTGAGAGAGGCAGAGGTTGGCTGGGTAAGTAATGCTCTGCTTGGAGCAATTCATTTGTGGTACTGGGTGGATACCAGCATTGGAAGAATGGACCCATGGACTAACTTCGGAGTAGACCCGTCTGGGGTCCCCTCCTCTGTTAGTCCCCTGCCGAAAGGGGAGATGTGTGACAGTGTAGTCACTTTGGACACAGGGTGAATAAAAGAAACCCCTGATATGGTCGGTGATAGCCATATTCAAGGCTGTATATACATTGTATATAGATTGGATGTATACTGTATGTGGGGGTTAAGTATCATTGCTGTGAGGAATTAAGTTGTTTTGCATTTCTATTGTTCATTTAAGTCTGTCCTTGTATGTATTGTAAAGTGCCAGACAGACTGGCTGCCAACCCTTTGTGAAAAGATGTGTATTGGAGATCGTATATTCTATTGTGTTGGGATCTTTTGAAGCCTAGCAGACGTCAGGATGAGGTGTTGAGTTTTGGGATGTGTGGGTGGAGCTGGGCCCTTGTTCATGTTAAATCATGTGCCCTGAATTGTGTATAAAGTTACAATGTTTGTCAATAATAAATGCATTCCTACTACAGAAGAGACAGAGTGCGTCTCGTCTTCTTCCAGAGGGGTCGGCTCCTATAGGAAAGGGTCGTTTAGCTGTGGATATCGGTAGCGAGTGGATGTGTGTCTAGGAGAGGGAACATCGTAAACGGCGTTAATACCCCTTGATATTGGGGTGCCGTTACACTGACTGTGCTTCTGCTTGATCCCTGCCTGCTATATCTACTACTAGATCCTGGTGGGGTGATCCTGAGGACTGTGATCTGGTACTTGCACACAGCAAAACCCATCTCCACCATCCGGTGCTCTGGAGAATACCAGTTAGTGCTTAGACCCTGCATGTCAGGTAAGCATGCGGCATTCGCCAGGGTGACGTGCTGCTTTACTTCTGCTGATCGGTGGAAGCCTCACTACTGCTATAGCTACTGATCTGATCTCTGAGCCTGACCCCTTACCGTGTGACATCCACATTGCAAGAAAAACACTTCCAGAAAGATTGTTTCATACCTGGAAATTGTTCTTTGCCTAGTGTGAACACACACTTCAGTCTCTGCCTGGTGTGAGCATTGACAATTCAATTTTGGCGTCCTTTCCTTATCCCTTTTGGGACTTGACCAGAACTTGGCTTAAAGTACTCTGAAGGGACCAGTTTCAGCCATGTCCATACTGTGCTTCTTTGGGGCCTCAGTTTGCTTGTCTCTGCCTTGCAGAAACAATTTTTTAACCAATCGGGGTACTCTCTTCGAAGGATCTCTCCTGTAAGATGGCCTTCTTGGTGGCTATTATGTCTGTCATATATTCCTCTGAGTTAACAGCCCTTTCTTGTAAGAGACCGTTCCTCATTCTCCACAAGGACAAAGGTGTCTTTAACCCAAGACCCTTCTTTTCTTCCTAAGGTGGTGTCGGTTTTCAACCTCAATGAAGACCTAGTCAGTCCTTTCTTTCTGCCCTGCTGCAAAGGAGATTGCACTTTGCTGTCTGGATATGGTCACAGTCATCAGTCTACCGTCAGAGCTACAGCTGCTATCGGGTAGATGGACTCCATATTTGTCTTATTTTTCGTATCCTCAGGTGGCATAATTCTGTTGCCTTGTTGCCCACCTTCTTATTCATTTGCTTGAGGATGTCCCAGAGTCTGTGAATATCAAGCCTCTTTCCTATACAAATTTGGGATTTTTTACTTGCCTGTAAATTATATATCTTTGAGTACAGTACACAGGCTACCCTTGCCGCTGTTTCTGTGTTACCCAGCATTGCTAGCTAAAAAAACCGAGGACTCGCAGAGTGGGGTAGGGTCATATGGGGATGCCCAGAGGACGTCTCTAAAAGCTTTGCCGGTGTCCAATAACCTGAAGGTACTAGGCTTTAACCCAGAGTCTATGAAATTCAAGCCTGTGCCTTTACTGTATTCCAAGATATGGTATACTGGATACTTTTAAGATCCTAAATGTCCAGTTTAAGTCTATTTAAAAAACAAATTGCATTTAACTACAATCCTACTTTTAATAGTTTCCTGTATAGAAATTTCTTTAATGCATGTGGACTTTACCAGGTTGTAGATCCTCAATCTCCTTGGGAATGATCCTTTCTTTAGTGCTCGTTTTACGGGGCTGGGTTAAATAAGTTCAACACATTTGTAGGTCAGTGGACTGTCATGTACATGTATAAGCTGGCCGGATACATCACAAATTTGCAGTGCTGATTTACAAAAAAAATAAAAAGTAAACCACTTTATACCTGAAAATAGTTCTCATGAGTAAGATGTCTCAAAGTGAAGTGTCTGTGGCTGATCATTCATCTAAAGTTTCTAGGTCCGCAGATTATACAAATGTGAGATTCTACAGTTGTGTAAATAGACCTTTACCTTTTTAAACAGCCTTTTTTATTTCCATTTTGTGGAGCCGTACTTTTAATCTACCACCAGATGTCTCTCTAGTACAGTACTTTATATGTTGGGATTTGTCGGTCTTGAGATGTTTCTACAAACTGTCTCACGCTGTATTATAGTTTTATTCAAAGGTACATATCGGTAAAATACATATCTCTGGTCAAAGGTTAAAATCATATTTTTGTTTTAATAATGTATTTCAATGATTTCTAGCCTACGCTTATTAAATGCTCATGAAGTTTGTAAACTTAGTAAATGTGTGGGGATTTTTTACAAACTTGAATTCTGTGAATTGCATTTACCATGCCCTGTGAGTAGGCACTGCTGTGTCACACTTTTCCCATAGCCTGCCTTCTGAACTACAGAAGTGCTGAGAGGAGGAGTGATAGACAGTCAATGCAGGAATCTCTGCATGTAAACAGCAAGGTACCGTTTGATATGTAATACTTAGAAATCAAAAGTGACAGTGTTCTGTCAAAATGGCCAACTCGTCCATCTCAAATTAAGTCACTTCTGGTGACTCTCCAGCAGCAAATTTAGACCAGTTGGCTGTTATGCCCATGCATGCGCGTGCCCGACAAAATAATAAAAACCCCGTTGGATCTTTCAATCGCTGCAGTGCGCATGCGAAAGGTACGTCGCTAACCTTTTTTGAAAACTCTGTTTCTGTTATGCTGTCGGGTGCACACGCGTGCAGTTGTCACCAGTCATCTCAGGGGTAGATCTGAAATGAGGGGAAGCTCTGCTGGTTTTATTATCCAATCATGTGCAAGATAAAATGCTGTTTTTTATTTTTCTTGCATGTCCCCCTCGGATCTACAGCGACTGCACTTCCAAGTGCAATTTCAAGTGCACTTTGCACTTGTAGTTTGCACTTGTAGTGTAAAGTGGATTTGATTTCGTAAATAACCCCCAATATCTTTTTTAATTTTTACATATGGTAGACACCAAATTAGAGCTCCCTGTAGTAAGGCTGCACATGTGTCTAAGGGCTAGCACTGGAAAAAGATGTGCTTGCTTTTATGAAACCTGTTTTAGGGGACTAGAATTTTTGGCAATTTTTTTGAGCGTGGTAAAGTTCACTCTTGGCTAATCTACTACAGCCACTGTATTTTTTTTTTTTTCAGATCATGACTGCAGAATGGGTTTTGATGTACTCTGATGGTAGGGCCATGACTGCAGAGTTGGATTTTGAGTGCTTTGGCTGGTAGACATGACTGATGAGCACTTCTTCCCATGTGCATTATTTTTTTTATGGTGAATATGGTAAGGTATTTACATCAGATTGACTATCAATTTTCTTGTTTCTCTACAGGTATTGGCCCAGCAAGGAGAGTACAGTGACTCTATAGCCATCTTAAGGAAAGCACTGAAACTGGAACCTTCAAACAAGGTGCAAATCTTTTGAAGTATTTGTTATAATGTTACTGTGCCTATCATGAACAATGTCCAAAATAGTGACGAGAACAAGACAAACAACATTTTATATTAAAATTTTTAAATAAACCCAGTTATGGAAAAGGCTGTTCTTTGCAATCAAATTAAAATAACTTTAATAATTGCAAAGCAAATATTGAATAAAAGCTTATATGAACTATTGAACACTTCATTCGTGGGAGAGGTAATATACTGTACAGGTATATATGAATCGATTGTATAGTTTAAGACTCTCTCACATATATGTAAATATTGTACCATCAACTCTAGCAACAACAAAAAAGACTATCTTTCTTTAGACTGTCCATGCTACAGCAATAATTTAAAAATAGTGCTGGCAAGCAATAAAAAATACTGTATTTCACTAATAAGACTTTAAAGTGGATGTAAACTCTCACATATACCCAGTGAAGTGAACAGCCTCAGATAATACACAGAGATGAAACCAATCTCCCTACATAAGTTTTAGGTTTTACATGTCTATCTGCTGTTTTTTTTTTTTTTTTTTTATTATTCCCTGTTCAGTACTGGGTGTGGATTCTTGGCATACACTGTGTGACAACTGATTGGAGGGAAGGCACCCCCCCCCCCCCACTCCAGGTAGGCAGAGGAAGGAAGGAATGTGCAGAGCTGTGCTGTGAATAGACCAGCTCTCTTCTAATCACAAATGTCAGGAGGCTGGTTTTATCTTGGTTGTCGGAGAACTTGTCAAAAGTTATGCTGATAACTGAAGAATGGAGCAGCAGAAAGACACAGGACTTAAAGCTTTGGAGAGAGATAAGAAAACACTACAGATATGTGCTTAGGACAAATTTACATCCACTTTATCCTAATTGCATAGCTAAATATTTCAGTTAAATTTGTCTTTTCTTCCCTCCTTATACCGGTTGTATAATCTTCAAGGAGAATTGTGTTTTAAATATTTAATGGACAACAAGGAATCAATTATTTCACTTATCTGATTTGCAAGCTGTCATGCAGCAGCCCCCCCCCCTTTTTTTTTTCTAAGAAGCATATCTTTTAATAGTATGGTTTCTCATTGTGTATAACTTACCATATTTATCGGCGTATAACACACGCCGGCGTATAACACGCACCCCAAGTTTAGGAGGAAATTTTAGGGAAAAAAACTTTTAGGAGGGAAGTTTAAGGAAAAATAACTTACATTTAAATGCAGCCTTGTCAGTGTCCATTGCAGCCTTGTCACAGTGCAGCCTTGTCAGTGTCCATTGCAGCCTTGTCACAGTGCAGCCTTGTCCAGTGTCCATTGCAGCCTTGTCACAGTGCCACCTTGTCAGTGTCCATTTCAGCCTTGCCCCAGTGTCGCCGTGCAGCCTTGCCCCAGTGTCGCCGTGCAGCCTTGCCCCAGTGTCGCCGTGCAGCCTTGCCCCAGTGTCGCCGTGCAGCCTTGCCCCAGTGTCGCCGTGCAGCCTTGCCCCAGTGTCGCCGTGCCGGATTTTAAAATTGGCGCCGAGACTGTGCGGAGCGGGGCGGACGCCGCCGAGAACGCAGGGACGCAGGGACTGGGCGGAGCCGCCGCCGAGATACACATAGCCGAGTGTACTCGGCTATACTCGGCTCCGCTCACGGTCGCGCCGAGTCCCGCCCTATGATGGACATAACACAGGTCCAATGGCGGGACTGGGCGTGACTGTGAGTGGAGCCGAGAAAAGCCGAGTATAGCCTAGTACATTCGGCTATGTGTATCTCGCTCCGCTCACAGTCAGCGGAGACAGCCCAGGGATGTGGGTATCGGCGTATAACACGCACCCACGATTTTCCCCTGATTTTCAGGGGAAAAAAGTGCGTGTTATACGCCGATAAATACGGTAGTTTGTTATAGATGTAATTCAATCAATTAGATGGAAGTAACTATTAACAGCATTCACAACACGATATTTTATAAAAAATATATTTTATTTAATAGAAAAGTTTTATCGTTTACATAATAAATAAAAAAACAACATGGCTGCCGCTCTTGGAGGAACCTTATGTGTATCCAGACTGCTATTCAGATGGATTGCTGAATTTACTTCTTTTAAAACATCATCTCACTCCTTGGATTTACCTCTGGTAGTGGTTGAATTAGATATTTCACATCTGAATGACACATTAAATCTCTGTTTCTTCTTGGAATATCAACATAATCTTGAGACAAGGTGACTATTCACCTTCCATTGCTTTATACAGCACATTATGCATGCATGTGCGTGTTTATGAACTAGCATCCTCTCTAAGGTTCACCATGTGACTCCAATATAGGAATACCCCTTGGACTCAGCCTCAGCTATATTATTATGAATTTTTCAACATTGTACAGTAATACATGACAATAATAACACTCCTGAAGAAGCCAGCTCAATTGGCGAAACGTTAAGATTATATGTCTGTATTTATCGCTTCTTACTGTAACCATGTTGTTTTTTATTTATTATGTAAACGATAAAACTTTTCTATTACATGTAGTACCCTCCTCACTCCCCTCTTTCTCTAAAGCTCATCTGTCTCTTGTCTAGGGGTATCTTTTAGAGGGGAAGGGAGCGGGGACACTATGCCAGGCTTTTGTCACAGGTGTCAGTGTGATACAAGCAAAGTTCTTTTACCTTCGGGTCAGTGCTGTGCACCTGGAGCCTCCACCGAGAGTTACCTTGAACAATGTCTGTTAGGAAATGAGCCCCACACCATTAAAGTTCTTTATTCTTCTCGAATGAACACAATCAGTTGAACTCCCTTGGTAGAAACAGAACAGGAAAGGAGGTGTGGATGCGAATAGGCCCAGACACAATGTATTCTCCACTTTCCTTCCTGAAAGTGGGTTGCAGTCTCCGAACGAGGGGGGATTTCCTTCCAAGCGTTCTCCGGTGAGAGACTCACCCGTCACTGGCTATCTGCTGCACCCGGTCTTCGAATGAGGAGCTCCCCCGGTCCATTACGCCTTCCGGATTCAGGTACCCACTCCCGGGGTTCCCTAGGATCTCCTTCCCTCGCGGAACTCAGTGTTGGGCACTGAGCTCCGGACCTCCATCTGAGTACCTCACCCCAGGCTAAAGGTGCCTGGAATGGAACACGACCTCCGGCTGTCCTCTAGGCCTAGGCCCGCCTAGAGAACCGACACAAACCACCGTCCACAGGCTGAAGGTGCCCTGTACTCCGACCTCGTGACAAAGATGGCCGGCCCCTTTATACCCTCTCCCAGCAAGCACGGCGGGTTCCCTGCCCCACCATACCGCTGCCGAGGGAGGACAAAAAGGAGGCACGACACACAGCAATGATTCAACCCCAGCCCAGGGTGACAGCGCCGCCTGCTGGGCTGCAGGGAATTACACATCACCAATGTCTCTGCCAAGTTCAAATTTACACCCGGGAAAGTACATACCCGCTACATACATAAAATATATTTTTTATAAAATATTGTGTTGTGAATGCACCTAAAAAGTCCCATTTTTTTCTACTTAAATCTCAAATTCAAAGGGACGCGGTGCTTACTGATTTACAGATGTCAGTTTTCTTATTAACAGCATTACCTATATCATTTGACATAAAGTACAGCCTTTTCTTTTTCTAGGTTTATTGGAAGTTTTTGTATAACTTTGACGTTTCTTTTTGTCTTGTAGTCACATGAGGAAAGTTCTGATACAATTTTTGAAAGGGAGTAAAATATATGCTTATATGGTACATCAAATAAGACAGGTGTTTTTATATTGATTTGATGTCTTTACCAGCAAGTATAGTTATGTAACACAGGGAAAAATGTGACTGACATCACCAGTGACACTAATACAGCAATCAGTACTAATGTACACTGGCACTGTACTAATTGCACTGGCTATGAAGGGGTTAACATTTAGGAGCAATCAAAGGGTGTCTAACAATGTTTAGTGTGTGCTGTTTTACTAAGCCATGTGCTGGTTTTTACTCCCTGCTTTGCAAAACAAAGGCATGTTAGCCCTTCTATCATTTGCTCAGCCAATCAGCAGGTTCTCGCCATAAGTCATTGGCTGGGCCCCACTGATCGGCTTGTGCTGTAGCAAATGACAGAACTGCAGGGGCGGGCGCACACGCACCCCCTACCCGGAAACGCACATTGGGTATATTTTTGCGATCCTGCACAGCTGAGCCGCCCTGTAACAGTAAAGCTACAGGAGGCGGTCAGCAAGTGGTTAAGGATCAATTTCTGGTTCAACTTCAACTATTGAACTGTGATAGCCTTACATTCTCATTAAAACACTCTTTGATATGATGCAGAATTCAAAGTTAACTCATTAAATGCAAGCTGCCTAGGTCCTGAAGCTCCTAAGCAACCTCCAACAATACCATTATGCTTCACAGTGCAAGGTTCTTTTTCTGAAATGCTGTCTTCAGTTTTGCGCCATGCTACTTTTTACTATGGCCATACAACTCTGTCCTTGATTGAACAGTCTACACCAGGTTGTTCCAGAAGGTTTGAAAAAAAAATCTCTGATGGCAGATGCACTTTGACACCAACTGTTACAAGAATTACTTGCTGATCCTGCACTGAAATTTTGGGGTTCTTTGATTTTTCTTTTAGCATCAGATCATTATCTCTTGGGCTGAATTAGCTGGGTTTTCCAGTCCTGGATAAAGTAGTCTTTGAAAATCAATGCCACATGTAGATTCCTTAGTGAGCTTAAAGTGATTCTAAAGGCAGAAGGTTTGTTTATCTTAATGCATTGTATGCATTAAGATAAAGCTTCAGTGTGCAGTAGCCCTCCCCAGTGCTTACTGAAGCCCCCCTCCCGACTGCCTCGGCCGCCCGCGACTTTCCCTCCTGATTGGCTGAGCCACAGCAGCTGCACCATTGGCTCCTGCTTCTGTCAATTAAAGTCATTTAGCCAATCGGGGGAGAGAGTGGGCAGGGCTGAACCACAGCTCCATGTCTGAATGGACACGAGGAGCTACGGCTCAGCTCAGGTGCCCCCGTAGAAAACGGCTTGCTGTGGGGGCACTCGACAGGAGGGAGGGGCCAAGAGAACCAGCGAGGGACCTGTAAAGAGGAGGATCTGGGCTGCTCTGTGCAAAATCACTGCACAGAGAAGGGAAGCATAATATGTTTGTTATATTTATAGAAAAAAAAAGACCTTACAATTACTTTAAAGGAGAAGTACAACCAAAGGTCGTTTGGCTGTACTTCTCCTGTGGATCACAGGAGTGCAGTTTGTTCTGCACTCCTGTGACCCATTTTCAGCAGACAGCAGGCTAAAGCCTGCTGTCGGCTGACGTCACAGAGCCAGTCCAGGCTCTGGCAAGATTGACAAAGTCTGGATCAGACCACAGGCCTGGACCATCACCTGGCTCAGCCTCTCTGCAAGATGCTGAGAGCCTGAGCCGGCCGCTCCCACCCCATGTACAGCCCAGGACTCCAGTGAGCGAGGAGGGGGCAGAGCAGAGAGCTGCAGACTGACAGCCAGCAGTTCTCTGCTCAGAGAGCTGTGAGAACTGAGCAAGTGCTTGGTTCTCAGTGTTGGAGGCACCGGGGGACAGATGCATCCACCTAGGTATGATTCTTAAAAAAATAAAATAATCTCTTTTAAAGCCTACCACAACCTTCTTTCTAAAGGCTCTTGGAGGAGGGCCTGTTTCTGATTTCACAGATTTGAAGTAGTGTCAGATGTAAGGGTGCATTTTTGTTCGGTTGAGAATACACCTTGTCAATTTTATGTGTCATTTGTTAGATATATTACCTCTATTTGTAGGCATTGTTTAACCACTTGCTGACCAGCTGCCGTCATTTATACTGCGGCAAGGTGGCACGATCCCACAAGTCACCGTAGCTGTACGTCAGCTCGGGAACTTGCTTTTGTGGGTGTGCACGCTCCCATTGGCCAGCGGGAGAGCCAACCACCTGCGGTGGTTTCCCCGCAGGGACATAACGGGAATCTGCCTGTGTAAACAAGGCAGATCTCTGTTCTGACAGGGGAGATCACACTGATCCTGTCTTTCTGCTAAGCAGGAAGATGGATCTGTGTGTTTCACAGTTACATAGTCCACCATACAGTTAGAAAACACCTGCAGGGAAACGCAATTAACCCTTGATTACCACTAGTGTTAACCCCTTCCCTGCCAGTGTCTTTTATACAGTAACTAGTGCATTTTTATAGCCCTGATCGCAGTATAAATGTCACTGGTCCTAAAAAGTCAAGTGTCCGATCTGTCCGCCGCATTTTTGCAGTCCCACTAAAAATCACTGATCCTTGCCATTACTAGTAAAAAAATAATAAAATATGCCATAAATCTATCCCGTATTTTTTATAGCCGTTATAACTTTTGCACAAACCAGTATACGCTTATTGCGTATATTTATTTTTATTATTTTTTTTACCAAAAATATGTAGAAGAATACATATTGGCCTAAACTTGGGAAGAAATGTTTGTTGTGAATTTTTTGGGGGGGGATATTTATTATAGCAAAAAGTAAAACATATTGCTTTTTTTTTAATTTTTTTATTCAGAATTGACGCTCTCTTTTTGGTTTATAGCGCAAAAAATTAAATAAAAATGCAGAGGTCATCAAATACTACCAAAAGAAAGCTCTATTTGTGGGGGGAAAAAAAGGCCATACATTTTGTGTGGGTACAACATTGCACGACTGCGCATTGCCAGTTAAAGCGATAAGCATGCCGTATCGCAAAAAATGGCCTGGTCATTAAGGGGGTTAATCCTTCCGGTTCTTAAGTGGTTAAAGTGAAAGTAACCCCTCCGAACGTTTTCAGCCAAGGAAGCTGCCATCTTGGACTCTGTTTAATCTCCAACTGCCATAATGCTGCACATGTGATCAGTTATTACACCAGCCATTGGATGGTTTGACAGTTTGGTTGAGAGCACAACCAATGTGACAGTTAGCATATACGGCACGCCGGAAATTTTACTGTTTTTTTAAACTTTTAAATCAATGGGTTTACTTCCACTTGTAGAGAAGATCTAATGTTCAAATATGTTTAAGGTATCAACAATATTCAATAACGAACATATTTACTACACAAGAGGTTTTTTAATAGAATGCATTGCTTATGTAATTATTAATTGGTTATGCTTTTCGATTTGCTGCCAGCTGTGATTTTTCTAGAAGATCCAAAACAGTCCTTTGCAACCATGGCAACATTGGAAGATGTTTTGTACAGTCTTTGTGTTCAAGGTCTGTAAACTAAGTACAAAACGCTTTCAACTGTTGCATTACCTCCATATGGGACTTGCTCACTGCTATTTTAGCAATTTTTCTCTTCCTATATTATGTGGACTGATCATGCAAACTTTCCAACTTGGCAATATCACTTAAAGTACAATTAAAGGCTCCTGTATGACTGTGTAAACAAACAAGTACAAAATCCAGGTTAAAAAATAAACTTCCTTTACCTTCCCTGACTGAGCCATAATTACCCAATTGTGTCTCAAATGTCCCCTCCCAGACACTGCAGCTCCTAGTGGGAGGGTTTCAGCAACAGAGGGCAGTGATGTCACTCTAGAAACTAGGCAGGGCATGGAATGGCCAATTGCTGATTAGCAAACTACAGGCTTGTGAATCAGCAGTTACAGTACTGATAGCCACGCCCCCTGCAACATATTTTATCTCATTGTGGTGTAAGCAGCCACAGCCTACATGAGTGGCAACTCTGAATTCAGATGCATTGTTGCCACACCATCACAGAAAACTGAATTAGGTAAACCTCATTGGCGGGTTTATCAAATATTTAAGAGATTTGGAAAAGGAGTAAAAAAAAACTGGTGTGCAAATGCACGTAATAATTAGGTGCTGCAGCATATGTTTTTTCTTTTAAAGTGCGGCTGTAGTTCTACGTTTATTTGGTTTGAGGAAGTTAGTTTGTCTCAGTATCCACAAAGCTAGAAGCAGGTAAGATTCTGTAGTAAAAGTTCCTAAAATTCTCGGAATGTATAATTTGACCTGGACAGGATTGTTTTTCTCTTCTCAGCTGAATTAAGAAGTTAAGTTAAGGCTGATGTTTTTTCTTAGACAATCCATGCTGAGCTCTCCAAGCTTGTCAAGAAACATGCTGACCAGAAGAATGTAGAAACTGCCATGTACAAGAAGATGCTGGGAAATGTAGCCGCCACCACCAAGTCATCCTCAAAGACTTCTTGGGTAATTAGCTTCTCTACTCTGTTTTAAGATTTGTAATATTACTAATGTACAGTGGATATAAAAAGTCTACACACCCCTGTCAGGTTTCTGTAATGTAAAAATTGAGACAAAGATAAATAATTTCAGAACCTTTTCCACCTTTTAGGCCCCATGCACACGAGACGCTGTTATTTGCTGTTGAACGCGCGTTCAGAGGCAGTTGGACGCTTTTTTCAACTGCTCCTGAACCCATTCAATGTTATCCTATGTGTCCATGCACACACTCTCGTTTTTTGGCGTTTACAAGCAGTTGCGTTTAACCTCGTTTTTCCAGAAGCAAAAAAATGGGTTCAGACGCAAAAGTTTTCACGTTTCAGACGCTAAACGCGGCTAAACGCGGTACCGGCGTTTTGCCGCGTTTGCGTTTATAAGCCTTTTTAAAGGTGACCTATTTTTTAACATTAGAAATCTCAAAAATGATGGCAAATGATGAAAAACTATTAAAAAATATAAAAGAAAACTGTAATTGCTTGCATCGCATTGTGGACAATCCACAACTTGTGGCAGGTAAAGTGGCAAGTGGACAATCAACAACTTGTGTCAGGTGATGTGGCCAGGTGACGTGGCAAGTGGACAATCCACAGCTTGTGGCAGGTGACGTGGCCAGGTGACGTGGCAGGTGATGTGGCAGGTAACGTGGCCAGGTGACGTGGCAAGTGGACAATCCACAACTTGTGGCAGGTGACGTGGCCAGGTGACGTGGCAGGTGACGTGGCCAGGTGATGTGGCCAGGTGACGTGGCAGGTGACGTGGCAAGTGGACAATTCACAACTTGTGGCAGGTGAAGTGGCCAGGTGACGTGGCACGTGATGTGGCAAGGTGACGTGGCAAGTGGACAATCCACAACTTGTGGCAGGTGACGTGGCCAGGTGACGTGGCCAGGTGATGTGGCCAGGTGACGTGGCAGGTGACGTGGCAAGTGGACAATCCACAACTTGTGGCAGATGATGTGGCAAGTGATACGCTAAATACAAGTACACTGCTGCTCTCTCAGCTGCTGCTACTCACTCTGGTCTCACAAACTGGCTGAAATGGTTAAAATTTACTGTTTTTTGAGCTTAGGGAGGGTCTATGATGAAACGCTTATAAACGCAAACGCGGTTAAACGCGGCCGCAAACGCGGCAAAACGCGCGTTTATAAACGCCGGTTTCAGCGTTTAAAAACGTGTGTTCAGCAGAGTTTGCACCTGCGTCTCGTGTGCATGGGGCCTAAATGTGACCTTTTAAACTGTACAACTCAGTTGAAAAACAAACTGAAATCTTTTAGGTGTAGGGAAGTAAAAATAAAATATGGTTGCATAATTGTGCACTTAACCACTTGCCGCCATATAGCAATATGTCGTCGGCAAAGTGGTTCTGTTATCCTGACTGAATGTCATATGGCATAATCAGGATAAAAAGCGGCGCATGCCTGCGGCGATCGGAGGTGCGGTGTAGGTCTAACACACCGCATCTCTGATCGTGGTATGGAGCCTCTGACGGAGGCTTCTTACCACGTGATCAGCTGTGACTAATCACAGCTGATCATCGCGTGAACCAGGAAGTGGCGGTAAACGGCTTTACTCTTTCGTTCATGGACCGACACAGCTTCCTATTGACATAGTGGGTATTATCCGTTATTTAGGAGTGACTAGGCAGAAAAACGTGTAAAGTGTTGCATCACACCTTCTACAGCACCGCCCAGGGGGCGGAACCTCCGGGCATAATCCCTCTCTCTGCACCTTGCAGATCAGTTTTTTTTTTCTGTCTAGCAAGGAGTAGGACATGGCTCCCTTTGGGCCCATTGGTCCAGGGGAAAAAGGTTTTATTTTGTTTGGTTCCTGCGATCTTCGATCAACTGCCGACTGGGTGACAGGCTGGGTCCTCGATCCTTTTAGTCCCCCCAGTTTCGGCCATCGAGCGTGTGCCGACCCTAGCTACGCGCTGGGTTTTCCACGACATGCTCGTCACTCTACAGGTGGCCGGTGAGCCTACGCTCCAGGGCCTGCATCGGACTGCTCAGCTTCAGCTGACCTTACGGCCGAGTTGCAGTAGCCTGTCCGGTGAGCTTTACGCTCCAAGGCTTGCATCGGACCGCTCAGCTCTGGCTGACCTTACGGCCGCGTCGCAGTAGCCTCTCCCGTGAGCTAGCGCTCCAGGGCATGCATACGATCATTCCCTAGGGTTCAATCACAGCATGCCTGGCCGACGGTCACCTCCGTGCGCGGATGATGATCTGTCCGGAATGTTTTCCAGCATGATCCACGCAGGAAAGGTAAGTAGCTCCCCTGCTTCGGCAGGGTGACTTGGCTGGACATTCCTGGAGAGACCAAGTAAGTGGTTGTGGCCCCTTTCTTCTCTCCCTGCCTTCCCTCCTCCCTGGGCTCTGAGCTGAGGTGGCTGGGTGCTGGGGGGGCTCCATCTGGAGCGGGGCTGCACTGTGTTGTCATTTTAAAAGATGTAATTTTGCTTACCTGTAAGTGTGTCTCTCTCCCTCCATGCTGTCGGTGGACATTTTGCTGTGGTCCATGCCTTTGGCCTCTAGTGACTGACCGGCGGCCATTTTCTTGTGGTTCGTGCCAATATGTATATATCGCCACTCGGCGGCCATTTTCTTGTGGTTCGCACCCGCTTTGGCCTCTATCGACTGCTCGGCGTTCATGTTTCTTAGGATTCACTCCTGTATGTATATATCGCCGCCGGCGGCCATCTTTGTGGTCCGCGGCCGCTTTTGCCTCTGACGGCTCGGCGGCCATTTTCTTGGCGCCCACATTGTTCAATACAGCCACTTGGCGGCCATTTTGCGGTAGTCTCCGGCCTCTAGGGTGCATTTCACTGGCGCAAATTCACACAGGGAACGCTGATGAGAATCAGACTGACACAGGCAGCGGTGGGATAGCATCACAGGCGGGGCACACGGCAGCATAGCGGGTACCGTTCCAGGGGTGGTGAGTCCTCTGGGAGACCCTGCATCTCTGAAGCAGCTAGGAGGGTGGCCTATTGATACCTTGCCTGGAGCCCTGTGGATGTCAGCGCGTGGGTCAGCATGGCGTCTGAAGCAGACGTTTTTCTCCCCTGAAACACCTAACTCACAGCTGGTGTCCCTGATGTATCTGTGGACGCTATGTCTGTTGCCAGGGTTGAAGCGGCACACGGGAACACGGGGGGTAGTAAACGCCCCTGTCCCCTGCAATCTCCTGGGGATAATTCTGATGCGGAACCAGGCCCAGCTATGGCTCATGGCCCGGATTCTGATGCATCAGAAACTACAGACCGTGACCTATCAGACAGTGAGAATGCTCCAGGTCAGCACGCAAAAAGGCTTTGGTATCTGACCTGTGTACAGCAGTGCGGAATACGGAAGGCTGCAGAAGCAGCAGAAACACTGGTCCCCTTTGGGTTCCGTAAGCCGGCCCGCAATGTTTCCTTGTGTGTCTTATTTTGATAAGCTTGTACAAGGAGTGGGAAAACCCAATGAAGGTTTTTTTTTTTTTTGCAGCACCAAAGAATTTTTTTTTTTTTTGCCCAGTCCAGTACCCCTTGAGGAGAGTTCCTGAAAGGATGAACCTCTCCCCCGATAGTGGAACCCCCTGTGTCCAGACTTAACAAGTTACCACGATTCCAGTGGAAGGGGCTCCTGTCTTCAGGGATACTCGCTACCTATACACAGTGGGGGGCTCAGCGGTATGTCCAACATTAGCTGGGTTTTTTTTTCTGATGTCTCAGACACTTACTAAGTAGGCAAGATGCTACTCCAGGGGCTAAAAGCACTGGAGGCTCCTCTGTACGAGGTAGCTCTGGCCGACCAGTTGGTACAGGGCCCTGAGTCTGTCTGCAAGTCAGACACGGATACTATCCCCTTGCTGCCTTGAGCCTCAGTTTATGCGGTGGCGCTACACCACCTGATCTGACTAAGGTGCTGGTCTGCGGACCAATCTACCAAGAAGGCCCTGTTGGATCTGCCCTTTTAGGGTGACGGACTTTTTTTTGGGGCCTCTGGATGACATCATTTAAGAGGCTACAGGGGGTAAGAGCACATTGCTTCTGCAAGCCAAAAAAGGGTGAGGAGCCACGCCATAGGCTAGGGCCCTACTTCACCGCGCACAAGCGGTCCCTTCATCCGCCTAGTGTGGCAAGTAAACGATCCCAGGCTGATAAAGCGCCTGCTGAGGGACAGGAGCGTCCCTGGGTTTGCAAGCACAATCTTCCTTGTCTACTGAACTGAATTTTATACTCTCTTAACCACCAGCTTCAGCAGACTTGTCGGGAAGCCCTATATGAGGCGGTCTAGGACCTGCTGATACGCAGGGTAGGCCTTCCTGTCTTAGTACAGGAACGGGTTCAGGGGTTCTACTCAAATCTGTTCGTAGTGCTGGAGGGGGTTCATCCAATCTGGATCTCAGGACCCTCAACTACTTTGTGCAAGTACAAAGATTCCGGAAAGGAGTTGGCTCGCTCTGTTGTCGCTGCCCTCCATCCGGGGGATTTTCCGGCATCGTTGATCATCAAGGACGCATGCTTGCATGTCCCCATATGCACCAGGCATCAGTGATGTCTGCGTTGGCGGCCGGGGAAGACCACTACCAATGGTGGCTCTCCACTTTGGCCTGGCATCGGCACCAAGGTGCCTGCCCTGATTCTGGCCCTACAAAGACAGCGTGGCATCGCTATCATGGGCAACTTGGACGAGCTTCTTCTGAGGGTCACTTCAAACTTAAATTTAGAAGTGAGCGTGTCTTTAACCTGTCAGACCTTCCGATACTTGGTGGGGTGCGGAACACTCAGAAGTCAGTATTGGAACCGTCCCAAGTCTTAGTGTGTCTAGGGTTGATTTTGGACTCCTCAGAGGCGTAAGTTTTTTTTCACCCTAGGGGAAAGTTGCAGACCCTTCGGGCTGCAGTGTGGCAGTTGACATCCCAAGGATGGGTTGTCACGTCACTTTTGCAGGCGAGTCCTGGGCCTCATGGTAGCCTCCTTTTGAGGCGGTACCATAGGCGCTATTTCACACACGAGTGTTACAGAAGGTAACTCTGTCCCGAAGGGTCAAGTGCCGACAGCATCGGCATTATTGTCAGGGAAATTGTTCCTTCCTGTTTACTGGATGGTGGTCACGGCGGACGCCTGTCTTCCCGGTTGCAGAGGAGTCTGAAGAGCTCAGTCAACCTGGGTCGCTGGACTTCTGAGGATTCCCATTCATTGGCCTGAAAGACGGACGAGCTGGCCTTGCCTCCCCACATGGTCTGAGGCTACAGTCGGACAAACACCACAGTGGTGGCGTATGTAAATCATCAAGGAGGAACAAGCAGCTCTGCTGCAGCATCGGAGGCCGCTCGCATCCTGAGGTGGACAGAAAGGAGCATACCGGCACTGTCGGCCATGTATATTCTGGGTGTGGAGAACTGGCAGGCGGACTACCTGAGTTGCCAAATGCTGGACCAGGGAGAATGGTCCTTACACCTGGATGTGTTCTAGCTCCTCTGCCAAAGATGGGGCACGCCAGACGTAGATCTTCTGGCGTCCCGACTCCATCGGGAGGTATTGAGGTTTGTGGCCAGATCAAGAGACCCATAGGCAAGCACGACAGATGCGTTGATGGCACTGTGAGTCAGTACCGACTAATCTATGCCTTTCCTCTTCGGAGGCTCCGTCCTCATCTGCTTTGCAGACTGGAGGCAGAGAGTATTACAATGGTCCCAATTGCTCTGAATTGGCCTTGACGTCCTTGGTACGCCGATCTAGTGCGTCTGGTAGCAGACGCCTTTTGGCATCTACCGCTAAGGAAGGACCTGCTGTCGCAAGGTCCCATACGCCATCCTGTTTTACAGTCGCTGGCTTAATGGCATGGCTCGAGAGCCAGGTGCTAAGAGACCGGGGTCTGTCTGACTCGATGATCTCTACCATGAGGAGTGCTCGGAAATCATCCCCTAGGAAGCTTACCATCGCACTTGGAAGACCTGCATATCCTATTGTGAGGAAATGAGGTGGCATCCGCATACTTATTTTGTTCCAGAGTCCTGCTTTTCAGCAGGGAACGGGCCATAAATTCTACTGTAAGTACAATTAGGGGGCAGGTATCTGCCCTGGCTGTCTTTTCAACGACCCCTGGTGGCTCACTCTAGTGAGAACGTTTGTACAGTGGATTCGGCAGGTGGCCCCTCTGGGCCACCCTCCACTACCTCCGTGGGGCTTGTGTAGCAGACGTCCTTTTGGCGTCTACCACTACGAGAGGACCTGCTGTCGCAGGGTCCCATATGCCATCCTGCCTGCAGTCGATGGCTTCAACGGCATGGCCTCTAAGTGTCTCAGAAACCACCGTTTGAGAACATCGGGGAGATCCCTTGTTGACACTTTCTTAGAAAGTTGTCCTTTTGGTGGCTGTTATGCCAGTTAAGCTGGGTTTCTGAGTGAGCTGCCTTGTCACACAAGCCTCCCCATCTGATCTTCCAGAAGGATAAGGTGGTGCTGCGTCCGCAGCCATCGTTTCTTCCTAAGGTCGTGTTCGACCTTCCATCTCAAGGAAGACCTTGTACTGCCATCCTTGTGTCCTCATCCGTCGAATCCTAAGGAGACGACGTTGCATTCCTTGGACGTTGTCCAAACTCTGAGAGAATGCTTGTCTGGTACTTCTACATTCGAGAGTCCAGGCTCACTGTTTCAGTGGCTGGTCCATAATGGGGTCCAGCGGTTTCGTCGGCCACCATCTCTAGGTGGATCTGACAGATTGTGATCGGGCTTACGCCATGATGTGTAAGGCGCCTCCCTTTCCCGGCGCATTCGACCAGGGCAGGAGATGCCTCTTGGTTTACGTCAGACGGTTTTCTGAGCCGGCAGCCTTGTCATGCAAGGCTCCTTATCTGATCTTCCACAAGGATAGGTGGTGCTGCGTCCGCAGCCTCCTTTTTTTCCTAGGGTCTTTCGACCTTCCATCAAGGAAGACGTTGTTCTGCCATCCTTGTGTCCTCATCCGTCGAATCCTAAGGAAACTACGTTGTAATTTTTGTCTGCTGTCCGAGCTCTGAGAGCATCAAGCGTCTGTTTTCACCAGGTGTGTAAGGCGGCGACATGCTCGTCCGTTCACACTTTCACTAAACTTTACAAGTTGAGGTGTGTGCATCTTCGCATGCTTCTTTCGGCTGCAAGCGATTGCAGGCGGCTGTTTAGAATTCTAGTACACAAGTAAAATGTGCATAAGTCCAAATCACTGGTATCCCATTAGTATAGGATCGGACGGTAAATGTACAGTACAATGTACAAGCAAAAAAAATATAGATTCCAAGCTCTGGGGGTGTTTATCAAGATGATGGGGGCCAGGGGGGGGGGAAGTCACATTTTACAGTCTAAGGGTTGCCATCAGAGGAGTGACGTCATCGCTCCCTGCTTGCTAGGAAACTACCATCCAAGCCGTGCTCTTTTGTCTCCCCACCGCCGCCGGCTTCTCCATCTTTAAAGCGGTACCTGATGACATCGCACAGCGCCCCAGCAGGACAAAGCACAGCATGACTGACCTGATGACTACTCCTCTTATCTACGGAATTCGTACAATGCCTGCTTTTACCATGCAAAATGTGAGTTGCCTGTACTTTCAGTTTCTATTAAATTGTTTTTAAAACGTCTACACTCAGAGGCGCCTTTTCCCTGGCTGTTTAGAATTGCAACTCCTCCATGGAGGAGCTCTGTTTTGTTTTGGGGTGAAGTTGTTTTAATGCTGTTCCCATCCCTCGTTTTTGACACTGCTTTGGGACGTCCCTCTATGTCAATAGGAAGCTGTGTCGGTCCATGAACGAAAGAGTAGATAGGATTTTTTTCGCACCGTAAAATCATTTTCTCTGAGTTCATGGACCGACACAGCACCCACCCCTCCTTTTTAAGTTTGTACTGCTTTTGACTAACTGATCTGCGAGGTGCAGAGAGAGGGATTATGCCCGGAGGGTCCGCCCCCTGGGCGGTGCTGTAGAAGGTGTGATGCAACACTTTTTACAAGTTTTTCTGCCTAGTCACTCCTAAATAACGGATAATACCCACTATGTTAATGGGAAGCTGTGTCGGTCCATGAACTCAGAGAAAAGGATTTTACGGTTAGTAAAATATCCTATTTTCTCGGTTCGCGCTGACGGGGAGAGCCGATCGGTGGCTCTCCCTTTTCAGAGAGGAGGGGTCTGCACTGATAATCCGCACATTGATTATCAGTGAAGCCCCCATCAGAGGTGCTTATCAGCTGCCAATCACTTCCCATCAGCTGCCAGCCTGTGCCCTATAAAGAATGCCTGTCAGTGCCCATAACTATGCCAATCAGTGTCCCATCAGTAATGCCTGTCAGTACCCTTCAGATACCACTCAGTAATGCCTGTCAGCAGCTCCTCACCAGTGCTGCCTATCCATTGCCTCCTATTAGTGCCACCTATCAGTGCCCATCGGTTTTTGCCCGGTATTGAAGTGGTTAAACTACTTTGTTGAAACACCTATTTGATTTTATTACAGCACTCAGTCTTTTTGGGTATGAGTCTATCAGCGTGGCACATCTTGACTTTGCAATATTTGCCCACTTTTCTTTGCAAAAACACTCCAAATATGTCGGATTGCGAGGGCATCGCCTGTGCACAGCCCTCTTCAGATGACCCCACAGATTTTCAATCCGGTTCAGGTCTGGGCTCTGGCTGGGCCATTCCAAAACTTTAATCTTCTAGTGAAGCAATTCCTTAATTTGTATGTATGCTTTGGTACTCTTGTCATGCTCAGTCCCTCTTATTATTCAGCTTTCTAGCAGAAGCCTGAAGGTTTTGTGCCAATATTGACTGGTATTTGGAACTGTTCATAATTCCCCTCTACCTTCACTTGAGTTGTGTTTTTGCATGGATGTTTTTCTTCGTAAAAAAAAAAAAAGGCTTCAGTCTTGCCACTCTACCCCATAGCCCAGACATATGAAGAATACGGGAGATTGTTGTTACATGTACCACACAGCCAGTACTTGCCAGATATTACTGCAGCTCCTTTATTGTTGCTGTAGGCCTCTTGGCAGCCTCCCTGGCCAGTTTTCATATACTTTAAATCATATGTATGCTTTTTCTTTGAAAAACAGTTTGTAGTGGCTGCCTTCTTTTTAATGTCTTGTATGGCGTGATCTTTGAGGGAATTACATACAGTGTGTATACAAAAGAATCGCCCCCTTTAAAATAATCACATGTTGATGCTTTGCAGCCTGAAATGAAGACTGTTTTTGTTTTATCCTGCTGTTTTTACTCGGTGCAACTTATATAACATCCAAGTGAAAGCTATAACATTAACATGTCATAAAAATTAAAATTTAAATTTAAGAGCAGAATCACTGAGTTGGAATAAGAATTGCTGACTTCAATCGGGTGTAGTTAATCACCTTCTCATTGACACACAAAGCCATTTAACTTTCAGCTGTTGGCAGATGTGGTCGTTTTTGATTAGCTAAGCATGAAAAGAGCTTTCCTGGACCATTTTCAGTCTCTGGTAGTGCAGCTGAAGCCACCCATAGTTTACTGTTTGCAAGGGACTGTTTAAAAGATTTCTGAAATACAGTTGTGGACAGAGATGGATACAAAAAAAAAAACAAAGGCTTTATCAATGCCTCAAAGCACAGTGAAGTCTATTTTTAAGGAGTGAAAAGTATTTGGTACAACACACTCTCCCTGGATCAGGACGTTGTTCCAAACTGGATGAAAAACCCAGGAGGAAACTGGTTAGAGAGCCTACCAAGAGGCCTACAGCAACTCTGAAGCAGTTGAAGGAATTTATGACAAAGAGTGGTCATTCTGTGCATATGACAACAATATGAGAAAATCTCCACAAATGTGGCTTGTATGGGAGGGTTGAAAGAAAAAAAGCCACTCCTCCAGGAAAGGTAACATGCAGTCAGGACTGAGCTTTGCCAAAATGCACCTTGAAGATTGTAAAGGCCACATGGAATAAGGTGTTGTGGTCAGATGAGACTAAATTTGGCCTCAACACCAAACCTATGTCTGATGGAAATCCAATATAGCTCACCATCCAAATAACCCCATTCCTACAGTAAAGCATGGAGGTGGCAATATTCTGTTGGGGGGGGGGGGGGGGTTCTCTGCAGAAGGGACTGGAGCAGTTGTCAGGATAGTAGGAAAAATGGATGGGGCAAAATGCTGTCAAATTCTTGAGGAAAATCTGTTGCCCTGCCAGAAGGTCATCAATGGAAAGAAGGTTTACCTTCCAACATGACAAAGACCCAAAGCACACAGCAAAAATGATCACACAGTGGTTCAAGGAGAAAAATGTCAATGTCAGAGCCCAGACTTAAACTTCATTGAAAATCTGTGCAATGACTTGAAGACTGCAGTCCACAAACTGTCACCATCAAATTTACCTGAACTTGGGCAGCTCTGCAATGAAGAGTGGGCAAATATTGCAAAGTATAGATGTGCAAAGTTAGTAGAGACATATCCCAACAGATTAAAGACAGGGGGGTGATCCTTTTTCCAACTCTGATTCTGTTTTTCTATTTTTTTTTATGATATGTTGGTGTTGTATTTTTCACTTGGATGTTAGAAGTTGCACTGAGTAAATACAGCTGGATAAAACCTAAACTGCGTCTTCCTTTCAAATGTGATCATTTTAAAGGGGGTGATACATTTCTATACCCACACATGTACAGTGGGTACGGAAAGTATTCAGACCCCCTTACATTTTTCACTCTTTGTTATATTGCAGCCATTTGCTAAAATCATTTAAGTTCATTTATTTTCCTCAATGTATACACAGCACCCCAAATTGACAGAAGAACACAGAATTGTTGACATTTTTGCAGATTTATTAAGCATAACGGTTAAAAGAAGAAAAAATGAGCGAGACACAATGCTCCCTATTAAGAAAAACTGAAATATCACATGGTCCTAAGTATTCAGACCCTTTGCTCAGTATTTAGTAGAAGCACCCTTTTGATCTAATACAGCCATGAGTCTTTGGGAAAGATGCAACAAGTTTTTTACACCTGGATTTGGGGATCCTCTACCATTCCTCCTTGCAGATCCTCTCCAGTTCTGTCAGGTTGGATGGTAAACGATGGTGGACAGCCATTTTTAGGTCTCTCCAGAGATGCTCAATTGGGTTTAAGTCAAGGCTCTGGAAAGGCCATTCAAGAACAGTCACGGAGTTGTGAAGCCACTCCTTCGTTATTTTAGCTGTATGCTTAAGGTTATTGTCTTGTTGGAAGCCCAGTCTGAGGTCCTGAGCACTCTGGAGAAGGTTTTCGTCCAGGATATCCCTGTACTTGGCCGCATTCATCTTTCCCTCGATTGCAACCAGTCGTCTTGTCCCTGCAGCTGGAAAACACCCCCACAGCATGATGCTGCCACCACCATGCTTCACGGTTGGGACTGTATTGGACAGGTGATGAGCAGTGCCTGGTTTTCTCCACACATACTGCTTAGAATTAAGGCCAAAAAGTTCTATCTTGGTCTCATCAGACCAGAGAATCTTCTTTCTCACCATCTTGGAGTCCTTCAGGTGTTTTTTTTAGCAAACTCCATGCGGGCTTTCATGTGTCTTGCACTGAGGCGAGACTTCCGTCTGGCCACTCTGCCATAAAGCCCCGACTGGTGGAGGGCTGCAGTGATGGTTGACTTTCTACAACATTCTCCCATCTCCCGACTGCATCTCTGGAGCTCAGCCACAGTGACCTTTGGGTTTTTCTTTACCTCTCTCACCAAGGCTCTTCTCCCCCGATAGCTCAGTTTGGCCGGATGGCCAGCTCTAGGAAGGGTTCTGGTCGTCCCAAACGTCTTCCATTTAAGGATTATGGAGGCCACTGTGCTCTTAGGAACCTTAAGTGCAGCAGAATTTTTTTTGTAACCATGGCCAGATCTGTGCCTTGCCACATTTCTGTCTCTGAGCTCTTCAGGCAGTTACTTTGACCTCATGATTTTCATTTGCTCTGACATGCACTGTGAGCTGTAAGGTCTTGTATAGACAGGTGTGTGGCTTTCCTAATCAAGTCCAATCAGTATAATCAAACAGCTGGACTCAAATGAAGGTGTAGAACCATCTCAAGGATGATCAGAAGAAATGAACAGCACCTGAGTAAAATATGAGTGTCACAAAAAAGGGTCGGAATACTTAGGACCATGTGATATTTCAGTTTTTTTCTTTTTTAATAAATCTGCGAAAATGTCAACAATTCTGTGTTTTTCTGTCAATATGGGGTGCTGTGTGTACATTAATGAGGAAAAAATTAACTTAAATGATTTTAGCAAATGGCTGCAATATAACAGTGAAAAATTTAAGGGTGTCTGAATACTTTCCGTACCCACTGTACATAAGTGTTGTTATGTTTGCACTTACTGGTTTATGTTGGTGACACACAGGCTGCCAACTAGCCAGCATTTTTGTTGTAGATCGACAAGGGATGAGTCCTTCATATGACACATTTTTATACATGTTTGTAAATTTCAGCTTAAGCTCTGCAAACAGGCAAACAATGGATAAAAAGGTGACAGCATAATAAGGAATCTGGTAGCTCCATCTGCTGGCTGGATAGAGTACTACAGAATCCCATTTCAATTTTCTTACCGTACTTAGAAAAAATGTAAATGTCCATAAAAAAAAAAAAATTGTACACAAATCCACTGTTCATACTCTTAACCTCCTAATTATGAAAGTAATAATAAGCCTTAGGCCCCTTTCACACTGGGGCGGTTTGCAGGCGCTATTGTGCTAAAAATGGTGCCTGCAAACCAAGCCTAAACAGCGGCTGCTGTCTCTCCAATGTGAAAGCCCCGCGGGCTTTCACACTGGAGCTGTGCGCTAACAGGACGTGAAAAGTCCTGCTTGCCGCATCTTTGGAGCGGTGAGAGGAGTGGTGTGTTTACCGCTCCTTCCCATTGAAATGAATGGGATACCGCCCGCAAACCGGGGCTGTAGCCCCGGTTTGCGGGTGGTATTAACCCTTTTTCGGCCGCTAGCGGGGGTTAAAACCGCACCGCTAGCGGCCGAATACCTCAGCAATGCCGACGGTATAGCGGCGCTATACCGCACCCAGCGCCCCAGTGTGAAACCACTCTTAATGTTTGCAACTTAGGCATCTTTTTTTGGAACTGCTCCGTTTTTGTAGGTGAATTGTTTTGTTTATGAGAAATTGGACCTTCGTTCGGTGGTAAATCTTAATTGATGGCTCCTAATTTTTTGTATTGTCAAAGGAAACCTTGCCCAAAATAGTTAAAATTTATACATTTTTAATCTTTAGCTGCATATTTCTTTCCATTGCCATGACCCAGCACCAAAGAACAGCTCAAAACAAACAAAATCTCCTACTAAGTTCAGGGCCATACCACACTGCATTATTTGTGGTTTGTACCTATAGTAGGGCCCAGAAACTGTGTGTTTGTTTTGTTTTTTATCCTTCCTAAATAGTCTGAAACTAACATGGCACGGACCTTTTACTATAAAACCTTTATCTTAATTATACGGGACACAGGATTTTTATTTAGACCAGGGGTCTCTAAACATTCAAAACAAAGGGCCAGTTTATTGTCCTTTAGACACTTGGAGGGCCGGATTTTGGGCAGCGGAAGTGGAAGATTTCCTGGCATCTGTGGAAACAAACACTATTGGTATTAAGGGAAGAAATAGTGCCCCATCGTTGGTATCATAGGGAGGAATAGTGCCCCATTAGTGGTGTCAGTGGGGGAAATAGTGCTCCATTGTCGGTGTCAGATGGCAGAATAGTGTCTCGTATCAGTGGGAGGGATAGTGCCCCAAGGGCCGGATAAAGGCAAGCAAAGGGCTGCATCCGGCCCTTGGGCCGCAGTTTGGAGACCACTGATTTAGACCATGGGTTAAATGCAGACTACCTTCAGGTAACTGGACACTGGATTTTTTTTTTCTAGGACTGCCTCTGGTGCAAACGTCTATCACCCGCCTACTGTGTGAAACTCCCAGGTTTTTCTTTGACCTGTTCTCTGGAGAAGTATTTTTCTTCTTAAGCCATTACATTTGTTTGTTTTTTTCTTCTGACACCTCAATCAAGTTTTATAAAGGGTTATTATCTAGCCGTTTCTGGGTCGGTAACCCTCTGTGTTTACCTGGGGGATGGTAAACAAGCCATCTGCTTGTGCCTGTTTTTCCTCAGCCGACTTCCAGCTGTAGAGTGATCGGGTGCCCCTCTCAAGTTGTTCCTCGCTCTCCCCTTCACTGAACGAAGCCAGCAGCGACAATGATTTCAGTAGTTCTGGTTTCAGAGCTGTCTTTCCGTGGCTGTATCTAACCGCGCACATTTGGTTACATGCTTTGAAGTCTAACATCACCAATGCCTCCATAAAAAGTACTTGTCATCTGCCCAGTTCTATCACATGGGGGTTTGTTGAGGTAAATAAAGTAAGAAAACAAAATGTTAATTAAGGTTGTTTAAAAATAAAAAAATAAATACAATTAAATGCAACCCCCATTGCCCTGCACACACCCACAAATGCAAACGCATGCCCAGGGTGCACGTGTGTATGTAGACTGCAGTTGCATCACCCATGTGAGGTATCGCAACTAATGTAGGCGTGCGTGCAATAATTCTAGTGCCATAGCTTATGGTTAATTATAAACTGATGCGCTGTAAGTACTCCTAAACCGTTTCCTGGTTTATCATGTAGATTTTTGGGTGCCATTGTTTGCAATATCATGGGCACATGTAATGTTAAGAATTTCCATGTTTGGTATCTGTTTACTCAGCACAACCCCTATCTTTACACCCCCCCCCCCCCCCCCCCCACACAAAAAAAAGCGTAATATATTTGTGTGCACTAAAATAAAATAAGAAAATTCCTGAAAATATGCATTAAACAGTTGTACAAATGTTGTGCAACACAAAAAAATTACAATTACTATCTTTTATTCAAGGCTTCTACGTTCAGAAAGAATGTGTTTTTTTTTTTTGTGGGTTTTAAAAAAATATCACCACAAATGCAGATTTTTATGTGTGTGCAAAAAATGAAAAAATTGCTTGAGGGTTGTTAATAAGTGGTTAACAAGTTAAGCCACATTATGCAGTTTTATAGGTGTAGGAATGGGTGCTATTAACCAATGTGGTGCCCCTATTATATTTGTCTCAAACTTTTCACAGCTCAAGCAGTTTAAACTTGGCAAGAGCATGAGGCCGCTGTGTAAATATCGCCTGGCGACCCCAAAGCTATCTCAGGGTGCCAGACCCCTCTAATGCATTTCACCCTCCCACAAGCCTTATCGTAGAGATCACCTACCTCCTCTAATTAAAGTGGTTGTAAGGGATTAATTTTTTAACACCACTAACATGTTACATTACCTGCTCAGTGTAATGGTTTTGCACAGAGCAGCTCCGATCCCCCTCTTCTTGGGTCTTGCGCTCCCCCCCTTCCCAGTGCCCCCATAGCAAGCCACTATGGGGGCACTCGTGTGGGCTTGCTTTGGAGCTGTGCTCTGTGTCCATTGACACACCTAGCAGGGCTCGAACCTCACCCCCCGCTCTCACCTTACTGGCTCATTGGCTGTTATTGACAGCAGCAGGAGCCAATAGTTCCACCAACCTATAAGGAGACAGACATGGGAGAGCCACCGCTCTCATGCACAGCGCTGGATCGAGATGGGACTCAGGTAAGTATAAGGGGGGTCTGGGGAGCTTCATACCAATGTGTTTTTTGTCTTTTAGCCTAATGCATGGAATGCATTAAGGTAAAAAAAAACTTTTGAGGTTTTAGAACCACTTTAAACTTGTAGGAGGACGAAACACATTGGAGAAGCATGGCCTGGGAGGAGACGAGCTGAAGCGAGTTTCCTCCATAAAGGTTTACCTGGTTGGCGTCTGTTTTTTTTTTTTTGTTTTATTTGTTGGATAGCTCCTCTTAACCTACTGAGGACCTTCTCACGGGGGGAAATGACCGCTCTCAGGCACAAGGGAGCTCGGACAAAAGGACTGAATAACATGCATTCTGCAAATGGCCTACAGGAAGCTAGAAAATGCTGTTTAGGGGGATAGCTGTTTCCTTGTCCAAAAGTAATGTCTTATTATGACACTGGTCCCCTCTTCTGACTCTAACTCCCTCTCTGGCATGCACCATGCGACCTGTCTGACAAAAGCAGATTTCTCTGCCACTTTGAATTCTTTGGAAAACTTTTGACTCTTCTAGGACCTTTTAATTTCTAGAGGCCAGAAATTCTACATGTCATCAGTTTCCTTCAACTGTTCAAGAATCAGAGGTAGAACCTCCTTTACTTGAGTATATTATGGAGGAATGTAATGAGGACCTTGATTTTGAAGTAGTCGGCAGAGGATTATTCTTCTCCTGCATGTTATGAAGTACAAGCTACGGCTTTGCAAGGAACGCTTTCTACAGTAGTGAACACATTAATTGACGTGATGTGAGCTAGTTTTTACCTAACCGCCTCTAACACTCCACAGCCAAAACAAGCTCTCGTGGGCACTAAGGCTGGCCAAGTCAAAAAAGACATTTCCCATACATGTACATATTGATTGTAGTTTTGAGGAATGGCTCAACTTTGAGAGGGTATTTACTCCCCCTAAGTTTTTGGGGGTTTTTTTTCCCCCTAAGATTTATCCTATGGAAAAGGATTTTAGGAAGAAATGGGCTATTCTGGTAAGGGATCCTGCCATTTAATTTCTTGGAGAAGTCCAGCCTGAGCGTTTTAGGCTGGGCTTCTCCTAAGGGTCAAAGGAGTGCAATTAGTTTTGCACTCCTGTGCTCCGTTTTCAGCGGAGAGCGGTCTGAAGTCCGCTCTCCGCTGACGTCACTGCCATCAGTCGGGGCAGCGCGTCATCATGACTTCCAAGTCGGGATCCGCCAGCTGCCCTGATTGGCAGTCTCAGCGTATCGCTGAGACAGCCTCTCCCCGCCCCGGCTCGGCGCTCCAATGAACGTGGAGAAGCAGAGAGGAAAGCCGCTGACTAGCAGTCTGCGGCTTTCCTCAGGGATCTGTGAGAACCGAGCCAACGGCGATGTTCGGTGGCTCGGTTCTCAGTGCAGGGACACCGGAGGACAGATGGAGCGTCGGTCTGATGCTCCATCCACCGAGGTAAGTATGAATATAAAAAAAAAAGTAAACCCATACTTCTCTTTTAAACACCTTACAGTTCCTATTGAAAATGTTCCCTCAGATTCATTGATAAACATTCTGTTGATTGGTGTTTTGAAGCCTTATCTGTTTTTGCTGCTCCAGCCCTGCAGCCAGCAGTTGCTGCCATGTCTATTTACTAAACTATTAACTGGACAAGACAAATGAACAAAGACCGAAAACCTATCTTTGACCCTGTTCTCCTAGAACAGTGATGGCGAACCTTGGCACCCCAGATGTTTTGGAACTACATTTCCCATGATGCTCATGCACTCTGCAGTGTAGCTGAGCATCATGGGAAATGTAGTTCCAAAACATCTGGAGTGCCAAGGTTCGCCATCACGGTCCTAGAACAATTGCAACTGATGCCCTAAGCCTTATTGGTTTATGTTGACACTCTCTAGAATGTAATTCGCCAAGTCTCTATTATGTGCTTTATTTCTGTGTTTATGCGCAAGATTTAATGCATAGAAGATTAGACTGCTGAACCTGCTTGTAAGAAGTGTTTTCTATGCATGTCTTTTGATGCCCATTTGGGCAATCCCTTGATAAATTCATCAAGGAGGTCACTGGGGGAAACATATTCCTCCTTACCCCACAAGAAATATCTAAGTCTCCTACAGCTACTACTGCTCAGCAAAAGGGATATTTTTGCTCTCCCTAGGCATCAACCACAAAACCAAGGCTTAACATTTCTTTTGCTACAAACCCTGACCCAAGCCTACAAAGATGCCCTCCTCGCATCCCCTAGGATTGGGGTACCATCTGTTGGTGTTTGCACCAGTATTGATCTAAAACATCCCGAACCTCTTGGTTTTGTCATTTTTTTTGTAGAGGTACAAAATAGTTTCGATCTTTGCCCCCTCCTCACGTTCAGCCTTTCAATTTGCCAGCAAATGTAATGCGCGCCTTGCACAAACTTAGGGAAAATAGTCCCAAAAAAAAAAAAATGGAAGGCATCCGCCCTATATTGGACTTTCTTATTCCTAAATAGATTTGTGTGCTAAACCTCCACATGGAATTAACAAGATTTGTGATTGCTTCTGTAAGACCAGGGGAATTCCTGGCATCAGTAGACGTACAAGATGCCTATCTACACTTCCCCGTTTTCCCCTCACAGGTTATCTGGATGATCTCTTGTTGGACTCCTCAGCTACAGACTTGTTCAACAATGTCCAAAGGATGATTTGGTTCTTCAAACCTTTGGGTGGATAATCAAATTGCCGAAGTCCCACTCTCCAGCCCTCACACCACTCAGAGTACCTGGATCTAATCTTGGATACAGTCCAAGCCAGGGTCTTTCTTCCATACAGACCCTCTGGTCCAAACAGCACCCCTTAGTTTGCTTCTGCATGAGGGTTTTGGGCTTAATAGTAGCCTCCTTCGAGGCAGTTCTCATTGCAAATCCAGTCCTTGGATCACCCATCCAATCCTTGGATCACCCCATCCAATCATTCTTTCACATGCCCTGTAAGGTGGTGACCACATAATCCAGACTTACATGCTGGGATGGAGTTTACCTAACTAACTGTTCAGGGGACAAGGTCCCCAGAGTAGTCTGAGCTCACATAGCCTGATAGCTCTCAGTTCTAAAATGCTTATGTCTAGAACACAGGGCCTTGCTTCTGCAAGGTCACCCAGTCGGGGTGCAGTGGGACAGCAGTGGCCTACATCAGGGGTGTACCAGATGTCATGCTGCCTTGCTGAGAAACAAGTCTACTACTCTTCTGGGTGGAAACATTTCAGCTGTCTCCGCAATCCACATCCCTGGAGTGGACAGTTGGTAGGCAGACTTCCTAAGCCACTAACCTCTACACCCGAGAGAGTGGTCTCTGAACCCCGAGAGATTTCAAAATATCTATCAAAGGTGGGGAGTGCAAGATGTGGTTACTCTGGTCTTGCTGTTCAACAACAAGCTGAACAAATTTGTAGCCAAGACCAGGTATCATTTAGCCTGAATGGTAATGTTCTGTTTAGTTGGACTCAATAGAAACTGGTTTATGCCTTCCCTTCAATAAAGATCCTTCCGCGACTGCTGAGCAGGATAGAGGAGAAAAGGTTCCTGGTGATTCTTATCACACCAAATTGGCTCAGAAGAACGTGTTACGCAGACTGACTTGGGAATCTGGCAGATGAGCCTTTGCCTCTTCCAAGCAGACCAGACTTACTGGCCCAAGGCTTCCTTTTTCCATCCTGCTTCTCAGTCACTGGCTTTAACACCATGTCTCTTGAAACTCAAGTCCTAAAAGATAGGGATATTTCTAACTCAGATTTTCTTGCTCTGAGTTAGGTGGTAATAACAAACTCATTGCATTTCGGAAGGCTTTGCATGATGCTAAGACAACTGAACCCCACTGAATACTCTCACTTGTATTTTGGATTTTCTTTAGTCTAATTTTGATAGGCATCTGTCCCGAAGTACCCTCAAGACATGGGTTCTGCTTTATAAATTCTCTTCTGGTAGCCTCTTGCCTCGCAATCCTTTATCAGTGCAATGTATCAGTCTATCTGCCTGAACGTCACAGAGAAATAACAGCCAACAAAAGAGTTGCAAGATATGGTCATACACCAACAGATCGATTGCGCAGCTGGACTCAACAAACTTAAATATCAGATCATTGTATTTTATATTAATCGGCTGTAGGAATTACCTGCATATCGTACGAGTCCTTTGCAAAGGTTACGCTGATTGAATCTGACACTGCTGCATAAGATTGTCATTACATATCTACACATACAAGACTAGCAAAATGCAATGTGACTTATCAATATCGATATAGCTTGGATTCAACTAATTATTTCTGTGGTAGAGCAGTTTCTCCTTATCTGTGAACTTTCCAGTCTTTTGAATAATATCTCTGGGGTGAAGATTCTTGGGACTTTACACATCATTTGAATATACACGCCTGACGTGTTTTTTTATTCCTGCCTCTATCAAAATACAGCAATCTATGGCGCTTTTGAATATTAGATATGCAACAGATCCCTCATTTTTCTTTGCCGTTTTTTCATTCTGACCAACTGTTTTTTGACAGCTATTCCATGACTGACTTTATTGTGACCTATTCATAGTGCTCTTTTCCATCCCCGGACAGTGTTGGTATTCCTCGTGATTTCACGGGAACACACAGCCCGGTGTTTAGAAAAATTATGCAGGGGTCCCAGCTTTTAGGTGGCTTTGGTTCATTATAGGTATCTAGGGGGTGCTTTAAAGTGGGGAGCAGTGAGTAGACAGTGTGATCGGTCCTCTCCTTTTTTGTTTTTTTCTATGAGGAATCTGTAACGGGAGGGCCCGTGGAACCCAGAAATACCCTTGTTTCCCCGGACCCTCTTATGTCTAAAATCATCCTATGTCCACTAGGGGCATAGGATGACTGAGAAATTATATCTTGGACTACGTAAAATGGGACAGTAATAATGATCCACAATATATTCCAGGATATCTGTAAAGGACTAATTACTGTTTGATTCTGAACTCAACAAGTTAATTGAAAGATGTTAAGGTCATCACCTCCAACCACCTGGCTGCCTGTGTAATGTAAATTCAGTCCAGGCTAACTTCTAAAGACCTTTTCATTGTGGCTTGTGGTAATTAAATCTGCTACTGTGGTGAGGTGGATTGGAGCTTGGTAGACAGTCTGGCTGCCTATTATGGGATGTTTAAGTGTCTTTCTGTGAGAAAAGGGGGGGGTCACTCCAGCAACCCCCCCCCCCCCCCCCCGCTAAGACTGTTTACTGAAGGAGAAGTTTGAACACACCTGACCCTTCTCACCATTGTCATTGGACAGGTTGACCCGCCCTGTTTCCCAAGGGTGGGAGGGAAGTGTTTTGAAGAGAGATATCTGTTACCATGTGCTTGCAATATAAACTCATTCCTGTTCAACCCTCAACACGTAGTTTTGTCTCGTCTCTGGGGGAGGATTTTTTGTATGGGGTCTTATTTGGCTGGTTGGAGTGTCTGGTAGCTGCCTTGGTGTTCGGGAATGGAATATCCTAAACGGCTTTAACCGTTACAGAATCTATTTGCCCTTTTGCAGTAACCTGCCATATTGAGGAGACCGCCTTTGGGGATTTAGGATATCAGGGGTCTTGTGTTCATTATCTGTTTTGTATTGGCTTTAAGCCATTTAATAAAATTTGTAGTTAACTCTTACGGTGTGAATGTCTCTTTCATTTTTTATTTCTTTATCGTACATCATGGGACACAGAGCGGCATAGTAATTACTATGTGGGTTATAGAGCTTACCTTCAGGTGATGGACACTGGCACACCCAAGACAGGAAGTCCCCTCCCTATATAACCCCTCCCATATCGGGAGTACCTCAGTTTTGTTGCCAGTGTCTAAAGGTGTTGGTCACGGTTAAGCATGTATTCAAGTTAGCTCTGCGTATGGTCTTTGAGGCCTAAAGGTAGGGCTGGGCGATTTTCCCCCCCAAAAAAATCTGCGATTTTTTTATAAAAAACTCGATTTACGATTCGATTTTTTTTTTTAATTATATTAATTAAAGTGCATCAACAAACAAAATTGCAAAGGCAAACCCTTTCTCTAACTGCAAAGTCAGTGTGCAACAAACACACAATATATTCCAGCGCTCATGGAACATACATTATTAACTATTAAACTCTTGAAACTCTGTGTGTGATTCCTTCTGTCCCAGCCTTGCTGCGATCCTGGCTCTGCATCCTTTTGGGTTGGAGGGCCCTCCACACGCTGGTCTGCCTGTTGTCCATCATTCAAGGTACTGTGCTCACACGGAGATCATGCCACAGGCTTTGTTTTGACTTTTTTAACCCCTCCTTGCTCCACGGATGTCACTGCAAGTTTAACAAGTTTGTCACCACTGGCAACTGGAGAGTTAAGATTCATTTGCCCTCTGCACATTTGGGATTGGATCCCTCTCTTTATTGTGATTAATGGACTAAGCTTTTTTATCAATTCTTCAAGAGTTTAATAGTTAATAATGTATGTTCCATGAGCGCTGGATTATATTGTGTGCATGTTGTGTATTTTGTACTTCTGGGTACGGATTTTTTCTTGCTGCGCTGGATCCTGTTTTTTCCCCCTTTTGGATACTTTGTACTTCCCAAAATATTTGGGATTTTTTTCTTATTATTATTATTATTATCATCCATTATATTTTTTTCTTTATCCACCAATTTAGCGCTTGTGACCTTTTGTTGTTTTTTGCAGTGTGCAACAAAGATTGTTAAACATCCCAATTATTAATACTGTATTTGGATTTAGCTAATAAAACAACAAAAAATCCTGAGGTTACTCTTAGTTGAATTGAACTGTGTCCGTGCCTCACTGTGTCCGTGCCTCACTGTGCCCGTGCCTCACTGTGCCCGTGCCTCACTGTGCCCGTGCCTCACTGTGCCCATGCTTCAATCACTGTGCCCGTACCTGATGCAGATTTTCATGGTATACGGATTTTACTGCTACACCGGTGGCCATTCCAGTATTCAAAAGCCGTGCCTCCTCCTCGTCTGTGATAGGCGGAACACTCAATTTCCCAGCATTCAGTGTTCCACCTATCATGGTCATCCTCATAACACAGACGAGGATGAGAGGATGTCTGTGAAAGGGTGAATACTGCCTGCTGTGAAATTGAGTGTTCCGCCTATCACAGACGACGAGGACTCGGGAGGCGCGGCTTTTGAACACTGCAATGGCCGCCGTCTGTCTGCATGACACGCTGATCAGGTAGGCAGAGGGCGGCTGCAGCGAGTAGATGTAATTGGGGTAACGCTGCCCAGTGCCATTCCGGATATGCCCCCTGCAGTCCTGCTAAGGAAACTTTGAAGGGAAAAAAAAACCTAAAAAAATCGATTTTCTTCAAAACTGAATCGATTTGAGCTCAAAACTCGATTCAAGATTAAAATCGATTTTTTTCCCAGCCCTACCTAAAGGCGAGCTATTCCGGATCCGTCCAAAGTGCTTCAATGCCAAAATGGACGGTACCCGGGCCACGGGGAAGAAGATGTTGACCATCTACGAGGTTTGGCCTGTAATGCCTCTTAGGAGGGCTGGACCCTGGGATCCAGTACTCTGGTCAGACCCAATACCAAGAGGTTTTCTGGCAGGGTGCTATACAGGTCCAGGGGAGTGGTGTTCCTTTCAGTAGGACCCCGGTCCCTGAAGGTCAAATGACGTTGCCCGCCAAAGGGGCGAAGTTTGGGCTGTCTGTTCCGAACAGGGTCCTGCGGCGGGGACAGGTAAGTGAGGGTCCCTGATGAACTTGGTCCAGCAGGGACCCTTCAAGACTAATGTGTTTGCCTGTATTTTACCTACATGGTATATTTCCCACTGTACCTGATGCCTAAAATATCTTTGATAAACCTGAAATGTATTTTTCTTATGGTTCTATTGGACATTACGTAGTACCCCTGTTTGGCCACAGGAGGGAGATACTTGAGAATGTCTATATAGCTGGGCATACCTTCTATAAGTGTAATGCCTAGACAGATGGAGGAGCATTCTTCTATGTACAAGCTCTGCAGTACCCATCTGTAAAAATGTTACCATACCTGCTAGGGGGACCTGGAAACAGCGTTCTTAGACATGGCGCTGTGGTCTCCCTCTATAGTGTCAGCTAGGCTCCAATGTAAAACTGCAGCTCCCAGTGGGAAGCCTATGGAGGAAAAGTTCCTCCTGATCCTCTCCCCATTCCTTCCAGGGAGCATTTCTGGCGCTGTGCGCAGTGACGCGCACACATTGGCGCGCTTCTGCGCATGTGCGGGCGTCCTCTGCTTTAAAAAGACAGCCTCTGCGAGACATGCTGTGAGAGGACGGACACATGAGCAGAGCTCCTTGGTGACATTTATTTTTGATATTATATTGGGCACACTACAGGCATCCCCAAGGCACATTAGTTAAGTCACCTGACTAGCTCTGATAGCAAGCTTGTACGCTAGACTATAGCTAGTAGTGGGTGCATTTTTGGCTGTAAGTCCTTAGCTTGAGCTAGGACTATGCCTTCCAAGGGCTCTGGGAGTAAAAATCCTAAGAGGCTAAAGGGTTCGCCATCGGGCTCTGAGGATCTGGGGCTTGCTCCTACTAATATATCCTCCCCTGATAAATCAGAGGTAGTTACCCGAGGGGAGCCATCAGGAATGCTAGGTGCTGCGGCTGCCCTCGGTTCACCTGCTCCGGTATATGTGACAGAGGAGGCTTTTACCTCTGCTCTGGGAGGATTGGAACAAAGATTGGCGGCATTAATCACTTCCTCCCTGCCGGGAAAAAAAGCGTGCCAGATCTCCATCTCCACTGTTAGAGTATCTAACAGCAGAGCAATTGTCTCAAGATGAAATTGATTTTCCTGCAGGGGATCAGGAGGATGATGCAGCCTCAGAGGAATCACTTTAGAGGAACCGTTTTCAGCCTCTCAGGCTGAAAGATTGTTAGTTCAGTCTTTAACAGACATGGTTCGGTCAGCTTTCAAGCTGCCCCTTTCTGAACCAGCAACTACATTGGTTTCTTCATTGGGACCTTTGAAAGCCCCGCAGGCTAATGGTTCCTTTCCAATGCATCCATTGCTTGAAAATCTCATCTATAAGGATTGGGAACATCCTGATCAACTGTTCCTTCCTCCCAAAAGGTTTTCTGTGGTATATCCTATGGAGGAAAAGTTCACCAAAAAATGGAGCCTTCCTACTGTGGACGCTGCCATCTCCTCTGTGAACAAATCCCTGACATGTCCAGTGGACAATGTACAGATGTTTAAAGATCCAACAGATAAAAAGTTGGAAACCCTATTAAAGACTTCTTTTTCTACAGCTGGTGCTGTAACTCAGCCTGCAGTGGCAGCCATTGGCATCTGTCAGGCCTTGAAAGACCAGATGAAGCTGGCTTTAAAAGACATGCCAGTTCAGCAGGCGCAGGATTTAGCTGATCTACCTAGGGCTTTATGTTTTGCGGTTGACGCCATTAAAGATTCAATTCATCAGGCCTCCCGCCTTACGCTGGTGTTGGTACACATGCGTAGACTCCTATGGCTGAAAAACTGGTCAGCCGAGACGCCCTGTAAAAAGCTCCTGGCTGGATTTCCATTCCATGGGGAGCAGTTATTTGGCGAGGACTTGGATAAATACATCCAGAAAATCTCCAGTGGGAAGACTACCCTTTTACCTGTTAAAAGGAAATTCAGGGGTCCCACCTCGCCAGTCCCAGGAACTTCAGCCTCTCTAAGCAGTTCCGACGGCCTCCCCGATCCAATCCTGGAGGGAGAGCTCAGGGACAGCCGCAGGGTAATAAAAAACCCTGGAACCGAAGGAATACTAAACCAGCCCCCAAGTCGGCCTTATGAAGGGTCGCCCCCACTCAGACGAGTGGGGGGAAGACTTCTGTTGTTTTCAGGGGCTTGGCGAGAGACGATCCGGGACAGATGGGCTCTCTCCACGGTATCCCTGGGATACAAGTTGGAGTTACAGGAATTTCCTCCTCCTCGGTTTATAACATCAAACTTCTCAAAAGATCCAGTAAGGAGAAGATCTCTCCTTTTGGCGTTAGACCGACTATTATCCCAAGGGGTAATTGTGGAGGTTCCGGTAAAGGAACAGAGGTTGGGATTTTACTCAAACCTCTTTACCGTTCCAAAGCCCAACGGAGATGTAAGACCCATACTAGATCTCAAAGGTCTAAACAAATTCCTAATCGTCAAATCGTTCCGTATGGAATCAATTCGGTCAATAGCCGCCTCCCTACAAGGGGGAGAATGGTTGGCGTCCATCTATATCAGGGACGCTTATTTGCATGTTCCTATATTCCCCAGTCATCAAAAGCTTCTACGTTTTGCGGTGGAACAGCGCCATTATCAGTTTGTGGCGCTACCCTTCGGGTTGGCCACGGCTCCGCGAGTGTTCACAAAGATCTTGGCCCCTCTGTTGGCCGACTTAAGAACTCAGGGAATATCTATAAGGGCCTACCTGGACGACCTATTGATAAAAGCTCAGTCGGCTTCCAACCTAAGGGTTGCTGTACACAACACGGTACAATACCTGGAATCCCAGGGCTGGGTCCTAAATCTGGACAAGTCGGCCTTGCAGCCAGCAAGAAGACTCCAATATTTAGGCTTACTCATAGACACAGACCAAAGAAAGGTTTTTCTGCCTCAGGCGAAAATCTCTTCCTTAAGAGAACTAATTCAAGCGATCTGTGCAGAGACAGCCATCCATTCGTCTTTGCATGCGGTTGCTGGGAAAGATGGTGGCCTCATTCGAAACAGTTCTGTATGCTCAATTCCATTCAAGGAAATTGCAGAACGCCATCCTATCCGCCTGGAACAAAAAGGTTCAAGCCCTAGACTTCCCAATGTCCCTGGTGTCGTCAGTACGCGGGAGTTTATGTTGGTGGTTGGTACCCCAAAATTTACAAAAGGGAAAGTTGTTCATTCCAATCTCTTGGAGGGTAGTAACTACGGATGCCAGCCTTCTAGGCTGGGGGTCAGTACTGGAGCAATGTTCACTCCAGGGAAAGTGGTCGAATATCGAGAAGACCTTGCCCATCAACCTGCTGGAAATTCGGGCGGCACGGTTGGCCCTGGAAGCATGGACTTCCAAGCTACATGGGTCTCCTGTCAGGATCCAATCAGACAATGCCACAGCTGTGGCATACATCAATCACCAAGGGGGCACCAAGAGCGGTGCGGCCCAGAAGGAGGTGAATCATATCCTGATATGGGCAGAAAGACATGTCCCATGCATATCCGCTATCTTTATTCCAGGAATAGAGAATTGGAAAGCAGACTTCCTGAGTCGGCAGCAGTTATCCCCAGGGGAATGGTCTCTTCACCCCGACATCTTTCAGACAATATGTCAGAGATGGGGGACACCCGATGTAGATCTATTCGCATCCAGGATCAACAAGAAATTGAACAGCTTTGTGTCCAGGACGAGAGACCCGCTCGTTTGCGGATCGGATGCGCTGGTGTTCCCATGGGATCAGTTTGCACTAATATATGCGTTCCCTCCGCTGCAGCTTCTACCTCGACTCCTCTGCAGAGTCAGGATGGAAAGGAGGCCGGTGATTCTGGTAGCCCCAGCATGGCCTCGGAGATCCTGGTACGCGGAAATTGTAAGAATGTCTGTAGGCAAGCCTTGGACCTTTCCGCTTCGGCCAGACCTGCTCACGCAGGGTCCGATATACCACCCTTCTTTACAAACTCTAAATTTAACGGTCTGGCTATTGAATCCCACATTCTGAGAGAGAGAGGTCTCTCTAACACAGTGGTGTCTACGATAATCAATGCTAGAAAGCCAGTATCTAGACATATATATATTATAGAGTTTGGAAGGCTTATGTGGTATGGTGTGAAGCCAAGAAATGGCATCCTCGGAAGTACGTCATAGGCAGAATACTTGACTTCCTACAGTGGGCTGTTGTCAAAAACCTAGCCTTAAGTACTATTAGGGGACAGGTTTCGGCCTTATCGATATTTTTTCAAAGGCCACTAGCTACACATTCGCTAGTAAAAACCTTCTTGCAGGGTGTGACTCGTATCAACCCACCAGTGAGGTCTCCCATATGTCCATGGGACTTAAACTTGGTTCTATCAGTTCTTCAAAGACAACCTTTTGAACCATTACTCCACATTCCTTTAGTGCTCCTCACCAGGAAATTAGTGTTCTTGGTAGCTATATCCTCAGCCAGGAGGGTATCGGAATTAGCAGCTTTATCTTGCAAGGAGCCATATTTGATTATCCATAAGGATAGAGTGGTTTTACGTACACATCCAGCCTTTCTTCCGAAGGTCGTGTCAAGTTTTCATTTGAACCAAGATATGGTTCTTCCTTCCTTTTTTCCCAAACCTAGTTCGGTGGAAGAGAAATTATTACATTCTTTGGATGTAGTAAGAGCAGTTAAAGCCTATCTTGAAGCTACTGCTATGATTCGAAAAACTGATTTATTTATTCTGCCAGAAGGCCCCAGAAGGGGCCAGGCAGCGTCAAAATCTACTATTTCTAAGTGGATTCGGCAGGTTATTATTCAAGCCTATGGTCTGAGAAAGAAGGTGCCTCCATTTAAAATTACAGCACACTCTACTAGAGCGGTTGGTGCTTCTTGGGCAGTGCATCACCAGGCCTCCTTGGCTCAAATCTGTAAGGCCGCAACTTTGTCTTCAGTCCACACATTCACAAAATGTTATAAGGTGGATGTAAGAGGTCATGAGGATATTGCCTTTGGGCGTAGTGTGCTGCAGGCTGCAGTATAGATCCTCATGCCTGATGGCGCCCAGCTTGTTATGGTGTCTCCCTCCCCTCATTTTGGCATTGTTTTGGGACATCCCACATAGTAATTACTATGCCGCTCTGTGTCCCGTGATGTACGATAAAGAAAATAGGATTTTTATAACAGCTTACCTGTAAAATCCTTTTCTTGGAGTACATCACGGGACACAGAGCTCCCACCCCTCTTTTGAGGACACTTATTGCTTTGCTACAAAACTGAGGTACTCCCGATATGGGAGGGGTTATATAGGGAGGGGACTTCCTGTCTTGGGTGTGCCAGTATCCATCACCTGAAGGTAAGCTCTATAACCCACATAGTAATTACTATGCCGCTCTGTGTCCCGTGATGTACTCAAAGAAAAGGATTTTACAGGTAAGCTGTTATAAAAATCCTATTTTTTTCCATGTTGGTATATATACTTTTTGATTACACCCCCCAATAATGCATTGGTGAGTACTACACACTGTGATCAGGCGGGATTCCCATAGTTATCCAATTTGTGTACTCCAATAGTGAGTTTTCAGGTAAGTTGAAAGTCCATTTTTTTTTCCCCCTATCTAAAACACAAACCACCTAGTAAGGAGAAAAGGATATATTCACTGGAGTCCATAAACAATGCTGTAGACACTCCTTTAGATTCCACATTATTGGAGCTTGCAACCGATTTATGTACCTGTTGGGAACAGCTACATGAATTTATCGCAGGAGGTGGCCAGACTGGGGCTCCAAATTACTACACTCCTTGGTCATCCAGTGCAACTGTTACAGGTGGTTGCATGGGCCTAGGATGTTTTTGTGGGGTAAATAGTCTGGTGGGGAACTCTAAGAGACTAATTCCCCATCAGGTCTTCCTACCTAGTGATTGAGAGCAGTGGGTAGATTCCATAGCTGTTAAACAGCCCAATATTAGCTATAGAATTCACCCACTGCTTTACTGTCAATCCCAAGGAAGGAAAACCTAATAGTGAACTCTGAGAGACTAGTTCCTCATCAAGTCTGCATGCCTTGATTGACAGAAAAGCAGTGGGTATATTCCATAGCCATTAGCTGGCTGTTTAGTTGCTATGTAATCCACCCACTTCTGTCTGCTGTCAATCGCAAGGAAGCACATACAGTATATGTGGTGCCCAGGAAGAATGCCCACTTCTTTGGTGCCACATATACTTTATTTGTTATGCAGTTGTAAAGGGTTTAGCCATCCTCATTATGCTAATGAGAATCAAGCTATATTTGTATACTAAAATTATAAAACATCAGCAGTTCTAATGCTCTCCACCTTAAAGAATGTGTGTCCCTAAGGTATAGTTTACAATAGAAAAATATTCTGCATAAAAATATATTCTTTTCCTACAAAATTAGACAAGTCTTTTCATTTGTTACAATGAAAATGTGGGAATTGAAATGAGTCAGTTTGACAAGAAAAATATATTATGGATACAAACACAAATAAAAAAAGTCATATTAAGTTTAGAAACTGACATTTCGATCATTGACTTTCAACTTTCAAGTTGTGCCCCATTTTAATAGTCTGAGTCCCAAACTTGTCACTTTTTTCTCTTTGCTTAAGGAATAATTAAATTGCTTTTAATTTGATGGTGGTTGTCCGAATTGTATCATGTAACTTTGTGTCAAGCTTCAGCTTATGAGCAGCGTTTAAATTTCTAGCTGATAAACAGCATATGTGCTAAAGGTATTTTGATACCAAGTATACCCAAGTTCCTCAACAGTGTCTTCATGCTCTGCATTGTTTTATGTTCTGTGTACACCTTTAGCTTCCATAGTCCATTCTAGCATTGAGGTACTTGCAAGGAAAATTTAGTGACAGACACCAAGCAGGGGTAATACAGTTATCGGCAGTTCTGGTTGTTACTGTGGTAAAGTGGCAAAAATCTTTCTCCATTGGTACTGGGTAAGTGTGAGTAGTTCTCAAATCAAGTGCTACAGATTTCTATTTTAGAAACTTGGGGGCAGAATGAAACCTCTATTTTAGGGCTGTTACTGATTAAAATTTTCGTGTTCGATTAATCGTTTATTTTTTTTTACTCGATTAATCGACTAATTTTGATTAATTATAACGCACATACAGATCTGTAATGTCCACAATCTCCCCCACTGTAATGTCCACATCTCCCCCATCTGCCTGCTTACCACTACACAAGCAGGCAGATCCACGAGCAGTTGAGGCGGGTGATGTCAGCGTGCACTCACCTAGGCCGCCGCCGGGTGTACCAAGATGTCCGCCGCTCCGGAGCTAGCCCGAAGCCTGCGGCCTCTCCTGTGGCCGAGGCAGCGGAGCGCTCTGCGGATCTCCGACGGAACTCCCTGAAGACCCGGAAGCCAGCGGAGACGTGAGTACCAATCAAAATAATTTTGATCAATCCAAAAAATTTACGATTAATCAAGGAATTAATCGTTAATTTCCGCAGCCCTAATCTATTTGTCTAAGCACTGTTACTGAAGGCCTTCTAACAATCTCGACCCATGAGCTGAGAACATCATGTCACTAAATCGATGAGTACTATTTTACCTATATTTACCATACATTTCGCTTGTAGATGGGTATACAGGATAATATCCCTTGATCCTCCAAAAGGAGACACGACGTTACATATATAGGATAAACTGCAACATTTTTAAGATTATGTAGTGGAGTAAAAGTTATGTGATGAATGTGGAGGGAGTAGCCTCCCCCTCCGGCTCCTCCCCCGTACGCAGGAATTCCATCTCCCACACGGGAGTGGAGGGGGATAGATGGTCCCTGAAACTTTTCGGGTGTCCCCCCCTTTTTTTTTCTTTTCTTGATTGGGAATTGATAAGGGTAGGGAGAAGGGAGGGAAGGGTCACCTCATACACTAAAGTAAGTAGACAATAAATGCATACACTTAAGGTAATACAGAGAGTAAAATAATCAGAGTGGTCTGAGCATATTATAAATATGGGGGTGGGGTTTTTTTTTTTTTCTTTTCTTCATTTTGGGCGTCGGGCAAGAGGGGAGAGGATTAAAACGGCAGAGGCGGAGACACCCCCTCCATATTTTATGTGAGACTATGGATTGTAAAATGTCTTGTTTAAATGTTATGAATGTTGTATGCAAAGAAATTCCAAATAAAATCCGAATTATTGAAAAAAAAAAAAGATGGGTATTGTGCTTGATAATTTTTCCTTTTTCTTGTGAAAGATTAAAATCTTTCTGCTTTTTCAGGTTTTTGTCATCTGTTCTCTTGTTCCAAAGATTTAGTCTCAGTTGCTGTTTGTTACATTTCTCACAGGGACAGAAAGGGAGGTAAAATTGTGTTCTCAACTGAGTAGTAAGTGATGGGAAATTCCCAAATAGGGGACTTCCAGTGACAGCTGTCAGAGATTGGTCTTCCCTCAATTTGTGGAGATTTCTTGTCACTTAAGTCTCTGGGACAAGAAAAAGCTGACCCTGCTGTTATTAATAAACAGTGGGAGCTGTTTTATAAATGGGATGTTGAAGGAATGCAGTCATAAGCTCCAGATGTAACCTTTACAATTAACATATTCTTCTGTTTTTTTTTTCCCCAGTCTATCTCTTGGAAGTGGCTTTTTGGGGCAACAGCCATTGCAATAGGGGGTGTAGCCCTTTCAGTTGTAATAGCGGCCCGCAATTAAGTAACCATAATGTGCTCATGAGGATGGAAGCCATTTTGTGAGAGAAGATCTAAAGGCATCAACAATTCTCACTCTACCCAGAAATAATTTCTTTCCAAGGTGCAGTGTACAATCCGAAATATATTGTATGTAATATTCATATATATATTTTCTTAACAAATGGATACACATTTTCTCTTCAGTTACTGTGAAAAGGAGCACTGTTTTATGGAATAGGATAGAAGCGATAAGATTGCACGTAAAATTGGCTGCTGTTTAAACTTTTACTATGGATTCTGTTGTGCACTGTAGTACTACAGTGGACAGACTATCCACAGACAGGTATTCGAACCTTAAATTGTATTTATATTAACCTCATGTTTTTTCAAATGCATTTTCCAAAAAGGTTTTCAAGTTTAGCTGCAGCTAAACACTGCTTAGACCATTGTTCTCCTGTTGTCTACAGTGCTCAGCAAGCATTGTTAATGAGCTAATTTTTGTCATACATCACTTCTAAATGACCTGCAGCTGATGTGTTTAACCGGTTGACTTGTTTGACCACATTATGGAACAATAAACAAATGTGGGCATTTTTTGTTAACTGATGGTCAATACTTGCTAATCCTGTAAACCGGAAGTTTGTTCAAGTTTGGGTAAATGTTAACTGGTTAGTAGAAAATACAGCACAAGTTAAATATGGGAGTCAGGCTTTGAGGATGTTCAGGTATCCTGAGTGAGGTGTTCTGCATGTACTGTAGATTAATGTCCAAGCATGTCAGTTTTTTATGTGAAGAACCTTTTCCTCCATGTAATGTACTTATTTGGAAGCTTTGCAACATGAGGACCAGAAGCACATTTAGTGGACCACAGAGGCTACCATTGTGTTTTAAGCATTCTTCCTCCAACTTATGAAATTATCTCTCTTTTAGAATGAATCTCAACCGTTTTCTTTATATATGCTACAGTGGGGACCATTCATAAACTCTCTGGCAGTTTCTTCATGACCACCATTGTACTCGTCTTCCCTAATTGGTGAAAATGCTTTTCAGCTTGTGTCCATTTTAAAATGTGATGCTATTTCTTTCTCGGGCACATACAGATGCATTGCCATGTGTAAGGCAATTTGAAAAAAAAAAATTGTTTCTATTCATTAGGCTTTTCAGGCTAAAGCCATTTATTAATGTTAAATCAAGGACCTTGTACCAGAATATGCCTGTTATATTATAAAAATTACTAGAGGTATTTAACTAGGGATAATCTTGTGTTTGGATCATTATTGTCAATATGTTGGGACTTTGCTGCCCCATACTATGCAATGATGCAGCATTCAAAGTAGCAAGGTTGTGTAGCAGATATCAGAAAATGTGAAATAAATGAGTAGAAGAGTGGCAACTAGGAAAAAAGCAATGCTTTGTCATGCATGGAGTGTTGGCCAGGTTTTGATTAAAAGCACTTCCACCTATGTTCCAACAACATGGTCTGTTTAAGAGCACTTAGTCACTAAAGCTGGTGATTATTGGTACATGTACTAATGACCCTTTTTAGAGCTTTTAAAGCATATGTCAATCTAAAGAAAATATATATTGTTTTAATTTTACTGGTGAATAAAGATGATTACATTGTTTACTCATTTTCATTTTTTTGTCTGACCTTTTACTTGTGGTGTAGAAACAACTTAATGGACCGCTGAAGACTCTTCTGATCTACACACACCTGTTTTTATTATACGCAGTGCTTGGTAAAGTGTAATTTTGGTGTTTTTCAGGCTTTACAATGGCAGCTTTGTGGACCTGTCATGTCTTCTAAAGTGTCGACACTATCGATAAAGTTAAACTCTCTAGGTTGTACTGCCTGCAAGCTTCTGACTTCACATAAATTCCTGCTTGAGGCCTAAACTTTTCTCTAAGTTGAGATTAAAGTGTATGTCAACTGTTTTTTTATTAGTGTTGGCTAGAGAGATGAAGTATTAGAAACCCTGTTCAATTGTTACAAATCAGAGCTTTGTTCCCCCCCATCTAATGTCTTATAATAAAAGGCTAGAACTTCCATCCAAGTTTTATTTTGTCCATGTTCCCCTTGCCTCGGTTTCTGTCTGGTTATACCATTGTCAATGTGACAGTAAGTGAGGGGGAAATCTGTCTAATGGAGCACCAAATGTCAGTAAGAATAGGACAAGTGTCTTATCCTTCACCACCATATCCAGAATATATTAAAATTAAAATGTTTTGACTGGATATACATACTCTTTATACTGGCCCTACTAGTTCCAAACACATATAGCTATCAAAAAAAAAACGAGCCCCCGCTAATCACAACGACTCTGGCATTTGTTAAGCTAGCGAAAGGGGGCAGGCTTGGTGACAGTAAATTAGAGCTGGTTCTTCTCTGTGCTGTATACAACCCAGGCCTAGGATCTGAGACCCATCCCAGGCACAAAAAAAAACACTTTTTTTTTTTTAAATGAGCACATGTTCTTGTTACCTGCTGTTCACCTGTAATGTGTGGGGGTGACTGGTTCAAAATCAAGCCATATCTAATAAATAAGCTGTGAATGGAGAGTGAAAAATAGAAAATGTGTAAATGCCCACAAATACAAGCAGTTTTGGGTATGGTCTCCGTAAACTGACATTAGAAGTTGAGACAAATGGCATGGAATCTGTAACAGTTTTAGAGTACACTGGCTGCAAACTGACAACCCACTGCCTACTATTGAAAGACCAATCTCTTCAAGAGTGATCACATCATTAGGCTGCCAAGTTGAACTACATCCAAATTGCCCATTTTTGTGTTTATAATATATACAGTACTGTGCAAAAGCCTTAGGCAGATTTAAAAAAATGTTTTAAGAAATAGTGTTAGTAGTTAATTTACTTTCCATTTTGTTAATTGATAAAAATAAACAGAAGAGACATCCAAATCAAATCAACATTTTGTGTGACCACCCTTTCCCTTCAAAAGAGCTTCAATTCTTCTAGGTACACTTACATACGGTTTTTGAAAGAACTTGGCAGGTAGGTTGTTTCAAACTGCTTGGAGAACTAACCACAGATCTTCTGTGGGTGTAGGCTGCCTCAAATCCTTCCTTCTGTCTCTTCATGTAACCCCAGACAGCCATGATGATGTTGATCAGGGCTCTGTGGGAGCCAAATTATCAACCAAACCAGCTGCTTGAAGTGTCATAGTGAATATTGATGTTTTGGAAATTCACCCCAGCAGGCAATGTGCAGATCAGTGACATACTGGATCTCGGTTTCTGGAAATGCACCCCAGCAGCTAATATGTAGCTCCATGTCATATCAGACCCCTGGATCTGGACTGCAGAAGTGGTTCTGTTCCCTTGGGTTGCACAAGAATCCAATTTTTAGAGATTTATGGCAACAGCCACCTTTCAGCTCAGAGACTGGAGTATTTAAATCTAGCTGTGGCATTGGTCACTCTTCTTGGCAATAGACTCCTATAACATTCCCTTTGCCCTCAATCGGGTGAGTCTGATCTAAGGCATATAATCTCACATGGGTTTCCAGGGACCTCAACCACTGTGCAAGGTTCATGTGTATCGGAGAATAAATCTTTTCAACACCAGGAAGTAAACGATTAAGGGGCTATCCACTTCTGACAGCGGTGTGGCCAAACAGGTGGGTTTTTGTATTCTTCATACTTGAATCACGACTTTCCATGTGTGTTTTTAATAACTTTTTCATGTGCTGCCATTGACCTCAAGCCCTAAAAGAGTTGTTGCAACATAAAAGACAACGCATCACACAGATGTGAACTGGGACCACTGCATAAGTTTAAATGAGCTCTCAACAGTTTGACAATATCTACAGAGATTGGTGATAAATATCAGAAAAACTCCCTAAGGTGCCTCTGATCCTAGCGCTCAATGGACAAAAAATCTAGATTCTTCTGTAATGCAGCAGCTATTATAACATCATAAAATTCATACAAAATATGCTCAATATATAATTGTAAACAACTATGCATCAAACATTAACAGCGCTTCGCAGGTTAGGTGAAAACCTGTGGATAAGGATTCTTATCGTACAGTAATATAATATGCAACATATAAACATATATAAGTCCAATGCATGCAATTAGAATAATTGAAAAAAAGAGAGAGAGAAAAAGTCCACTTCTCCAATCCTCTCATCTGCCGGTATTAACACTATATATGGTGTTGCTCTGGCTCCTTATATGGGGAAACACGCTATCAGTTCAACAGTTCATACACTATGAATGTGCAACAGATTCATCTTAGAGGAACCCAGAAACTGTAGCTTGAAAGGACACTTCACCATTGGATGCAATGCAGCTCCCTTAGGAGATCTACTCACCAGACTTCCGAACGCAGATGGCCTTAAGCACTCCTCTAAGTGGGTGGTTGTAAGCTCTTCATAGAGAGGGTTTCTCCTTGGATGAGCGGTGTCCTTGATCAGTGGATTTCAGCGTGCAGCAATGCGGGCATATAAATGTGAGGGGAAAGCGAACATAGTGTAAAACCCTTTTTTATTGTAAATAGATAGACCCCCCGTTTACAAGCATGCTTACAAGATAAAAGCAGTTAAAAACATGTCTCATACTGTTGATACATCATGCTCACTCGAAACCAGGGATCCTGCCAATCGGTGGCTTGCTCGAGTGAGTCCCGGGAAGATGATCGCCTGTATGGACAGATGAGTCACGTGGTCACGCCCTGACGCGTTTCGTGATTGGTTCACGTCTTGAGAGGGCGTGGCCACGAGACGTAACTCATCTCTTAAATAGTGTAGGGCACCGCCTCCTCCTCTGTACGTCAGGGGCTGAGTGTCATGGATATGTGAATGGCCTACAAGCCCCAGAATCCTCTTCCCACGGGCTCACATCAGCCAGCCACACTCCACTGCCCCTACAGGCTGGCGAAGGCATTGCAGAGCACGGCAGCGTAACGAGTGTGACACTCATAACGAACAGATAAAAGCTATGAGCCGCTGCCGAGTGCCGCAAAACAACCTTCACCCACCAGCACAGGCAAGATAGGATGCCCCTTAGAGACATGACCCCATCATGCAATGTTGATGATAGTAACACTAATAAAACATTTGAATACTAAATGCATAAATGAATAAACAATGCACAGCTTATCCCTGCAGAGTGTGCCATGTTGTTCTATCTATATCAGACACTGCTTGATTTCCAATGTGACACAGAGGAATATCAGACAGCGCCATTTTTTAAAAGGACATAATGTGATGACTGAAGTCATTAATAAAAAATATCTACAGAGCATTGAAACCTTTGACTCCAAAGCACTTTGGCACCTTTTACCTATTTTGTGGGCAATTGGCGAATAAGAGGAAAATACCACTGTCGGTTGGCCAGCCCGTTCCTAGCCATAACAAGGTCTTTATTGACCTTCAGGACAAAAAAGTGAGACCTAATTAACCGCTTTAAAACTGCCCCATTACAGATTTACTGCTACAGAGCAGCCGCTCTGTGCAGAATTGCGTATTTATGTACACGTGATCCTGTGGTTTTGGGCACGAGCCCACCCCGTTGCCGGCGCGCTCCCGCTGTGATTTTATGTAAACAAGGCAGACTGTCATTCTGTGAGTACAGTAGACATGGATCCTGTGTTTTTGTGAAGCAGTAACACTGATCCGTGTCTTCAAGTAGTAAAAGCACCTCCCCCATAGTAATCGCTTGCTAGGCACACATTTAAGCCTTTGATTGCCTCTGATGTTAACCCCTTCCCTGTCAATGTCGTGACAGTGCATATTTCTAGCGCTTATCACTGTATTTAATGTCACTGGTCCCCAAAAAAGTGTCAGGTGTTCGATTTGTCCACTGAAATATCGCACTCCCGCTATAAGTCGATGATCGCTGCCATTACTAGTAAAAAAAAATATATATATATCCCATAGTTTGTAAACACTTTAATTTTTGCACAAACCAATCAATATTCACTTATTGAGATTTTTTTTCTACCAAAAATATGTAGCAGAATACATATTGGCCTAAATTGATCTTTTTTTTTTTTTTTTTTTTTTTTTTTTACTGGATGTGTTTTAGAGCAGAAAAAATTGTTTATTTTTTTTAAATTGTGAGGTTCTTTGTTTATAGCGCAAAAAATAAAAACAGCAGAGGTGATCAAATACCACCAAAAGAAAGCTCTATTTGTGGGGAAAATGGACATTAAATTTTATTTGGGTACAGTGTTGCACGACCACACAATTGTCTGTCAGTTAAAGCAAGGCATTGCCGTATCACATAAAATGGCCTGGTCAGGAAGGGTAGTAAACCTTTTGGAGCTAAAGTGGTTAACGTCTTTCAGCAGCTGGTTTTACTCTCAGAAGAGCCTAGGGACGATTCTCGCATCTTGTATTAGCCCTAGCACCTGAAGGTTCATCCGAATACCTGGTTTAATATAGTAGGACAGTTGATTCAGAGGGCCAATTAAATATTGCGATGCTTCCCTGGATAAGCTGAGTGATTTCCCATATCGGCTCTACGACTGTGACATTGAGAAGAGTTCATTGGCCCAAGTGTTGGTCTGCGAACCAAATTTCCAAAAAGTCTCTTCCAATTACAGGAAATCGCTTTTTCTCTTATCGTCCATGGACCGACACAGCTCTCATACTGATTACATGTGGGTATATGTCCCTGCTTGCAGGAGAAGACCTAGGCAGAATGTTAGATGTTAAAACATTCTAGAACAAGCCAGAGCTGAACAGCCCCGCCCAGAGGGGCGGTCCCTCCGGACATTACCCTCCCACCTGCAGCCTCAGTTTTTTTCTGCCTAGCAGAAGAAGACGTGGCTCTCTCAGGAGCCAGTCTCCTGGAAGATTTTTACTTTTAAAATTTTTTATTCCTTTGGGAATTTTTTATTTTATTTTTGAGACCTTCAATCAACTGTCGGCTGGGCAACAGGTTGGGTACACTAGTATCCTCGTAGTCTTCCCTATCCGATCATCGAGCGTGCTGATCCTCGCCTTGTGTGCGTGAGACTCAGTTCACGACATACCCCATGGCTCCAGGGGTGGCCGGGTTGCTTTCATGCTCCCGCGGTCCTCTCAAGATTGAACAGTATCTACTGTATCTTTCGCGGTTGACCGTGCCGACAGCTACGCAGTATGACTCTGGGATAGGTCTGTCTGAAACAAGCCAGTGAGTCCCTCTATTGGCACCGAGGGTGTTCTCCAAGGTGCTTGCGGGACGGGTTAAGTAGTCTCTCCTGAAAAGGTGAGTACATGCTGGCTGTGTTTCTGTGTGTGGGGGGTTCTCCCTGTCTCCCCCCTGTTATGCTGCTCTCTGCACCCTGCTGATGTTGTGCTGTGTGGGGATGCCTGGGGGGTCGTTCTGCCCTGGGGGGGCCGCTCCATGTCTGTTAAATAGGCTGGAGAGTGTTCGGGAGGACTGTGTGTGGGGTTTTGCGTGTGCCATTGGCGCGGTATTTTAAATTTAAAAAGTGTGCCATCGGCGGCCATTTTGCCGCAGCTCAAGCACAGTGATACAAGCGCCCGGTGGCCATTTTCTTGTAGCCGCGGCGCTTTTAGTTTCGTTTTCGGCCTCTAGCGGCGCTGCTGAACGGCGCGAATTACCTCTCTCCTCACAGATTCTTCACTCTCCTCAGGCTTCGCCCGCGCTAGCAGCGCGGCTCATACAGCGGAACCGAGCGGTCCCTAGGGGTGGCGAGTCCTCCGGGTATCCCCTCCTCAGCCTCAGCACAGCCAGTGGGTGGACTGTACTATTCACTGTAATAGTGAATAGGGTCTCAGAGGGTGGCAATATGGAGTCTGGTTCACCTGCTTCTCCCCACTTCTCAGAGGCAACTGGCAGTGCTCCTGCACCTGCGGTCCCTATGGACCAGTTGTCGGCAGCCCTGGAATCATTCCTTGTCAAGCTGGAAGCGGTGTGCGAACGCACGGGGGCTGTAAAGCGCCCCCTCCCCACACAATCTCCACATGGGGAGTGTTCTGACTTAGATATGGGCCTAGCTACTGCTGCTGAGGACCCTAGTTCTGAGGATATTGATGTGTTTGGACAGGACCTTCCTTGTGAGGAAGACCCCTGTCTTGAACCACCTACTGACAGGGTGCTTGTAAGTGAGCTCATTGATGCTGTGAGGGACACTCTCAAGCTGAATGTTGAGGCTGAGGAACCTCAGGTGGAAACTATGACCTTTGGTTCTTTGAAAGCCGTGTCTTCAAAAAAGGTTTTTCCATATGTGCCTTTTTTTGATACATACATTGACCAAGTCTGGGATAAGCCGCAGAAGGCTTTGACGGTCCCGCGGCGCATAGCCTTAAGGTACCCCTTTAAGGAGGACCTAGTTAAGAAGTGGGCTCATCCCCCAGTGGTTGACCCCCTGGTCGCCCGTTTGAATAAGGCTACCATGCTCCCAATGGAAGGGACTCCTGCATTTAAGGATCCTGCTGACAGGAAGTCAGAAGTGGCGTGTAGAACTATGTTCACCTTATTGGGGGCCGCCTTACGCCCTATAGTGGCGGCGACACTTGGTTCTCAGACACTCACAGGCTGGGCACGGATATTGCACCAGACAGTGCAGGAGCATAATCTCCCTCCTGAAACCATTGCCCTGGCTCACCAGCTTGCGCAGGGTTTAGTCTTCGTGTGCGACGCCACTGTGGATGCGACCCCTTTAATAATGGGGGTCCTCCATTTCTGCTGTGGTGATGCGTCGCCTTATCTGGCTGAAATGCTGGTCGGCCGATCTAGCTTCCAAAAAGCTCCTGGCTGACTTGCCCTTTAAGGGCGGTAGACTGTTTGGGGCCGCCCTGGATGACATTATTAAGAACGTCACAGGAGGTAAGAGCACCTTCCTTCCCCAGTCTATTAAGGGAAAGGAGCCCCAACGCAGGCCGGGCCCTTCCTTTCCGGGGAACAAGAAGTTTTTTCGTCAGTCAGATTCCACGGGTAAGCCCACCCAGACTGGAAAAAGTGCGACTGGGGGACAAAGACGACCCTGGGTGTATAAGCCTACCAAGCAAGCGCCCAAGTCCACCACCTCATGAAGTCTTGCCCCTGCCCGATTCTGGGGTGGGGGGACGTCTTCGCAGGTTCTCGGTGCGGTGGACCTCGAACCTCCCCCTCCTTCCGGCCCGCCGGGCGGCCCTCTTGGGGGCCGTACAGGATTTGCTTGGGCGCGGAGTAATTGTGCCGGTTCCGTCACGAGAGGTTTCGGGGGTTTTACTCAAACCTGTTTGTCCCGAAAAAGGACGGGGTTCGGCCAATCCTGGACCTCAAGGCCCTGAATGCCTATGTGAGGGTACAAAAATTCAGGATGGAATCCATTCGCACGGTGATCGCGACACTCCACCAGGGGGATTTTTTGGCGTCTTTGGATATCAAGGACGCTTACTTGCACATCCCAATCTGCGCAAGCCACCAGAGGTTTCTGCGCTTTGCCATAGGCGAAGTCCACTATCAGTTCGTGGCCCTTCCCTTTGGCCTAGCATCGGCACCACGGGTTTTCACCAAGGTGCTGGCCCCGGTTCTAGCTTTGCTGAGACAGCGAGGAATTGTTATCGTGGGCTATCTAGACGATCTCCTTCTCAGAGCAGAAAATGGCTCGGAATTGGAGGAAACTGTGACGATGGTCAGTCAGACCCTCCGGGACTTCGGATGGGTTCTGAACACGCAGAAGTCGGCTCTAGTCCCGACTCAGCGCTTGGAGTATCTGGGTTTGATCCTGGACACTTCGGCAGCGAGGGTGTTTCTACCCTCAGAGAAGTTACTGACACTTCAGTCGGCAGTGCGCGTTCTGACGTCCCGAAAATGGTCGTCAATTCGCTTCTGCATGAGAGTCCTGGGACTAATGGTGGCCTCCTTCGAGGCGGTTCCGTATGCCCAAGCACACACTCGGGCATCGCAGAAGAGAATTCTGTTGGCTTGGGACAAGTCCCCATTGTCATTGGATCTTCAGATCCAGGTGAGTCACTCTGTCAAGGCGTCCCTGACGTGGTGGCTGAGATCCCTGGCTCTTCGGGCCGGGAAGTCGTTCCTCCCCATCCACTGGACGGTGATCACAACGGACGCCAGCCTGACGGGCTGGGGAGGAGTGTGGGGAGTCCTGTCCGCTCAAGGGCTCTGGACTCCAGCCGAATCTCGTCTCCCAATCAACGTCCTGGAATTGCGGGCGATCAAGCTGTGTCTCGCCGCATGGTCGAGGAGGCTACAGGGCCGCTTGGTCAGAATCCAGTTGGACAACGCCACGGCCATGGCGTATGTCAACCATCAGGGGGGCACTCGGAGCTCGGCTGCGGCATCCGAGGTCACCCACATCCTAAGATGGGCGGAAAGAAGCGTGCCGGCGCTGTCGGCCATTTACATTCCGGGCGTAGAAAACTGGCAGGCGGACTATCTGAGCCGCCAGTCCCTGGACCAGGGGGAGTGGTCCTTGCATCCAGAAGTGTTTCAGCTCCTTTGTCGGCGATGGGGCACTCCGGATGTGGACCTGATGGCGTCTCGACTCAATCGCAAGGTGTCGGTTTGTGGCCCGGTCCAGCGACCCCTGGGCGGATGCCTCGGACACGTTGGTGGCCCCGTGGGGTCAGTATCGCCTGATGCATGTCTACCCTCCGGCAGTTGATTCCTCGTCTGCTGCGCAGGGTAGCGGCCGAGGGCATTCTGGTAATCATCATTGCTACGGACTGGCCTCGGCGTCATTGGTACGCCGACCTGGTACGTCTTGTCGCGGACGTCCCTTGGCGCCTGCCCTTGAGAGAGGACCTTCTATCTCAAGGTCCTATCTTTCATCCTGCTTTACAGTCTCTGGCTTTAATGGCATGGCTATTGAGAGCCAGGTGCTGAAAGAGCGAAGCCTGTCAGATTCGGTAATTTCAACCATGCTTAGGGCACGGAAGTCTTCTTCTAGGAAGATCTAGCGCCGTACCTGGAGAGCTTACATCGCTATGTGGGAGGAACTGGACTGGCGTCCACGGACGTACTCTGTTCCCAGAATCTTAAGGTTCTTACAGCGTGGTGTTGCTCAAAGGCTGGCTTTGAGCACTATTAAGGGTCAGATTTCGGCTTTGGCCGTTTTCTTTCAAAGACCCCTAGCTGGTCATTCCTTGGTTAGCACTTTTGTGCAGGGGGTACGCCATGTGGTTCCACCTGCCAAGCCCCCGCTCCCTCCTTGGGATCTGAACTTGGTGCTTTCGGTTCTTCAGGAATCTCCTTTTGAGAATATAAGGGATATTCCTCTTTCAACTTTGTCTCAGAAGGTGGCTTTTTTAGTGGCCATCACTTCTGTTAGACGGGTGTCTGAGTTGGCGGCTTTGTTATGCAAGTCGCCTTACCTGGTCCTCCATAAGGATAAGGCGGTATTGCGACTGCCTTTTCTTCCTAAGGTGGTTTCGGCTTTTCGCCTTAATGAGGACATTGTCCTTCCGTCCTTGTGCCCTCATCCATCGCATCCTAGAGAGGTTGCGCTTCACAACTTAGATGTGGTGCGTGCCTTACGGGTATACCTGGCGGCTACGGCTCCTATTCGGAAGTCTGACTCGCTGTTTGTATCTGTCTCTGGTCTGAAACAGGGCCAAGCAGTGTCGTCTGCCACCATTTCAAGGTGGATCAGGCAGACCGTTATACAGGCCTATGCCATTAGGGGACGGGCGCCTCCCTTCCCGGTCACGGCGCATTCCACCAGGGCATTCGGTGCTTCCTGGGTTTTCTGACATCAAGCGTCGGTTGCACAAGTGTGCAAGGCGGCGACCTGGTCGGCCGTTCATACCGGTTCAAAGTTTCACAAGGTTGATGTGGCTGCATCTTCGGTTGCTTCCTTCGGCCGCAAAGTGTTGCAGGCCGCTGTCTAATGTTGCAACTCCTTCGTGGAGGAGCTCTGCTGGTTTGGAGTGAAGTTTTGGTTGTTCCTTACTTTTTTGTTCCCACCCTTTTCTTATACTGCTTTGGGACGTCCCACATGTAATCAGTATGAAAGCTGTCGGTCCATGGATGATAAGAAAAAATAGGATTTTTGTACTCACCGTAAAATCCGTTTCTCTGACGTCCATGGACCGACACAGCACCCACCCTTCCTTTTTAAGTTTGTACTGCTTTGTTATGAACTGAGGCTGCAGGTGGGAGGGTAATGTCCAGAGGGACCGCCCCTCCTGGGTGGGGCTGTTCAGCTCTGGCTTGTTCTAGAATGTTTTAACATCTAACATTCTGCCTAGGTCTTCTCCTGCAAGCAGGGACATATACCCACATGTAATCAGTATGAGAGCTGTGTCGGTCCATGGACGTCAGAGAAACGGATTTTACGGTGAGTACAAAAATCCTATTTTTTGGGCCTCCTTGAATGCAGTTACCCACTTAGTGGTCCTTTGCTCCATTTGTTATTATTTTGCCCTTAGAAGGAGAGGACAAATTATCTAAGACTATGGGGTTTATTTTCTAAAGGCAATTTCACTATGCACTACAAGTGCACTTGGAAGTGTAGTCGCTGTAGATATGAGGGGAAGATCTGAAATTAGGGTAATCTTTGCTGATTTTATCCAATCGTGTGCAAGCAAAAATGCTGTTTTTTTTTATTTCCATACATGTCCCCCTCAGATCTACAGTGACTGCACTTCTAAGTGCACAGTGGATTTGCCTTTAGTGAATAACCCCCTATGTCTCAAACCAGACAAAGGGTCCACCAAGCCTTCCACAACATCATAGTAGTAACAAAGGATTTTTTTTTTTAATAACATTATGTTTGTGTGGTTATTCATGTTTCTAATGTTTTTATTAACCACTTGCCACCAAATGACATACTCGTATGTCACGGCAGTTTGGGTGGTTATGCTGGGGCCAGAGGCGGCTCTAGGCTTTGTGAGGCCTTGGGCAAAACGTAGATGTGAGGCCCACTCACGCCTATTATAGGAAAAATAATTCAAGTGATAAAAATTAACTGTATAAGGAGGGTACAGGGGGCGGGTAAATGGGCACAGTACAGGGGGAGCAGAAGAACACAGTACAGGGGGAGGGTAAGTGAACAAAGTACAAGGGGCAGAATGGTACAGTACAGGGGGAGGGTAAGTGGACAAAGTACAGGGGGTAGGATTGGTACAGTACAGGGGGAGGGTAGGTGGACAGAGTGCAGGGGGCAAGATGGCGCAGTACAGGGGCAGGGTATAAGTGGACAAAGTACAGGGGGGTGGGATTAATATAGTACGGGGGTGGGTATAAGTGGACAAAGTACAGGGGGGTGGGATTAATACAGTACAGGGGGTGGGTATAAGTGGACAAAGTACAGGGGGTGGGATTGGTACAGGGGGTGGGTATAAGTGGAGAAAGTACAGGGGGTGGGATTGTTACAGTACAGGGGGCGGGTAAGTGGACACAGTACAGGGGGCAGGATGGCACAGTACAGGGGGAGGGTAAGTGGTCCGAGTACAGGGGGCGGGATGGTACAGTACAGGGGGAGGGTAAGTGGACAGAGTACAGGCGGGTAAGAAGACACAGTATGGGGGGGGGCAGGAGGGTACAGTATAAGGGCAATAATGTATAATACAGATCCTAGCTATTCTGGCAGGCTGTCACTGGGGAAATAAAGGAAAAGAACATCCATCATATAAGTGTGTACCACAATAAAATGCTATAGTGTGATAGATTTTAAGAATAGTTAATAGATGTACATTCCAAAGTGCTGGTACAATAAATAATAAGCATAAAACATACTGTAATAGATTGTCTCTGGTCCAATACCAGAAAACTATTCCTTATTCTGCCGCTGGTTAAAATGTATGCTGAACTGAATTGTACATGCATGCTTGTAGAAACAAATCTCGCTAGAATACTGTGATCAGCGTGACTTCTTCATCACAACAGAACTTTATTCTGGGTCACAGCCCCTTATATAAACTAAGTGACATAAGCAATCGACATCACAAATGTGTACATATGATTGGCTGATTCCTTATATGGTGCTTCTCTTGTGACGTCTGTTTCTTCCATCCAGAAGAACTCGGCACCATATTGCTTTACACGATGGGTTGGGCCGGAAGGAGGGAGTTGAAGAAGTGAGGGAGTTGAAGAAGTGAGGGAGTTGAAGTGAGGGAGTTGAAGTGAGGGAGTTGAAGAAGTGAGGGAGTTGAAGAAGTGAGGGAGTGGAAGAGACATCTGTTCCTCATTTATCTGTTTGGTAATTTTATGTAAGGGGAAATACTACTGTCTGGTTATAAGATTACTATAATGCATACAGTACATGATAATACTCTTGATTATATTCTTAGCTAGCATACATAAACTTTCTGGTTCCCAATATGAACATCAATAAGTTTCTTATTGTATAAATATATCTCAGTATGTGTGTCTATTATTCCTTGCAGACACATTTCTCAGAAGCGGGGCTATTACTCTAACATTCTTGAGGATAGGGGCTGTAAACCATGTGTGCAGCTGAAACAAAAGATGCCCAACTTGCACCAAATTTCTAAACCAATATTCCAAAGCATAATGAAAGAAAGAAATAAAGAATAAAAAGAAGTACCAATATTTGAGTGGGTAATAGAGAGATTAATCTTAGACATAAAATAATCATTTTATCAACTCCATCACAGTCCCCCCTTAAAATGATTATTTTATCAGTACTGTCCCTATGCTGTATGGCCTTACCTGGCCCCCCTGACATCAGGACCTTTTTTGCATTTTGCATAGAAGTCAGACCTGACTTGCCCAGTGTCTTCACTCAACGAAATAGTCAAGAGAACAGTCAAGTACTATTCTTTCCCTTATCATTTGAGAATGTTGTATGTATTATTAACGGGTAAGGACTGCAATGGAGCATACGGTCCATCTTCTTCCTCTTTTATTGGATCTCTAATATCACCCAAATTAAAAAAAGTAGGGGTTACCTCTTCAGCTGCCTTTCCTAACAGCTTTTTCATACAGGGCAGAATACAGCAAACCACTATCGCAGTTAATGTAAGCAGCATCAAAATTGCTATGCCTATTTGAGTACAAATGCGTTGCCACCCACTCATCCACCCAAAATACTGATCCCAGGGATCGGTCAGTCCCAAATTTCTTTTTAACTCTTTTGAGAGATCCTCTAATTTCTTAATGGCCAAGGTTACCTTACCATTTGGGCCTGTATTGTCCGGAATGTACGTACAACATGTACTTGTCCCAGGCAACATTTTACATACACCCCCTTCTCAGCTAAAGGACTCGTATGGCATCTATATATACATGAGGGTCAAAACTACCAGCTGGGGCACTACTGCGCCTCCTGCTGGATTCAGATGAGTGCTCCCCATTTGCTACTAAGGCACCTCCCAGAAAGATGTGCAGGGGCATTATGACTTTGGCAAGTGCACATTCCCCTGTCCATCGATCCATTAACCTAGCCCTAATCTTCATGTCCCCACAGTTCCAATACATGTCTCCCAAAGACTGAGTTTGATTCTGCACCAGATCTGTGGATACACTGCTGTAGGAGGCACAGTATACCAGAGAGAAGTTCCCTAAGAACTTCCCTGTTCCCTGGTAGTTCCCATAAGTTGTAATTACTGGGATATATAGTAATACCCTCTCCGGGCTTGAATGTCTTGGTTACTATGGGATATTCTCTTTTCCATGTTTCGCACTGGGAGTAATCAGTGGAAGTATTGGTGAACGGGCTCAGAAAGCACTCTTGAGTGGGAGGTATGTTTTATGGTACTGTACCCAAATGGGGTCAAGCTCCACCACACACATAACAGACCTGTTCTGTTTCTCTACACTATACCTCATCCATTCGAGCCACAGGTTGACAACCGAGAAACCAGTCTCTGCTGCCATCGTGTCTTCAAATGTGGGATCAGCTATGGCTACCATATCTCCTAGGGTGCGCATACGTACATATGGTTTAAGGGGATCACTTGCTGTTTGAAGGGCCTCCTGTAGCTGGCCAGCTAAGACCTGTCCTAGGTTGCTAATGTGGCTTAGATGCATATATACAGCTAGACCTGATAATAATGTTAATACAGTGCATATGCTTAATACAGTGCATATGCTTATTTGTGAGAAATAACAGCAGAGTTATTTACTGTGACTATATATGGATGTCATAACAATTGTATATTGTGTTCACAGAAGCAAAAGAAAAATATGCCTTTTAAGAGCCATTATTATATACAGAAAGGTAAGCTTAATGACAGCAGAATTCAACCAGAAAGCATAGAGTTAAGCTTTTGTGACTTATCAGGAGTTTTAGCCAATCTCACTGAGCAAGAGTCTTTGGCCAATCACAGCCAGCATTACACTCATGTTCTGTCTAGGAAATCTCCTAGCACATTGCTAGAACTCATTACACCAGAAAGAGTAGATCTGAACAGTTCAGATCCATCCAGAGTCCAGTTTTATGGAAGCAAGTGGCCAAAATAGGTATTTAATACAGTTATATATGTTCCTATTGTTAATAATGTGATTAGAACTGTATACTGAAACTAGTTATGTGTTCACTTGTAGTTCCACCAAACCAGGTTTCAAACCAGCAAACAAACCAGGTTTCAAACCAGCAAACAAACCAAGTTGCAAACCAGGTTTCAAACCAAACATCAGAGCAAGCTGCAATAGCAAACGGCAATATAGAGCAAGTCCCAGAGAGATCATAAAGTGTCTAAAGTATTTAAAGTGAAAGTACAGATACTGAAGAGAGAAATATATCTACCATTTTATGTAGAATTACAAGATTGAACAGTTGAACCGACATTTGTTATACTTTATTCAACACGTGTTTGTACATGGACTTCCTGCTGCTAAATTGTCAGTGTTATACAAGAAGAAAAGCTGAAGTAAATAAAGAAGTTATCTTAAAAGTTTGGTGTGCTCTTTAAACCTACTGCTTCCATAGAATGGCGCTAGAGGAATTATAAAGTAACAGATAGTCTTGTTTGGACTAAAAGATCAGAGAAATAATTCTTCTAATGCCACAGCGCATAAAGGCACTTCATAGTGCTGCGCCTGCCACACCTCCCATTCAGATGAATTATACATGTCTTTAAGTTGGAATTGTCCACTCGGTCCCCTATTCTCCCCATCATATCGTACCCCCATAACATATGTGCCTGCATCCGTAGGACTGGGATTCCTTATGGTTAGGGTGAGTTTCGTGCTATATCCCTTCTTCCCATAATCACTTGACCGTGTGCCTGTTTTTAATAAGGTCAGTCTGTTGAGTAATGACTCTCCATATTTGTCTTCTCTGTTCAGGGCACTCTGTGGCTTATCCCCAGTCATCCCCTGTATTCCAACCCACAGATTCCCCGTGGTCACAGTCTGTTCTGTCACATATATATAATATTTCCGGAGGTAATCTGCGTCCAGAACAAGTTACACTGCCAGTCAAATGGAGGGGGGAAAGATTATAGTACAGAAATCAAATATGAAGGTAGCTACATGTGTGTCTGATGAATTATACCAAAATTGTGTTACACCATCTATTTGTTTGATAGCCACCTCCTGTGTGTGTACAGTTGCTATAAGAAAAAAAATATATAGTTTCATTCTGATGCGGGTGGTGCACGGTCCTCAGGAACTGGAGCCTTGTTGCATATCTTGGCTCCAGAGAATGCTTTCAGAGGAACTTCTTAATCATCACCCAATCACCAGGAAGTATACTGTAAGTACCAGTATCTAGATCGGGATCTGTAATGGAAGAAAATACTTGCACATGGATGTTAATTCTTTTTCAAGAGCGGTCACATAATCTATCAAAGTATCAGACTGTAATTGCAACTGTTGTGGGCAACAACAACCTAACAGGGTGATAAGGTGTGTGAAACGCTAATGTGGTACCTAGGACCAACCATATTTCTTTTGTGACTGTAGCAGTGAACGCAGGACCTTGATCCCTCTCTATCACCTCAGGTACCCCATATCTGCAAACCACCTCTAAAAGCAATTTCTTAGCTGTGGTTTTTGCTGTCTGATCTGTGACTGGATAAGCCTCGGGCCATCCTGAGAACATGTCTACCACCACCAGGGCATACTCAAATCTACGACTCTTTGGCATTTGTATGTGATCAATCTGTATCTTCTGGAAGGGGTAGAGCGGTCTGAGTGTTTCGGGGGTGGTTTCTCTAGCCTTCCGGTATTGCATGCTAGGCAAGTGTGGCAGGACTTGCAGTATTGATTAGTTAAAGTAGTTATTCCTGGAGCTATATCATGTTTGTTTATAAGTGAGTTCATCAAAGTCTTTGAGAGATGGGTTGCTCCATGGCCCCGTTGTACCACAGCTGGGTACAAAGCTTTGGGGAGACATGGGTGGGTTTCTACAGTCCAAAGATCATCCATCTTCATCCAGGGTAGGAGCAGGTAGGTCTGCGTTCTCTTCTTCCTGTTCGTCTAGAAACATGTCATGATACCCCCCTTGGACAAGAGGAAGGAGAGTAGCAGGGTTAAGTTGTTGGCATCAAAGTAAAGTCACATTGTCAGGCATGAGTAAATTGTATTACAACCGGAGAGGATAAATGCTTGGGTTGCACCTGATTCAGAATGGTGGAGATATCGTGAGGGGCTAGCAGCATAAGGGGATGGTCCAGAACAATATCTGAAGTTTTGCCCAACAGGGCCTGGGCAGCAAAAACAGCTCATAGACATGATGGGCCACCTCTGGCAACTGGGTCCAGGTGGGTGAAAAGTAACTTACGGAGTCTGACTTTGTGTCAACACCCCTGTGTCTCAGATATGAACAGGCAAAAAGGGCTTTCCATAATCAGGGAGACTGAGAGCAGGAGCAGCGTTGATCGCCTTTTTCAAAAGGTAAAAGTTAATGAGTGCTTCTTCCGACAGCGCAAAGGGGTCACATGGCGGGTTGTCATACAGGGGTTGCATGAGAAGGGAAGCCGCAGGTATCCAGGCTCTGCAGTAAGAGATCAGTCCCAAAAATGAGCACTACTGGGGGGCGAAATGGCCTCAGCACACGCTAAATCTATGACAGCGAAAAACTTTGCAGACAGGGGCACCCCTGACAGAAGAGTGTGTGGAAGGATGTCTTCGTTCACTGTTATAAGTTCCTGTACTACACTGGTCAGGCCACTATCAGCCCTATCCGTATTGGTGCTCTCAAACCCGCTACGAAAGAACTTGATAGCATGCGATAATGCTCTTTTGTTATGTAACCTGGTATTGAAGGCATCACTGGGCAACGACCGGTGGTTGCAGTAAAAGCTGCCATCTGCATTCAATACTGGGCACAGGGGGTATAGGGATAGGGATGGCTGGGATGAGGGTGGAGGAAGGCCTGCTTGCAAAGGGAGGGACTTCCGTAGGAGGTTCTCCAACTTACAACAGCATTAGGGGCAGAGCCTAGAGTGGTCAGGGTGTCGGGGTCCGGACCTCCCACATTCCACAAACGCCCAGTTATGGCTACCATGATAGGGTGGAGGCAGGCTTTGTCCTCGTTCAGACAATACATACATACATACATGTCTATGCAAAGTTCAAAACTTAAATGATACTAGAACATTTAAAACTTGGTAACCCTTGTGAAACGTCTTTCCGTTACTGCACGGAAGGCAAGTACTCTTTATTAATATGACACTATGTTATTTTTCTCAAGACAAACAGATCTCTTAACCCTCTTAAAATGCATAAATAAAAAGTGTGATGAATCGAACAACATTTAACTTACGTTAAATTTGGAATGAATCAATGGTTCAACATATCCTATAAGCAATCCAATTCCTAGACTTAGTCAATGTCAGGAGATATGACAAAAGATCTATCTCACCCGTGCTTTAGAAGATAATCAATACATACTGCAGTTAGTATCAATATCATTCCAAAGCAGAGCTGGATTGGATGAGCAAGCATATGTTCAACCACACTTCAATTAGCGAAATGGGAAAACTAAAATATTATAATAAAGCAGCAGTTAAGAGTTCTGCCTACCCCTATTTCAGTTCAGTTTCTACTGTATGGCAGGATCCGCCCTCCCCACTATGTAACTATATCCTGTGAATAGTGTCAAATAGCTTCGTAGCAAAGGCTCAACCTAAAAATAAACAGAAAATGTAAAAACTCCAGACCTCATAAGTAAAAGGTACACTCAGGGTTAAAAATCAGCCATAGGCTAGAAGGGATGTGAAAGGGTTAAACGTCTTGGTAAAAAAAAAAACAACAGTAGTAAGTTTTAAAAAAAATGCAATCCCTTTTTTCTTTTTTTTCCTTTCACAGAAGCAGCAGCAACTTCCCCAGGAGAGAAGGAGGGAGGGAAATTTGACCCCCCTCTACACAGCCTTAGGAAGAAAGTCCGTAGGAATTTATGGCCGTGCAACACAAAAGGGAAGGGGGGTGAAGCTGCGTTTGTGCTGCTCTCCCAAAATTAACTGACTGGCAAACTCGTGCAACAGGTAACGGGGGGGTCTTAAGGCCCAATATACCTCCCGTATATCATATACCTGGATCAGCTTAACTAAAACCCCAAACACCTCCACGCACAATACACAGGTAGGACACAAACAAACAATAAACCACAGACACAGGATTAAAATATGACACGCTATTTCAGCCCTGCTGTCTGTATGGAGGTAAAATGCAACCCCGATACCTACCTGGCTCATATTCTATATCTTAATGTAAGAAGCCAGCCTCTCTTTAACTAGACCCCTAAAGTACAGGGACTTAGCAAGGAATCCAGTGACTCCATACAGACATATATATATATATATATATATATATATATACAGTAAACTGGCAAGGAATTATCGCGTAACACCATCTCTATTAACCAAAGCCCCGCCCTGGTAAGGAATTATTGTGTACACCTCTCTCTTGAGCCAGGATACTCCAAGACACCTTGCTATTAATCCGAGTATTTCTAAATAAACGGACAAGGAAATTCTGTGTCTAAACCTATATCCTTATGACACCTCTCTCTTGAACCAGGACCAGCCCTGGCAAGGAATTATTGTGTCTCCCCTTCTCATACAGACATTCCGCTGAAATAGCCACATTCAAGTCAACACAGAACAAAACACAACATAAATAACAGCCGGCAGAATAGGTCGACGAGTTCTTATTAAATCGGTTCTGGACAAGAAGTTACCCGTCTTTGCCGATCTCGGAAGAGCCGACTGAATGTGAGTGAAAGGGAGGGTGACTGAACCGGAATAACACAGGTAAGGAATAGAACAGTATTCACTTACCGCGTAACGAGGATGATTGGGCCCCGTCCCAGCAGACGCACCTCGATTCGCTGACATCCATAGCTAGGTCGGCTCTGGCAGAAATCAGAATCCACGTTGGGAGCCAAATTGTAATAGATCGTCTCTGGTCCAATACCAGAAAACTATTCCTTATTCTGCCGCTGGTTCAAATGTATGCTGAATTGAATTGTACATGCATGCTTGTAGAAACAAATCACGCTAGAATACTGTGATCAGCGTGACTTCTTCATCACAACAGAACTTTATTCTGGGTCACAGCCCCTTATATAAACGAAGTGACATAAGCAATCGTCGTCACAAATGTGTACATATGATTGGCTGATTCCTTATATGGTGCTTCTCTTGTGACGTCTGTTTCTTCCACGTGTCTTCCTTCCAGAAGAACTCAGCACCATATTGCTTTACACAATGGGTTTGGTCGTATGGAGGGAGTTGAAGAAGTGGGTGAGTGGAAGAGACATCTGTTTCTCATTTATCGGTTTGGTCATTTTATGTAAGGGGAAATACTACTGTCTGGTTATAAGATTACTATAAGACATACATGATAATACTCTTGATTATATTCTTAGGTAGCATACATAAACTTTCTGGTTCCCAATATGAACATCAATAATTTTCTCATTGTATAAATATATCTCCGTGTGTGTGTCTATTATTCCTTGCAGACACATTTCTCAGAAGGGGGGCTATTACTCTAACATTCCTGAGGATGGGGGCTGTAAACCGTGTGTGCAGCTGAAACAAAAGACACCCAACTTGCACCAAATTTCTAAACCAATATACCAAAGCATAATGAAAAAAAGAAATAATAAAGAATAAAAGGAAGAACCAATATTTGAGTGGATAATAGAGAGAATAATCTTGGACATAAAATAATCATTTTATCAACTCCATCACAATACATGTGACACAAAAAAAAATCCAACAAAACTGTGCTGTGATAAACTTGTGCAGATCCACTGCAAACGATTTGCTCAGACTTCGGTGTACCATCACCAAAACAAAGCACATACCATTTGCTTACCAAAAAAATGTGACTCCTTAAACTTATGAGGTCACTTGTACTTGTCATCTGCTGGATATTTACAACCACTTCACTCAAACAACACTGCAGGTAGAGTAGCTTGGTCTGGTACCAACCACAGGGAACCCCGTAAATGCAAAGAATACAGCAATACCAGGACAAGTAAACAATTTGTTGCTTTAGCCTAGTAAAGTTTGCTGTAAGTACATTACTTCAATAAAGCAGCACAGTATGTCCTGGTAAGGTAATGCATACAATGGTTTTTTTTTTTTTACGAAAGGCAAATCCACTTTGCACTACAAGTGCAAACTGCACTTGAAATTGCACTGAAAGTGCACTTGGAAGTGCAGTTGCTGTAAATCTGAGGGGTAGATCTGAAATGAGGGGAAGCTCTGCTGATGTTATTGTCCAATCATGTGCAAGCTAAAATGCTGTTTTTTTATTTTCCTTGCATGTCCCCCTCAAATCTACATTGACTGCACTTCCAGTGCAATTTCAAGTGCACTTTGCAATTGTAGTTTGCACTTGTAGTGCAACGTGGATTTGCCTTTCGTAAATAACCCCCAGTATGTTTTATTCTTTGCATACACAGGGTTCCTGTGATTGGTACCTGACCAGGCAGAGTGGTGAAACTCTGCTCCTGGGAGAACGCTACTATAAATGCTTTGTCACTTTTTGAATGAAGGGGCTGTAAATATCCCGCAGATGACAAGTGCATGTAACTTCATAAATTTAAGGAATCAAATTTTTTGGTAAGCAAAATGGTATGTGCTTTGTCTTGGTGATGGTACACCGAAGCCTGTGCGAACAGCTTGCAGTGGCTTTGCACAAGATTATCACAGCACAATTGGAGTGTGTGTGTGTGTGTGTATATGTGTGTCTATAATATATATATATATATATATATATATATATATATATATATATATATATATAATTCTTGACATCTATCACATTGCACTTTAGGCACTTTCACATGAAGGGTCCAATCGGGTCCACCTGTCAGCTTTTCAGGCAGACCTGATCGGACCCTCCATTCTCCTCTATGGAGCAACGGATGTAAATGGACTTGTGTCCGTTTACACCTGCCTACCTTTAATTTGACCCAACAAAAACAAACTGAAGGGGGATCCATTACGCTCTGTCTGGGTGGATCAGGACGGATGCCAGTCGGGTATAAACAGACAAGTTTACACCTGACTGCCCATAGAGCAGTGTGGGCTGTGTCTGCTTGGCATAAGCGGAGCTAACGCGAACCTGTTAACCTCTTGCTCTGCTCAGTGGGCTGTCAGTAGCCCTGCTGAAAACACAAAAAACAGCAGTAGCCCTGCTGAGAAAAGCAGAGTCTGTCCCATGTGAAAGGGGCCTCATTGATGTCTTGTTTTGTCCCATCACCTTTGCTCTGTCTGCCCTTATGTACTCTCCTACTGCTCCCATCTCTCTTTTCCCCTTGCTCTGTCCTTATTTGCCTTTCTCTGATCCATCTATCCCTCCTCTATCTCTAGATGGTCCCTATTATGTACATACAGCAGGCTGTGTAATAAGTACGGTCAGTCACACATGATTTAGCACCTTACCTCTACCTTCCTCTGAGGATCCATGTCATTCCTGCTACTGTGCCTGCTGGCCCCTCCCCCCCTCTCTCACTTACCTCCAGTTCACCAACGAGTATGCTGGAATGGAGGAGGTTATGGTACCGCCCACGTGGGAGGGGATTCTATTGGAGAGAAGCAGCAACTGAACGATGTGCTGAAATGAAAAGCCATCGTCTGCCTTTCATGAGGAGGAGGAGGGGCCGCAGAAGCTGGTGAAAGTTTGGAGGCTGCAGCTGAAGCTCACAGACTCACAGTGGCCAGCGCTGCGCTGCATGTTACCAGTCTGAGGGCAGGGCAATGCCAGCATAAGCACTTCAGGGACCGTCGGCTTCAGTACCCCCCCTTAAGGTCGCAACCTCCTTATCCTTATGTGATCCGGAGCTGTCAGCTCCTGTCCCAAACCCCCCCCCCCCCCCGGCTGGTCTTGAATGCAGTCCTGTGATCTCTCTGATGAGTGCATTGTAGCACTTATAGACCAGCCAGGATTCAGCACTTTTCTGATGGGGGAGAGATTTTTGCTGCCAGGCTCTTTAACTAGGTAGATTAGGCGGCCGCAAGCGCGAGGCCCCTGTGTCAGCGCGGGGCCTAATGCACTCGCCTAATTAGAGAGCCGCCTCTGGCTGGGGCCACGGCTGCAGTCATGACCCTTGTGTTTTTTTTTTGTAAAAGCTATCCTATTGCCGCCTTCCGGTGCCTCTCTCTATGGCATGGGAGAGCCCTGGACTGAAGCCAGTGGTTTTGCCAGCATACCATAAAGCTGATCAGGGACCAGAATGTCCACGATCATCTCTATGGGCTAAGAAACCGGAAGCAATGAGGATTTTGTCACTTCCGGTTTAGGCAGATTGTAAACTATCAATTTTTGGATAGGGAAAGCATCTGTTCAAATCGATTCTGGTTTGATCAGATGCATTTAAGGGCAGATGAGAGATCTGGGGTCCAATAGAGCCCAGATGTCTCAGTTAAGAGGACTTGTCATGCTTTATTGCTATCACAAGGGCTGTTTAATAAAAGTGATAAAAAGAAAATTTGGAGACTGTGTAAAAATAAAATAAAAATGTTTTAAATTGCCCCCCATTACCGTGCTCATGTGCAAAGGCGAATGCATGTGTCAGTCACACGTCGGTACGTAAATATCGATTGCACCACATATGTGAGGTATCCCAGCAACTCTCAGATCGACAGCAATAATTCTAGCACCTGTGTAAATTTAAAGTGATAACCTGTAGAGGCTTTTAAAGCATTGCCTATGGATAATGTACGCAATTTGTCACTTCCAATTTTATGACATGACATGTTTTGGAATCTATTTACTCGGTGTAACATCATCCTTTACATTTTACTAAAAAGAAAGCTGGGTATATTATTGTGATTTTGTGCATTAAGATTCATTAAATTGTGTTTGAAAATCTGCTGCTCAAATACTGTGTGACATAATACATTGTAAAACCCACCATTTTATTCTCTATGGCTTCTGCTTAAAAAAATATATAATTTCTCTTTCGTCCATGGACGGACACAGCTCCTTATAATTCTTGACTTGTGGGTTATGTTCCGTCTATTAGGAGAGGACTAGGCAGACATGTTAGACATTTAAAACCTGTAACTTTAGCAAAGCTGAACAGCCCCGCCCAGGGGGCGGTCCCTCTGGTCATAACCCCTCACACTGCACTGAGCAGCTCAGTTTTTTTCTGCCTAGTAGAGAAGGACCTGGCTCCCTTTGGGCCAAGGATCCTGAGGAAAATCTACTAAAAACTGCCAGCTGGGTGACAGGCTGGATAATATAGATCCTTGTAGTCCGGCCATCGAGCGTGATCAGACCTTAGCTATATGCAGGGTCGGCCACGACATTCCCCATGGCTCCAGGGGTGGCCGGTGAGTTATATGCTCCGGGGTTCACATATGACTGGGCTGCTTGCTGTCTCAGTCACAGTGAACCGGGCTGACAGCTACTCCGTACCCGGAAGTAGGTCTGTCAGGAACACACCAGCAAGCCCTCGCACGGACGGGTAAGTAAAGTTCCTCCTGTTTTGGCAGGATGGAACAGCTGGGCATTCCTGGGGAGGTCGACTAGGGGGTCTCTCACCCTTCCTTTCTTCTCTCCCTGTCTTTTCCCTCCTCCCCATGTGCTGTGGTGCCTGGGCCTTGCTGTGGACTGGCCGGGGGGTCCGCTGGGGAGGGCGCTCCATGTTCTGACCGAGGGCTGCATGGTGAGGGTCCGCTCTCTGTGTGGGGTGTGCTGCCATGTGTGGGGGGCCTCTGTTGGGAGCCCTGGGTGTTCGCTGCAATTTCTGTGTATTTTTTACTTCAGACTTCGCCCGGCGGCCATTTTGGCGGTGACTGGAGCCATTTCTCTGGGTATACAGTGGCGGCCATGTTCTTGTAGTCTGCGCGTTTTTTCTTCACAGACACGTATGGCAGCCATTTTCTTGTAGCCCGCTCTTACAGCGCCGGCAGGCGGCCATTTTCTCGTGGTTTTCAACTAGGTTTTTGCCTCTAGCGGTGAAAACAGCTCTCAGAATGACGCGAACTGCAAAAATCACCTCAGAGAGAGTGACACAGGCGGCGATATAGGAACACCTCAGTCATGGAGAGAGCGGACAGCGGCAGCTGTGCAGTGCCTGGGTCGGGGTGGTGAGTCCTCTGGGGGGCCCCTCAGTTTCTGTGGCAGCTAGGAGGGTGGACTTGTGTACTTTGCCTTAGTCCCTAGGGTGTCAGGCAAGTGGGGTCAGCATGGCGTCAGAAGCTGGCGATTTCTTCCCCAGACATACCTGTATTGACAACCGGTGCCCTGCACCTTCTATTCCTATGGACGCTTGGTTGGCGGTCCTGGCATCTTTTTATTGCCCGGGTGCGACCGGTGTGTGGGCGCAAGGGGGGTAAAAATGCCCCCTCCCCCCCACCGTCTTCTGGGGAAGGCTCTGATCCAGACTCGGGCCTGGCTGCGACTCACGGCCCCTGTTCTGACGTGTCAGAGGATGCGGACCAGGACCTTTCGGACAGAAGGATGATTCCGTGTCCGGGTCAGCGCAGGATAGGCGCTTGTTGGAGCACTTATCACCGTGTGCGGGATCCCCAATAATATGGAGTTTACGACGAGGGCATCTAGTAAGGTGTTGGTCCCTTTTGGGTCCCACAAGCCGGCCTGCACCGCTAGGTTTCCCTACCTAGCTTATTTGATAAGTTTACATACTAAGAATGGGAACGGCCGCAGCGTTCTAAAAAATCGCACGGCTGTCTGTTATGCCTTTGAGGAGTGTTTCCTGAAAAAGGGACATCTGGGAATTACCATGATCCAGGGGAAGGGAGCCCTGTTTTTAAGGATCCTGCAGACAGGAGGGCCGAGGCGGTGGCCCGGTCCTTGTTCATGGTATTGGGGTCAGCATTGCGGCACTGTGGCCACGACCCTGGTGTCACTGACACTTCCTTATTGGGCAAAGACTTGCTGCACCATGAGTCAAATAGCAACAGGCTTCCCCAGGCTGCATGTTAACGGACCAGTTGGTGCATGGCCTTAAGTATGTCTGCAATGTGGCCTTAGATACAGCTCCCTGGCTGTCCAGAACCTTCAGTATCTGCGGTAGGGCTACGCCGCATGACTTGACTGACATGCAGGTCTGCGGACCAGACGTAAAGCTCTGGCAGATTTGCTCTTCCAAGGTTAGAGGCTTTGGAGCCTCGCTGGATGACATTCTTAAAAATGGGGTGAGAGCACGGTGCTCCCACAATTCAGAAAGGGTAAGGAGCCCCGCCGTAGGCCGGGCCCTCCTTTTTTTCCGCTCACAAGTGGGTTTTTTTCTTCCGCAAGTAAGCGTTCCCAGGCCGACAAGGGGCCAGCTGAGGGACAAAAGCGTCCCTGGGTTCACAAGCCAATCAGGCCTGCGACTACATAGTGTTGCCCCCGCCTGACTCTCGGGTGGGGGTCGCCTTCACGAGTCTGCAGCTCGGTGGACTTCCCTGCTTTCCGACCAGTGGGTTTGCGCGGTGGTTTCATCAGGGTACAAGATGGAATTTCTTTGTTGTCCACAAAACATTTTTTTTTTATTCCACGGGGTTATAGCTCCTGTTACGCTGCTGGAAAGGCTTCAGGGATTCTATTCCAATCTGTTTGTAGTCCCAAAAGAAGGACGGGGTTCATCCAATCCTGGACTTCAAGGCCCTCAACTCCTTGGTAAAGGTACAAAGTTTCAGGATGGAATCAGTTCGCTCTGTGGTCGCTGCACTCCATCCGGGGGATTTTCTGGGGTCCTTGGACATCAAGGACGCATATTTGCATGTCCCCATATATGTCGGGCATTAGAGATTTCTGCGTTTTGCAGTCAGGGATGATCACTACCAATTTGTGGCTATCTTTTTTGGCCTGGCATCGGCACCAAGAGTTTTCACCAAGGTGCTCGCCACGATCCTTATCGTGGGCTACCTGGTCGACCTTCTTCTGAGGGCTGCTTCAGACTCAGAGGATGTGGCGATGTGTAAGGGTATGTACTTACCGAGGCCGAGATGCCGAGAGTGGTTCACCTTTGCGACTTGACGCACTCCACCCCCTGGAGTTGAGACAGGGAGTGGATGGCGAGAAGCGGCACCGGCTACCGGCAGGTGGTGGGTACTTGTAGACGGTCCGGTAGTGCTGAGTAGACTGAAGAAACAGGCTTCAAGCAGGAACTAGCCGGATTGGTAAAGTTCAAACAGCAGGAGATAATGGAAGCCGGTGCAGGTTGAGTCCGGGTTGCAATTGCAAGGTAACAGTCCCGGCTGGGGGTCTAGCACAGTAAAAGGCAACAAGTCCAGAGAATACCGGGAACCAGGCAGGAGTTCAGAGGAAACGCGGAAGTCCAAAAGGTACAAGCAGGAGGTCAAGGATTGTAGACAGGCAGCAGATCCGAGTCACAGGCCGAGGGTCAAACACAGGAGAAGGCAGAAGTCTGTATAGCAAGCCGAGGGTCAGGTCCAGGAGAGAGATCAGAGGAGTCAAGCCAGTCCGGGTCACAAGGAGATTTTCAAGATAGTTTTCCAGAGTCTTGGGTATACAGGAAAGCTGACAAACCAGCAACTTGTCAGTGCAACTGGGTCTCTTTAAATAGGCCCGCCTGGATTCCTATTGGTGCGCCGCCGCGCATGCGCGCGCGCCGCTGCGTCGGCACGCGCACCCGAGGACGTAGAAGCGCCGTCCCGCGCACGCGCCGAAGCATCATTCCGCCGCGCGTGCGCATTGGGCGCTGATTGGCGCCGTTGGACGGATCTCCCTGACACGATGCCAGTCAGACCCTTCAAGAGTTTGATTGGGTACTGAACCTCCAGAAGTCGGTGTTGGTGTCGACTCAGCGCCTGGAGTATCGGGGCTTGATTCTGGACTCCTCGGGGTGGGTGTTTTTATCCCTTTGGAAAAATTGCAGACACTTCAGGTGGCGGTGAAGCTGTTAACATCCCACAGGTGGTCGTCGCTGCGCTTCTGCATGTGAGTCCTGGGTCTCATGGTAGCCTCCTTCGAGGCGGTACTGTATGTTCAATTCCTGTCATGTACCTGGGTGTATTTGAACCGGGATCTTCCTGGTCCCACAGCTGCAGCCTTTCCTGTTGTGCTACAGAGGAGATCTGGGCTTTTGGAAATGTCCTCTCAGTATTAAGCATTACATTGGACTCACTAGCCCCACCTGCTGCCAGCTGTGGACAATTTTCAATCAAAGCAGCCCATAAAAAGGAAGTGATGCTATCTCTCAGCGCCTGTTTGTGTGGAATAGCTCCCTGGGTGTTGTGACTGCTTTTTGATCTTGATTTTCGTGCCTGAATTCCTGACTACTCTCTAGCCTGCTGATTTTGTACTTCACCGCCAGCTCGTGTATGACCTTTGCCTGCCTGACCACTCTTTGGATTTCGATCGTGTACCGTTTTGCCTGATCTGTTGCCAACCTAATCTGCCTGTTTTCGCCTGAATTCTCAGCACACAAGTTCCACTTCGGACACTATTTAACACAGGTACCTTACATTACAAACGGGCCACAATGACAGTGGACCCTGCTGAGATTAAGGCGATTTCACGTCAGGGACAATTGATTGGAGCTCATGAACAGCATCTTTCTTCCCTGGACGCCAAGTTAGATGAACTTTGTACTATGCTTCAATCTTGTTTGCCTGCTTCCTCTGCAACAGTCCAGACTCTGGATCCTACTCCTGCTACGATCCAACCCGCCTCTTCTGTGTTCGTCTGGATGTCCGGTATCATGAAAGGTGCCAAGGGAGACTTAGAACTTGCAAGTTTCCTAGGCCAATTTACCGTTTGGCCCCTAACTTCCAAGCACCACCTCAGCCAGAACCTGAAATCTCAGTTGAACCCCAGGCACCTGTGGAACCCATGGATGTAAGCCGTCTCCACCTAACTGAGTCGGAGAAACAAAGGAGGTGTGCATTGGGCCTATGCCTATACTGTGGACTTAAAGGACATTTATTATCTGTCTGCCCTTCCCGTCCAGTAAAAGGCAGGGTCTAACCAGTGTTGGAGGAGCTGGCTTAGACCTTACAGGTATATCCTCCAAGACCAAGATTACCGTTCCTGCAATTATCCATTTACCCTCTAAACTTGTCTCCTGTGACGCTTTTGTGCATTCTGGAGCTGCTGGCATATTCTTGGACTACACTTTTGCTAAAAAAAAAATAATATCCCATTTGTTCCAAAATCTAGACCCCTGAACATTACCACCGTGAATGGACAACCCTTGGGAGATGGCATTGTAAAATTTGAGACTATGACAATCACCCTTCAGGTAGGCGTACTCCACAAAGAGGAAGTTGTCTTGTCTCTTATTGATTCTCCACTTCTGGCCGTTATCCTTGGTTACCCATGGTTACAACAACATAACCCTTCTTTCGATTGGGAAAATTGAGAACCAACCTCTTGGGGGTCGTTCTGTCATTCAAACTGTTTGTCTCAACCCAAAAGACTTTCTGCTTGTATGTTGGCTTCCGTGGCCGTCCCACCTACCTTGCCTCATGAATACCATGCGTTTGCAAGCAAAAGGCAGAGGTTTTACCTCCACATCGTTCTTTTGACTGTGAAATTAAATTGATTCCTGGAGCACCTCTTCCCAAAGGAAGGACCTATCCCCTGTCTTTGCCTGAACAAAAATCCATGGAGGAATACATAAAAGACAACTTGGAAAGAGGTTTTATCCGACCCTCTTCTTCTCCAGTAGGGGCAGGTTTTTTCTTTTTTGAAAAAAAAGATGGGGGTCATCGACCATGCATAGACTATCGAGGGTTAAATCAAATCACCGTAAAAGACTCCTACCCTTTGCCTCTCATTCTTGAACTGTTTGATGTACTTAAGGGGGCTGTTATCTTCTCCAAGCTAGACCTACGAGGGGCTTATAATTTGATTTGAATTAAAGACAGGGACGAGTGGAAGACAGCATTCAACACTCGTAATGGACATTTTGAATATCTGGTTATGCCATTTGGGTTGTGTAACGCCCCTGCTGTCTTCCAACGTTTCATGAATGAAAATTTTCATGATTTCAGCAACAGTTTTGTGATCATCTACTTGGACGACATTTTAATCTTTTCCAAGACTCATCTAGAGCACATCTCGCATGTAAAGCAGGTATTGCAACAACTGAGAGAAAACCATCTTTACGCGAAGATTGAGAAATGCAGTTTCCATCAAAGCCGATGGATACATTATAAGTGCTGTCGGTTCCAAATGGACCCTCAAAAACTTTCCGCTGTCTTGCAATGGCCCCAACCGACCACTTTAAGAGGGCTCCAAAGCTTTCTAGGGTTCGCAAATTACTACAGACGCTTCATCAAAGGTTTTGCCTCCATTACGGCCCCCCCTTACTGCTATGACTAAGAAAGGTACAAATTGCAAGGTATGGTCCTCAGAAGCAGAATTGGCTTTCCAGCAATTAAAATACATGTTCAGCAAAGCTCCAATTCTTCAGCATCCAAATCCCGATCTCCAGAACATAGTTAAGGTTGATGCCTCTGAGGTAGGAGCAGGTGCCGTGCTCTCCCAGAGACAGCCTAAGTCCGGTAGAATCCATCCAGTAGCATTTTTTTCTAGAAAGTTTTCTCCAGCGGAGATGAATTCCGATGTTGGGAATCGAGCACTACTGGCCATCAAATTGGCATTGTCTGAATGGCGACATCTTCTGGAAGGGGCTCCCAAACCTTTTTCTATCCTCACTGACCATAAAAACCTACTGTATCTTCAGACTGCAAGACGTTTGAACTGACGTCAGGCTCGATGGGCTCTGTTTTTCTCCCGTTTTAATTTTGTTCTTTCTTATGTTCCTGGGCATAAAAACAAGAAAGCTGATGCTCTTTCCAGACAGTTCGCTACCTCTGAAGAAGACCAACCTACCGAGCAGTATATAATCCCACCTCACAAAATTGTCGCACAGATCTCTACGGCTCTTTCTCAACAGTTACAAGAAACCCAGAATCGTGTTCTCCAAGGCTTGAAGATACCACCAGGTCGCCTGTTCGTAGCCCCTAGCCTCAGAAAACCTGTACTCCTCTGGGCACATGATGGTGTGTTATCTGGTCATCCTGGTGTCACCATCACTCTTAAGACCTTGCAGCTTCATGTCTGGTGGCCTCATGAAAAGGGATGTTGCTGACTATGTGGCTGCCTGTCCAACTTGTGCTGCTAATAAAGTACCCCGTACATTGCCTACTGGACTGTTACAACCACTTTTGGCACCTAGTCAGCCTTGGACCCATTTGACTATGAACTTCATTACAGACTTACCCAAGTCCGAGGGCATGACTGCTATATGGGTCATAGTGGATCGCTTTTCCAAAATGTCTCATTTTGTGCCGCTCCCGGAATTACCTACAGCGAAAGCACTGTCTACTCTCTTCCTTTCCCATATTGTGAGATATCATGGCATACCTACCAATGTCGTCTCAGACCGCGGATCCCAGTTTGTTTCCCGATTCTGGAGAGCGTTCTGCAAGAAACTGGGAGTCATGCTTTCACTCTCTACCTCACATCACCCTCAAACAGATGGTCAAACCGAACGCATGAACCAGACCCTAGAAACCTATCTTCGACATTATGTCAATGCCTTACACTCCAACTGGTCTGAGTATTTGCCTTTAGCTGAGTTCGCCATTAATTCCCGTTGGCACAGTGCTCTTCATACCACACCATTCTACGCAGCCCTAGGCTATCACCCTCAGACTTTTCCCCTACTTCAGCCTTCTTCTGGTGTGCCAGCAGCAGATCAGTGGGTGAAAAATATTCTGCTACATTTGAAAAAGATTTGCTTATTACTACGGAAGTCAGCAGGCAAGTATGCACTTTTTTCCAACAAACGAAGATGCCATATACCTCCATATGTGGTGGGGGACAGAGTTTGGCTATCAACCAAATATGTGAGACTGAAACAACCTTCTACCAAATTGGGCCCTCGATTCATTGGTCCTTACAGAATTATTGCTCGAGTCGGGCCAGTCTCCTATCGGTTGAAATTACCCTCCTCTCTCCGGATTCATCCTGTGTTCCACGTTTCCCTCCTCAAAAAAGCAATTTTCAATCGCTACTCCAGAATACAACAGCTACCTCCTCCTGTTCTTGTTGATGGACAAAATGAGTTTGAAGTCTCCAAGATTCTTGATTCTAGAAGACAGGGTCGTGGCCTTCGGTATCTGGTTCATTGGAAGGGATATCCCGTCACAGACCGTTCCTGGGTTCCAGCCAAAGATCTGCATGCCCCTTCTCTTATTCAAGACTTCCATGCCCCCTTTCCCACTAAGCCCCGCTAGGCCCCCGGAGGGGTCCACTGGGGAGGGGGCCCTGTCATGTACCTGGGTGTATTTGAACCGGGATCTTCCTGGTCCCACAGCTGCAGCCTTACCTGTTGTGCTACGGAGGAGATCTGGGCTTTTGGAAATGTCCTCTCAGTATTAAGCATTACCTTGGACTCACTAGCCCCACCTGCTGCCAGCTGTGGACAATTTTCAATCAAAGCAGCTCATAAATAGGAAGTGATGCTATCTCTCAGTCCCCGTTTGTGTGGAATAGCTCCCTGGGTGTTGTGACTGCTTTTTGATCTTGATTTTCGTGTTGAACTTCTGCCTGAATTCCTGACTACTCTCTAGCCTGCTGATTTTGTAATTCACCGCCAGCTCGTGTATGATCTCTGGATTTCGATTGTGTACCGTTTTGCCTGATCTGTTGCCAACCTAGTCTGCCTGACTACGTTTTCGCCTGAATCCTCAGCACACAAGTTCCACTTCGGACACTACCTATCACAGGTACCTTACAATTCCACGCTTGAGTCTTGCAGAAGGAGATCCTGTCCAAATGGGACAAGTCTCCATTGTCCCTGGATTGTCAGATCCAGGTGAGCCAACTAGTCAGGTCCTCCCTGGTCTGGTGGCTGAAATCTCCGGCCCTTCAGTCCGGAAAGTCGTTCCTTCCTTTTCACTAGACGGTGTTCAGTCGACACAAGGTCGCTGGCCACAGGAAGAATCCTGCCTGCCGATCAATGTACTGGAACTTCGGGCGATCAGGCAGTGCCTCTCCAAATGGTCCCAGAGGCTACGGGGCGTCCAGTCTGGATACAGTCGGACAACGCCAAGGCGGTGGCGTATGTCAACCATCAGGGGGGAACAAGTAGCTCTGCTGCAGCATCGGAGGTCACTCACATTCTGCGGTGGGCAGAAAGGAGCGTGCCGGCTCTATCGGCCGTATACACTCCAGGTGTAGAAAACTGGCAAGCGGACTACCTAAGTCGCCAGATGCCGGACCAAGGAAAATGGTCGCTACACCCGGATGTGTTTCAACTCCTTGCCTGAGTTGGGGCACACCAGGCGTGGATTTCCTGGTTTCTCGACTCAATCGCAGTTATTGAGGTTTGTGGCCAGGTCCAGCGACCCCTGGGCAGCCGCGACAGATGCGTTAGTGGCTCCGTGAGGTCAGTATCGGCTAATTTTACGCCTTTCCCCCAATAAAACTTCTTCCTCCTCTGCACCGCAGAGTAGAGGCCGAGGGGATTCCGGTGATTCTGTTTGCCCCAGACTGGCCTCGGCGTCTCTGGTACTCCGACCTGGTGCGCCTGGTGGCGGATGTCCCTTGGCGACTGCTGATGCGGGAGGACCTTCTGTCGCAAGGTCCCATACTTTATCCTGCTTTACAGTCGCTGGCTTTAACGGCATAGCTATTGAAAGCCAGGTACTAAGGGAGCAAGGCCTGTCGTTTTCGGTAATTTCCGCCATGCTATGAGCACGGATGTCATCATCTTGGAGGGTTTGCCATCGCGCGTGGAAGGCCTGCATCTCTATGTGAGGAGATGAAGTGGTGTCCACGGGCATATTCAGTTTCCAGGATCCTGCTGTTTTTTACAGCATGAAGTGGATAAAGAACTTGCCTTAAGTAACATTAAGGGGCAGGTTTCAGCCTTAGCTGTTTTCTTTCAACGACCCTTGGCTGCTCTTTTCACTGGTGTGTACGTTTGTGCAGGGGGTCCGACATGTGGTCCCCCCCCCCCGGTTCAACCACTACTTCTTCCGTGGGATTTGAACCTGGTGCTCTCGGTGCTTCAGAAACCTCCCTTTGGGAACATCAGAGGGATTCCTCTTTTGACATTCTCTCAGAAAGTTGCCTTCTGGTGGCCATTACATATGTCAGAAGGGTTTCTAAGTGGCGACCTTGTCTTGTAAGTCCCCATGCTTGATCCTTCGTAAGGATACTGCAGTGCTACGACCACAACCTTTGTTACTCTTTCGTCCATGCACCGACACAGCTTCTCTATTGACAAAGTTGGTATTATCCGTTAATTAGGAGTGACTAGGCAGAAAACTTGTAAAAAGTGTTGCATCACACCTTCTACAGCACCGCCCAGGGGGCAGACCCTCTGGTTATATCCCCTCAGTCTGCATCTCTCAGATCAGTTCTTTTCTGTCTAGCAAGGAGTAGGACATGGCTCCCTTCGGGCCCATTGGTCCGGGGGGAAAATATTTTTTTTGCTAAATTTTTTTGCTCTCCTGCGATCTTCGATCAATTGCCAACTGGGTGACAGGCTGGATCCTCGATCCTTGTAGTCTCCCCAGTTTCGGCCATCGAGCGTGTGCCGACCCTAGCTACGCGCTGGGTTTTCCACGACATGCCCGTCGCTCCACGGGTGGCCGGTGAGCCTACGCTCCAGGGCTTGCATCGGACCGCTCAGCTTCGGCTGACCTTACGGCCGAGTCGCAGCAGCCTGTCCGGTGAGCGTCACGCTCCAGGGCATACATATGATCGTCCCCTTGGGTCCAATCACAGCATGCCTGGCCAACAGTCACCTTCCGTGTGCGGACGATGATCTGTTTTGGAATGTCTTCCAGCATAATACATGCAGGATAGGTAGGTAAACTCCCCTGCCTCGGCTGGGTAATTTGGCTGGACATTCCTGGAGAGACCAAGTAAGTGGTTGTGGCCCCTTTCTTCCCTCTCTCCCTGCCTTTCCCTCCTCCCTGGGCTTCTAGCTAAAGGTTGCTGGGTGCTGGGGGTCACCTAAGGGGTTCCACTGGAGCGGGGCTGGCTGTAACTAACATTTAAAAGAAATGTAATTTCTGCTTACCTGTATGTGCTTCCTACTCCATGCTGTCGGCGGCCATTTTGCGGTGGTCCATGCCGGGTTCGGCCTCTAGTGACTGCCCGGCGGCCATCTTCCTGTGGTTTCGGCGCCATTTTCTTGTAGTTCCACACCCACTGGCCTCTATCGACTGATCGGCGGCCATGTTTGTAATGATCCACGCTGTATGTATATATTGCCGTTCGGCGGCCATCTTTTTGTGGTCTACTGCTGCTTTGGCCTCTATCTTCGGCTCGGCGGCCATTTTCTTAGAGCCCACATTATCTTCCATACAGACATTTTGGCGACCATTTTGCGAGAGTCTCCGGCCTCTAGGGTGCATTACACTGGCGCGAAAAATTCACACAGGAAGCGCTGATAAAAGAAGCAGACTGACACAGCAGCAGTGGGACAGCATCACAGGTGCAGCACACGGCAGCATAGCAGTACCGGTCCAGGGTGGTGAGTCCTCTGGGTGACCCAGCATCTCTGCAGCACAGGAGGGTGGCCTATTGATATCTTGCCTGGAGCCCTGTGGGTGTCAGCGTGTGGTCAGCATGGCATCTGAGCCAGATGTCTTCTCCCCTGAAACACCAGATTTAGCAGCTGGTGCCCCTGAGGTGTCTATGGAGGCAATCCTAGAGGCGTTTGCTGCCAGGGTGGAAGCAGCACACGGGAATACAGGGGGTAGTAAACGCCCCCGTCCCCTGCAATCTTCTGGGGATATTTCTGAGACAGAACCAGGTCCAGCTACGGCTCATGGCCCAGATTCTGATGCATCAGAGACAGCAGACCGTGACCGATCGGACAGTGAGGATGACTCCAAGTCCAGGTCAGTACGCGAGACGGCTTTGGTATCTGACCTTATTACTGCAGTGCGGGATACGCTAAAGTTGGAAAATACTGCAGAAGCAGAAGAGACTCCAGTCCCCTTTGGGTTTTGTAAACCTGCCCGCACTGCTAAGGTGTTCCCTTGTGTGTCTTATTTTGATAAACTCTTATACAAGGAATGGGAGAACCCACTGAGGGTCTTTACAGCCCCAAAGAAGTTTGCGGTACGGTACCCCTATTGAGGAGAGTTTTCTGAAGAAATGGACCTCTCCCCCTATAGTGGACCCTCCTGTGTCCAGACTTAATAGAGCTACCACTATTCCAGTAGAAGGGGCTCCTGTTTTCAAGGACCCTGTGGATAAGAAGGCTGAAGCACTCGCTCGCTACCTATACTCAGTGGTAGGCTCGGCAGTACGCCCGGCATTGGCGGGGGCCCTAGTGTCTCAGACACTTACTGAATGGGCAAAATTGCTACTCCAGGGGTTAAAGGAGCGAGATGCTCCTCCTAATGAGATAACTTTGGCCGACCAGTTGGTCCAGGGCCTTAAGTTTGTCTGCGAGTCAGACATGGATACTATTCCCCTGCTGTCAAAAGCTTTGGTTTATGCAGTAGCAATACGCCGCCTGATCTGGCTAAAGGGCTGGTCTGCGGACCATACTTCCAAGAAAGCCCTGTTGGATCTGCCTTTTAAGGGCGACAGACTTTTTGGGGCTTCTCTGGATGACATCATCAAGGATGCCACAGGAGGTAAAAGCACTTTGCTTCCCCAAACTAGCAAGGGTAAGGGGCCACGCCAAGGGCAAGGGCCCTCCTTTACTGCACGCAAGCATTTTTTTTCATCCCCCCTAGGGCGACAGCGAAAAGACCCCAGGCCGACAAGGCACCTGCCCAAGGACAAAAGCCTCCTTGGTCCTGCAGACCCAACAAGCCTGCGAACAAATCTGCGTCCGCATGAAGGTCCGCCCCCACCCAGCTCTCGGGTGGGGGGGATGTCTTCGCAAATTCGCGACTCAGTGGACAGCTCTAGTCTCCGACAGGTGGGTTTGCGAAGTAATCTCCTCAGGCTACAAGATAGAATTTCTATCTTGTTCATCGGACAGATTCGTCACCTCCAATCTCCAGCTACTACCAACCCGTCGGGAAGCCCTGTATGGGGCGGTCCAGGGTCTACTGGAACGCAGGGTAGTTATTCTAGTTCCAGAACAGGAACGGGGTCAGGGTTTTTACTCAAATCTGTTCATTGTGCCGAAGAAGGAGGGGGTTCATCCAATCTTGGATCTCAGAGCCCTCAATTGCTTTGTGAGGGTACAAAGATTTCGGATGGAGTCGGTTCGATCTGTAGTCACGGCTCTCCATCCGGGGGACTTTCTGGCCTCCTTGGACATCAAGGACACATACCTGCTTGTCCCCATATACTCACTCCAAACACCAGAGGTTTCTGCGATTTTACTATCGGGAAGAACCACTACCAGTTTGTGGCCCTCCCGTTTGGCCTTGCCTCAGCACCCAGGACGTTCACCAAGGGGCTCGCTCCGATTCTGGCACTTCTAAGACAACAGGGTATCGCTATCATGGGCTACTTGGACGACCTTCTACTGAAGGCCCCTTCAAGCTCAGAATTAGAGGTAAGCGTATCCATTACCTGTCAGCCTCTTCGAGACTGTGGTTGGATACTAAACACGCAAAAGTCAGTATTGGTGCCCACTCAACACCTAGTGTACCTGGGGTTGACTCTGGATTCCTCAGAGGCAAAGGTATTCCTCTCTGTGGAGAAGTTGCAGACCCTCCGGGCTGCAGTACGGCAGCTGACTTCCAGGAATTGTTCGTCACTCCGTTTTTGCATGCAAGTGTTAGGTCTCATGGTAGCCTCCTTCGAGGCGGTCCCATATGCTCAATACCACACTTGAGTGTTACAGAAGGAAGTTCTGTCCAGATGGAACAGATGTCCATCATCTCTTCTCTGGATTATCAAATCCGAGTGAGCCACCTAGTCAGGAGATCCCTGGTATGATGGCTGACAGCACTGGCTCTAATGGCCGGGAAGTCATTTCTTCCGGTTTACTGGATAGTGATCACGACGGACGCCAGCCTTACAGGTTGGGGGGGAGTCTGGGGTGTTCAGTCGGCGCAAGGTCGCTGGACCCCAGAGCAATCAGGCTGTGCCTCTTCAAATGGTCTCAGAGGCTGCAAGGGCGTCCAGTCAGGATCCAGTCAGACAACGCCACAGCAGTGGCATATGTCAATCATCAAGGAGGAACAAGAAGCTCAGCTGCAGCATCGGAGGTCGCTCGCATCCTGAAGTGGGCAGAGAGGAGCGTACCGGCACTGTCGACCGTGTACATTCCGGGTGTGGAAAACTGGCAGGCAGACTACCTGAGCCACCAGATGCTGGACCAGGGAGAAGGGTCCTTACACCCGGAGGTGTTCCAACTCCTCTGCCAAAGATGGGGCACACCAGACGTAGATCTTCTGACTTCCCAACTCAATCGGAAGGTATTGAGGTTTGTGGCCCGGTCAAGAGACCCATGGGCATGGGCTAATCTATGCCTTCCCTCCCTTAAGGCTTCTTCCTCTTCTGCTCCGCAGAGTGGAGGCAGAAGGAATTCCAATGATCCTAATCGCTCCACATTGGCTTCAGCGTCCTTGGTACGCCGATCGAGTACGTCTGGTAGCAGATGTCCCCTGGCGCCTACCACTACGGAAGGACCTGCTATCACAAGGTCCCATACTCCATCCTGCTTTACGGTCACTGGCTTTAACGGCATGGCTGTTGAGAACCAGGTACTGAGAGACTGGGGCCTGTCAGATTCAGTAATCTCTACTATGAGAAGTGCTCGGAAACCGTCCTCTAGGAAGGTTTATCACCGCACTTGGAAGGCCTACATCTCCATGTGTGAGGAAATGAAATAGCATCCGCGTACTTATTTGGTTTCCAGAATTCTGCTGTTTTTACAGCATAGGGTGGACCAAAGGCTTGCCCTAAGTACGATTAAGGGACAGATATCTGCTCTGGCTGTCTTTTTTCAGCAACCCCTGGCGACTCACTCTCTCGTGAGTACATTTGTGCAGGGGGTTCGACATGTGGCCCCTCCGGTCCGTCCCCCGCTACCTCCGTGGGACTTGAACCTGGTCCTCTCGGTGCTTCAGAAGGCACCGTTTGAGAATATTAGAGATATTCCCCTGTTGACACTTTCTCAGAAGGTGGTCTTTTTGGTGGCTGTTACGTCAGTTAGACGAGTCTCTGAGCTGGCAGCCTTGTCATGCAAGGCTCCTTATTTGATTTTCCACAAGGATAAGGTGGTGCTGCGGCCGCAGCCTTCTTTTCTTCCGAAAGTCGTTTCGGCTTTTCATCTCAACGAAGACATTGTACTTCTATCCTTGTGTCCTCATCCATCGAATCCTAAGGAGTCGGCGTTGCATTCCTTGGACGTTGTCCGAGCTTTGAGAGTATACCTATCTGCTACTTCCCTGTTCCGGAAGTCAGACTCACTGTTTGTTTCGGTGGCTGGTCCCAAGAAGGGCCAAGCAGTCTCGTCGGCCACCATCTCTAAGTGGATCCGACAGATAGTAATCCAGGCTTACGCCTTAAAGGGTCAAGCATCCCCCTTTCCGGTCACGGCAAGGTTTTGCAAGCAGCTGTTTAGAGTTGCAGCTCCTCCATTGGAGGAGTGCTGTTTTGTGTTTGGGGTGAAGTTTATTTTTATGCTGTTACCACCCCTTTTTTTCTCTGACACTGCTTTGGGACGTCCCACTTTGTCAATAGAGAAGCTGTGTCGGTCCATGGATGAAAGAGTAAATAGGATTTTTTACTCACCGTAAAATCCTTTTCTCTGAGTCCATGGACCGACACAGCACCTACCCCTCCTTTCTAAGTTCGTACTGCTTTTTGACGAACTGATTTGCGAGATTCAGACTGAGGGGATATACCCAGAGGGTCCGCCCCCTGGGGGGTACTGTAGAAGGTGTGATGCAACACTTTTTACAAGTTTTCTGCCTAGTCACTCCTAATTAACGGATAATACCCACTTTGTCAATAGAGAAGCTGTGTCGGTCCATGGACTCAGAGAAAAGGATTTTACTTTGAGTAAAAAATCCTATTTTCTTGCGAAGGTGGTTTCGGCCTTTCATCTGAATGAGGACATTGTGCTTCCATCCTTGTGTTCTCGGCCGTCGCATCTCTCAGAGGTTGCGTTACATCCCTTAGACGTGGTACATGCTCTGCGGGTGTATCTGTCTGCTACGGCTCCGTTCCGGAGGCCAGACTTACTGTTTCTGTCGATGACTGCACCTAAGAAGGGCCTGGCGGTCTCTTCAGCCACCATTTCTCGGTGGACCTGCCAGACGATAATTTAGGCCTATTCCCTTAGAGGGCGGGTGCCTCCCTTTCCTGTTTCGGCGCATTCGACCAGGGCAATTGGTGTCTCCTGGGCTTTCCGACTTCAAGCGTATGTTTCACAGACCTGTAAGGTGGTGACCTGGTCGCCTGTTCATCCCTGCACTAGGTTTTACAGGGTGTGATGTGTATGCATCTTCAGATGCTTGCTTCGCTCGCAAGTTTTTGCAAGCGATTGTTTGAGGCTACATCTCCTCAGTTTAGGAGCTCTGTTTTTTTGGGGTGAAGTTGTTTTAATTGCTGTTCCCACCCCTCGTTTTTTGACACTGCTTGGGGACATCCCACAAGTCAAGAATTATAAGGAGCTGTGTCCGTCCATGGACGAAAGAGAAAATAGGATTTTTGTACTCACCGTAAAATCCTTTTCTCCTGAAGTCCATGGACGGACACAGCACCCACCCCTCATTTTTAAGTTTGTATTGCTGTTTGACGAACTGAGCTGCTCAGTGCAGTGTGAGGGGTTATGACAAGAGGGACCGCCCCCTGGGTGGGGCTGTTCAGCTTTGCTAAAGTTACATGTTTTAAATGTCTAACATGTCTGCCTATTCCTTTCCTAATAGACGGAACATAACCCACAAGTCAAGAATTATAAGGAGCTGTGTCCGTCCATGGACTTCAGAGAAAAGGATTTTACGGTGAGTACAAAATCCATTTTTTTGGGGGTTCAAAGTAATTTTCTAGCAAAAAAATACTGATTTTGACATGTAGGAGAGATGTGTCAGAATAAGCCTGGTCTTCAAATGGTTAAAATGTAATTACAGTGCTCAGATGAGACCAGATTATCAGCTCCATCCTGGATGTTAAGTTACTCAATTACTTTTTTTTTTTTTTACTAGTAATGGCGGTGATCAGCGACTTGTAGCAGGACAGCGATATTGCAGCGGACATTCTTACACTAACTGACAGTTTTTGGGGACCACTGACACTTATAGAGTTATTAGTGCTAAAAAAATATGCACTGTCACTGTACTAATGACACTTTCTGGGAAGGGGTTAACATCAGGGGCGATCAAAGGGTTAACTGTGTGCCTAGCCTGTGTTTTACTATAGTGTGGGAAGTGCTTTTACTAGGGGAAGACATGGATCAATGTCCCTGCTTTGCAGAGACACAGGATCCATGCCTTCCCTCCTGTCAGAACAGCAATCTGTCTTGTTTTCAGGATGATTGGTCAGTGCTGACGGACACAGAGTCCTTTGTACCGGCTGATCAGCTCCTGCTGTGTATAATCACAGCGGGAGCGAGCTGCCGCGCATTCGTGCTCAATACCCAGAAGAGCCGGATCACATACATATCAAGTAAAACTGCTATGGTTAATTATTGCATTTGAGCAAAAAAAAAAAACGCTTTAAAACACACAAAACGCTTGTATCAAGCGTTTGACGCGTTTTTTTTGTTCCATAGAAATGCATGGAATCTGCCCAATTCGAGCTACAAAATAAGCTCCAGAACTTTCCGGGCGATTTTTTTTTTTGAGGTGTGAACCAACTCTATTCAGAATAATTGATTTTTTTTTCCCCCCTGAGGTGTGAATGGGGCCTTAGAAGCTCCATAAATCTGGCCATACACTGATATTATTGTATTTATTTTTTTAGCTAATTCTGTCCGATTCTTTAGAAAATGTAATTTCATTTCTATCAGGGGAGCTGTCCTGAGAAAAGACGTGCTGCGGTGTTTGGAATATATGTAGACAGAAAATGGTTGTATAAAAATGCTGCAGGCGATCAGCAAAGCTGATGTGCAATGGGAGAGAGAATCCTGGGACTGATCAGACATTCCCCCAGTCATGGATCATGTTTCCAAGCAGTGTAATCAATGAAAGAACTTTTCATAGCGAAGGAGGGGGCATGTCCTGGTCAGACCAACTGTCTTGATCTCCATGATCTAGCTACCTAAACAATGAGGGAAGTTGTTCATTACAGGCAAAGTGATGTGAATAAAGATGTGGCAGGAAAAAAGCAGGCACCAGAAAACATACTCTTGCTGTGAGGCATCTTTGCACGGCAACAGTTAAATGCTTTTTATGTTTAGGGGTAAATGAATAGGCTATAATACCTACCTTATTCCTCACTCAAGGGGCCCCACTGCAATGGTTCTTCTTTTAAATCCCAGAATTAATTTAAAGCGGAGCTCCGCTGTAAAAAAAATATTAAAAGCCAGCAGCTACAAATACTGCAGCTGCTGACTTTTAATATTAGGACACTTACCTGTCCTGGAGTCCAGCGACGTCGGCAGCAGAATACGAGCAATCGCTCGTCACTCTGCTGCCCCCACCGCCATCCTCGGTGAGGGAGCTAGGAAGTGAAGCATTGCGGCTTCACTGCTCGGTTCCCTACGGCGCATGCGCGAGTCGTGCTGCACCAAGCTCACTGGTCCCTGCTGTGTTCTGGGAGCCGTGTGTTTCCCAGAACACAACGGGGGGGGGGCGGCGGCGGCGGCAAATGACGCACTACCTGCAGATCCCCGCAGAGTGGACTCCTCTTAGACAGGTATCTGCACCCCCCTCCCCCCTGAAAGTTGCCAAATGTGACACCGGAGGGGGGGAGGGTTCCGATGAGCGGAAGTTCCACTTTAGGGTGGAGCTCCGCTTTAAGAGATGGTAGCGCTGGCTGTCTCTTGAAACAAGTAGTGCTGAGGCCTTTTAGCAGCTTGTTCAAATTGACAGCCAGCACACTTATTAAGATGATTGACATCATACTATGTTAGAGGGGTGGTTCTTTATCTCTGGTTGGTGTTTATTTACATATCTTTCCACGACTGTATGCACTTATCACATTCCTGAAGAAAGGGTCAAGTGCAGCTCCAAAATGTTGCACTTCTTTGCGGTGATGTGATCTCTCTTCAATACAAAAAACCTTTATGCCGCGTACACACGACCGTGTTTCATGGCGTGAAAAATTCAATTTTTTAAATTGGTCATTAAAAACGATCGTGTGTAGGCTCCAGAGCATTTTTAACGACCATCTTAGAAGATGTGACAGAATTTCGTCCAGACGAGAGGAGTGGCTTAGAATCCGGGAGAAAATCTGATATTATTCACCTAGAGACCCTGGCAGGGGAATAGCCATCTGTTTGCATTGATCTCTGAAGGGATCAACAGTTCTGGTAAGCGGCAGTAAGAACTGGTGGTGGTGGAATCTCTATCTATCAAGTGTACGGCACTTTTCATTGGGTGTTTTATGTTTGAAGTCACCAAATAGCTGAACAAGATTTTCATCCATACTTCGTTGTTGCTTTTGGTTTTCAGGACTTTATAGTTTGAAAAAATATATATATTATATATATTTTTTTCCTCACAATACAGGACTTTGCCCTCTTGCTGAATGTGATGTAGGTGTCTGGCATATTGTCAGGACCTCTTATCACATGTAGTTGTCATCTTTTGGCAATAGAGACTGAGCTCTGTACATATCATCTTTTGATACAATCAGTGGTGTAATCAAATATTTTATAATTTGCGCAGCTTTATTTTTTCTACATAGTACAGGGGTGTCCAAACTTTTTTCAAAGAGGGCCAGATTTGATGAAGTGAACATGCGCGAGGGCCGACCATTTTGCATGACATTCTGTGAACCATTAAAATTCGGTCTAAGTGTGTTCGTTCGAGCACTAATACACTGCCCAACAAGAATTCTCTTGCCTTTGTGGCTGTCTGTGATTAAGAGATGAGCTCAGGCGTGTTATTTGGATATACCGTATTTATCAGCGTATAACACGCACTTTAAAAAATCTTAAATTTTAAATAAAGAACTGTGAATCAAAATAAGGGTCACTGCCCATCACTGCAGCACCCCCATTGCCCTGAATGCAGCACCCCCATTGCCCTGAATGCAGCACCCCCGTTGCCCTGAATGCAGCACCCCCGTTGCCCTGAATGCAGCACCCCCCTTGCCCTGAATGCAGCACCTCCTTGCCCTGAATGCAGCACCCCCCTTGCCCTGAATGCAGCACCCCCCTTGCCCTGAATGCAGCACCCCCCTTGCCCTGAATGCAGCACCCCCCTTGCCCTGAATGCAGCAACCCCCTTGCCCTGAATGCAGCAACCCCCTTGCCCTGAATGCAGCAACCCCCTTGCCCTGAATGCAGCAACCCCCTTGCCCTGAATGCAGCACCCCCCTTGACATGAATGCAGCACCCCCTATTGCCCTGAATGCAGCACCCCCATTGCCCTGAATGCAGCACCCCCATTGTCCTGAATGCAGCGCCCCCATTGTCCTGAATGCAGCACCCCCATTGCCCTGAATGCAGCACCCCCCATTGCCCTGAATGCGGCACCCCCCATTGCCCTGAATGCAGCACCCCCATTGTCCTGAATGCAACACCCCCATTGCCCTGAATGCAGCACCCCCCTTGCCATGAATGCAGCACCCAAGTTGTTCTGAATGCAGCACCCCCGTTGTCCTGAATGCAGCACCACCCTTGCCCTGAATGCAGCACCCCCTTGCCCTGAATGCAGCACCCCCTTGCCCTGAATGCAGCACCACCCTTGCCCTGAATGCAGCATCCCCCTTGCCCTGAATGCAGCATCCCCCTTGCCCTGAATGCAGAACCCCCTTGCCATGAATGCAGCACCCCCTTGACATGAATGCAGACTCACCATTGCAGCCTGACTTATGCCCATCTGCAGCATTAAAGGAGACAGGGAGGGGGCGGGGATGAGCGCGACAGACATACAGGAGAAACTCCTGTTTTATTGGCTGCCTCCTTAATAGAAAGTCCCGCCTTATATGATGGACAGAACAGTCGTCCAATGGCAGCGGGACTTTCTTTTACAGAGGTCGCCGTGCAAACAGGAAATACTCCTGTATGCACGGCGCTCATCCCGCCTCCTCCAAGGCAGCCAGCATGTATTTCTTTTGTGGCACTCGGGGATTCGTTGGGAGCCACAAAAGATTTACATGTCAAAATGACCAGGCGGGCCGTCCGAAACCAGAACGCGGGCCGCGATTGGCCCGCAGGCCGGACTTTGGACATGCCTGCCATAGTATAATTCCGTTTTCCCCGCTCTCGGTCTCACTCGCTAAACCGGAAGTGGTTGGATGCTGTAGCGTGACCAGGAAGCGCCTCGACGTACGTTTTGTCGTGATGACGTCATCAGGAAGCGCTTCCTGACGTCATCATCATGACGAAATGTACGTCGAGGCGGTTCCTGGTCACGCTACAGCATCCGGCCACTTCCGGTTTAGGACTCCCAGGGGGTGAAACGCACGCTACTTCCACGCGAGTGAAACCGAGAGCGGGGACTGCTTCACAACACACCTGATCAAATCCATGCTTGTCAACTTAGTGCCGAGGCATAGGCACTTTTAAAGTAAGCGGCCATTTGACCTGTGTATTTTTAAACTTTTTTTTATATTAAAACGGAATTATACTATGGTCTGCTTTTTTTCCATTTTTTTCTAAAATAACCATCCATCTGGCGGAGTTTCCTCTTTTGAAAAGCCCATGGTGTGTGAAACACACCCAAAAACTCTACCCGATGCCAAAAAAAGTGCGCACACATAAAGAGTGACACAAAACGTTCAACGGGTGTTAAGCCCCATACACACTATCAGTTTTCTTGCAGGTTTTTCTCTTCAGGTTTACCAAAACCATGTAGTGCAAGGGCCTGCCTGATTGCATACGAATTGAAACTCTTAAGGTTTGACCTCATATTAGATGGTTTTGGTAAACCTGAAGAGAAAAACCTGCAAGAAAACTGATAGTGTGTATGGGGCTTCACACTGTCCTCCACTAGGAAGGACCTTACCCTGATCCCCCGGGGCGTTAGGCTCCAGACGGGGACTGAGGTACTTCACTTGGTCCATCTGGCCAAAACCAGACGGACCCCTTTCTCTGGAAGGTCTACCGAAACAGACCCACCCAAGTACCCGGTGGGACTCCCCGGAAGGGAGACCCCATGAGAGAGGGCGAACTAAGCCAAAAGGCCATGTCCACCCCCTCCCAAGACGTTCAGGGTAGGCCAGAGGACCCACAACCTACTAATCACACAGTGACAAACGTGTAGACAACCAACAAAAGAATACAAAAAAGTGACAAACACGGGGAGAAGGAAAGTGGGAGAAGTGAAAGTGACCATTGGGCAATACGATGGCCGGCCCTTCGGCCAGGAATCAAAAATTCCTCTGGTCCTAGCCAGAAGGCTCGGCCCTAGAGGCAGTTGTGAAAAAAGTGTGTGTGGTGAAGTGACCAAGGTGCCAAAACTCCAAGTGCCCCTCAACACTTGTGCAAGTATGGCACCCCTGGACTGCCACTCCAGGGGCACATTCACCACAGGCTTTTCTCTCAACCCTGACCACCAGCCTAGAAAGTGCAGCACCCACCCTAGCCAGGAAGGCGTGGAGTTCTGAGAAATTGGGGAGAGCCACTAGTCCCATCACTCCCACCTAATTACATTTGGGAAATACTAGCCTCTCCCCTGGTGGGAAAGGGGAGCCAGTGTTCTCTCCCGAAAGACTGACCGGAGCAAGTACCACACAAATCCAGGCCAGAAGGCCGGGGACCCAGCCTTCCGCCAAGACCCAATGGTTCTCCATCCCTATCAGGAGGCTACTGCCATTACGCCAGCAAGTTTTTCATATGCCACCGCCATCCCTTTCCACCTCGCCGTGTACTAGGGACGGTTAGCATAGCGCCACCTCCTGGCAACATAAGAACAGATTTTTAAATTTTTTTATTTTTTTCCCATCAGATCTTAACCACTTAAGCCCCGGACCATTTGGTAGCTAGAGGACCAGAGGTGAATTCAGAAGTTTGCACTGCGCTGCTTTAACTGTAAATTGTGCGGACATGCAATGTTGTACCCAAACGAAATTTGCGTCCTTTTCTTCCCACAAATAGAGCTTTCTTTTAATGGTATTTGATTGCCTCTGCGATTTTTATTTTTTGCGATATAAACGGAAAAAGACCGAAAATTTTGAAAAAAAATGATATTTTCTACTTTTTGTTATAAGAAAAATCGAATAAACTCAATTGTAGTCATACATTTAGGCCAAAATGTATTCAGCCACATGTTTTTAGTAAAAAAAATGTCAATAAGCGTATATTTATTGGTTTGCGCAAAAGTTATAGAGTTTACAAACTAGGGTACATTTTCTGAAATTTACACAGCTTTAAATTTATGACTGCCTATCTCATTTCTTGAGGTGCTAAAATGACAGGGCAGTACAAAACCCCCCCAAATGACCCCATTTTGGAAAGTAGACACCCCAAGGAAATTGCTGAGAGGCATGTTGAGCCCATTGAATTTTTTATTTTTTTGTCCCAAGTGATTGAATAATGACAAAAAAAAAAAAAATTACAAAAAGTTGTCACTAAATGATATATTGCTCACACATGCCATGGTTATATGTGGAATTTCACCCCAAAATACATTTTGCTGCTTCTCCTGAGTACGGGGATACCACATGTGTGGGACTTTTTGGGAGCCTAGCCGCGTACGGGACCCCGGAAACCAAGCACCGCCTTCAGGATTTCTAAGGGCGCAAATTTTTGATTTCACTCCTCACTACCTATCACAGTTTCGAAGGCCATAAAATGCCAAAATAGCACAAACCCCCCCCAAATGACCCCATTTTAGAAAGTAGACACCCCAAGGAAATTGCTGAGAGGCCTGTTGAGCCCATTGAATATAATTTTTTTGTCCCAAGTGATTGAATAATGACAAAAAAAATTACAAAAAGTTGTCACTAAATGATATATTGCTCACACATGCCATGGTTATATGTGGAATTACACCCCAAAATACATTTTTCTGCTTCTCCTGAGTACGGGGATACCACATGTGTGGGACTTTTTAGGAGCCTAGCCGCGTACGGGACCCCGAAAACCAAGCACCGCCTTCAGGATTTCTAGGCACAAATTTTTGATTTCACTCCTCACTACCTATCACAGTTTCGAAGGCCATAAAATGCCAAAATCGCACAAACCCCCCCAAATGACCCCATTTTGGAATATAGACACCCCAAGCTATTTGCTGAGAGGAATGGCGAGTATTTTACAGCTCTCATTTGTTTTTGAAAATGAAGAAAGAAAATATATATATATATTTTATTTTTTTTCAATTTTCAAAACTTTGTGACAAAAAGCGAGATCTGCAAAATACTCACAATACCTCTCAGCAAATAGCTTGGGGTGTCTACTTTCCAAAATGGGGTCATTTGGGGGGGTTTTGTGCTATCTGGGCATTCCATGGCCTCCGAAACTGTGATAGGCAGTGAGAAGTGAAATCAAAAATTTACACCCTTAGAAAGCCTGAAGGCGGTGCTTGGTTTTTGGGGTCCCGTACATGGCTAGGCTCCCAAAAAGTCTCACACATGTGGTATCCCCGTACTCAGGAGAAGCAACAGAATGTATTTTGGGGTGTAATTCCACATATGCCCATGGCATGTTTGAGCAATATATCATTTAGTGACAACTTTGTGCAAAAAAATAAAATAAATTGTCGTTTTCCGCAACTTGTGTCAACATATAAAATATTCCATGGACTCGACATGCCTCTCAGTATATAGCTTGGGGTGTCTACTTTCCAAAATGGGGTCATTTGGGGGGGTTTTGAACTGTTCTGGCATTTTATACACAACATTAGGAAGCTTACATCCACTCTTCTAACCACTTGAAGACAAAGCCCTTTTTGACACTTTTTGTTTACATGAAAACATTTTTTTTTTTTGCAAGAAAATTATGTTGAACCCCCAAACATTATATATATTTTTAAAGCAAAGGCCCTACAGATTAAAATGGTGGGTGTTGCATTTTTTTTTTCTACACAGTATTTGCGCAGCGATTTTTCAAACGCATTTTTTGGGTTAAAAAATACACTTTTTTTAATTTTAATGCACTAAAACACACTATATTGCCCAAATGTTTGATGAAATAAAAAAGATGATCTTAGGCCGAGTACATAGATACCAAACACGACATGCTTTAAAATTTCGCACAAACGCGCATTGGCGACAAACTACATACATTTTTAAAAGCCTTTAAAAGCCTTTACAGGTTACCCCAGTAGATTTACAGAGGAGGTCTACTGCTAAAATGATTGCCCTCGATCTGACCTTCACGGTGATACCTCACATGCATGGTGCAATTGCTGTTTACATATGACGCCAGACCGACGCTTGCGTTCGCCATTGGGCAAGAGCAGGGCAGGACAGGGGTACTTTTTTTTATTATTTATTTTTTTATTATTAATTTTGCTTTTTTATTTTATTTTTAAATTGTTCCTTCCAAGTATTTTTTTTTTTATCATTTTTATTGTTATCTCAGGGAATGTAAATATCCCCTATGATAGCAATAGGTAGTGACAGGTACTCTTTTTTTGAAAAAACTGGGGTCTTCTAGACCCTAGATTTTTCCTCTGCCCTCAAAGCATCTGACCACACCAAGATCGGTGTGATAAAATGCTTTCCCAATTTCCCAATGGCGCTTTTTATATCCGGGGGGGGGGCATTCCCTCCCACTGCTTGTAAAAGCAGTCCAGAGGCTAATTAGCCGCTAGGATTGCTTTTACATGAAAGCCGGCCGCAGGCTGAAAAGAATGATACCAAGATGATACCTAAACCCGCAGGCATCATTCTGGTATAAACATTCAAAGTCCAGCAACATACCAGTACGTTGCTGGTCCTTGTTGGACATGTATTGTAATCTTTTTATTTCATGCAGCCAGTTGGCTGAACGAAAAAAGAGATTGATCAAGTGGGTATGCCCACCATTAGAATACCGCCCTTCATCCACCCACTTCCAATGATGGGCATACACGCACCATTTATATATGCCGAAGCATGGGGGCATCCTCCCGCAAAAAAGTTATGCCGCACACACATGGTCGGACTTTTCCACGGGCAAGCCTCTGTCGGAATTTCGACCGTATGTACGCGGCATTAGGAGCAAAATCGCTCCTCCGCCCCTGCTGCCCCAATGCTTCGGCATATTTGCTTCTTTTTTTTTAACTGTGGTGGTGAAATCACCTCCTACAGCACTGGAGTCGCAGGGATCAGGCCTGTCTCTGCGAACGCTGCAGTTATGTGTTTTTTTGTTTTGTAAGTGACAGTGATCGATCGATACTGCACTTGGGTGGCCTGGGCTGGACGGAGGGGCAAAACGCAGGTGCCAGCAGGTATCTGGGCTGATCCCGCTAACACTGCGTTTTTGGGAACCCTAAACTGCTGGGGACGCTAGTATAGATCTGATCAGATCAGATATTGATCTGTTCAGATACTATACCACTAAGGGGGGTGTATGCTTCACGCGTGGGTGTTAGCGTTACTGGCACTAACCTGACACTGCCTGGGGTGTGACTCAGACCCTCTCTGACGCTAAAACCTAATTGATATCACCCGCCGGGCGATCAGGGGGTTAAACCTTTATTGGGTTATATACACGGCGGGTGCCCTGACACTATAAAAAGCAAACTAACTAACCAGCGTCACCCGTAACACTTATATGGTGATCACTGGTGAAAGGGTTAACTAGGGGCAATCAGGGGGTTAAAACCTTTATTAGATAATATATGGGGGTACCTGACGCTATAAAAACCTGCGGCGAACCTAAAAAAAATTACCAGCTACCGATCTGCATCACCGACACTAAGACAGCGTTTAGAAAAACGATTGCTTAGCGACAGTGGTGATGGGGGTGAAAGGGTTACCTGGGGGGCGATCAAGGGGGTTAAACCTTTATTAGATAATATATTGGGGTACCTGACGCTATAAAAACATGCGGCGAACCTAAAAAAAAATACTGGCTACGATCTGCATCACCGACACTAAGACAGCGTTTAGAAAAACAATTGCTTAGCGACAGTGGTGATAGGGGGTGAAAGGGTTACCTGGGGGGCGATCAAGGGGGTTAAACCTTTATTAGATAATATATTGGGGTACCTGACGCTATAAAAACATGCGGCGAACCTAAAAAAAATTACTGGCTACGATCTGCATCACCGACACTAAGACAGCGTTTAGAAAAACAATTGCTTAGCGACAGTGGTGATAGGGGGTGAAAGGGTTACCTGGGGGGCGATCAAGGGGGTTAAACCTTTATTAGATAATATATTGGGGTACCTGACGCTATAAAAACCTGCGGCGAACCTAAAAAAAATTACTGGCTGCCGATCGGCATCACTGACGCTAAGACAGCGATCAGAAAAATGATCGCTAAGCGACAGTGGTGATAGGGGGTGAAAGGGTTATCTGGGGGGTGATCAGGGGGTTAAACCTTTATTAGGGGGGGTTAGGGGGCTACACTGGACCTAAGACTAAACTTTGGTGACACTTTTACAGTCACAAATGTCACTGATTGCAGTGATCACTAAATAAATGGTCACTGCAATCAGTGACACTGTGACTGGGGGCTGGGGGGGTGATCTGGGGGATGATCTGGGGGGGCCTGGGGGGGCGATTTATGTCCCTATGTGTCCTGGTGTCAGTGTAGTGTTGTGTGCACTGACCTGATATCTTCTCTTGTACGGCGCTCGGTATATGTGAGCGCCGCACCAGAGATGACATCACTTCCTCCTGCTCCCTCTGTCTGACACAGACAGAGGGGGCATTTCCATTCGCCGGGAGCGATCGCGAGGGGGTGGCCAGAAACGAATGGCTGCCCCCTCATCCCGGAACGCTCCCGGACACTTAGCCACCGCTCACTGTACAGAAGGGGGCTCCGATTGGACCCCCCAACTGTACAAAGGCAATCACGTACACTCTACGTGATTGTGCCTGTCGGTGCCATTCTGCCGACGTATATATACAGTGAGCGGTCGTTAAGTGGTTAAGCAAGTCCATACTCAATGAGCCTTATTCATCAAGAGCCTTCCACACAAGGTCTTTCCAGGTACATTGCTCAAATCATCATCTAGGCATCCATATTTTACTATTTCTCAAAAACAGTTAAAAAGGGTCACATAAATACAACTTAAAATACAATATACAATCCCCTACCCCCACCCTCTACCCCTCCTCCACCTACCCCAATATTAATTCGCTTCATCCACCCCCATCCACTTTCTATCAACCAACAACACTACATACAACTTGGCCAAGATCAAATTCACACAATCCACCTCTGACAGCACACACTTCCTTCTTGCCTCCCAACACCTAGAATCCAACATCACTTCCTTCAGGATGGCTACCAGGACCCAAATCTTTCTTTGTGTTGCTTTTTGCCCTTTCCACCAACCCAAAAAACCAAATCAATTTATTCAAGCCTTTCACCCCCATCACCTCCTCCACAAAAAGGGGCCAACTTCAATCGTACCCTCTATACAAAAGGGCAGCCAAACAGGGCATGCTCCACTGTCTCCACATCACTGCACCCTTCTCTCGGGCACTTCTCATCCCTGGCCAAATCTCTTCCTCTTAAGAAGGCCTTAGTCAAAAGGGCCTCATGAAATGCCAGCCAAGACACCTCTTTTTGCCTGTTGGAGACTCCTTCTATAAAAAAGCACTTCCAACATATCTCCACCATTCTGGATCCCAGACCACAGATATTGTCTCTTAATTCCTCTCCCCATATCCACTTTACCAAAACCTTTTTTTCCACGGCACCCTCACCCAACTCCATCAGTCTATTAACTTCAAAAAAGGTCACCAACTTCTGGTAAAAGAAGGGAGTCACCAAGGCCATTGGTCTCAACAGGTCTTTGCTACACCAGCCCCACTTTATCAGAGCCCATCCGGCCAAATACCTTATCAGTACAGCAGTTTTGCCTCCCCCACTAAAGGCTTTAAAATGCACAAGCCAATAGTGCATTTTCAAAAAGGCAGGGACATCCGGGAATCCACAACCTCCTCCTCCAACACTCTTAACAACAGACCTCCGTTCCACCCGTTCCATTTTACTTCCGCAAAAGAAAACAAACAAGACTCTCACGATCTTCTGCAACCACCACGTATTGGGAGGAAAAATCAGGCTAAAATAGAGCAATAATGGCAAAATCACTGATTTGGTTACCAACACCTTCCCCGTTAATGTTAACCGCCTCAACCTCCAAAACTCAACTTTCTTTTTAACCTTTTCCAAAGCTTTTTCAGCATTGATTTGACTCAACAGGTTCCTCTTGAAATGAGTCCCCGGTACCACCAAAGTGTCAACCACTTTGACCTTCACGTCTCTTAATTCTCCAGGTCCACTGAGCATACAAATTTGGCTTTTCTGCCAATTAACATTTAGGCCAGACATGCTACCAAATAGACTTAACTGTAGCTCAGCTCTCCAGGCATCAGCCTCAGAGGAGCAAACAAAGGTGACATCATCCATATAACAGACAGCCCTAACACTCTCCCCTCCACTTCCTGGCAGAAAAACACCTCTTAACCTCTTATCCTTTTGCACATGCCGAAGAAGTGGCTCGATTGCCCTGCCTCACTCCAGATAAAACCGGAAAGAAATCTGTCAAATTACCATTAACCACCACCTGACTCCTAATACCAGTATATAAACCTTTCAAGGTCTTTAAAAAGGGAGATGGAATTCCCATACCTTCCAGCACTTTAAATAAGAAAGAATACGCCGCCCTGTCATACGCTTTTTCTAAGTCTATACCCATTAGGGCCAACGTCACATTATTAGACTGAGCATATGAAATCAAGTCTCGCAATAAGATCAGGATATCCGATATTCTTCGACCAGGGACAGCACACACCTGCCCCTCACCCACCAATTTATTCACCACTAAGCTCATTCTTTTCGCCAGCAGTTTAGTCACCAGTTTGTAATCAACATTTAACAATGTAATAGGGCGCCAGATCACCCTTCTTAAAAAATCAAGGTAATTGCCCCCTCCTTCATTGACGAAGACAACTCCCCAGATAGCACACAGTACTGGACAATTTCGGTCAGATGTTCCTTTAATATTGGCCAAAACTTCACATAGAGTTCCATAGGCAACCCATCTCTCCCTGGAGTCTTATTCTTTTGCATACTTTTCAGTACATTCTCCACCTCCAACTCAGTTATTGTGTCCAACAATCCTTCCGCCTCCTCCTTCTCCAAACACTTTCCCAGCACACTACAATATTCCGTTTGTTCCTCCTCCCTCACTCCCTCCTGCACATCATACAAATTTTTATAAACCGAGAAAACCTCCTCCACCAACCTTTCGCCCTTCACCTCCTCCTTTCCTACCAACACTGTAGCCATCCCTTTTTTCCCGGAATAGGCCTTTTTAAAGAAGTATCTTGTGCAGCGCTCCCCTTCTTCCAACTCCTTAACCTTAGCGTTAAAGATAATCCTTTTCCCTTTATCCTTCAGTATTTTGTCTCTTTCATCTCTCACCTCCTTCAGCTCATCATCCACCTCCACACCAATCCTTTTACATTTGTATAAAAAGTGTAACTTCCTCATTAAAGCTAGGGATGAGCTTCGTGTTCGAGTCGAACATACGTTCGACTCGAACATCGGCTGTTCGATCGTTCGACGAAGATCGAACGATTTGGGCCGTTCGCGCCAAATTCGAGTGACGCGAACGGCCCACAATGCACTACGCCATCGCAGTGTCATCCAGGCGCTGTGATTGGCCAAGCATGCACTGTGACCCCGCATGCTTGGCCAATCACAGCGCCGGCAGCGAGGAGAGCAATGATTGGCCACAGGCAGGATGCCTGTGGCCAATTATTGCTGAGGGGGTTTAGTACACGCCCCACACTATAAAAGGCCGCCAGCACGGCGGCCTAGTGTAGTGTGTTCCGGAGCAGGGATAGAGCAGCATAGGCAGGGACAGTGACTTTTATTTCTTTCTTGCTTAACCTGGATTCCTTTAGTTTAGGGAAAGAGAAGGATAGGTAGGGAGAGTGTCAGTGTGTTTTGTGCTTGTGCTATATTGTGCTTAAAAAAAACATTTTTTCTAGGGACAGAAAACTGTAGGTAGGGAGAGTGTGTCAGTTTCTTTCACTGTCAAAGTCCTTGTTTCCAGGGACCTGGAAGGACAGTGAGTGAATTCTCCTTGTGCTATATTGTGCTTAAAAAAAACATTTTTTCTAGGGACAGAAAACTGTAGGTAGGGAGAGTGTGTCAGTTTCTTTCACTGTCAAAGTCCTTGTTTCCAGGGACCTGGAAGGACAGTGAGGTAATTCTCCTTGTGCTAAATTGTGCTTAAAAAAAACATTTTTTCTAGGGACAGAAAACTGTAGGTAGGGAGAGTGTGTCAGTTTCTTTCACTGTCAAAGTCCTTGTTTCCAGGGACCTGGAAGGACAGTGAGGTAATTCTCCTTGTGCTAAATTGTGCTTAAAAAAAAACATTTTTTCTAGGGACAGAAAACTGTAGGTAGGGAGAGTGTGTCAGTTTCTTTCACTGTCAAAGTCCTTGTTTCCAGGGACCTGGAAGGACAGTGAGGTAATTCTCCTTGTGCTAAATTGTGCTTAAAAAAAACATTTTTTCTAGGGACAGAAAACTGTAGGTAGGGAGAGTGTGTCAGTTTCTTTCACTGTCAAAGTCCTTGTTTCAAGGGACAGAGAAGGACACCTGAAGGTAGCCCTTATTGCTTTTTTCCCATCTCCCTGCAGGCCATCTATTAGAATGTCTGGAAGGCAAACAAGGAGAGGCAGACAGTCAGGAGGCAATAAAAGAGGGCAAGCAGGCTCTGTGTCTGGGGGCAACAGTGCTGGTCGTGGACGCGGTGCATTGTCATCAGCACATGGCCATGGGACACGCTTGTCCTTCTTTTCGGCAGCTGGACATGTTGAGCCACATCATGCCGAAGACTTGGTAGAGTGGATGACCAAGCCCTCCTCCTCCTCCTCATCCTCTCTCACCCAGGCTCAGGGTACTGGAAAAGCAGCTGCCAAAGCGTCCTCTTCCCTGGTATCAATGTCAGACTCATCATCAGTCACTCCTTCCCTAGACCCACCATGTCCTCCTCCTGAGGAGTCCCCCGAACTGTTTCAGCACAGTGTTGGGTACATGCTCCAGGAGGATGCCCAGCGTTTCGAAGGGTCTGATGATGAAACCCAGCTAGAGGAAGGCAGTAGCGTGAGAGCAGACAGAGGGGATGCTCAAGAAGGACACCAATCTGGCAGTCATGTTCCAGCAGCTGCAGCATACTGCCAGATTGCCTCCAGTGATGAGGAGGGAGGTGATGATGAGGTCACTGACTCCACGTGGGTGCCTAATAGGAGAGAGGAGGAGGAGGAGGATGAGGAGGAGGCACATCTCCAACGAGGCAGGATGCCCTTTGGTGGCCAGCGTAAGGGCAGTACACCGACGGAATCACACCGCAGAGCTCCGCCTGTGCAGGGCGCTGCCTCTGCCCGTCATTCAAAAAGTTCTTTGGTGTGGGCCTTTTTTGAGGCTAGTGCATCAGATCGCACAGCTGCTGTTTGCAACATATGTCTCAAGCGTATATCGCGTGGCCAAAACATCAGCCGCTTGGGTACCACATGCCTGACCAGACATATGTTGACCTGCCATGCAGCTCGTTGGCAAGCCTACCTCAAAGACCCACACCAAAGAACAAAGCGGACCTCTCCTTGCACCGCATCAGCTGGGATCTCCAACCCCACTATAACTTCAGTCCTCTCTGAAACATGCACTGAGAGGAATGAAGGTGTAGAATTAGGTGTGTCACAGCCAAGTACTTGCGGCCACTCTGCTAGCAGTACACCGACGTCCGATTCTAGCAGGCAAATTTCCCTGCCCCAGCTGCTGGACCGTCGAAAGAAGTTCACTCCCAGCCATCCACATGCCCAGCGGTTGAATGCTAGCTTGGCTAAATTGCTAGCGCTTCAACTGCTGCCTTTTCAGTTGGTAGACTCGGCCCCCTTCCGTGAGTTTGTGCAATGTGCGGTTCCTCAGTGGCAGGTTCCCAAACGCCACTTTTTCTCACGGAAGGCTATTCCGGCTCTCTACCGGCATGTGGAAGGCAATGTCTTGGCCTCGCTGGACAGGGCGGTCAGCGGTAAGGTGCATATTACCGCTGACTCATGGTCCAGCAGGCATGGACAGGGACGTTACCTTTCTTTCACGGCCCATTGGGTCACTCTTTTGGCAGCTGGGAAGGATGCAGGACAAGGTGCAGTAGTGTTGGAGGTTGTCCCACCGCCACGCCTCCAAAATGCTACTACTGGTTGTGACACACCTCTCTCCTCCACCCCCTCCTCTTCTTCTTCCTCCATGGCCTCTTCCTGTGGTTTGTCCTATGAACCAGCGGTGCTCCGTAGCCGTTCACGGGGCTACGCAAGTACGCAGGCAAAAAGATGCCATGCCGTGCTTGCGCTGGTGTGTTTGGGGGACAGAAGCCACACTGGGGCAGAGGTCCTGTCTGCTCTGCAGGGCCAGGCCGAGAGGTGGTTGACGCCACGCCAGCTTAAGCCAGGAATGGTGGTTTGCGACAATGGCACCAACCTCCTCTCCGCCCTCCGACAGGGACAACTGACCCATGTGCCCTGTGTGGCTCACGTCCTTAACCTGGTGGTGCAGCGGTTCTTGGGCAGGTACCCGGGCTTACAGGATGTCCTGAGGCAGGCCAGGAAAGTCTGTGTGCATTTCCGCAGATCTTATAATGCCAGTGCTCGCCTGGCTGAGCTGCAAAAGGAGTTGAACCTGCCCAAGAACCGCCTTATATGTGACATGCCCACCAGGTGGAACTCAACGTTGGCCATGCTGCAGCGGCTGCACACGCAGCAGAGGGCCATCAATGAGTACCTGTGCGACTACGGCACCAGGACAGGGTCAGGGGAGCTTGTTTTTTTTTCTCCACGCCAGTGGGGCATGATCAGGGATGCATGCACTGTCCTGGCACCATTTGAGGAGGCCACGAGGATGGTGAGCAGTGACAGTGCATGCATCAGTGACACTGTACCTCTTGTCCACCTGTTGGAGCACACGCTGCGTGGAATAATGGACAGGGCACTTGAGGCAGAACAGAGGCAGGAAGAGGAGGACTTCCTTGCCTCTCAAGGCCCCCTTTACCCAGACAGTGTTCCTTCTGTCCCACCCATCGCACAGGAAGAGGAGGAGGAGGAGGAGGAGGAGGAGGAGGAGGATTGTGTCAGCATGGAGGTGGAGGCTGGCACTCAGCATCATCAGCAGCAGTCTTTTAGGGATGATTTACAGTCCCAAGAAACCAGTGGACTTGTACGTGGCTGGGAGGAGGTGGCTGCGGATCATGTCGTCCTTAGTGACCCAGAGGACTCCGGAGCGAATGCCTCAGCAAACCTACGCTGCATGGCCTCCCTGATCCTGCAAAGTCTGCGGAAGGATCCTCGTATTCTTCGGATCAAGGAGAGGGACCATTACTGGCTGGCCACTCTCCTTGATCCACGGTACAAGGGTAAGGTTGCGGACCTTATGTTACCGTCGCAGAGGGAGCAGAGGATGAGACAACTCCGGGAGGCCTTGCAGAAAGGTCTGTGCAACGCGTTCCCAGAGACTGGGAGGTTACAAACTCCTGGTCCTGGACAACGAGTTGCTGAGGCTTCGGCCAGTCAAAGAAGGAGCGGTGGGGAAGGTGGCCGTCTGACCGATGCGTTCAGACAATTCTTTAGTCCGCAGCCCCAAAGTATGATCGGTTCCAGCAACCATCGCCAGCGTGTGATAAACATGGTGCAGGAATATCTAGGGGCAAGGTCAGACTTGGACACCTTCCCCACCGAAAATCCTCTGGCTTACTGGGTCTTGAGGATGGATCACTGGCCAGAGCTTGCACAGTATGCAATTGAGCTACTGGCCTGTCCTGCATCCAGCGTTCTTTCGGAACGCACATTCAGTGCTGCTGGAGGATTTGTCACGGATCACAGGGTGCGCCTGTCCACCGACTCGGTTGATCGACTGACTTTCATCAAGATGAACCAGTCTTGGATCACCACCAGCTACCACACACCTGATGCTGATATAACAGACTAATTGATTTTAACATGTCACATCCCTTCAAGACTGATGCTGATGCTGAGTGCCTGTGCTGTTATGTTGACTGGCTATCCTCCTCCTCCGAGTCCTCAATGATACGATTGATGATGATAGCTTGGAAGATCATTTTTGTTTATGGGTGCCGCCACCAGTGGCTAAGGCCCAATTTTTCAGCCCCTGTTTTACAGGGGCGTGTAATTACAATTTTTTTAGCAATAATTTGCCATAGGGCTCATTGCTGTGCTCCAAGTACAGTATCTGTGAGGGGTTGGAGTGTTGTGGCACCAGTGCCTAAGGCCCAATTTTTCAGCCCCTGTTTAACAGGGGCGTGTCATTACAATTTTTGAAGCAATACTTTGCAACAGGGCTCATTGCTGTGCTCCAAGTACAGTATCTGTGAGGGGTTGTAGTGTTGTGCCACCAGTGCCTAAGGCCCAATTTTTCAGCCCCTGTTCAACAGGGGCATGCAATTACAATTCTTGATCTAATAATTCACAGCAGGGTCCATTGCTGCACCCACCAAGAGTAACTCTGAGGGCTTACAGTCTTGTGGCAACGCCACCACCACCACCACCACGAAAGGCCCAATTTTTCAGCCCCTGTTCAAAAGGGGCATGTAATTACAATTCTTGATCTAATAATTCACAGCAGGGCCCATTGCTGCACCCACCAAGAGTAACTGTCAGGGCTTACAGTGTTGTGGCACCAGCACCACCATCAAAGCCCCAATTTTTACTACCACTGTTCAACAATTATATGTAATTAAAATTCCTGATATAATAGTTGACAGCAGGGCGTTCCAGCACCAACCAAGAGTAACTGAGTGCTTACAGTGTTGTGCCAACACCAACAACTAAGGGGCCTATTTCTGCAGAGTATATACGGCAGGTCCCTACTTTCAAACATCCAACTTACAAACGACTCCTACTTGCAAACGAAAGAAGACAACAGGAAGTGAGAGGAAATCTACCCCTAGAAAGGAAAATTCTCTCCTGTAAGAATAAATATGGGAGAAAGGGGTCTCATCTGTACTGATGCTTTATCAGCAATCCTTGTTTCAAGAAAAACACCACATTTCAAAAACAGTTGTCATTGGGACGGAAAGTGAGGTGAAATGTTCTGAACAGGGGCACAGACAGCAAAACAAATGTTACAGGGGTGATAACCCTTACCTATGTTTCCCAAAAAGTTTAAAAATAGATTTTTGGGCTGGAGCTACACTTCAACAATGTACCTGTTCAAAATTACAAACCGATTCTACATAAGAACAAACCTACAGTCCCTGTCTTGTATGCACCGCCTGTATACGGCTGTTCAGAGTATATAGGGCCTTTTTTATTTTTTGTGCGGGGTTCCCCTTAATATCCATACAAGACCCAAAGGGGCTGGTAATGGGCTGGGGTAGGGGGGGGGGTCATGGGGTAGCTATGCCATTTTTCTTAAAGAATTTCATCCATATTACCGGGACCAGACATTACATTAAAGCCGCAAGCAGTTTTAAATGGCTTTTTTTTCCTTTAGAAGTGTCATTTTGTGCAGGGACAGTTCTAAACACGGGAAACACGTGGCACTTCACAGGCATACTTTAGACACCCCCCAGGTACGATATTTAAAGGAATATTTGACTTTTTTTTTTTCACTTTATGCATCATTAAAATGACTGCTCCCGAAAAACGACCGTTTTTAAAACTTCTTTTTGCATTGATACATGTCCCCTGGTGCACAACCCGGGTTCCCAAACCCTATTTATGACAATAACATGCATAATAGTTGTTATAATTAGCACTTTAGAATTCGAACGTTCGCATCCATTGTATTTAATAGGGTTCTAATGTTCGTTCGAACTTTCGGTCCGTTCGCGGGTTCTGGTGCGAACCGAACCCGGGGGTGTTCGGCTCATCACTAATTAAAGCTAATTATTTCTCCTTTCTCTCCTTAGCTTTCAGACTGCACACCTTCCGTAAACATTTTGCCAGACAGTCTTTCACCCAATCCCACCATCCAAGGACATTTGCAAAATCTTTTTTACACTCCACCAACTCCTCCAGGTAAGTACAGATTTTCCCACACACCTCCTCATCTTCCAGTATAGACACATTTAACTTCCATAACCCATTACCAAAGGTCACTCCTGCACCCAGTTCCAGCTCACAACACAGCAATTTATGATCTGAAAAAAGAACTGAGGATGTCTCATACCCCTTCACCTCCACAAACTCTGAAGCCTCGTACACACGAACGAGTTTCTCGGCAAAAACCAGCAAGAAACTTGCTGGCAGAGATTTTTTGCAGAGAAATTCGTTCGTGTGTATGGTTTCTCGTCAAGAAAAGCGACAAGAATCTCGACGAGAAAATAGAGATCCTGCTCTCTATTTTCTCGTCGAGATTCTCGTCGGCATGTTTCTCGACGAGAAAAGTGAGTGTGTGTGTACACTTACCTGTTCTCCTGGAAGCCCGCGCATGTTCGAAATGAATTTGACGCATGCGCGGTAGCTTCCTAGGCATAGGTAGGGTATACCAAGATGGCGGCGACGGCATCGAATGTGACGAGCGCATGCTCGTCGTAGTCGATGACGTCACCGCGTACGCTCCATTCAAAGAACCGCGGGTTCTTTGAATCGAGCGTGTGTACACTCGGCCGGGACAAGTTTCTTGTCCAAGAATCTCGTCGAAAAAAACGACATGTTTTTTCCGACGAGAATCTCGGCCGTGTGTACGAGGCTTGACACAAACAGGAAGTCAATTTGGAATGACACGGTCCCTTTATCCGACCAATAAGTATGGGCTGTTCGTTCCCCCTCCACCACCACAGCCGCATCTTTAAGCTTAAAGTCCTCAATCAGCTCATTCAGCAAGCGAGAGGTCACATCCACACTTCCACCATCCCCAATTCCATGCCTGTCACACCCCTTCCGCACGCAATTAAAATCACCCGCAACAACAGTTGGAACTCTTCCCGGCAATTGTAATTTCAGCACGCTAAGAAAATCCTTCCGTCCTCTTTTATCTGCCGGAGCATAACAATTAATCAGTCTCAATTTTTCATTCTCATATTCCAATGTTACGGACAGACATCTACCAGGCACCACCTCCTCATATGTTAACACTTTAACATCATCATTCTTGATTAACACCCCAACACCTTCCGATCTTGACTCACAACAGGGTGTCCACACAGCCACCCACTTCCCCCACTTAGTAATGCCACGCAGATCCTCCACTCCACATTCCTACACACAGATGACATCCGCCTTCACCGATTCCAAATAATCCATCACCAAAGCTCTCCTAACACCGGACTTCAAGCTCCTCACATTTAAAGTGGCCACAATAAGGGCCATTATCAAAAACAAGTTAAACTCAGCCATCATAATTTTAGCATTGTTCTTTCTGCTGTCCAAACCTCTCAAGCCTCACTCTCCGGCTTCTTCTCGGTCCTGGTGAACTGGCAACCTCCTCCTCGGGGGTCCCAGGAAAGGCAATATACAGGGAGCCTTCCTCCCCGCTCTCCAACCCTCCCTTTTCCACCCGAGACCGCTTTCCTGCCAACTGGGCCTCAGATTCGGGGGTAAAGGTCTCACGCTGTCCACACTCCAGATCTTCTTCACTGTCATCGTCTTCTTCATCCCTACCCTCCTGCTCCTCCTCTTCACTCGAAGAAATGTCCCCAATGAATGGGCTAAAGACTGGACTGTCAGCCTGCTCCGCCCCCTCGATGATGATCTCCACACCTCCTGGAAAATCCTGGGGTTGTTCAGCTTCTCCGCCTACTTTCATCTCCTCTTCACGGGGGAGGTTAACTTCTACATAGTCACAAAGCCAGGCACAAAGCTGCACTTACAAAGCTAGGTACAGAGCTGAACTCAGAAGGCCGTAGTCACAAAGCCAGTCACAAAGCTGCACTCAAAGCCAGGCACGAAGCTACACGCAGTAACTAAAAAATAGATCTGTAAAGGCCATTGGCACCCTAAATGTACCCGGGGGGGGGGGGCACTGGTGCAACTGACAAAGAACACACACAATGGGCAGAGAATGATAAACAAATGAATGGAGTCTTTTTAGTCCTTAAAGCGGAGGTCCACCATGAAAAAATGTTTACATTAACCACTTAAGCCCCGGACCATTTGGTAGCTAGAGGACCAGAGGTGAATTCAGAATTTTGCACTGCGCTGCTTTAACTGTAAATTGTGCGGACATGCAATGTTGTACCCAAACGAAATTTGCGTCCTTTTCTTCCCACAAATAGAGCTTTCTTTTAATGGTATTTGATTGCCTCTGCGATTTTTATTTTTTGCGATATAAACGGAAAAAGACCGAAAATTTTGAAAAAAAATGATATTTTCTACTTTTTGTTATGAGAAAAATCGAAAAAAACTCAATTGTAGTCATACATTTAGGCCAAAATGTATTCAGCCACATGTTTTTAGTAAAAAAAATGTCAATAAGCGTATATTTATTGGTTTGCGCAAAAGTTATAGAGTTTACAAACTAGGGTACATTTTCTGAAATTTACACAGCTTTAAATTTATGACTGCCTATCTCATTTCTTGAGGTGCTAAAATGACAGGGCAGTATAAACCCCCCCCCCCCCCCCCAAATGACCCCATTTTGGAAAGTAGACACCCCAAGGAAATTGCTGAGAGGCATGTTGAGCCCATTGAATTTTTTATTTTTTTGTCCCAAGTGATTGAATAATGACTAAAAAAAAAAAAAAAAAAAAAAAATTACAAATGGTTGTCACTAAATGATATATTGCTCACACGTGATTGAATAATGACAAAAAAAAAAAATTACAAAAAGTTGTCACTAAATGATATATTGCTCACACATGCCATGGTTAAATGTGGAATTACACCCCAAAATACATTTTTCTGCTTCTCCTGAGTACGGGGATACCACATGTGTGGGACTTTTTAGGAGCCTAGCCGCGTACGGGACCCCGAAAACCAAGCACCGCCTTCAGGATTTCTAGGCACAAATTTTTGATTTCACTCCTCACTACCTATCACAGTTTCGAAGGCCATAAAATGCCAAAATCGCACAAAACCCCCCCAAATGACCCCATTTTGGAATATAGACACCCCAAGCTATTTGCTGAGAGGAATGGCGAGTATTTTACAGCTCTCATTTGTTTTTGAAAATGAAGAAAGAAAATATATATATATATATATTTTTTTTTTTTCAATTTTCAAAACTTTGTGACAAAAAGCGAGATCTGCAAAATACTCACAATACCTCTCAGCAAATAGCTTGGGGTGTCTACTTTCCAAAATGGGGTCATTTGGGGGGGTTTTGTGCTATCTGGGCATTCCATGGCCTCCGAAACTGTGATAGGCAGTGAGAAGTGAAATCAAAAATTTACACCCTTAGAAAGCCTGAAGGCGGTGCTTGGTTTTTGGGGTCCCGTACATGGCTAGGCTCCCAAAAAGTCTCACACATGTGGTATCCCCGTACTCAGGAGAAGCAACAGAATGTATTTTGGGGTGTAATTCCACATATGCCCATGGCATGTTTGAGCAATATATCATTTAGTGACAACTTTGTGCAAAAAAAAAAAAAAAAAAAAAAAAATTGTCGTTTTTCCGCAACTTGTGTCAACATATAAAATATTCCATGGACTCGACATGCCTCTCAGTATATAGCTTGGGGGGTCTACTTTCCAAAATGGGGTCATTTGGGGGGGTTTTGAACTGTTCTGGCATTTTATACACATTAGGAAGCTTACATCCACTCTTCTAACCACTTGAAGACAAAGCCCTTTTTGACACTTTTTGTTTACATGAAAACATTTTTTTTTTTTTGCAAGAAAATTATGTTGAACCCCCAAACATTATATATATTTTTAAAGCAAAGGCCCTACAGATTAAAATGGTGGGTGTTGCATTTTTTTTTCTACACAGTATTTGCGCAGCGATTTTTCAAACGCATTTTTTGGGTTAAAAAATACACTTTTTTTATTTTTAATGCACTAAAACACACTATATTGCCCAAATGTTTGATGAAATAAAAAAGATGATCTTAGGCCGAGTACATAGATACCAAACACGACATGCTTTAAAATTTCGCACAAACGCGCATTGGCGACAAACTACATACATTTTTAAAAGCCTTTACAGGTTACCCCAGTAGATTTACAGAGGAGGTCTACTGCTAAAATGATTGCCCTCGATCTGACCTTCGCGGTGATACCTCACATGCATGGTGCAATTGCTGTTTACATATGACGCCAGACCGGCGCTTGCGTTCGCCATCTGGCAAGAGCAGGGCAGGACAGGAGTGCTTTTTTTTTTTTTTTTTTTATTATTAATTTTGCTTTTTTATTTTATTTTTAAATTGTTCCTTCCAAGTATTTTTTTTTTTTTTATTATTTTTATTGTTATCTCAGGGAATGTAAATATCCCCTATGATAGCAATAGGTAGTGACAGGTACTCTTTTTTTGAAAAAACTGGGGTCTTCTAGACCCTAGATTTTTCCTCTGCCCTCAAAGCATCTGACCACACCAAGATCGGTGTGATAAAATGCTTTCCCAATTTCCCAATGGCGCTTTTTATATCCGGGGGGGGGCATTCCCTCCCACTGCTTGTAAAAGCAGTCCAGAGGCTAATTAGCCGCTAGGATTGCTTTTACATGAAAGCCGGCCGCAGGCTGAAAAGAATGATACCAAGATGATACCTAAACCCACAGGCATCCTTCTGGTATAAACATTCAAAGTCCAGCAACATACCAGTACGTTGCTGGTCCTTGTTGGACATGTATTGTAATCTTTTTATTTCATGCAGCCAGTTGGCTGAACGAAAAAAGAGATTGATCGGTGGGTATGCCCACCATTAGAATACCGCCCTTCATCCACCCACTTCCAATGATGGGCATACACGCACCATTTATATATGCCGAAGCATGGGGGCATCCTCCCGCAAAAAAGTTATGCCGCACACACATGGTCGGACTTTTCCACGGGCAAGCCTCCGTCGGAATTTCGACCGTATGTACACGGCATTAGGAGCAAAATCGCTCCTCCGCCCCTGCTGCCCCAATGCTTCGGCATATTTGCTTTTTTTTTTTTAACTGTGGTGGTGGTGAAATCACCTCCTACAGCACTGGAGTCGCAGGGATCAGGCCTGTCTCTGCGAACGCTGCAGTTATGTGGGTTTTTATTTTGTAAGTGACAGTGATCGATCGATACTGCACTTGGGTGGCCTGGGCTGGACGGAGGGGCAAAACGCAGGTGCCAGCAGGTATCTGGGCTGATCCCGCTAACACTGCGTTTTTGGGAACCCTAAACTGCTGGGGACGCTAGTATAGATCTGATCAGATCAGATATTGATCTGTTCAGATACTATACCACTAAGGGGGGTGTATGCTTCACGCGTGGGTGTTAGCGTTACTGGCACTAACCTGACGCTGCCTGGGGTGTGACTCAGACCCTCTCTGACGCTAAAACCTAATTGATATCACCCGCCGGGCGATCAGGGGGTTAAACCTTTATTGGGTTATATACACGGCGGTTGCCCTGACACTATAAAAAGCAAACTAACTAACCAGCGTCACCCGTAACACTTATATGGTGATCACTGGTGAAAGGGTTAACTAGGGGCAATCAGGGGGTTAAAACCTTTATTAGATAATATATGGGGGTACCTGACGCTATAAAAACCTGCGGCGAACCTAAAAAAAATTACCAGCTACCGATCTGCATCACCGACACTAAGACAGCGTTTAGAAAAACGATTGCTTAGCGACAGTGGTGATGGGGGTGAAAGGGTTACTTGGGGGGGCGATCAAGGGGGTTAAACCATTATTAGATAATATATTGGGGTACCTGACGCTATAAAAACATGCGGCGAACCTAAAAAAAAATACTGGCTACGATCTGCATCACCGACACTAAGACAGCGTTTAGAAAAACAATTGCTTAGCGACAGTGGTGATAGGGGGTGAAAGGGTTACCTGGGGGGCGATCAAGGGGGTTAAACCTTTATTAGATAATATATTGGGGTACCTGACGCTATAAAAACCTGCGGCGAACCTAAAAAAAATTACCGGCTACCGATCTGCATCACCGACACTAAGACAGCGTTTAGAAAAACGATCGCTTAGTGACAGTGGTGATAGGGGGTGAAAGGGTTACCTGGGGGGCGATCAAGGGGGTTAAACCTTTATTAGATAATATATTGGGGTACCTGACGCTATAAAAACATGCGGCGAACCTAAAAAAAAATTACTGGCTACGATCTGCATCACCGACACTAAGACAGCGTTTAGAAAAACAATTGCTTAGCGACAGTGGTGATAGGGGGTGAAAGGGTTACCTGGGGGCGATCAAGGGGGTTAAACCTTTATTAGATAATATATTGGGGTACCTGACGCTATAAAAACCTGCGGCGAACCTAAAAAAAATTACCGGCTACCGATCTGCATCACAGACAATAAGACAGCGTTTAGAAAAACGATCGCTTAGTGATAGTGGTGATAGGGGGTGAAAGGGTTACCTGGGGGGCGATCAAGGGGGTTAAACCTTTATTAGATAATATATTGGGGTACCTGACGCTATAAAAACCTGCGGCGAACCTAAAAAAAATTACTGGCTGCCGATCGGCATCACTGACGCTAAGACAGCGATCAGAAAAATGATCGCTAAGCGACAGTGGTGATAGGGGGTGAAAGGGTTATCTGGGGGGTGATCAGGGGGTTAAACCTTTATTAGGGGGGGTTAGGGGGCTACACTGGACCTAAGACTAAACTTTGGTGACACTTTTACAGTCACAAATGTCACTGATTGCAGTGATCACTAAATAAATGGTCACTGCAATCAGTGACACTGTGACTGGGGGCTGGGGGGGTGATCTGGGGGGTGATCTGGGGTGTCTGGGGGGGCGATTTATGTCCCTATGTGTCCTGGTGTCAGTGTAGTGTTGTGTGCACTGACCTGATATCTTCTCTTGTACGGCGCTCGGGAAATATGTGAGCGCCGCACCAGAGATGACATCACTTCCTCCTGCTCCCTCTGTCTGACACAGACAGAGGGGGCATTTCCATTCGCCGGGAGCGATCGCGAGGGGGTGGCCAGAAATGAATGGCTGCCCCCTCATCCTGGAACGCTCCCGGACACTTAGCCACCGCTCACTGTACAGAAGGGGGGTCCGATTGGACCCCCCAACTGTACAAAGGCAATCACGTACACTCTACGTGATTGTGCCTGTCGGTGCCATTCTGCCGACGTATATATACAGTGAGCGGTCGTTAAGTGGTTAAAAATCCTAAAAAAAAAAATTTATATAAAAAAAAAAAAAAAAAAAATTATACTCGCCCTAAATGCCTGTTGCTATGCTGAAGTCCCCTAATCTGCCTCTAATGTGCCTCATCTCGTCCGCGGTGGGTCTCCTTCCGCTTCCTCTTCTTGTGAATGGGGCGCGCTGCCTTCTGGGAACTGTGTGTATCCCAGGAGGCAAGCCGCCCATTCACAAAGCGCCATGCGAGTGGCGCATGCGCAGTAGGAAACGGGCAGTGAAGCCTTACGGCTACACTGCCTGTTTCCCTTATTCAGGATGGAGGAGCCAGGACCTGCTAGCAGCGATTGATCGCCGTGGCGGGACCGACATTACGGGCGAGTAGGACAGGTAAGTGTCCTTATTAAAAGTCAGAAGCTGCTGACTTTTTTTTTTTTTTTTGGCTGCTGCACCTCCACTTTAAGACAGGTGCATAAAAAACACTGTGGTGTGAAGTTCACATTATGGCAGCATCAGCAGTCTCTTTTCAAAGCAGGATCTTGGGAGGCTCCTGCCAGCCAAACATGCATAAACAGAAAAAAGAGAAAAGTGCCACTACCTAAGTGTAGCATTTAAAAAAAACATACTCGTGTAGCGCCCTCACTCCATCTTCTTTGTCTAGGGGTATTTCGTATGCGAGGGTGAGATGTGCTTCGGCCCATGTCCTCCCCATGGCAGTGGGTGAGGTGAAGGCCAGTACCAATTATTTTCCTCGGGCCTGTGCGTTTCAGTTAATGACCAAGTCTTGCTGTGCTGACACTTCTCTTTGCTCCCATTAACCAGAGTACCACACACCGATTAGGGTCCAACTCTTGTTTTATTGTCACACTCACAATCAAACAGTTCTTTACCAGCCAACTGGTTGAGACCCAATAACAGTTCAATACGGTGGGGTGAGCAGGTCGAGGCACTATCCTGATTGTACGCTAAACCACTGTGGTTTCACCAGCGGTTACTATAGCCTTGGCTAGAGAGAACTTAGAACTTGTGAGTCTCTACCAGCGACTCAATAGAATGTAGATAGGAGTACCTTCGCTGCGTTGTGGCCCCTGTCAGGGGGAGACGTCCCTCCAAGGGAGTTACCGGAGGCCCATCCGTCACCGGGTTGATGCTGCTCCGGACTCTCCGGACGGGTGACCTCCCCGGCCTCCTCACCTCAGACTTGGGCCCCATCCACCTCAGGGACCCTCGGACTCCTCCGCCCTCGCGGGACCCAGTCGAAGTCACTGGGCCCCAGGCCTCCGGTTTAGTACCTCACCCCAGGCTGAAGGTGCCTGGGATGGACGCCAACTCCGCTCCGGCCAGGCCTAGGGCGCCTGGACCGGAACTCCGAACCGCCCGCACCTAGGCCGAAGGTGCCTGGGCGCACGATGCAGGAAAAAGACCTTGTGGCGAGGGCGTCTCTCCCCTTTATCTCCTCCCACGACGTCACGGCAGTGAATCTACCTTAGGCCTGTGGGAACCCCGCCACCCACAGGCCAAGGAGAACAGTACACCACCAAGTCCTCCACGAATTAACAATGGTCTAAATCCTTTCATGATTTATACACACCTGGGTCATACTACCACCCAGGTGTATCCCCCTAAATTTAAACCCCCACTACACACTCCCCTTAGTGATTTGACGCTGGTCCCCAGCGTCTGGTGCAAGCCCATATCTCCCAAGGAGTGGTAACATAAGCTTGACCCCAGAGGCCATCCCTCAAATTTGAATACTAATTGTGCCAAGACCTGCTCAAGGGAAAGGGAAACATTAAATAATAAACTTTTGCAATAAAATCCTCTGACCATATACACATATACAATCCCTCCCATCGCTGTCTAAGAACCACCCCACACTCAGCAGTCTTGACAGATGAATCTCCTGCAGAAGGAAACAAAAAAAAAAACAACATCCTAACACATCTGTGTAAATTTGGAATGAATGAGCCTATCAGCCGAGAGACTCACTCGCTCCAAAAAGTAAAGTGATGCAAGTGTGAAGGAATAAACGTTGCGCAACACCGCCACCTGGTGACAGTGCCACGGTAATGACACTTGGTGAAATCTTCCGTCTTCTGATGTCCCTACTCTGATTCTACCCCAAAGTCTTTATCTCTGACATGTGAAGAAAGAGAGAACAAACAAAACAGCTCTCATTTCTCAGAGGAGTAGAAAAAGCCCAAACACAAAAAAAAACTAGGGCACAGTTCTGATGTTCTGGCAAGGATACTTCCAGAAAGTTCAACAGCAGGAAAAAAAAACATACAGGAGAGTCCCTTTTTTGTTTTGCTCTTTCTCTGTCTCTCCTCACAGATAGAACTTTGGATCCGGCAAAAACAAGAGCCTTAGGTGCTGATCGAAAGTCTCCACCGAATAATCGATGTCCTCTCCATCCTTCCTGCAGATGCGCACCTTGTCTGCATGGATATGGCGGCCCCACATCCATTCTGCTCTGCAGTCTCTGAACTGTTTGGATACTGAGGGTGAACAAGCCAAATACCGACGGGCAGGAGGCACTTTAAGCTTCTCCCAAACAAACTCATCATACCACCGCTGCCGTAGGACTTCAATCTCAAAAAGCAAGTCCCGAGACAAGTAAGGATATTCCCATCCGTACTCACGAGCGACCCTCTGGCAGAAAAGCCGCTGCAATCGGGCCAAAGGAGGCATCGTGGTCCGCTGCCCTTCTCCTGGAGGAACAATGGCTTCTGGATGCCGAGGTACTTTCACTACCTCTGATGGCTTTGCTCTTGGTGCCCGTAGTGATGCGCGTTGCATCAACGCCACCAAAACGGGTGATGCTGTGGATTGTGGAAGGCCAATTGGAGGACTAGGCTTCCTCGTAGACTCCGGGGCCTCCGCCCGGAGTGTGCTATCTCCTATGGACATGGGCGAATCTCGTGGTACACGTAACACAGATAATGGGCGTTTGTTCCAGCCCTTGCGGTGAAAAAGTTTGTCTATTTCACCGTCATCCCCACAGTCCGACAGCGATTCTAGGTCGGAGGTGTCATACATCTCTGTGGGAAGGTAGTCTCTAGTAGACACGGAACTACCCTCCATGGCGGGCTCCACCGACTGTGGACTCCTGACACCTCCAACCACCACCACAGTCCCAGCCCCTGGCTCACCTTGACCTTTCGAAGCACAGGGATGTCCAGGGCTCTTCCAACCGGATCCATCCAGGCCCGGCAATCGAGGGGGTGAAGCTCGACCACAACCACAGGACGCCTGCACCAGGCCGACTTTCCTCTTCGGAGGTAGGAGCAGGGAATCTGTGGTGACCGAAGCAGCATCCTCGGATTTTTCTTTCTCAGGCCCTGGTTGGGCAGTCACATCGCCTTGGTCAGTGCGTACGGGAACCTCCGCAAAGGCCTGGATCTCCCCTTCCGGAGTAGCGGAACCTGTGAGGCAGTTGAGGCGAAGGGCCCTGGGCCTTACTGTGGATGGCTCCACCTCGAATAGGAATTCTCTGCATGCTTCACAATGCCCGAATGGCTTCAGGTGGACCACCAGTCCCGAACATCCGGGACATATCACGCCGAGGGCCTCCGTGTCTCTGCAGGAATACAGAGCCAACTGCCCTCAGGGCCTGAGTCTTATCCCCGTATCTGTAAGGGGAGCAGCAAAGGTAGTCATCTTCGTGGGGTAGGGAACCGGAATCCACGGGGGGCTTGAGGCCATCCCGACTGTCTGCTGCTCCATCACGCACTGACCACGCGCCGAAGTCTCCACGTGTGTCCCTCCACATGGCCAGACTCCTCCCATAACTTGCACGTTTTTGCGGGCTTCCATCAAACTCCGCCCACGAACTGTGTAGTCACGGGGTGCCTCATGGCGCAGTGCAGTAAAAGCCCCCACATGTAGTACGTCACACGGCTGGACTTCTCCCTCTTCTCGCTCTTCCGCATGGGCCTTTCCCGTCTTAGGGTCATTTCCACGACTTTGAGCAGGGATGCACTTTGGCCGATCACATGGCCAACCCACTCGGAACTCCTCCGGGCAGCAAAGTTCAGACACAGCCGTTCTTAATTCCAAGGTTAAAACACACATCATCCCGGACTCACGAGCCCCCACGTGTAGTGCCCTCACTCCATCTTCTTTGTCTAGGGGTATTTCGTATGTGAGGGTGAGATGCGCTACGGCCCATGTCCTCCCCATGGCAGTGGGTGAGGTGAAGGCCAGTACCAATTATTTTCCTCGGGCCTGTGCGTTTCAGTTAATGACCAAGTCTTGCTGTGCTGACACTTCTCTTTGCTCCCATTAACCAGAGTACCACACACCAATTAGGGTCCAACTCTTGTTTTATTGTCACACTCACAATCAAACAGTTCTTTACCAGCCAACTGGTTGAGACCCAATAACAGTTCAATACGGTGGGGTGAGCAGGTCGAGGCACTATCCTGATTGTACGCTAAACCACTGTGGTTTCACCAGCGGTTACTATAGCCTTGGCTAGAGAGAACTTAGAACTTGTGAGTCTCTACCAGCGACTCAATAGAATGTAGACAGGAGTACCTTCGCTGCGTTGTGGCCCCTATCAGGGGGAGACGTCCCTCCAAGGGAGTTACCGGAGGCCCATCCGTCACCGGGTTGATGCTTCTCCGGACGGGTGACCTCCCCGGCCTCCTCACCTCAGACTTGGGCCCCATCCACCTCAGGGACCCTCGGACTCCTCCGCCCTTGCGGGACCCAGTCGAAGTCACTGGGCCCCAGGCCTCCGGTTTAGTACCTCACCCCAGGCTGAAGGTGCCTGGGATGGACGCCAACTCCGTCCCGGCCAGGCCTAGGGCTCCTGGACCGGAACTCCGAACCGCCCGCACCCAGGCCGAAGGTGCCTGGGCGCGCGATGCAGGAAAAAGACCTCGTGGCGAGGGCGTCTCTCCCCTTTATCTCCTCCCGTGACGTCACGGCAGGTTCCCTGCCCCTGCCGGCACCATCGCCTGAAAGGGACAAAAAGCCCAGCACTGCGGCAGTGAATCTACCTTAGGCCTGTGGTAACCCCGCCACCCACAGGCCAAGGAGAACAGTACACCACCAAGTCCTCCACGAATTAACAATGGTCTAAATCCTTTCATGATTTATACACACCTGGGTCATACTACCACCCAGGTGTATCCCCCTAAATTTAAACCCCCGCTACACTGGTAAAATGAAAAACAATAATTATGCACTCACATTGGAAAGACATTAAAAAGTGTTTCTTTATCGTACATCACGGGACACAGAGCAGCCATAGTAATTACTATGTGGGTTATATGCCACCTCTAGGTGATTGGACACTGGCAACCCAAGACAGGAAGTCCCCCTGTATATAACCCCTCCCTCACAGGAAGTACCTAATTTTTTCTCCAGTGTCTGAAGGTGTTGGTCACGGTTGATGAAGTGTTATGCTAAAGAAGAAGCCCTGTTTGGAAATCCTTAAGCAGGATCGAGGGGCTATGCAGTCGGATCCATCCTGGATGCCAAAAAGCAATGGCCAAAATGAATGGTACCCGAGCCTCGTGGAAAACCGAGGTCACTTGCCTGTAATGCTCCTCTGTTGAGGGCTGGACCCTGGGATCCGGCACCTTGGTCGCATACCTAAACCAAAGGTTGTCCTGGCAGGGTGCTATACGGGTCCAAGGCAGTGGACCCCAGTATGCAAGGGGGACCTGGTCCTTGAAGGTCCATCATGACATGGCCCGCTGTGATGGGTGAAGATTGGATCTGGCTGTGTTTTTCCAGCAGTATCCTGTGGCGGGAGTGGTAAGTCAAAGAAGATCCTAAGGAACTTATACGGTTCACTTTTGGACTTCTTATGAGTAAACGTTGCTTTGCCTGTTTTTTTACCACTAAAATGTGTAATTATAACATACCTGGTGTTCAACATTACCATGCTTTCCCTGCAGTGTGCTCAGTGTCTGCCAGCGCTCCTGTGGAACAGCGTTGCCTCCTTACTCCGCTCTGTCATGGCTGCCGAAAGGGCTGGGGGATCGCCGCCTCTGAAACACGCGGTCGGCTTACCCTAGGGGTGCAGTCCTTTCCCCCACCGAGCGTTCCGTTTGCAAGGACCGTTCGTTCGTGCACGCGTGGGAATAGCTTAAATAAGCTATCCTAGGACGCAGGGGGGCATGGCTTGGTGCGGCCGGCGTGCACGTGGAAACAAACGTTCACGTAATACACGGCGCAGGCGCAAGGTTCACTGCATATAAAGCTTTTTACTCTGGAAAGAGTCTGGTGGCTGATGGAGGGACACAGAGCATACAAGGGCATATAAGCACTGTATGGGTGTTGGTTACAGGCATTCCTAAGGGCAAGTCTACTCAGCATCAGGCTGAGCAGAGATAGCGGCATATTTCCATTGCTGGACTAAAGCTCGGCAGTAGATGCACATTGTAAGTACCCCTGCCTTGGTTAGGGCAGAGGGAGAGGCGGCCAGGGCGGAGGAAATTTTCATTAGGTCCCGGGATCCCCAACAATATGCCCAACTGCAGCTCCTGATTGGGGAGGTCCTTAGTCTCCGTACCGCTCTTACACAGAAGAAATTACTTGCTTAGTCCCAGCGGATTTTTGAGCAGGGAGAGAGGTCTGGGAGACTGCTGGCCTGGCTTTCTAGGGAACAGGTGGGGGGATGTGTGTCCTGAGTATTATGGGCCCCACGGGGGAACTGATCTGTTCCCCGGAGGGAATCGATACGTGTTTTGCTGACTTTTTTAGACGCCTTTACAGCTCGTGGGTGGACTATGAGGTTCCGGACCTCCGGGCCTACCTGGAGGACATTGATATACCGGTCCTCACACCGACCTACCGTACACAGCTTGATGCTCCCATCACGGTGCCGGAAATCCAGCGGGCTCTTAAATCCATGCAAACAGGTAAAACGCCGGGGCCTGATGGAATTCCTGTGGAGTTCTACAAGCATTACGCCAAGGACCTAGTTGTTCTATTCCACTCCCTTTTCACTGAATCGTTGCGGCTGGGGAGGCTCCCTGACACCATGAGAGAGGCGGTTATAGTGGTAATTCCCAAGCCAGGGAAGGACCCTACCCTGTGCTCCTCGTACCGCCCCATTTCTCTGCTAAACGTGGATGCAAAAATCCTGGCCAAAATCCTTGCTAACAGGCTGAACTCGGTCATAACTGCTCTTGTACACTCGGACCAGACAGGCTTTATGCCGGGTAGGGGAACGGATGTCAATATCAGGCGCCTTCTCACTCACATTGGTAGGGCCGAAGAGGGGTCGGCGGGTGTGGTGGCCTCACTCGACGTGGAGAAAGCTTTTGACTCCGTCAAGTGGGGCTACCTGTGGGAGGTGCTCTCTAGTTTCGTGTTTGGGCCAATCTTCACAAAATGGGTACACATGTTATACACCTGTCCCTAGGGCTGGGAAAAAAATCGATTTTAATCTTGAATCGAGTTTTGAGCTCAAATCGATTCAGTTTTGAAGAAAATCGTTTTTTTTAGATAATTTTTATTTATTTTTTTTCCCTTCAAAGTTTCCTTAGCAGGACTGCAGGGGGCATATCCGGAATGGCACTGGGCAGCGTTACCCCAATTACATCTACTCGCTGCAGCCGCCCTCTGCCTACCTGATCAGCGTGTCATGCAGACAGACGGCGGCCATTGCAGTGTTCAAAAGCCGCGCCTCCCGAGTCCTCGTCGTCTGTGATAGGCGGAACACTCAATTTCACAGCAGGCAGTATTCACCCTTTCACAGACATCCTCTCATCCTCGTCTGTGTTATGAGGATGACCATGATAGGTGGAACACTGAATGCTGGGAAATTGAGTGTTCCGCCTATCACAGACGAGGAGGAGGCACGGCTTTTGAATACTGGAATGGCCACCGGTGTAGCAGTAAAATCCGTATACCATGAAAATCTGCATCAGGTACGGGCACAGTGATTGAAGCATGGGCACAGTGAGGCACGGGCACAGTGAGGCACGGGCACAGTGAGGCACGGACACAGTGAGGCACGGACACAGTTCAATTCAACTAAGAGTAACCTCAGGATTTTTTGTTGTTTTATTAGCTAAATCCAAATACAGTATTAATAATTTGGATGTTTAACAATCTTTGTTGCACACTGCAAAAAACAACAAAAGGTCACAAGCGCTAAATTGGTGGATAAAGAAAAAAATATAATGGATGATAATAATAATAATAAGAAGAAAAAAATCCCAAATATTTTGGGAAGTACAAAGTATCCAAAAGGGGGAAAAAACAGGATCCAGCGCAGCAAAAAAAAATCCGTACCCAGAAGTACAAAATACACAACATGCACACAATATAATCCAGCGCTCATGGAACATACATTATTAACTATTAAACTCTTGAAGAATTGATAAAAAAGCTTAGTCCATTAATCACAATAAAGAGAGGGATCCAATCCCAAATATGCAGAGGGCAAATGAATCTTAACTCTCCAGTTGCCAGTGGTGACAAACTTGTTAAACTTGCAGTGACATCCGTGGAGCAAGGAGGGGTTAAAAAAGTCAAAACAAAGCCTGTGGCATGATCTCCGTGTGAGCACAGTACCTTGAATGATGGACAACAGGCAGACCAGCGTGTGGAGGGCCCTCCAACCCAAAAGGATGCAGAGCCAGGATCGCAGCAAGGCTGGGACAGAAGGAATCACACACAGAGTTTCAAGAGTTTAATAGTTAATAATGTATGTTCCATGAGCGCTGGAATATATTGTGTGTTTGTTGCACACTGACTTTGCAGTTAGAGAAAGGGTTTGCCTTTGCAATTTTGTTTGTTGATGCACTTTAATTAATATAATAAAAAAAAAAAAATCGAATCGAATCGTAAATCGAGTTTTTTATAAAAAAATCGCAGATTTTTTTGGGGGGGAAAATCGCCCAGCCCTACCTGTCCCTCAGCTAGAATTAGAACTAACGGCTGCCTTTCTGAGATATTTCAACTGGGTCGAGGCAAGAAGCAGGGGTGTCCCCTCTCCCCGGGTTTGTTTGCCCTAGCCATAGAACCCCTTGCCATATTGTTGAGAGCGGAGACGAGGGTTTGGGGACTGCAGATAGGCCCGATTGAGGAAAAGCTATCTTTGTATGCGATGATACCCTGCTCTACTTGGCGGATGCCTCCTCCTCCTTACAGGGGGCCTTAGATCTCATTAATCAGTTTGGTCGATATTCGGGCATCCGTATTAACTGGGACAAATCGGTTCTGTTCCCGCTACACTCCTCAGTCTTGCGAGCCCCGACACACGCCGCTTCAGTGGGTGAAAGAGTTTACTTACCTGGGCATTAAAATTAGTGGTTGGACGGGCGACTATGTGTGTGGGAACATTCAACCACTTATGACCCAACTGACAGCCAAATGTGCGGCGTGGCGCTCTCTCCCCCTGACGCCAGTGGGGCCTTAGCTAAGAGACCAGCTAAGAGACCAGCCAGGGAGGGACATGCTGCTTTATGTACACATCTTCTGAAAATGTTTTACCTCCCGAAGTTTTTATATTTCTTTCGCAATACCCCCTCGCATATTCCTAGGACATTCTTTAGGAGACTAGAGGGCCTGCTTATATCCTTTGTGTGGGCTGGACGACCCCCCCGGGTAGCGAAACAGATCCTATACCTCCCCCTGTCTGGTAGGGGACTGGCACTCCCAAATTTTTTAATCTACTATTGGGCGGCAGTACTGGTTACGGTCCGGTGGTGGTTCTCCCAGCCCAGACAAAATCCGGCAGTCACCCTGGAGGCGGCTATCCTGGGCTTCTATGCAGCCCTGAGTAACCTGCCGTTCCGAGGCCTTGGGGCGAACCCCTCTGACAACCCTCATAAGGACCACAGTTAAGGTCTGGCAGGAGGCTCAAACTATTTATAGGAGGCCTGCTCACATGTCCCTGCATATGCCCCTGTGGGGTAACCTTATGTTGCCCCACCTGAATAACATTCCGGACCCCTCCCTGTGGGCAAAGAAGGGTATCATCACTTTGCGCCATATAGTCCTTGAGGGTAGACTTATGCCTTTTCAGGCATTGAGACGAGCTTACGCCCTGCCAGTCTCTTTTCAGTTCAGATACTGGCAGCTTAAACATGCCTTTGAGGCCCAATTTCCTGACCCCTTAACTTTGGAGTCTGACTCCATAGAGCGACTCCTGGCCTCTAGTGTAATGGACCGCCCTTTCTCATCCCTGTACCTGTACCTCACTGTGGCGTATGACACCAAACTTACTAAAACCTGGGATGAGTGGAGGGCCGATATACCGTCCTTGGATGAGGAGGGGTGGGAGGACTGCATCTCCTCGTACATTCCCTCTATGATTGCTGCGAAGCACAGTTTTGTACAGCTTACATTTCTACACAGGGCCTACTATACCCCGCAGAGGCTGGCCAGTATCTACCCCAGTACGGTATCCCAATTGCCAACGGTGTAAACAGGAAATAGGTACATTCTGGCACATGGTCTGGTCGTGTCCAAAACTCCAGCCATATTGGACGGCTGTTGCCTCCAGGCTGACTGATGTAAGTGGGACAAACGTCCCGGTCGACCCAACAATTCTGTTATTGAGCCATCTGGAGGACGTGGCAGGGGATAAGGTACTGTAAACTACGCCTGACCTTCTCCCTATTTTATGCTAGATGAGAAATCCTGCTGAAATGGAAATCTGAGGACCCACCCACATGTGCTTCCTGGCAGCGCTCGGTGAATTCAATCCTGCCCTTGTACAGGTTGACTTATGAGAATAGACAGTGCCCGGGAAGTTCGATAAAATCTGGTCTACCTGGATGGAGACCCGTGCTGCCCTTGACTCCCCTCCAGACTAGGTGTGCCGGACATTTGACCCCCCCCCCCCTCTGACGGTTGTTGTTTTGGTCTCCCCCCCCCCTTTACTCTTACGTTTATGCTACTGTTAAGGGTTGTTTGAAGTAGCCGTGGCGTAACTGACAAGAAATACTTGTTAGGTATGTTTGATATTTACCCAATCCTCACTTGCTACCGATTACTTGGGTTCTGCCCCTGGAAGTGATGTATGCTCCTGACACTCTGATTTATGCATTGATGTAATTTCTGTGACTTATCTGTAATGTACTGCTGATTTGTCTAATAAAATGTGTGTGTGTGTGTGTGTATATATATATATATATATATATATATATATATATATAAAAAAATAAAAAAAATAAAGTACCTCTGCCTTTTGTGCTTAGGACTATGTCTCCCTGAAACAGAAGTGAGAAGCATACGAGGGGGAGAAGTGTAAAGGCGCCGCAGTCAGGGTCTGAGGATCCTAGTTCCGCTTCCACAGTTCTATCCTCCCCTGAAGGACCAGAAGCATCTGGCCAGTCTGAGTCATTCAGGCTCTCAGGCATAGTAGCCACTTCCAATAATTCAGCCTCTGCATACGTCACCAAGGACAATTTGGCTTCAGCGTTGGCTGTTTTGGAAGGAAAATTAGCTGATATGTTCGCATCTTCCTCCCAGTTCGGGAAAAAACGCGAAAGGTCCCCTTCTCCTTTGCCTGACCTTCCAGTGTTGGAATAGGAATGGGCCGATGTTGTTGAGATATCATTGGGTGACCGGGAAGAAGGGCAGGCGGATGACTCGCCTTCTGAGGATTCAGTCTCAGAAGAGCCTTTCTCAGCTTCGTAATCTCAGAAATTGCTATTGCCATCCCTTACAGAATTGGTTCGTTCTGGATACAAGTTGCCCCCAGCACAGGTAGCGGAGGCCCCCTTTTCCTCTTTGGGTTACCTAAGGCCTCCGCATGGTCCACATGTGTAGCGGGTGTCAAATTTAGTGGGGTGTATCTGGGCCATAGATGGCCCAGATACATTGATTTTTAGGGATTTATGGACACTTTGGAGTGTGGGAGGTATGAGTGATGTCATGTTCCCTGCGGTCCCTAGGTGGCGCTGTCACCTGGGACCGGGGTTGAACTGCCATTCTAGAGCCGTGCCCTTTTTGTCCTCTCACGGCAGTAGTACGGCGGGGCGGGGAACCCGCTGTGCCTGCTGGGAGAGGATATAAAAGGGGGCGGACATCTTGCGCACGAGGTCCATTCCCCAGGCACCTTCGGCCTGGGGGCTGCTGCGGTTTGTCTGTGCCCAGGCGCCCTCGGCCTGGGCACGTGGAGTCGAGTTCCATCCCAGGCACCTTCAGCCTGGGGTGAGGTACTTTACCAGGAGGCCTGGGGCCCAGTACCTTCGACTGGGTCCCGCGAGGGCGAAGCATTCCTAAGGTGCCCCTGGTATTGGGTGCCTGAATCCAGGGCATAAGGGACCGGAGACGTGACCTCCCCGAAGAGCCAGCGCAGCATTTGCTGGTGACGGTGGAGGCCTCTGGTGACCGTCCGGATGGATGTCTTCCTCTGACAGGGGTCGTTTGTTCTAAAGGAGGTAATTCGTATTCTCATGGTCTGTGGCAGGGACCCATCTTCCTCAGGTCAGTGGCAGGCCTCATCCAAGGCCTGTGGCAGAGGCCTCAAAGTTCACCCAGGTCAGTGGCAGTGACCGAATTCACAGTTGGTGGCAGCGACTGTGCGCCAAGCCTGTTTGCACTAAACGGAACAGGAGAAACTCTATTCATTGTGTTGTGCCTGGACCTACTCTTTCCCACACCCTGTCTGTTCTTTTAAAAGTCAACCAGTCTACCTATTGATCAAAGCAATAAAACAGAGTTGGACTTTTTATGGTGTGGAACTCGTGTTACTGGAAGCTAAGTGTCCCTGTCAGTGACAGTGGCAATCATCCTCCACAGTGGAAGCTGAGGCTCCGGCCTAAAACGCAGACCTGAAGGTAAACGGTTTAGCTCATATCTCTGCATCCTACATCAGAGAGCCGAGCTGGTGGTGTGCATCTTTCCCCCTTCTCCCAGATACCCCTAGACGAGTAAAACCAGCCATGAAGAGAGGGGAGAAGCTGGGGGAGGACCGCTACACATGCATTTCCTGTACACCCATTGCTGGAGAGGCTGATATATGCTGACTTGGATCACCCAGACAGATATTTTCTCCTCCGAAAAGATTTTCTCTTCTCTATCCTATGGAGGAAAAGTTCACTCATGCCTCATACACACGTACACACGACCGTTTTTTCCAACGGGAAAACTGCTATGAGAGCTTTTCGTCTGGAATCCCGGCCGTGTGTATTTGACGGGAAAACTGCCAGACAAAAAAAGAGAGCAGGATTTTTTTTTTCCCCGTCAGGAAAAAATCCTGGTGGGAAAACCGTTCGTCTGTATGGTTTTCCGACAGGCAAAAAAACGTGCATGCTCAGAATCAAGTATGAGACGGGAGCACTCTTTCTGGTAAAACTAGCGTTCGTAATGGAGATAGCACATTCGTCACGCTGCAAATTATTGCATCGTTTAATGCAGCGCATTCTTTTCTTCTTTATAATGCTACAATAATGAACTTGTTTTGCTGCTGATATTCACACAGTTCTGACAAACGTATTTCTTTATTATTTCTTGTGATCTCATGAATATTTATTTATTTTTTTAAAGCTAGATCTCCATAATGTTTATTTTTTTATTTTTTCTAAGCCAGATCTGCATTTTTTGTGATTATTTTTAAATTATTTTCTAGTGATCTCCATATATTTTAACACAATAACATTATTGTCTTGTATTTTGTAACCTCAAGGAGGTTGATTGGTGTACTTGTTAATTACACATTGTGTAGCGGGTACTTGAATTTAAGGGAGGCATCTGGGTGGTAGTGTAACCCAGATGCACAGATTGCTAGGGTGTCCAAGACCTTTTCCTGGTTCTTGGAGGACTCTGGTGGTGTGAGGTTCCTTGCGGCCCACAGGTGGCACTGTTGCCCTGGGCCAGGGCTGAGCTCGCACCGCAAGACTGTACCTTTTTGTCCTCCCCTGGAGCTGGTACAGCGGGGCGGGGAACTCGCTGTGACGCAAAGGGAGAGGGGATAAAGGGGGCGGACGCCCTTACCACGGGGTTCAGAGTCCAGAGTTGGAGGACGCAGCCGCACCCAGGCACCTTCTTGTTTGAAGGCGGAGGGGAGGCACCTGGGATTGGGTGCTGCCACTGGGCCCGGCCACCTGCTGGCTGCCACTGGGCCCAGCCACCTCCTGGCTGACCCTTCCCCCTGCCTCCTCCTGCCTGCCACTTTCCACACCCTCATCCTGGCTGACCTCATCCTATGTATAAAAAAGGGACGTGGTTTTAGTTTTTGTTTCATCAAACACACACAATTTTCAGCTCATGACTGTTGCAAATTGAATGTTAATAAATAGAAAAGACTATCATTCTGACCCCGGCAGTTTTCATTTTTGTCCAAATCATTTTTGGCCACTAATGTCTATTGATATGTAAAACACTTTTTGTTCAAACATTAATTTGTTATCAATATTAACATCTATTTTACATCATTAATTTTACGACAATAAATGTTTAGTAAAATACTATACCAGGCTCCAGCTGGGCGCATCCGCTTCTTCCAGGATGTCCCCGAGCATTCACTGCCTTAGCAACCGCGGAGTGAGAGCGAGGCGCGGCCGGGTGAGAGGTCAGCGGAGAGACACCGAGCCAGGCAGCAGGCGGCGGCTTGGAGTCACCGGGAGAAGCTGAGCTGTGAGTCACTCAAGTATGTGATTGGGTTTTGGAGGTTCGGTGATATTGTTGGATCTTGGATTTACATACATGAGACGCCAGCTGGGATCTTGGACCCACGGATATATATACCAATCAAGCCTGAGTTGACCCCATAGACGCATGTCTATCGGGTCCACTCCTTCTGGTAAGCCTCCCTTCTATGTGGTGGTGGTCATGTCACAGTCACCTGTTTGAAGTCACTATTTCATGTTGGAAGATTTGTCACTCACTCTGAATGGTCATCAGAGACTCTTTCTTTGAAATCACGTGTAGCGGGTATGTACTTTCCCGGGTGTAATTTTGAATTAGACAGAGACATCAGTGATGTGTAATTCCCTGCAGCCCGGTGGGTGGCACTGTCGCCCTGGGCTGGGGTTGAATCATTGCTGTGTGCCGTCCTCCTTTTTGTCCTCCCTCGGCAGCGGTATGGTGGGGCGGGGAATCCGCCATGCTTGCTGGGAGAGGGTATAAAGGGGGCCGGCCATCTTGGTCACGGGGTGGACGTCCCAGGCACCTTCAGCTTGCGGACGGTGGGTCGTGTTGCTCCTCTGGGTGGCTTAGGCCTAGAGGACAGCGGAGGTCGAGTTCCACCCCAGGCACCTTTGGCCTGGGGTGAGGTACTTGGATGGAGGTCCGGAGCTCAGTGCCCAACACTGAGTTCCGCGAGGGAAGGAGATCCTAGGGTGCCCAGGGATTGGGAACCCGAATCCGGAAGGCGCAATGGACCGGGGGGAGCTCCTCATTTGAAGACCCGGTGCAGCATATAGCTGGTGACAAGTGAGTCTCTCGTCGGAGACGGCCTGGAAGGAAATCTACCCTCGTGCGGAGACCAGGTCACACTTTTAGGAAGGGAAGTGGCAGCTACATTGTGTCTGGGCCTGTTCGCATCCACACCTCCTTTTCTGTTCTGTTCTATCAAGGGAGTTCAACTGTTTGTGTTCAGACAAGAAGAATAAAGGAGTGTTGAACTTTAACGGTGTGGAGCTCATTTTCTGACAGACATGGTTCGTGGTGACTCTTGGAGGGAGGATCCAGGTGCACAGCACTGACCCGAAGGTAATACAGAACTGTTGCCTGTACCGCACTAACATCTGTGGTGGAAGCTAGGCGTAGTGTCCCCGCTCCCTCCCCTCTAAGATACCCCTAGACAAGAGAAAGACAAGACCAAGAGGGGAGTGTGAGGAGCAGCCGCTACACGTGGGGGCTCGGGTCCGGTATAGTGTTTGTTCACCACAGTATCGAACGTGTCTGTTGGAAGAGTTAAGCGAACAGGCAGGCCTTCATTGGCCGAAGTGCATCCCTGCTCGAAGTCGTGGACATGACCCGAAAAGAGGAAAGGCCCGCGCAGAAGAGTGGAAAAAGGGGGAAGCTCAGCCGTGTGAAGTACTACACGTGGGGGCTTCTATTGCACTGCGCCACCAGGCACACCCCCACCGCTTAGTTCGTGGGCTTGACTCAGAAACAGAAAAGAAGAAAAGCCCGCGAACTGGAGCAAAGGGGAGGAGTCCAATACGTGTGAAGGACTACACCTGGGACGTTGGCGCAAAAACTTTGCAGTGTGCGATGGATCAGCAACAGGTCGCCATGTTCGGACACACCTCGTGGATTCCAGTTCATCCTTCCACCACAACTTTGACCGCTGCTGCTCCAGTAACGGATACGGGGATCCGACTAAAGCCAAGGGGTCGATTCGCCCTGTACTCGTGCATGGATGTTGAGGCTCTGGGTGTGATTTGTCCCGGGTGTTCGGGACTGGTGTGCCAGTTGAAGCCGTTCGGACGTTGTGAGGCCTGTGGGGAGTTCCTGTTCGAAGTGGATCCGGTGGTGGAGAGGCCGAGAACCATTTACCCCGGCCGGGCTTCAGGCACCACCACTCAGAGAGGAGAAATCACTGCTGTGAGAGTCACCCCTGCGCACACTGCAACGACCGCGGAGGAGGTCGTAAAACCCCAACGGGAGAAATCCGAGGATGCTGACTCGGTCACCACTGTCTTGCAGCGTCCACCACCGAAGAGGAAGACCGGCATGGTAGCCCCGACCAGCGGTTGTGGTGGACCATCTCGCCCACTTATGCCCGTCCCGGATGAATCCGTCGACCAGAGTTCCGGACGTCCCGCTTCAAGTAAAGGCCGAGGTAAACCAGGCGGGGAGACTTGGTGTGTGGGCGGAGGTGTCGGGAAGTCATGGCCTAGCGAATCCGCGGGAGGTGGTGGCTCCGTTTCTACAACCGGCTACATACCCGCGGAGGAGTGTGACACCTCCGACCTGGAGTCACTCTCGGACATGGGAGACGACGTGGCAATAGACGATTTGTTTGCTGAGAAGGGCTGGGACAAAGCACCGCTTGCATTATCTCAGAGGATCAGAGATCCACCCATGTCAACAGGGGAAAGCACACCCCGGGTGGAGGCATCAGCGCCTGAAGAGAGGTCCCGTCCCCAGTCTGCTGCTACATCCCCGGTGCCATCTGAACTGAAGGCCGGGGAAAAGAGACTATTGCTGCGGGCCCCTATGCCCCGATCAGATGTGATCAAGGTCCCTCGCCACCCGGACTCGATAGTGTTGCCTGGCGAAGGGGACAAAGCTACCATGCTGCCTCTGGCAAGATTACAACACCTATTTGGGAAGAAGGTTGCTGCGGAGTACGGATGGGAGTATCCATACTTATTGAAGGACTTACTCTATGAGGTGGAAGTGTGCCGGGAGCACTGGTACAATGACTGTGTGGACCCACCTTCTGGTTCCTCACGCCCGCATGTACTTGGCATGCTCTCCGAAGGCCTCCCAGCGATTCAAAGACTGCAAGGCAGAATGGATGTTAGGACGACACATCCATGCAGATAAAGTGTTGATCCGAAGGAAGGAAGGAGAAGATGTGGAGTATCATCTGGAGACCATGGATCAGCACTTGAAACCACTTGTTCTGCTGCATCCCCGCTTTTACCTGTAGGAGAAAAGAGACTCCGTTCTTGTCATGTTGCTGAACTTTCTGGGGTCCGTTGCTTCCACAGTTGGGAAAGTCCCACCGCTGGGCAAACTGGGAGGCCACGGTCTGCCATTCCTGTGGCGTAGAAGGAAAGTGTGGAGTCAAACAATAAAAAAATATATTAGTACTTTTGCACATAACATTGCAAGAAGATTATATATAAAAAAACATTCTTGGCCAACATCAGTATAACATTTAAAGCGTAGGTGCAGCCATTTAAAAAAATAAGATAAAAAGGCAGCAGCTACTAACAGTGTAGCTGCTGACTTTTAATAAGGACACTTACCTGTCCTACTCACCGGCGATGTCAGTCCCGCCACAGCGATCGATCGCTGCTGGCAGGTCCCGGGCTTCACTGCCCATTTCCTACTGCGCATGCGCCACTCGCACGGCGCTTTGTGAATGGGCGGCTTGCCTCCTGGGATACACACAGTTCCCAGAAGGCAGTGCGCCCCATTCACAAGAAGAGGAAATGGAAGTTCTCAATCCGAGGACAAGGAAGAGGCACAGTAGAGGCAGATTAGGGGACTTCCGCATAGCAACAGGCATTTAAGATGAGTATAAAAAATTTCTTTCTATTAATTTTTTTCTGATTTTTTTTATGTAAAATTTTTTTCAGGGTGGACCTCCGCTTTAATTAAAGGAGTATTTAAAGCCAAAATTATAAGGCACAATTATCAGATTCCTCACCCCCTCTAATGGCCCATTTTACATTTTTTAGGGGGGGATTCTAGCTGAGTTTGGGACCCCAAAAAAAGCCTCTGCAACTCTGCCTGAATTTAATGAGAACAAAAACATTTGTACACATTTTAGGGGGTGTTTAGGGAAAAGCACTACAATGGAGCTGACAAAAAACATTGGGAAGTGACTAGGCTAGGTGTGTATGGGCCCAGGATAGCATGAAAGGAAATATGCATGTAGGCCAAAAAAGGAGCATTAAAAGCTTACAGCATGCATAGGGACAAAGCGGACATTCATAGCATATTACAATCATGGTAATTAGGGAATGATGAAAGAAATACAATACATTAGCATACATTCAATACATAGAATATGATGTTAAAGAAGAAAACTTACCTTACTATAGTCCTTCTGCAGGACTTGAATTATGGCAGAACAGGTCTCTGGTATAATGATCCCCAGAGCCTGGGGGGAGATGCCTGTCGAGAACTTGAGGTCCTGCAGACTTCTCCCAGTTGCTAGGTATCTCAACGTGGCAACTAGCCTCTGCTCGGCAGTGATGGCTTCCCGCATGACGGTGTCCTGCCTCGTGATATAGGGGGACAGCAAAGCCAACAGACGGTGAAAAACGGGGTCCGTCATCCGGAGAAAATTCCTGAAATCATCAGGGATATTCTCCTGGATCTCCCGCAGCAAAGGCATGTGACAGAATTGGTCCCGCTGGAGCAACCAATTCTTCGTCCATGAACTCGTCCTCAACCTTTTTAATGGACTGAGCTTGGGTTAAAGCAAGAACCACAACACCAAGCCTATGCACAGCATGAACTCTACGATGAGTACGTACACGCAACATTGCTAGATAACTGCTGGTCAGAACGAACTAACAGAACGCACTGAAGAACAGCAAGGCCTATGAAGAACGACCTGAAAATCAGAAACGAGCGGACAAGAACGCACTGAAAAAACAGATACGCACTGACTACACGCCCTGAAAGACAGATACGAACCCAAAAGCACCTACTGAACAGCAGAAAACGATCTGAAAAGCACGAAGACTGAAAATCGCAAATCGTCTCTCACCAAACTTTTACTAACACGAGGATCAGCAAAAGCAGCCCAAAGGGTGGAGCCGTTGGAATGGAACTTCCCCTTTATAGTGCCGTCGTACGTGTTGTACGTCACCGCGCTTTGGACGGGCGGACTTTTGTCTGAGCGTGTGTATGCAAGGCAAGCTGAGAGGAATTCTGTCGGGAAAACCGTCTGTTTATTATCCGACTGAAAAACCGGTCGTGTGTACTAGGCATAATAAGTGGAGTTTGCCAGCAGTAGACGCTGCTATTTTTTCTGTAAATAAGAGTCTAACTTGTCCAGTAGACAATGTCCAGGTTTTTAAGGATACAGCCGATAAGAAACTGGAATCCTTGCTCAAAGCCTCGTTTGCTGTAGCAGGTGCAGCAGCACAGCCTGCAGTTGCAGCGATAGGCGTTTGTCAATCCCTAAAAGACCACCTCAAGCAGGTTGTTAAGTGTCCTGGCTCAAGGGGAAGCAGCCCGTGAGTTAGCTGAGCTACCTAGGGCCTTATGCTTTGCAGTTGACGCTCTTAAAGATTCTATTCATCAGGTGTCACGCCTTGCTCTCTTATCAGTGCATATGTGTAGAATTCTCTGGTTGAAGCATTGGTCAGCTGAATTGACATGCAAAAACCTATTGGCAGGTTTTCCCTTTCATGGGGAACGGTTGTTCGGGGATGATTTGGATAAATATATCCGAAAAATTTCAGGTGGTAAGAGTGCCCTTTTACCAGTGAAAAGAAGGAGTAGACGCCCTTCATTTAAACGTTCTTCTTCCCCAATACCAGCCGCGACAGCCTCTAGGCAGTCGCGACGGCCTCCGCCGTTAAGTGCGAGAGGTAAGCCTCAAGGCCAAGCACATGGCCAGAAGAAGCCATGGGGGCAGAAATCTGCAAGGCAGAGTCCCAAGGCCTCCATAAGAAGGGGCGCCCCCGCTCGCTCGAGTGGGGGGAAGGCTTCTGCAGTTTTCAGAGGCTTGGCAGGAAAAGATCTGAGACAGATGGGTCATCTCCACCGCATCTCTAAGGTACAAACTAGAGTTTCGAGAGTTTCCACCTTTTCGTTTTCTAAGGTCAAACGTTCCCCAAAGACCCAGTGAAAAGAGGGTCTTTGTCCCAAGCACTGGACCGATTCACATCTCAGGATGTAATCATGGAGATAACCTCAGAAGAGCAGGGCATGGGGTTCTATTCAAATCTCTTCAGGGTGCCAAAACCGAATGGAGATGTCAGACCCATTCTAGATCTCAAAGATCTGAATCAGTTCCTAACCATCCGCTCTTTTCGCCTGGAGTCAATCCGGTCAGTCGTATCCACCCTGCGGGGAGGAGAATTTCTGGCATCAATAGACATCAAAGATGCATATCTGCATGTGCCAATTTTTCCCGCTCACCAGAAGTTTCTGCGTTTTGCGTTAGAACAGCACCACTTTCAGTTCTTGGCCTTGTCCTCTGGGTTAGCCACCACGCCCCGGGTGTTTACAAAGGTGCTGGCCCCAATACTAGCAAGACTAAGGGGCCAGAGTATAGCAGTAATGGGATACCTAGATGACCTGCTGCTGATAGATCACTCAGTTGCATGGCTAGATCAGAGTGTGTCCAACACGGTCAAGTACCTGTACCACCTGGGCTGGGTTCTCAACCTAGAAAAGTCAGCCTTACGTCCAGTAAGAAGGCTGGAGTACTTGGGTCTGGTTATAGATACAGCCCAAGAAAAGGTATTTTTGCCTCAGACAAAAGTCAGGGCTATAAGAGAGCTGGTCCATGTGGTCAAGGCAAAGAAGGTTCCTTCGATTCGCCTTTGCATGAGGATGTTAGGGAAAATGGTAGCTTCATTCGAAGCGGTTCCCTATGCCCAGTTCCATTCAAGACTGTTGCAAAACAGTATTCTGTCTGCTTGGAGCAAGAAAATCCAAGCCTTGGATTACCCAATGTATCTGGCCTCAAGGGTGCGCCAGAGTCTCTGTTGGTGGTTGATAAGGGGAAATCCTTCATGCCAGTAACCTGGAAGGTTGTAACAACGGATTCTAGCCCCTTGCCCATCAACATTCTAGAGATTCGGGCAGCGCGTCTGGCGCTAATGGCTTGGACTTCCAGATTACAGGATTGTCCTGTCAGGATACAGTCAAACAATGCCACAGCAGTGGCTTACATCAACCACCAAGGGGGTACCAGAAGTCATGCAGCCCAGAGGGAAGTGAACCATATTCTGGCCTGGGCAGAGAAGCCTGTACCTTGCCTATCTGCAGTCTTCATTCCAGGAGTGGAGAATTGGCAGGCGGATTTCTTGAGCTGCCAACAATTGTTCCCGGGAGAATGGTCTCCCCACCCCGAATTTTTTTTAGCCATTTGCCAAAAATGGGGCACCCCGGACATAGATCTATTGGCATCCAGGTTAAACAAAAGGTTGGACAACTTTGTGTCAAGGACAAGGGATCCACTCGCATGTGGGACAGATGTGTTGGTAACCCCTTGGGATCAGTTCTCACTGATTTATGCGTTCCCCCCATTTCTGCTGCTACTGCTGCTTCACTGCAGGATCAAAGAGGAAGGGAAGCCGGTAATACTAGTAGCCCCCGCATGGCCCAGAAGATCCTGGTATGCAGAGATCGTAAGGTTGGCATTAGGAAAACTGTGGACTCTTCTGTCCCGTCCAGACTTGCTGTCGCAAGGACCAGTGTTCCATCCTGCCTTACAGTCGCTAAATTTAATGGTGTGGCTATTGAAGCCCACATTTAAAAGAATCGGGGGCTTTCAGGTTCAGTAGTAACTACCCTGATTAATTCAAGGAAGCCGGCCTCCAGGATAATTTATTATAGGGTCTGGAGGGCCTATGTTTCCTGGTGTGAAACCAAAGGTTGGCATCCTCGGAAGTATATCGTAGGAAGAATTCTTGCCTTCCTACAGTTGGGGGTAGAACTGAAGCTAGCCTTAAGTACAATCAAGGGTCAGATCTCGGCCATGTCAGTATTCTTTCAAAGGCCGCTTGCTTCGCATTCTTTGATACGGGCCTTTATACAAGGGGTAACTCGTATAATTCCACCAGTTAGGTCACCCTTGTGCCCATGGGATTTGAATCTAGTGTTATCGGCATTGCAAAGACAGCCCTTTGAGCCTATGTGCCATATTCCATTGATCATTTTGACAAGGAAGTTGTTTTTTTTGGTTGCAGTAACCTCGGCAAGGAGAGTATGAGAATTGGCAGCTTTCTCTTGTAAAGAGCCATATTTAATTATTCATAAGGACAAGGTGGTGTTGCGTCCTCACCCAACCTTTCTACCTAAAGTAGTACAGGTTCCCCAGACCCCCAGCTTAACAAATAGAGCACAGGTCTGGTACAGGAGGGCAGGCTGTACTGCCTTATCATCGGTCCTGGTGCACGGGGCACACCCAGTACACCCCCTGCGCATGCCCATGACCTCTAAGGTATGTGAACCATTTGGATTCCCATTAGATGACATTTCAATTCAGACTCAGAAGATGTTGAGGATGAACCTCTATGGGTGTTTTAAATATATACTATAAGATCTCGCATCATATTTCCTGTTCAGAAACACAAAGGACTGAAGTCAGAGAAGAAGAACAGCCCGTTTTGGCACCTCTGTGTCATCCACGACTCAGATAAGTATTGCTATACTGCCCTGTGTATTACTTGAGTTTAGACCACCGCATGTTGAGTCCTTTGCTGGAATCCCTATTTTTTTGACATCTTGAATCGACACCTTTCAAGCTCGTGAATTCCATCCATGATCATTGAGGGTGCGAGTCTACAGACAAGTTTTGAGTTTGCCCCGTGGGGATACCATGCTCTAATGACCCACTGTCGCTGACAAGTGGATCCATCGGCTCTGGTAAGAGTATTTACCTATTCTCTTCTATGAAGATTTGATGGTCCATATGGTTTCCAACCTTGTTTCACCATTCAATTTTCACCTTTCACGTTATGGACATTATTTGTTTATTATCACGTTTGTGTGGACTTTAATTTTTCAATACTTGGTTTGCACTTATCCTTGAGACCCAGGGTGAATCCTAGGCCTTTCTGAACACTTAGCGCTTCATTTTTTATTTCTAGATTATTTGAATATTTGTCACATTTTTTTGCAGCAGCTTTTTGTGTTTCAGTATTATTTTAAGACTAGCGCACATTTTTCCATTTTCTACCTAAAGTAGTGTCCAGTTTTCATCTGAACCAAGATGTCTCCCTGCCTTCCTTTTTTTCCAGATCCTCAGTCTCCAGGAAAAATTGTTACATTCTCTTGATGTAGTGAGGGCTGTCAGGCTTTATCTGAAGGTGACAGCTCAGATACGACAAACTAATGCTTTGTTTGTGCTGCCAGAAGGGCCCAGGAAAGGGCAGGCAGCATTGAAATCGACTATTTCAAAGTGGATTCGGCAAGTTATAATCCAGGCTTATGGTTTGAAAAGAGAGGTTCCGCCTTTTCAGGTTAAAGCGCACTCTACTAGAGCAGTGAGTGCTTCATGGACGGTGCATCACCAAGCCTCTATGACTCAGAGTTGCAAGGCCGCAACTTGGTCGTCAGTCCATACATTTACAAAATTGTATCAGTTGGATGTAAGAAGGCAAGAGAATGCCGCCTTTGGGCACAGTGTACTGCAAGCAGCAGTATAGGTCCTTATGTCTGATGGTGGCCTGCTTTTATTTGTGTCCCCCTCCCCTCAGTGGCATTGCTTTGGGACATCCCACATAGTAATTACTATGGCTGCTCTGTGTCCCGTGATGTACGATAAAGAAAATAGGATTTTTATAACAGCTTACCTGTAAAATCCTTTTCTTGGAGTACAGTTCCCTCCCCTCTTGTTGGGATATATATATATATATATATATATATATACACAGTGTGTATATATATATATTGTAACCTGGGGGACAGGTAGTAGGTACAAAAGCTCCCTGGGATGAGCAGGCACAGATACCAAGTCCATTGGATCAGTGAAAACACAGTGTTATTTATTGGTGCTATATACAAAGTCTATTGACAGGTGCCGTACAGTGTGCTGAAAACAAACAGAAGAAAAAATATCTAAACAAAAGCCTAGCCGTGTCTCGGCTCTAACTATACGGTATTTACAACCCCTCACTACCAGGCTGTAACAAGTTTTACAAACCTTCTTGCTCTCACAGACCAATGCTGTCTGTGTTTCCCAGGCTGAGCAAAGGCTGTCTGCTCAGGTGAGCTTTTAATTAACCTGGGGGAGAGAACCAACACCTGAAGTGGATCCTGGCTCAGAGATCCCTGAATGTATATGAGAGGAGCCTGGGGGATGTATAAACCCCGAATAGGACTTTCCCAGGCTCTCTCTGGGATGCTCTGCCACACATCCTCCCCCTTGTTTCAACCCCAGGGTTGGAACACCTGTAGCCCAACAGGAGTGAACACGGGACAGGGCATCTACATTCCCCATCTCAACACCTGGCCTGTGTTTTACCGTAAAGGCATAATCTTGTAGGGCCAAAAACCACCGGTTCACCCGCCTATTAGTCTCCTTCTTTTGGGCCATCCATTCCAGGGGAGCATGGTCAGTTATCAACTCAAACTGGCGCCCCAACAAGTAGTACCTGAGCGCGTCCACGGCCCACTTTATGGGCAGACATTCCTTTTCAATGACTGCATACTTTTTTTCAGGGTCATTGAGCTTTCTGCTTAAGTACACCACAGGGTGTTCTTCCCCATTGTGTACCTGTGATAGTACTGCCCCGATACCAACATCAGACGCATCCGTCTGGACCAAAAAGTTTTTGGAGAAATCGGGGGAGTATAGGATTGGCTGTGCACAAAGAGCCTTCTTCAGGACTTGAAAAGACTCTTCTGCTACTGGAGACCATTTCACCATTACGGAGTCTTTCCCTTTCGTAAGGTCTGTCAGTGGGGCAGCTATAGTTGCGAAATTTGGGATAAATCTTCTATAGTACCCCGCAATGCCAAGAAAGGCCCTGACCTGCTTCTTGTTTGCAGGACGTGGCCACTCCTGGATGGCTTCTATTTTATTCCCCTGGGCCTTTATGACACCCCGGCCAATAGTGTAGCCCAATGGCACATTTTTTTGGATTTGCCGTAAACCCTTCCTTGAAGAGGGTATCCAGGACAGCCTGGACACGGAGCAAGTGAGACTCCCAGTCAGTGCTATGCACCACTATGTCGTCCAGGTAGGCTGCAGCATACTGTCGGTGAGGTCTTAGGGTCCTGTCCATAGCCCTCTGAAATGTTGCAGGGGCATTTTGCAACCCAAAAGGCATTTTCTTATATTGAAATGACCCCTCCGGGGTCACAAACGCAGTCTTTTCTTTGGCACTACCAGTCAGGGGTATTTGCCAATATCCTTTGGTCAAGTCCAAAGTGGTCAGATAACGGGCCTTGCCAAGTCGGTCTATAAGTTCGTCTACCCTGGGCATTGGGTATGTGTCAAACTTTGTTACCGCATTAAGCTTTCTGAAGTCGTTACAAAACCTCCAAGTGCCATCCGGTTTTGGGACTAATACAATGGGGCTAGACCAGTCACTATTGGATTCCTCAATAACATCTAGCTCCAACATCCTTTTAACTTCCTCACCGATGTCCTTTCTTCTAGCTTCGGGAATTCGGTATGGTTTGAGCTTGACACGGACTCCAGGTTCAGTAACAATATCATGCTGAACTGCTGAAGTCGTGCCCGGCAACTCTTTCTCTTTATTCCTTATCAGGAACTCTCTAGCTTCCTGTTTCTGGGAACATGACAGGGTGTCTGGAATCGTGACCTCAGGGATCAGAGGGGATTCAGTACCCTTAAGGGTTACCGGGAGGGACCTCGCAGTTAATGCTAGTCTATCCTTCCAGGGCTTTAACAGGTTTATGTGGTAAATCTGTTCGGGCTTCCTTTTACCTGGTTGATACACCTTGTAATTGACCTCCCCAACCCTTTCAATCACTTCAAAGGGTCTCTGCCACTTAGCCAGTAATTTGCTCTCAACAGTGGGAACCAACACGAGGACCCTGTCACCAGGTGAGAAAACACGAAGTTGGGCCCCCCTGTTGTATATCCTTTGTTGGGCTGCTTGGGCCTGCAGTACATGTTCTTTTACCACCGGCATGATTGCTGCAATCCTGTCCTGCATTTGAGCGATATGCTCAATGACACTTTTGTGAGGTGTCTGCTCCCCCTCCCAAGTTTCCTTGGCTATGTCTAAGAGTCCCCGAGGGTGTCTCCCATAAAGCAGCTCAAATGGAGAGTACCCCGTAGAGGACTGGGGAACTTCCCTGATGGCGAACATCAAGTAGGGTATCAGGAAGTCCCAGTTTTTACCATCCTTGTCAACAACCTTTTTTAACATACTCTTTAATGTCTTATTGAAGCGTTCCACCAAGCCATCCGTTTGAGGATGGTACACCGAGGTTCGCAACTGCGTCACCTTAAATAACTTGCACAGCTCCCTAGTTATTCGTGACATGAATGGGGTACCCTGGTCTGTAAGGACTTCTTTCGGGACGCCAACCCGACTGAACACCATAAACAGCTCTTTGGCAATGTTTTTAGCAGACGCGGTGAGTAAGGGAACGGCCTTGGGGTAACGGGTAGCGTAATCCATGATCACGAGGATATGTTGATGACCGCGGGCAGATTTGGGGAGTGGACCCACAAGGTCCATGGCAATCCTCTCAAAAGGCACTTCAATAATGGGCAAGGGCACTAACGGACTTCGGAAGTGGGGTTGGGGGGCTGACATCTGACACACAGGACAGGATTGACAATAATTCTCGATATTTTTCCGTATCCCAGGCCAGTAAAACCTGCGCAACACCCTTTCAGTGGTTTTCTCAACCCCTAAATGGCCTCCTAGCAAGTGCCCATGGGCAAGTTCCAACACCACCCGTCTGTATAACTTAGGGACTACCAACTGTTCAACCACTTCATCATTAGATTTACATACACGATACAGTAAATCCTCATTGCTGCAGAAATATGGAAAACAGAGCCTGTCCCCTGGTTCGACAGGTACCTCATTAATCACCATTACATTTTCCCAGGCCCTGGCAAGGGTATGGTCTTTTCTCTGCTCCGTACCAAAATTTTCCTTGTGCACATTAAAGTGGAGCTCCACCCTAAATAGCAACTTTTGCTATTTGGATGCCTCCCCCCCTCCGGTGTCACAATTGACACCTTTCAGGGGGGAGGGGGGTGAAGATACCTGTCTAAGACAGGTATTTTCACCCACATCCGGGAGTCCTGTCTCCGGGAATCTGCGGGAGTTACGTCACTTCCCGCAGACTTCCCTTGGTGTTCTGGGAGACACTCGGCTCCCAGAACACAGGAGCACCAATCAGAACGGCGCAGCGCGACTCGCGCATGCGCCGTAGGGAACCGGGCATGAAGCCGCAGGGCTTCACTTCCTGGTTCCCTCAGCGAGGATGGCGGAGGGAGCAGCAGAGCGACGAGCGGTCGCTCGTCCTCTGCTGCGGACGTCGGTGGACTCCAGGACAGGTAAGTGTCCAAATATTAAAAGCCAGCAGCTGCTGTAGCTGTAGCTGCTGGCTTTTAATTTTTTTTTTCCGGTGGAGCAACCCCTTTAAGATTGGCAAACTCTAACGTAGGCTCAGATTCAGCAGACGGCTGTCCAGCTCTACTGGTTGTGGGGACTTCTTCCGGCTCCCCCAGCTCTCCTGCCATAACTGAGAAAGGATCACCCGGAGAGCCCAGAGAGGAGTCCCCTGAACCCACAAGGTCAGTACTGGCCATGAGTTCTGGCTCTGTGACTGAGTCAGGTACTGCGACTGGGTGAGGACAATCCCACAGTTCCCAAAACTTAGGGAAGTCCCTACCAATGATAGCCTCGTGCACCAATCCGACCGAATGGGTCACCGTACCTAAGCCAGTTTTAAACTGAACAGTGGCTACTGGATACTCGCGGGTATCCCCATGTACACAGATCACAGCAACTTTTTTTGCATGAAAATTCACAGTTTCGAGGGCGCATGCGCGGAGTCTAGCGGTGCGGTAATGCAGAGCTAGAGCTCCGTACCGTTCGTGGGGAGAGCCGGTATCCAGCGTTAACCCGCAAGTATAATTACATACCAGAGGGGTAGAACAAGTACCAGGGACCCTGTAGTCCATTTTGTGGGCAGAATTATGGCTCAGAGAGGGAGCGGTACCAAGTTAAAAAATCCTGTCATGAAAGCTCCTAAGGGGAGAACCGTGACTAAAGGGGCACAATCCTCTGCCTCATTCACAGCTTCTATGCGCTCACACCAGTTAAACCTGTCACAGCCTATATTCTCAGCTGACTCTGACAATGATTTATTTACCATACAAGACTCTCCTCAGACCTCACAAATAACTCCAGCCATATTTAAACAATTTGAAAATATGCTCCATAAAGCACTAAAGCAGACATCTGACCAAATTACCTCAAACCTCACAAGAGAGATAAGGGAAATTGGTAAGCGTACAGCTGCCTTAGAGATAAAAACTGAGGACTTAGAAAATATTTCTCTGGAACATTCAATGGAACTTGAAAATCTCGAAGAGGAAAATATCTTGCTTCACAACAAGCTAGAAGACCATGAGAATAGGGACAGGAGGTCCAATTTGCGAATCAGGGGTATCCCTGAGGCAATTCTTGACCTGCAATCTACAATTACTGCACTGTTCCAGGAATTGCAACCAGCCATTCCCATTGAAAGAATGGAATTTGACAGAATTCATCGAGCACTTGCTGCTAAAAAACCTGACGGTCCTCCACGGGACATCATAGTGAAACTACACTACTAGCGCACAAAAGAACTGCTTCTGTCATCAGCCAGAGATAAAAAACAGTTACATTTTCAAGGACATGAATACCCACTGTTTGCTGATTTGTCCCAAACTACAATTTCTAAGAGAAGAGCATTAAAACCCCTTCTTCAGGAACTCCAAAGCCATGATATCCCATATCAATGGGGATTCCCATTCTCTTTACGATTCGCCTATAAAGGGAAAAGATACACTTGCAGAACCTATGAAGAACTTCAACAAACACTCCTAGATCTACATTTAATGGATCCAGATCCAAGAAATACCTCTCTGCAGAGTAGAGCAATGCCCCTTTCATCCAAAGGGCATCACTCCCAACCCAATTTGGAAAATGGAAATCATCCATCCCACAAGAGAAGTCGTTATACATCTCCTCCTCAGGAAAGAGAAGATTCAATGGACTGACAGAAACCTCAAAGAAATCAACCTGTTCGCTTTTACGCTGCTATGGACCTTTTGAAGACATATTGTGCAACACATAGCACTTATTAACAAACTAATGCACAATAATAAGTATTGCCCCAGATGCAGTCCCTTTTCACTTATACTGATTGCTCATAGTTTTCCAGTTAAGCTTAAATACTAAAAATGCTAACCAGCATACGGTTGAAGTTTTTTCTATCTTTTTTTTTTTTTTTTTTTGATCTATTTTTTTTTTTTTTTTTTTTTAGCATAACTTAGGGTAAGCAAAAGTCCTGCTATCCTAGATTTTCTGGTTCTTGAAGAAGAACATTATATAGTGTGAGGGGGTTAGCTCGGCAGCGGGTGTGTGTGACCCCCGGGATGGGCTCCCCACACAAAACAGGCCCAGCAAACGGAGGTTGTGGTTTTCAAAATCAAAAAGGTGCGGTTTATTTTCTATTTACAGTGACAAAACACAGCAAAGCAAAAGAAACATAAACAAAATAAATCCTGGTCAAGTTGACCTCTGACTAAACATACAGGTTTCCTAACTAACAACTGGGATCAGCCTAGGGCTGTCCTAGTCCCTAAGTCCCTGGTTTTAAATGTCCAAGCAAATAGCCACACAGGCTTTGTCTCACCGCACAGGGGTTCACTCTCCCTAGACAGTCCACACAGGTCTGGTTCCAGGCATGAGCTAACCCCTAATGAAGCTGGGAGTTCTTATAGAGGCCTAAATGAGCTGACAAGCTTCAGCTGGTCTCATCAACTCCCTGTCTGCACGACGCCCAGCACTCTCCCTAGAGGTATGAGTCATCCATGAGCCCACTAGCCTTAGCTGGGCTTATACAACTCTCCACCTAGTTGTATAAGTCGGCGTAAAGCCTGAATCTGGGCGAAATATATCTACCCCCCTGGATGCAACCAGGTGACTTTACCTTCCTGCTGTCACATACCCCCCCTCTTGTTTTAACCTCGGGGTTGGAACACCAGCAATCAGGCATTCATGTACTCGAGACAAAGCATCCACATTCCCCATTTGAACGCCAGGGCGATGCTTTACTGTGAAGTTGAATTCCTGGAGGGCCAGGAACCACCTATTCACTCTTCTATTTGTTTCCTTGTTTTGAGCCATCCACTTTAACGGAGCGTGATCCGTAACCATGTCAAAGTGCCTACCTAGCAGGTAGTACCGAAGGGAATCTAGAGCCCACTTCACCGCTAAACGCTCCTTTTCAACGGTGGCGTAATTTACCTCATGGGACTTCAACTTCCTGCTGAGGTAAATGACTGGGTGCTCTTCCCCGTTCCAGACCTGGGACAATACTGCTCCTAACCCCACATCTGACGCATCACTTTGTACGACAAAGTCTTTAGAGAAGTCGGGTGAGTACAACACTGGCTGGCTACATAAGGCTTGTTTCAAGAATTGGAATGCTGCCTCAGCCTCGGGGGTCCATTTAATCATGACCGACCCTTTCCCCTTCGTCAGGTTGGTTAGGGGCACAGCCTTAGAAGCAAAGTGGGGAATGAATCGCCGATAATACCCAGCGATTCCCAGAAAGGCTCGTACCTGCTTCTTGCTGTTGGGACGTGGCCAACTCTGGATGGCCTCGACTTTGTTGAGTTGGGGTTTTATTACTCCCCTCCCAATGGTGTACCCAAGATATTTGGCCTCCTCCTGCCCAATGGTACACTTCTTGGGGTTAGCCGTAAACCCCGCTTCCCGAACAGAGTCCAGGACTGCTTGCACTTTTGGCAGATGTGAGGCCCAATCTGTGCTATGGACAATTACGTCATCCAGGTAAGCCGCAGCATACTTCCGATGGGGCCTCAGCATCTGGTCCATTTTCCGCTGGAATGTGGCTGGCGCATTCTGTAACCCGAACGGCATTCTTTTATATTGGAACGCCCCGTCTGGGGTTACAAATGCGGTTTTCTCTTTGGCCGACTTGGCCAGGGGGATTTGCCAATACCCTTTTGTGAGGTCAAGAGTCGTCATGTATCGGGCTGTTCCCAGCCGGTCGATCAACTCATCTATATGTGGCATGGGGTAGGTGTCAAATTTTGTAACTTTGTTCAACTGACGAAAATCGTTACAAAATCGCCAGCTCCCATCCGGTTTAGGCACCAACACGATGGGACTAGACCAATCACTTTGGGACTCCTCTATCACCCCTAAGTTCAGCATTTTCTGTACTTCCTCCCGTATTGCCTCCCGTCGGGCCTCTGGGATCCGATAGGGTTTTAACTTCACCCTTTCACCGGGCGGGGTAATGATGTCATGCTCTACCCCAGATGTTTGTCCCGGCAGCTCAGAGAATACCTCCTTGTTGCGAAGCACAAACTCCTTAACCTCCTGTTGTTGGGGTTGTGACAAGGTGGCTGCTATTCCAACCTCAGGAATCACGCAACCAGTTTGAGCTGGTGACCAAGTGTCTGCGACTAGGGACTCTCTATCCCTCCAGGCTTTCAACAGATTAACGTGATAGATCTGTTCGGGCTTTCGCCTTCCTGGTTGTCTGACCTTGTAATTCACTTCGCTCACTTTTTCCATTATCTCGTAGGGGCCTTGCCATTTGGCAAGGAATTTACTTTCAACCGTAGGGACAAGTACCAGTATCCTATCCCCCGGGGAAAAGGTACGGGTCTTGGCTCCACGGTTGTACACTCTCTGCTGTGCTAACTGCGCTTGGGCCAAATGTTCCTTCACGATGGGCATTACCTGTGCAATTCGGTCTTGCATCAGGGCGACATGCTCAATCACACTCCTGTGGGGAGAACTCTCACTTTCCCAAGTTTCCTTGGCAATATCCAACAGCCCTCTTGGGTGTCTCCCATACAGTAACTCAAAGGGGGAGAATCCCGTAGAGGATTGGGGCACCTCCCTAATAGCAAACATCAGATAAGGAAGTAGACAGTCCCAATCCTTTCCATCTCTATCCACCACTTTCTTCAACATTTGTTTTAGGGTTTTGTTGAATCTTTCAACCAGCCCATCGGTTTGGGGGTGATACACAGATGTACGTAATTGCGTCACTTTGAATAATTTACACAGCTCCTTCATAACCCGGGACATAAAGGGTGTACCTTGGTCCGTAAGCAGTTCTTTACAAATACCCACCCGGCTAAACACAAGAGATAGCTCTTTGGCTATGGTTTTGGCCGAGGTATTTCGGAGAGGGATCGCTTCTGGATAACGGGTGGCATAGTCCATTATAACTAGTATGTACTGGTGCCCCCTAGCGGACTTGATTATAGGACCTACCAAATCCATGGCGATCCTCTCAAACGGGACCTCAATGATGGGTAGAGGGACCAGCGGGCTACGGAAATGTGGCATCGGGGCCGACCTCTGACACACAGGGCAGGAGGAACAATAATTTTCTACGTCCTTCATCACCCCCGGCCAATAGAATCTCTGTAATACCCTCTCTCGGGTTTTCTCTGTCCCCAGATGACCTCCAAGAATGTGCCCATGGGCCAACTCCAACACCAACTTCCTGTAAGGTTTGGGCACCACAAGCTGCTCAACGGTTTCTTCTGCCCTTTTTGCCACCCGATACAGTAGGTCCTTCTCTACGCTGAAGTATGGGTAAGTGCAGGTATTATCTGGGTTCACTAACTCGCCATCTATTTTCACTACGTTTTCCCGTGCCTTTATTAGGGCGGGGTCTTTCAACTGTTCTGTGGCAAAGTTTTCCCTGTGAACCTCAAGATCAGAAAATTCCACAGACGGTAGGTTTTCGTCTGAGGAGGTGGGTTCCTCTCCAGTTTCTTGAGTCTCCCCTGCCAATACTGATAAGGGAAATTCCGGAGAGTCCTCACCACTCTCAGGGGAGTTTTGGCTATCACATTCCTGGTACATAGGGGCACCAGTGAGGGGCTCAGGATCATCCCACAGTTCCCAGAACTTCGGAAAATCCCTTCCCACAATGGCGTCATGCGGTAACTGAGATACTAAGCCCACTGGATGAGAGAGGGTACCTTTGGGGGTCTCGAAACACACTGTAGTCACTGGATACTCTCGGGTGTCCCCATGCACACAAATAACAGCTACCTTGCTATTCCCAGAGACCTCTGTTTTAACTAACTCAGCCTTTATCAGGGTCACAAGGCTACCTGAATCCAGCAATACCACAACATTTCTACCATTAACACACATTTTGCATAAATGTTTCTCAGTTCCTCGAATGGCAGTGCATGCGACTGTCGCACACAGCGACTGACGTCTGCCCGTCAGAAAGTCACACTGCATGGGTTCCTCCACAACCGGGCAATTGGCTGCAATATGTCCCGCTTGCCGGCAGCGGTAGCAAACGATCCTTCTTGCCGCCTCTTGAGCCGCTGATTTCCCAGGCTGTTCTCGCCAAACTTGGGGTAGAGCTCCCACCCTCTCACTCTCTCCACCCTCACCCCTTGGAATCCTCTTATCCGCCCCTGGGGATGGTCTGGTCTTAGGGTGGAAAGTCCGAGTGTCTCTGGAAGAGGCCGTCAGGTTCTCTGTAGCCAAATATTTCTCCACACGATCCACAAGACCATCGGCCGTCTCTGGGTCTCCATGGCTTACCCACTTTTGGATGGCAGTAGGAAGAGCTCTCAAAAACCGATCCATTACAACACGTTCCACAATCTTTGGTGCGGACAAAGTCTCTGGCTGTAGCCACTTTCTGCTCAGTTGAATGAGATCATACATTTGAGACCTGGGGGGTTTTCCAAGCTGGAAAGTCCAGTTATGCACACGCTGAGCCCGGACAGCCTGGGTGACACCCAGCCTTGCCAATATTTCAGCTTTTAGCATCACATAGTCTTTTGCTTGGTTAGGCTCTAGGTCATAGTAAGCTTTCTGCGATTCACCAGTTAACAGAGGAGCCACCAGTCCAGCCCACTGCTCCTCAGGCCACTTTTCTCTTTCAGCGGTCCTTTCAAATGTGGTCAAAAATACCTCTGGATCATCCTCTCCAGTCATTTTTGTCAATAAACGACTCACCCCAAAGGACGCGGTATTAGTGGGACGGCTTTCCTCACTGGTCTGCGGACGTTGCTGCATTACTGCTTCCATCTGTTGTTGTAGTCTCTGCTCTTGCTTCTGCAACAGGTCTATGAAGCGGGCCTCAGATTGCTGCTGGGCTCGTTGCTGAGCCTCCAGACTCTGTTGCAAAGTTGCGTTTGTCTGCTGCTGGGCTGCAAGGCTCTGTTGATGAGCTTGCTGCTGGGCTGCGAAGTTCTGTTGTTGAGCTGCAAGGCTCTGTTGATGAGCTGCAAGGCTCTTTTGCAAACCTGCATTTGTCTGCTGTTGATTGGTATTTGCTAGAGCCAGCTGCTTCAGTATCTCCTCCATGCTGGCTTAAAAAAAACTGCCACTGGTTCTCCACCAACTGTGAGGGGGTTAGCTCGGCAGCGGGTGTGTGTGACCCCCGGGATGGGCTCCCCACACAAAACAGGCCCAGCAAACGGAGGTTGTGGTTTTCAAAATCAAAAAGGTGCGGTTTATTTTCTATTTACAGTGACAAAACACAGCAAAGCAAAAGAAACATAAACAAAATAAATCCTGGTCAAGTTGACCTCTGACTAAACATACAGGTTTCCTAACTAACAACTGGGATCAGCCTAGGGCTGTCCTAGTCCCTAAGTCCCTGGTTTTAAATGTCCAAACAAATAGCCACACAGGCTTTGTCTCACCGCACAGGGGTTCACTCTCCCTAGACAGTCCACACAGGTCTGGTTCCAGGCATGAGCTAACCCCTAATGAAGCTGGGAGTTCTTATAGAGGCCTAAATGAGCTGACAAGCTTCAGCTGGTCTCATCAACTCCCTGTCTGCACGACGCCCAGCACTGTCCCTAGAGGTATGAGTCATCCATGAGCCCACTAGCCTTAGCTGGGCTTATACAACTCTCCACCTAGTTGTATAAGTCGGCGTAAAGCCTGAATCTGGGCGAAATATATCTACCCCCCTGGATGCAACCAGGTGACTTTACCTTCCTGCTGTCACAATAGTTTCTCCTGACGTTCACTAGACTATTGAAGAACATAGGTCATACTTATTTTACCAGTCCCCCCTCTTTGTAAGTCAAATGATTGATCTTATATTACTGAATGGGAACTAATAGAACAACAGTATTATTTACCTTTGGGGATCTTTTTTATTATTTCCCCTAGCCGACAGTTTACTTATTACTCCTAGTGTGTAAAGGAGGACCCCCAATTCCTGCTCTATCCTCACCCTTTAGTACCACCCCTCTAGTTTAGGTAGCTTCCTCACCAGGAGATCCTGGAGCAATCAGCAGATTTTCTTAAATTTTTGTCACCCCTATAGTCCCTCCCCTGGAGTATTTACCTATAATCTTAACAGTTTTCATATGCATTATTAGGTTAACGAATTATTCTTTATCGTATTATTCTTTTCAGATGGCTCTCCCCCCCTTTGAATGGGAGATCCGTGCGCCCTACTTTGCCTCCCTCATTCGACCAGATAAAACATGTGGAAGTCTGACGGAGGCGCTATTTCCCCAGTGGGGGATTTTTGCCCCCACTTGCGGAAAACACTTAAATGTGTCTTTGTTAGTATATGTATTATTTTGTCTAATCAGTCAAACTTTATTCCATTCTATCACTCTAGTATTCATCTTCTATCTGCTTTCCTTCCCCCTCTTCGAGTCCACTCGGATCGCATTGAGTAACACGAATAACTTGGCAACAGGTAAGTCCTCCTTACCCACCCTACTACCATGGCACCATTAAACATTTTGTCCCTGAATGTTCAGGGACTGAACATTCCTCAAAAACGAACCAAGGCCTTCCGCGTATTTCATGCCAAAAAGGCACACATAGTTTGTTTACAAGAAACTCACTTCACAAAAACCACCACACCCAAATTTATATCCCATTTCTATCCGCAAACCTACACGGCCTCGGCTGCCTCCAAGCAACGGGGTACTCTCATAGCCTTCCATCGTTCTACCCCATTTACACTCCAATCACAAATAAAAGATCCTGAAGGACGATACTTAATTCTTACGGGCCACATAGTGGATACCGCAATAACTGTAGTTTCTTATTATGCACCAAATAAACAACCCAATCCATTTATGTCACATTTATTACAAGTAGTGAATGATCATAAAATAGGAACAGTTATGCTATGTGGTGACTCCAACCAGGTCCTCCTCCCATTTCTGGATAAATCCCCGTACACACCATCACAAACAAATGTCAAGAAGTCCTTCTCACAAATCCTATCCAAACATAATTTAGTAGATTCATGGAGAGAAGCCAACCCCACTACACGGAAATACACATACTATTCCCATCCCCACAAAACATTTTCAAGGATTGATCATATATTTCTAACTATAGGCATGCTCCCTGAAATCATTGCTGCAGACATAGTCCCCATTCCATGGTCCGACCATAATGCTGTACTCACCTCCATTAAATCATTATTACCCAAAGGCCATGATCGTACTTGGAATCTCCCAGACATTCTACTCAAACACCCAGCTTATCGCCAAACTATTGAACAAGACATAAAAGAATACATTACCCTTAACTCTAACCCAGAAATTAGTATGCTAACTCTATGGGAAGCCCATAAACCTGTGATACGCAACACAATCCAGAAACAATCAGCTATATTTAAACGAGAACGGAAAACCCTTGCCCGTAAACTGGAAATGGATTTTAACACAGCCTTTATATCCCATCAAGAAAATCCATCCACATTAACTAAATCCTGATTAGACAAGACCCGTACTGCATACATGTAAGGGTATGTACTTACCGAGGCCGAGATGCCGAGAGTGGTTCACCTTTGCGACTTGACGCACTCCACCCCCTGGAGTTGAGACAGGGAGTGGATGGCGAGAAGCGGCACCGGCTACCGGCAGGTGGTGGGTACTTGTAGACGGTCCGGTAGTGCTGAGTAGACTGAAGAAACAGGCTTCAAGCAGGAACTAGCCGGATTGGTAAAGTTCAACAGCAGGAGATAATGGAAGCCGGTGCAGGTTGAGTCCGGGTTGCAATTGCAAGGTAACAGTCCCGGCTGGGGGTCTATCACAGTAAAAGGTAACAAGTCCAGAGAATACCGGGGACCAGGCAGGAGTTCAAAGGAAACGCGGAAGTCCAAAAGGTACAAGCAGGAGGTCAAGGATTGTAGACAGGCAGCAGATCCGAGTCACAGGCTGAGGGTCAAACACAGGAGAAGGCAGAAGTCCGTATAACAAGCCGAGGGTCAGGTCCAGGAGAGAGATCAGAGGAATCAAGCCAGTCCGGGTCACAAGGAGATTTTCAAGATAGTTTTCCAGAGTCTTGGGTATACAGGAAAGCTGACAAACCAGCAACTTGTCAGTGCAACTGGGTCTCTTTAAATAGGCCCGCCTGGATTCCTATTGGTGCGCCGCCGCGCGCACCCGAGAACGTAGAAGCGCCGTCCCGCGCACGCGCCAAAGCATCATTCCGCCGCGCGTGCGCATTGGGCGCTGATTGGCGTTGTTGGACGGATTTCCCTGACAGTGCCCCCCTCCTAGGGGCGGACTCCGGAAGCCCAGACTAGACATCAACTCGGGATGTTCCTGGTGAAAGACTCTAATTAGGCGGGGAGCATGTAGGTTCCTAGATGGTTCCCAAGAGTTGTCCTCTGGGGGATACCCCTTCCATTTGATTAAATACTGTAACTGCCTGCCTCTTTTCCTGCAGCCCAAGATAGATTCCACCACGTACTCATTTTCACCATCAACCTCCACAGGTGGAGGAGGTGGCTCATCCCTTCCTGGGAAGGAGCTGGAGACTACTGGTTTCAACAGAGACGTGTGGAAGACCGGGTGTATCCTGTAGGAGTCGGGCAGTGCCAATTCAAAGGCCACAGGGTTGATTACTCGCTTGATTTTAAAAGGGCCTATAAATCTTGGTCCCAATTTCCGTGAAGGGATCGGCAATTTGAGGTTGGTGGCGGAGAGCCATACTTCCTCCCCAACTTTGAAGACTGGATTTTCCTTCCTACCCTTGTCGTAGTGTCTCTTGTAAGACTCCTGGGCGTTTTGCATCATTTCCTGGAGTCTCAGAAAATTAGATTGAACAAAGGCTATCCGATCTTGAACAGCAGGAACAGAGCTCTCCGGAATGTCATCAGGGAGGAAGGAAGGATGGAAGCCAAAGTTGGCCCAAAAAGGAGTTTGACTGGTGGCTGAATGCACCGAGTTGTTATATGCAAATTCAGCGTAGGATAATAGGGAGGACCAATCGTCTTGTGAGGCTGAGCAAAAACAACGGAGATATTGTTCTAGGGTTTGATTGGTTCTCTCTGTCTGTCCATTGCTCTGGGGGTGATATGCCGATGATAGGCAAATCTTGACTTCTAAAGATTTGCAAAGTTCCTTCCAGAATTTCGACGTGAATTGAACGCCTCTGTCAGAGGTGATGCTCTTAGGCACCCCATGGAGCCTGATTATCTCCTGAAAGAAGGCTTTGGCTGTATCTGCAGCAGAGGGGGTACCGATCATGGGCACGAAGTGTGCCATTTTGGAGAGGCGGTCAATTACGACCAGAATCGTGGTAAAACCTCCAGAGGGCGGTAGATCTACAATGAAGTCCATGGACACATCTGCCCACGGACGTTCAGGGATAGGCAAAGGTTTGAGTAGTCCCCAACTCTTGGTTTTGGGTCCCTTATACCGTTGGCAACGGGTACAGGAGGCAACATAGGACTTGCAATCTTGTCTCCAACCAGGCCACCAGAAGGAGCGAGAGATTAGTTCCATGGTTTTTTTGGTTCCAAAGTGACCAGCTAGTTTGTGGTCGTGGAAAGTTTTCAGAATCAGTTGCCTTGTTTCCAGAGGGACGAAGACTTTACCTTGGGACCAGAGCAAGTCATTATGCTTCTCTAGGGAAGAGGTTACTTGGTCAGGACAATGCTTAGAGGCGGCTTTTATGGAGGTTAGTAGATCAGCCTGTGGGATGAGCAGAAAGTTTTGTGCTGATAGGATGGTACTTGGTTCCTCTGCTTGAGGGGTCTCGGGAAACATCCTAGAGAGTGCATCCGCCTTCACGTTCTTGGAACCGGGCCTATAAGAGATATGAAAGTTAAACCTGGTGAAGAAGAGGGCCCATCGGGCTTGTCTGGGTCGAAGACGTTTTGCTGTTCTCAGATATTCTAGATTCTTATGATCCGTGAATATCATGACAGGGTGAGGGGCTCCCTCCAGAAGGTATCGCCATTCTTCCAGGGCGAATTTGATAGCTAATAGTTCCCGGTCTCCGACGTCATAATTACGTTCCGGAGAAGTTAGTTTACGAGAGGCAAAGGCTACTGGATGAAGAAGGGATTTGGGGCCCTGCCGTTGAGAGAGGATGGCCCCAGTGGCTGACTCTGAAGCATCTACTTCCAGAGTAAACGGCAGTAGCGGATCTGGATGCTTCAATACAGGTGCCGATGTGAATGCATTTTTTAGTTTATCGAAGGCATCCTGAGCTTCCGGTGACCAGTGAAAGCGGTAGCCCTGGCGTGTCAGTTGGGTTATAGGTGCCACAATAGAAGAGAACCCCACAATAAACCTCCTGTAGAAGTTGGCGAAACCTATAAACCATTGTACCCCTTTCTTGTCTGTTGGGGCTGGCCATTCCTGGATAGCTTTGACTTTCTGCGGGTCCATTGCGACCCCATTGGTAGAAATAATAAATCCCAAAAATTGCACAGTGGTTTTCTCAAAGTCACATTTCTCGGCCTTGAGGTAAAGTCTATGTTCTCGGAGAATAGTGAGGACCTTGATGACATGGATTCGGTGCAGTTCAAGGGAGGACGAAAAAATAAGAATATCGTCTAAGTAGACTACTAGGAAGTAGTCCAGGTGTTCACGGAAAATGTCATTGACCAGGTGCTGGAAAGTAGCTGGGGCGTTGCAAAGCCCGAATGGCATGACCAAGTATTCAAAATGACCGAACCTAGATCTAAAAGCCGTCTTCCATTCGTCTCCAGCCCTGATCCGGATGAGGTTGTAGGCCCCTCGAAGGTCCAGTTTAGAGAAGATCCGAGCTGATCGGAATCGTTGGAACAACTCCGGGATGAGAGGGAGCGGGTATCTATTTTTAATAGTAATTTTATTTAATTCCCTATAGTCGATGCAGGGCCTCAGAGTCCCGTCTTTTTTTTCAACGAAAAAGATTCCGGCACCGGCTGGGGAAGAAGAGGGGCGAATGAATTTCTTTTCCAGATTTTCCTCAATGTAAGACTTGAGGGCCTTCAACTCAGATTCGGACAAGGGAAAGATGCGGCCGAATGGAATTTTGGAGGCAGGCAGAAGGTCAATGGGACAATCGTAGGGACGATGTGGAGGTAGGCGGTCGGCCTGCTGTTTGTCGAAGACGTCCTGGAATTCTAAGTATGCTGATGGAACATGTGGTAGGTTATCCGGTTGAGGGGTTAAAGTAGCACAGACAGTTGGAAGTGCGGAAAGACAGTGTTGGGAACAATACGAAGAAGTGAAGTTAACTTCCCTTTTGGCCCAGTTTATATGAGGCTCATGTGCTTGTAACCAGGGGAGGCCCAGGATGATGGGAAACATGGGAGATGGGATGAGGTCAAATCGAAGGTATTCTTGGTGGCCTGAATCCGTGATAGCAAGGACGGGTTTTGTTTCTTGCGTAATTACCCCTGAACGAGGCAGGGATCCATCCGCCAGACGAACCTGAAGATAACGGTCCTTGGTTTGCAGAGGAAAGTGAAGTTGGGAAGCAAGTGAAGAGTCCAGAAAGCATCTGCAGGCTCCTGAATCAATAATCGCCGGTAGGCGGGTTGCTCCTGTTGGTAGCTGTAGAGAAATAGAAAGAACAACATAAGTCTGTGGTAAGCCAGAAACTTGGTAGTTCAAAGTGTCTTTGAGGGTACACTTACTAGGTCTCACTGGGCAGCTCCGAAGGAAATGGCCAGTACCCCCGCAGTAAAGACACAGATTGGCCTGACGCCTGCGCTGCTTTTCCTCAGGAGAAAGGGGAGGACGAACCAGACCAAGCTGCATGGGTTCAGGCTCGGGAGGAGAAGATGCTGTAGGAACTTGGATGGGTGGATAGGCAGAAGCTGATCGGGGCAAAGTCCAGTTTGGACGGGTAGTCTGGAAACGCTCAGAACGCCGCTCCCGCAGGCGTCTGTCAAGCTGAGTGACAGACTGGATCAAATCTTCCAGAGTAGTTGGAACACCAATCCTGGCCAGCTCGTCTTTAAGAGCCTCAGACAGTCCTTGGCGATATTGGTATTTAAGGGCCGTCTCATTCCAGCCAGTGTCAGCTGACCATTTCCGGAATTCTGCTGTGTAGTCCTCCACCGGCCTTCTCCCCTGGGTTAAACTGTGGAGAACAGACTCAGCTGTAGCTGATCGCTGAGGATCGTCATACAGCTGCGCCATACTCTCGAAGAAGGTGTCCACGGAATCTAGTATGGGGCTGCTTTGCTCCATCAGGCCATGGGCCCAGGCCTGAGGTTCGTCGGTTAGAAGGGAGATGACGAACCCCACCTTTACCACTTCTGAAGAGAAAGTCCTGGGTTGAAGGGCGAAGTAAAGAGAACATGCGTTTTTGAAAGCCCGATATTTCTTACGGACGCCAGAAAATCGCTCAGGCAGGGGGACCCTGGGTTCAGGGGTAGCCATTACTACGGTGGGATTTGCCTGATCTTGAGACGTGGAGGCAACATTGGCAACGGTAGCAGCTGGTGATGCTGGTCCTGTAGCTCCAGTAAGTAGCTGAAAGCGGCCATCCATTTGGACATAACCTTCTTGTAATTTCTGAACCGCATCGGTTAGTGCGGTGACTTGCTGACATAGGGTCTCGAACGGTGAACGCACCCTGTCGGCCTCAGACATCTGGCTGGTTTGTACTGTAAGGGTATGTACTTACCGAGGCCGAGATGCCGAGAGTGGTTCACCTTTGCGACTTGACGCACTCCACCCCCTGGAGTTGAGACATGGAGTGGATGGCGAGAAGCGGCACCGGCTACCGGCAGGTGGTGGGTACTTGTAGACGGTCCGGTAGTGCTGAGTAGACTGAAGAAACAGGCTTCAAGCAGGAACTAGCCGGATTGGTAAAGTTCAACAGCAGGAGATAATGGAAGCCGGTGCAGGTTGAGTCCGGGTTGCAATTGCAAGGTAACAGTCCCGGCTGGGGGTCTAGCACAGTAAAAGGTAACAAGTCCAGAGAATACCGGGGACCAGGCAGGAGTTCAAAGGAAACGCGGAAGTCCAAAAGGTACAAGCAGGAGGTCAAGGATTGTAGACAGGCAGCAGATCCGAGTCACAGGCCGAGGGTCAAACACAGGAGAAGGCAGAAGTCCGTATAACAAGCCGAGGGTCAGGTCCAGGAGAGAGATCAGAGGAATCAAGCCAGTCCGGGTCACAAGGAGATTTTCAAGATAGTTTTCCAGAGTCTTGGGTATACAGGAAAGCTGACAAACCAGCAACTTGTCAGTGCAACTGGGTCTCTTTAAAATAGGCCCGCCTGGATTCCTATTGGTGCGCCGCCGCGCATGCGCGCGTGCCGCTGCGTCGGCGCGCGCACCCGAGAACGTAGAAGCGCCGTCCCGCGCACGCGCCGAAGCATCATTCCGCCGCGCGTGCGCATTGGGCGCTGATTGGCGTTGTTGGACGGATTTCCCTGACAATACAACTTATTTCTTACAGAAGCCGTAGAAAAATCCTATAAACGCTCAAGATTTAACCGCTTCATGAAAGCTAATAAGCCCGGGACATACCTTGCAAGAACACTCAACTCCCTAAACAAACCCTTTAAACCAATTCGGCTAAAACTAGCAAAGGAAGTATACACATGCAACCCTCACAAAATAGTCAAAAAATTTCATTCCCACCTATCCTCATTATATGCTTCATCTAATAACTTTGACCCGCTAGCTGCAGATACATTTTTCTCCGACTTACATTTGCCAGGACTTTCCCCTGACCAAAATAAAATCCTAGAAGAAATTATTTCACCAGAAGATGTCGCCAAGGCTATTAAAGAATTAAAAATAAACAAGAGACCAGGCCCAGATGGCTACTCAGCTTTATATTACAGAACCTATACAGACATATTATCACCAATCTTAGCAGACGCCTTCAATGTACTATTGAAAGGAGAATCCTTTAGACAGGAAACCCTGACCGCCATTATTTGTATGATCCCAAAACCTCTCACGGATGATACCCTATGTACAAACTTTCGCCCAATTTCCCTTCTGAACCTAGATATCAAACTCTTAGCCAAAATATTGGCCAAAAGACTAAATAGAATAATAGGCAAGCTCATCCATAAGGATCAAGTAGGATTCATGCCAAAGCGGCAGGCAGGAGACAATGTCCGTCGGGCCGTATTGCTAGCCCACATAGCCAAAAAACGACGTATACCCTCCTGTTTTCTGTCCCTAGATATAAAAAAGGCCTTTGACTCCATAGCCTGGCCGTACCTTAATTACACATTACAAAAATGGGGTTTTGGCCCTCACTTCCTAACATGGATAGAAGCACTCTATAACAAACCAATTGCATATATAAAATACGCAGGCTATAAATCTAATTCCTTTAATATAGAAAGAGGAACGCGCCAGGGATGTCCACTCTCCCCCCTCCTATTCGCCCTCTTAATAGAACCCCTAGCTCAATGAATCCGCACAGATCCGACAATCACAGGCATCGAATTAGCTGGATACCATCATAAATTATGCCTATTTGCGGATGACATACTCCTATTTCTATCATCCCCACAAGTCTCTGGACCTAATCTTCTATCCGTTTTAGATAAATTTGCAGTGATTTCGGCACTTACAATAAACCCCAAAAAATCCATGGCCCTAGATATGTCCCTCACTAAAGTAGAATCAGACTCGGCCAAAACTGCACTTCCTTTCATATGGACTGAGAGGTCAATCCCCTATTTAGGGATTCACCTAACAGCCTCATACTTAGATCTCTTTGCAGCAAACTATCCCCCACTCCTCAAACAAATAACAACTCTTTTACAACAATGGACACATCTCCCAATTTCATGGATAGGTAAAATTAACGCAGTCAAAATGACAATTCTCCCTAAAATACTCTACTTATTTAGAGTCTTACCAATCCCTATCCCATCTTATTATCTTAGAATACTCCAAAGAAAAACATCAAACTATGTCTGGGGCTCCAAAAAACCCAGTGTATCGTTACATACACTTTATGTAAGGGTATGTACTTACCGAGGCCGAGATGCCGAGAGTGGTTCACCTTTGCGACTTGACGCACTCCACCCCCTGGAGTTGAGACAGGGAGTGGATGGCGAGAAGCGGCACCGGCTACCGGCAGGTGGTGGGTGTTTGTAGACGGTCCGGCAGAGCTGAGTAGACTGAAGAACAGGCTTCAAGCAGGAACTAGCCGGATTGGTAAAGTTCAAACAGCAGGAGATAATGGAAGCCGGTGCAGGTTGAGTCCGGGTTGTAATGGCTAGGTAACGGTCCCGGCTGGGGGTCAAACACAGTAAAAGGTAACAAGTCCAGAGAGTACCGGGAACCCGGCAGGGGTTCAAGGGAAACGCGGAAGTCCAAAAGGTACAGGCCAGAGGTCAAGGATTGGAGACGGGCAGCAGATCCGGGTCACAGGCCGAGGGTCAAACACAGGAGAAGGCAGAAGTCCGTATCACAAGCCGAGGGTCAGGTCCAGGAGAGAGATCAGAGGAGTCAAGCCAGTCCGGGTCACAAGGAGATTTTCAGGATAGTTTTCCAGAGTCTTGGGAATACAGGAAAGCTGACAAACCAGCAACTTGTCAGTGCAACTGGGTCTCTTTAAATAGGCCCGCCTGGATTCCTATTGGTGCGCCGCCACGCATGCGCGCGCCGCTGCGTCGGCGCGCGCACCCGAGAACGTAGAAGCGCCGTCCCGCGCACGCGCATGCGCGGAAGCATCATTCCGCCGCGCGTGCGCATTGGGCGTTGATTGGCGCTGTTGGACGGATTTCTCTGACAGTGCCCCCCTCCTAGGGGCGGACTCCGGACGCCCAGACTAGACATCAACTCAGGATGTTCCTGGTGAAAGACTCTAATTAGGCGGGGAGCATGTAGGTTCCTAGATGGTTCCCAAGAGTTGTCCTCCGGGGGATACCCCTTCCATTTGATTAAATACTGTAGCTGCCTGCCTCTTTTCCTGCAGCCCAGGATAGATTCCACCACGTACTCGTTTTCACCATCAACCTCCACAGGTGGAGGAGGTGGCACATCCCTTCCCGGGAAGGAGCTGGAGACTACCGGTTTCAACAGAGACGTGTGGAAGACCGGGTGTATCCTGTAGGAGTCGGGCAGTGCCAATTCAAAGGCCACAGGGTTGATTACTCGCTTGATTTTGAAAGGGCCTATAAATCTTGGTCCCAATTTCCGTGAAGGGATTGGCAATTTGAGGTTGGTGGCGGAGAGCCATACTTCCTCCCCAACTTTGAAGACTGGATTTTCCTTCCTACCCTTGTCATAGTATCTCTTGTAAGACTCCTGGGCGTTTTGCATCATTTCCTGGAGTCTCAGAAAATTAGATTGAACAAAGGCTATCCGATCTTGAACAGCAGGAACAGAGCTCTCCGAAATGTCATCAGGGAGGAAGGAAGGATGGAAGCCAAAGTTGGCCCAAAAAGGAGTTTGACTGGTGGCTGAATGCACCGAGTTATTATATGCAAATTCAGCGTAGGATAATAGGGAGGACCAATCATCTTGTGAGGCTGAGCAAAAACAACGGAGATATTGTTCTAGGGTTTGATTGGTTCTCTCTGTCTGTCCGTTGCTCTGGGGGTGATATGCCGATGATAGGCAAATTTTGATTTCTAAAGATTTGCAAAGTTCCTTCCAGAATTTCGCCGTGAATTGAACGCCTCTGTCAGAGGTGATGCTTTTAGGCACTCCATGGAGCCTGATTATCTCCTGAAAGAAGGCTTTGGCTGTATCTGCAGCAGAGGGAGTACCAATCATGGGCACGAAGTGTGCCATTTTGGAGAGGCGGTCAATTACGACCAGAATCGTGGTAAAACCTCCAGAGGGCGGTAGATCTACAATGAAGTCCATGGACACATCTGCCCACGGACGTTCAGGGATAGGCAAAGGTTTGAGTAGTCCCCAACTCTTGGTTTTGGGTCCCTTATACCGTTGGCAACGGCTGCAGGAGGCAACATAGGACTTGCAATCTTGTCTCCAACCAGGCCACCAGAAGGAGCGAGAGATTAGTTCCATGGTCTTTTTGGTTCCAAAGTGACCAGCTAGTTTGTGGTCGTGGAAAGTTTTCAGAGTCAGTTGCCTTGTTTCCAGAGGGACGAAGACTTTACCTTGGGACCAGAACAAGTCATTACGCTTCTCCAAGGAAGAGGTTACTTGGTCAGGACAATGCTTAGAGGCGGCTCTTATGGAGGTTAGTAGATCAGCCTGTGGGATGAGCAGAAAGTTTTGTGCTGATAGGATGGTACTTGGTTCCTCTGCTTGAGGGGTCTCGGGAAACATCCTAGAGAGGGCATCCGCCTTCACGTTCTTGGAACCGGGCCTATAAGAGATATGAAAGTTAAACCTAGTGAAGAAGAGGGCCCATCGGGCTTGTCTGGGTCGAAGACGTTTTGCTGTTCTCAGATATTCTAGATTCTTATGATCCGTGAATATCATGACGGGGTGAGGAGCTCCCTCCAGAAGGTATCGCCATTCTTCCAGGGCGAATTTGATAGCTAATAGTTCCCGGTCACCGACGTCATAATTACGTTCCGGAGAAGTTAGTTTACGAGAAGCAAAGGCTACGGGATGAAGAAGGGATTTGGGGCCCTGCCTTTGAGAGAGGATGGCCCCAGTGGCTGACTCTGAAGCATCTACTTCCAGCGTAAACGGCAGTAGCGGATCTGGATGCTTCAATACAGGTGCCGATGTGAATGCATTTTTTAGTTTATCGAAGGCATCTTGAGCTTCCGGTGACCAGTGAAAGCGGTAGCCCTGGCGTGTCAGTTGGGTTATAGGTGCCACAATAGAGGAGAACCCCACAATGAACCTCCTGTAGAAATTGGCGAAACCTATAAATCGTTGTACCCCTTTCTTGTCTGTTGGGGCTGGCCATTCCTGGATAGCTTTGACTTTCTGCGGGTCCATTGCGACCCCATTGGTAGAAATAATAAATCCCAAAAATTGCACCGTGGTTTTCTCAAAGTCACATTTCTCGGCCTTGAGGTAAAGTCTATGTTCTCGGAGAATAGTGAGGACCTTGATGACATGGATTCGGTGCAGTTCAAGGGAGGACGAAAAAATAAGAATATCGTCTAAGTAGACTACTAGGAAATCGTCCAGGTGTTCACGGAAAATGTCATTGACCAGGTGCTGGAAAGTAGCTGGGGCGTTGCAAAGCCCGAATGGCATGACCAAGTATTCGAAATGACCGAATCTAGATCTAAAAGCCGTCTTCCATTCGTCTCCAGCCCTGATCCGGATGAGGTTGTAGGCCCCTCGAAGGTCCAGTTTAGAGAAGATCCGAGCTGATCGGAATCGTTGGAACAACTCTGGGATGAGAGGAAGCGGGTATCTATTTTTAATAGTAATTTTATTTAATTCCCTATAGTCGATGCAGGGCCTCAGAGTCCCGTCTTTTTTTTCAACGAAAAAGATTCCGGCACCGGCTGGGGAAGAAGAGGGTCGAATGAATTTCTTTTCCAGATTTTCCTCAATGTAAGACTTGAGGGTCTTCAACTCAGATTCGGACAAGGGGAAGATGCGGCCGAAAGGAATTTTGGAGCCAGGCAGAAGGTCGATGGGACAATCGTAGGGACGATGTGGAGGTAGGCGGTCAGCCTGCTGTTTGTCGAAGACGTCCTGGAATCCTAAGTATGCTGATGGAACATGTGGTAGGTTATCCGGTTGAGGGGTTAAAGTAGCACAGGCAGTTGGAAGTGCGGAAAGACAGTGTTGAGAACAATATGAAGAAGTGAAGTTAACTTCCCTCTTGGCCCAGTTTATATGAGGCTCATGTGCTTGTAACCAGGGAAGGCCCAGGATGATGGGAAACATGGGAGATGAGATGAGGTCAAATCGAAGGTATTCTTGGTGGCCTGAATCCGTGATAGCAAGGACGGGTCTTGTTTCTTGCGTAATTACCCCTGAACGAGGCAGGGATCCATCCGCCAGACGAACCTGAAGATAACGGTCCTTGGTTTGCAGAGGAAAGTGAAGTTGGGAAGCAAGTGAAGAGTCCAGAAAGCAGCTGCAGGCCCCTGAATCAATAATCGCCGGTAGGCGGGTTGCTCCTGTTGGTAGCTGTAGAGAAATAGAAAGAACAACATAAGTCTGTGGTAAGCCAGAAACTGGGTAGTTCAAAGTGTCTTTGAGGGTACACTTACTAGGTCTCACTGGGCAACTCCGAAGGAAATGGCCAGTACCCCCGCAGTAAAGACACAGATTGGCCTGACGCCTGCGCTGCTTTTCCTCAGGAGAAAGGGGAGGACGAACTAGACCAAGCTGCATGGGTTCAGGCTCGGGGGGAGAAGATGCTGTAGGAACTTGGATGGGTGGATAGGCAGAAGCTGATCGGGGCAAAGTCCAGTTTGGGCGGGTAGTCTGGAAACGCTCAGAACGCCGCTCCCGGAGGCGTCTGTCAAGCTGAGTGACAGACTGGATCAGATCTTCCAGAGTAGTTGGAACACCAATCCTGGCCAGCTCGTCCTTAAGAGCCTCAGACAGTCCTTGGCGATATTGGTATTTAAGGGCCGTCTCATTCCAGCCAGTGTCAGCTGACCATTTCCGGAATTCTGCCGTGTAGTCCTCCACCGGCCTTCTCCCCTGGGTTAAACTGTGGAGAACAGACTCAGCTGTAGCTGATCGCTGAGGATCGTCATACAGCTGCGCCATACTCTCGAAGAAGGTGTCCACGGAATCTAGTATGGGACTGCTTTGCTCCATCAGGCCATGGGCCCAGGCCTGAGGTTCGTCGGTTAGAAGGGAGATGACGAACCCCACCTTTACCACTTCTGAAGAGAAAGTCCTGGGTTGAAGGGCGAAGTAAAGAGAACATGCATTTTTGAAAGCCCGATATTTCTTACGGACGCCAGAAAATCGCTCAGGCAGGGGGACCCTGGGTTCAGGGGTAGCCATTACTACGGTGGGATTTGCCTGATTTTGAGACGTGGAGGCAACATTGGCAATGGTAGCAGCTGGTGATGCTGGTCCTGTAGCTCCAGTAAGTAGCTGAAAGCGGCCATCCATTTGGACATAACCTTCTTGTAATTTCTGAACCGCGTCGGTTAGTGCGGTGACTTGCTGACATAGGGTCTCGAACGGTGAACGCGCCCTGTCGGCCTCAGACATCTGGCTGGTTTGTACTGTAAGGGTATGTACTTACCGAGGCCGAGATGCCGAGAGTGGTTCACCTTTGCGACTTGACGCACTCCACCCCCTGGAGTTGAGACAGGGAGTGGATGGCGAGAAGCGGCACCGGCTACCGGCAGGTGGTGGGTGTTTGTAGACGGTCCGGCAGAGCTGAGTAGACTGAAGAACAGGCTTCAAGCAGGAACTAGCCGGATTGGTAAAGTTCAAACAGCAGGAGATAATGGAAGCCGGTGCAGGTTGAGTCCGGGTTGTAATGGCTAGGTAACGGTCCCGGCTGGGGGTCAAACACAGTAAAAGGTAACAAGTCCAGAGAGTACCGGGAACCCGGCAGGGGTTCAAGGGAAACGCGGAAGTCCAAAAGGTACAGGCCAGAGGTCAAGGATTGGAGACGGGCAGCAGATCCGGGTCACAGGCCGAGGGTCAAACACAGGAGAAGGCAGAAGTCCGTATCACAAGCCGAGGGTCAGGTCCAGGAGAGAGATCAGAGGAGTCAAGCCAGTCCGGGTCACAAGGAGATTTTCAGGATAGTTTTCCAGAGTCTTGGGAATACAGGAAAGCTGACAAACCAGCAACTTGTCAGTGCAACTGGGTCTCTTTAAATAGGCCCGCCTGGATTCCTATTGGTGCGCCGCCGCGCATGCGCGCGCCGCTGCGTCGGCGCGCGCACCCGAGAACGTAGAAGCGCCGTCCCGCGCATGCGCGGAAGCATCATTCCGCCGCGCGTGCGCATTGGGCGTTGATTGGCGCTGTTGGACGGATTTCTCTGACACTTTATTTACCGAAACTTAAGGGAGGCCTTGGGTTCCCTAATTTTGCTAATTATTATAGAGCGGCACATATTGCCAGCCTCACTAAATATCACACTAATGATGATATACCTATATGGGTAATAATAGAAGCAGCAGAATGTGACCCTCTATCTATATCCAATGTACTATGGCTCCTCCCTAAAGAAAGGAAAACCCTAAGTAACCCTATTATAAAACACTTTTTAGCCGTATGGGATAACCTTAGATTTAAACATCAGCTACAATCACCTCACAACCCTCTCTTATCATTCCTTAAAAACCCTGCTTTTTACCCAGCATGGGTCTCACCCAAGTCATTTAGGGTATGGAATTCATTGAATATTACTCGGCTTAATAACCTAACCTCTACATCATCTTTTCATACGTTTCCTACCCTTTGCGACACCTATAACTTGCCGAACTCTGAACTTTTCAGATATCTCCAAATTAAAAACTTTTACGCACCTTTGTTAATTACTGACACCCCTTTATCCCAACTTACAATATTTGAATCTGCATGTTTAAAAGACCCCCACTCAAGAGAACTAATATCGTCAATATACACCCACATTACAATTTACCCAGGTTTAGACAAACCACCTTATGCACGTAAATGGGAGGAGGACCTGGAAAGAGAATTCGATGTGGCTGATTGGTCCAAAATATGGTCTATAACAAAATCTTCTTCACCAAATGTTTTGGCGGTAGAAACCAACTATAAAGTTCTAACCCGTTGGTACCTCGTTCCCTATAGATTGGCGAAATTTACGCCAAACCAAACAGGCCAATGCTTCCGGGGCTGTCCCGACCCGGGCACCCACCTACACATTTGGTGGTCTTGCCCGTTGATACAATTATACTGGGAACAGATATTTGAAACTGCCTCCAGAATATTTGGCTTCACTATACATCCTGACCCAGCCACGGCCTTGCTCAATCTAAAACCAGATTACATCACATATAAACAATTTAAACTTCTCACTCAATTGTTTACGGCAGCCAAACAAACAATTGCAAAAGCATGGAGGACCCCTAAACTGGAAATAGCCGAGACCATGCGTAGAGTCAATGAATTTATGGCTCACGCCAAAATGCTAGCCATAGAAAGAGATCAAATTCCAATCTTTGAAAAGTTATGGAACCCATGGATTAAATATCACCTATCTTCATTCCGCGAAGACTTGATTCTCATGCCATGGTAGCAGGTGGATCATATCGTGAACACTCTATTATCCTGTTGTAACACACAGGTCAAAGACCAATGAACTCGAGCCATCCGAGTGGACTCCTATACCCCCCCCTCCCTCTACTTTCCTACTATCCTATTCTACTTATTTTTAGGTTACCTACTTATCCATTTCTATTTTCATGTCATTTTTACGCTATCTTTTACGTCCATTTAAAGTTCACTTAGATCTTTATTTTTACTTGAAAAGCATTATCTAAGCGGCATTATAATATTGCACTATGTAATTAGTTCTCAATTGTACTAAACCAAATAATATTTGTTTGTTCGTTATCTTACCATCTACTGTAACATACATCTAGTGCGTGGATGTATCCACCGTTGATTTCTGCTTAGCCCTTAGAAACTATACAGCAATATGCACATTGTAGACCATGAATTTACTACTTATTCTTTATAATAGAAATATGTAGTCAATGTTCTACAACCATTATAAATGTATGATCTGTACATTTCTGTTACATCTCTTTCAATAAAATACTTTAACAAGGAAAATTCACAGTTTCAACCATCTCAGCTGTAACCAAAGTAACTAGACTTCCAGAGTCCAGCAAGGCCGTAATAGGCTTATTATTAATAGTCACTTGACACATGCGTTTTCCCACATTTGGCACTGCAGCGCATGAAACAGCAGCAAACATAGACTGCCTTCTAAAAGATAGATCACACTGCATTGGTTCATCTGTCAATGGACAGTTTGCTGCAACATGTCCCAGTTCTTGGCAACGAAAACACCTGATGTTTCCCCAGTTTGGTTTGCTGACAGGCAGTGGCTTCCCTTGTTTGGGCCGCCTAACTTCAGTCCTGGCACCAAAAATCCCCCCACCTATTTCCTTGCCATGCTTACCACGCACTTCCCCTGGAACAGTCTTACTGGTTGCCTGGGGAGACCGTGGCTTTGGGTGGAAAGTCTGTGCGGCTGTAGGGGTGGTGACCAGGTTCTCTGCAGCAAAGTACCTCTCAACGAGCTCTACCAGGTTGTCTGACGACTTGGGGTCTCCTTGACTCACCCACTTCTGCAGGGGAATAGGTAGTGACCTCAGGAATTGGTCCATGACCACACGCTCCACTATTTTTGGCGCAGACAGGGACTCCGGCTGTAGCCATTTCCGCACCAGGTGGATCAGATCAAACATCTGCGATCTTGGGGGCCTCTTTTCTTGGAAGAACCAGCTATAGACCCGCTGAGCTCGAACAGCCAAGGTAACACCAAGTCGTGCCAGGATTTCCCGCTTGACCTTCTCATAATCTCCCGCTTCTGCTGACTCCAGATCATAGTAGGCCTTCTGCGCTTCTCCAGAAAGTAAGGGGGCGATCAGTCCTGCCCACTGGGTTTGGGGCCAACCTTCTCTCTCAGCGGTCCGTTCAAATGTTAGTAGGAAGGCCTCTGGATCATCATCTGCCGTCATCTTTGAAAGAAAGCGACCCACATGGATGGCTGAGGGCTTGTCTCCAATATCCTTCATTATCGCAGGTGACCCCTGTGCTAGCGTCTCCACAATCTCAGTAAGGGTTTTCCTATCCGCTTTTGCAGCAGTGGCAAGCTGTTCAAACAGCCTCTGCGATTGCTCCTGTACAGCACCAATCTGTTGGAACAGCACCTTGGTTTTCTCCTGTGCGATAGCGTTGGCTTGCTGTTGTGCAGCGTTTGCTTGCCGCAATTCAGCGTTAGTTTGCTGTTGTGTAGCGTTTGCTTGCTGCCATGCAGCGTTAGTTTGCTGTTGTGCAGCGTTTGCTTGCTGCAACGCAGCATTTGCCAACACCATTTGTTTGAGGAGGTCCTCCATGTTGTCACTTCTGGTACTGGCCTTTTAAGTAGTAACTTACTACAGCTGGTCGCAGCCTCCACCATATGTAACCTGGGGGACAGGTAGTAGGTACAAAAGCTCCCTGGGATGAGCAGGCACAGATACCAAGTCCATTGGATCAGTGAAAACACAGTGTTATTTATTGGTGCTATATACAAAGTCTAATGACAGGTGCTGTACAGTGTGGTGAAAACAAACAGAAGAAAAAATATCTAAACAAAAGCCTAGCCGTGTCTCGGCTCTAACTATACGGTATTTACAACCCCTCACTACCAGGCTGGACAAGCCTAGCGCTTGTCAGCTTCCACATCCAACAGAGTAACAAGTTTTACAAACCTTCTTGCTCTCACAGACCAATGCTCTCTGTGTTTCCCAGGCTGAGCAAAGGCTGTCTGCTCAGGTGAGCTTTTAATTAACCTGGGGGAGAGAACCAACACCTGAAGTGGATCCTGGCTCAGAGATCCCAGAATGTATATGAGAGGAGCCTGGGGGATGTATAAACCCCGAATAGGACTTTCTCAGGCTCTCTCTGGGATGCTCTGCCACAATATATATATATATATATATTGTGACAGCAGGAAGGTAAAGTCACCAGATTCAGGCTTTACGCCGACTTATACAACTAGGTGGAGAGTTGTATAAGGCTAGTGGGCTCATGGATGACTCATACCTCTAGGGAGAGTGTGGGGCGTCGTGCAGACAGAGATGAGGAGACCAGCTGAACCTTGTCAGCTCATTTAGGCCTCTATAAGAACTCCCAGCTTCATTAGATGTGAGCTCATGCCTGGAACCAGACCTGTGTGGACTGTCTAGGGAGAGTGAACCCCTGTGCGGTGAGACAAAGCCTGTGTGGCTATTTGCTTGGACATTTAAAACCAGGGACTTAGGGACTAGGACAGCACTAGGCTGATCCCAGTTGTTAGTTAGGAAACCTGTATGTTTAGTCAGAGGTCAACTTGACCAGGATTTCTTTTGGTTATGTTTCTTTTGCTTTGCTGTGTTTTGTCACTGTAAATAGAAAATAAACCGCACCTTTTTTGATTTTGAAAACCACAACCTCCGTTTGCTGGGCCTGTTTTGTGTGGGGAGCCCATCCCGGGGGTCACACACACCCGCTGCCGAGCTAACCCCCTCACAGTTGGTGGAGAACCAGTGGCAGTTTTTTTTTAAGCCAGCATGGAGGAGATACTGAAGCAGCTGGCTCTAGCAAATGCCAATCAACAGCAGACAAATGCAGGTTTGCAAAGGAGCCTTGCAGCCCAGCAGCAGACAAACGCAACTTTGCAACAGAGTCTGGAGGCTCAGCAACGAGCCCAGCAGCAATCTGAGGCTTGCTTCATAGACCTGTTGCAGAAGCAAGAGCAGAGACTACAACAACAGATGGAAGCAGTAATGCAGCAACGTCCGCAGACCAGTGAGGAAAGCCGTCCCACTAATACCGCGTCCTTTGGGGTGAGTCGTTTATTGACAAAAATGACTGGAGAGGATGATCCAGAGGTATTTTTGACCACATTTGAAAGGACCGCTGAAAGAGAAAAGTGGCCTGAGGAGCAGTGGGCTGGACTGGTGGCTCCTCTGTTAACTGGTGAATCGCAGAAAGCTTACTATGACCTAGAGCCTAACCAAGCAAAAGACTATGTGATGCTAAAAGCTGAAATATTGGCAAGGCTGGGTGTCACCCAGGCTGTCCGGGCTCAGCGTGTGCATAACTGGACTTTCCAGCTTGGAAAACCCCCCAGGTCTCAAATGTATGATCTCATTCACCTGAGCAGAAAGTGGCTACAGCCAGAGACTTTGTCCGCACCAAAGATTGTGGAACGTGTTGTAATGGATCGGTTTTTGAGAGCTCTTCCTACTGCCATCCAAAAGTGGGTAAGCCATGGAGACCCAGAGACGGCCGATGGTCTTGTGGATCGTGTGGAGAAATACTTGGCTACAGAGAACCTGACGGCCTCTTCCAGAGACACTCGGACTTTCCACCCTAAGACCAGACCATCCCCAGGGGCGGATAAGAGGATTCCAAGGGGTGAGGGTGGAGAGAGTGAGAGGGTGGGAGCTCTACCCCAAGTTTGGCGAGAACAGCCTGGGAAATCAGCGGCTCAAGAGGCGGCAAGAAGGATCGTTTGCTACCGCTGCCGGCAAGCGGGACATATTGCAGCCAATTGCCCGGTTGTGGAGGAACCCATGCAGTGTGACTTTCTGACGGGCAGACGTCAGTCGCTGTGTGCGACAGTCGCATGCACTGCCATTCGAGGAACTGAGAAACATTTATGCAAAATGTGTGTTAATGGTAGAAATGTTGTGGTATTGCTGGATTCAGGTAGCCTTGTGACCCTGATAAAGGCTGAGTTAGTTAAAACAGAGGTCTCTGGGAATAGCAAGGTAGCTGTTATTTGTGTGCATGGGGACACCCGAGAGTATCCAGTGACTACAGTGTGTTTCGAGACCCCCAAAGGTACCCTCTCTCATCCAGTGGGCTTAGTATCTCAGTTACCGCATGACGCCATTGTGGGAAGGGATTTTCCGAAGTTCTGGGAACTGTGGGATGATCCTGAGCCCCTCACTGGTGCCCCTATGTACCAGGACGCCATTGTGGGAAGGGATTTTCCGAAGTTCTGGGAACTGTGGGATGATCCTGAGCCCCTCACTGGTGCCCCTATGTACCAGGAATGTGATAGCCAGAACTCCCCTGAGAGTGGTGAGGACTCTCCGGAATTTCCCTTATCAGTATTGGCAGGGGAGACTCAAGAAACTGGAGAGGAGCCCACCTCCTCAGACGAAAACCTACCGTCTGTGGAGTTTTCTGATCTTGAGGTTCACAGGGAAAACTTTGCCACAGAACAGTTGAAAGACCCCGCCCTAATAAAGGCACGGGAAAACGTAGTGAAAATAGATGGCGAGTTAGTGAACCCAGATAATACCTGCACTTACCCATACTTCAGCGTAGAGAAGGGCCTACTGTATCGGGTGGCAAAAAGGGCAGAAGAAACCGTTGAGCAGCTTGTGGTGCCCAAACCTTACAGGAAGTTGGTGTTGGAGTTGGCCCATGGGCACATTCTTGGAGGTCATCTGGGGACAGAGAAAACCCGAGAGAGGGTATTACAGAGATTCTATTGGCCGGGGGTGATGAAGGACGTAGAAAATTATTGTTCCTCCTGCCCTGTGTGTCAGAGGTTGGCCCCGATGCCACATTTCCGTAGCCCGCTGGTCCCTCTACCCATCATTGAGGTCCCGTTTGAGAGGATCGCCATGGATTTGGTAGGTCCTATAATCAAGTCCGCTAGGGGGCACCAGTACATATTAGTTATAATGGACTATGCCACCCGTTATCCAGAAGCGATCCCTCTCCGAAATACCTCGGCCAAAACCATAGCCAAAGAGCTATCTCTTGTTTTTAGCCGGGTGGGTATTTGTAAAGAACTGCTTACGGACCAAGGTACACCCTTTATGTCCCGGGTTATGAAAGAGCTGTGTAAATTGTTCAAAGTGACGCAATTGCGTACGTCTGTGTATCACCCCCAAACCGATGGGCTGGTTGAAAGATTCAACAAAACCCTAAAACAAATGTTGAAGAAAGTGGTGGATAGAGATGGAAAGGATTGGGACTGTTTACTTCCTCATTTGATGTTTGCTATTAGGGAGGTGCCCCAATCCTCTACGGGATTCTCCCCCTTTGAGTTACTGTATGGGAGACACCCAAGAGGGCTGTTGGATATTGCCAAGGAAACTTGGGAAAGTGAGAGTTCTCCCCACAGGAGTGTGATTGAGCATGTCGCCCTGATGCAAGATCGAATTGCACAGGTAATGCCCATCGTGAAGGAACATTTGGCCCAAGCGCAGTTGGCACAGCAGAGAGTGTACAACCGTGGAGCCAAGACCCGTACCTTTTCCCCGGGGGATAGGATATTGGTACTTGTCCCTACGGTTGAAAGTAAATTCCTTGCCAAATGGCAAGGCCCCTACGAGATAATGGAAAAAGTGAGCGAAGTGAATTACAAGGTCAGACAACCAGGAAGGCGAAAGCCCGAACAGATCTATCACGTTAATCTGTTGAAAGCCTGGAGGGATAGAGAGTCCCTAGTCGCAGACACTTGGTCACCAGCTCAAACTGGTTGCGTGATTCCTGAGGTTGGAATAGCAGCCACCTTGTCACAACCCCAACAACAGGAGGTTAAGGAGTTTGTGCTTCGCAACAAGGAGGTATTCTCTGAGCTGCCGGGACAAACATCTGGGGTAGAGCATGACATCATTACCCCGCCCGGTGAAAGGGTGAAGTTAAAACCCTATCGGATCCCAGAGGCTCGACGGGAGGCAATACGGGAGGAAGTACAGAAAATGCTGAACTTAGGGGTGATAGAGGAGTCCCAAAGTGATTGGTCTAGTCCCATCGTGTTGGTGCCTAAACCGGATGGGAGCTGGCGATTTTGTAACGATTTTCGTCAGTTGAACAAAGTTACAAAATTTGACACCTACCCCATGCCACGTATAGATGAGTTGATCGACCGGCTGGGAACAGCCCGATACATGACGACTCTTGACCTCACAAAAGGGTATTGGCAAATCCCCCTGGCCAAGTCGGCCAAAGAGAAAACCGCATTTGTAACCCCAGACGGGGCGTTCCAATATAAAAGAATGCCGTTCGGGTTACAGAATGCGCCGGCCACATTCCAGCGTAAAATGACCAGATGCTGAGGCCCCATCGGAAGTATGCTGCGGCTTACCTGGATGACGTAATTGTCCATAGCACAGATTGGGCCTCACATCTGCCAAAAGTGCAAGCAGTCCTGGACTCTGTTCGGGAAGCGGGGTTTACGGCTAACCCCAAGAAGTGTACCATTGGGCAGGAGGAGGCCAAATATCTTGGGTACACCATTGGGAGGGGAGTAATAAAACCCCAACTCAACAAAGTCGAGGCCATCCAGAGTTGGCCACGTCCCAACAGCAAGAAGCAGGTACGAGCCTTTCTGGGAATCGCTGGGTATTATCGGCGATTCATTCCCCACTTTGCTTCTAAGGCTGTGCCCCTAACCAACCTGACGAAGGGGAAAGGGTCGGTCATGATTAAATGGACCCCCGAGGCTGAGGCAGCATTCCAATTCTTGAAACAAGCCTTATGTAGCCAGCCAGTGTTGTACTCACCCGACTTCTCTAAAGACTTTGTCGTACAAAGTGATGCGTCAGATGTGGGGTTAGGAGCAGTATTGTCCCAGGTCTGGAACGGGGAAGAGCACCCAGTCATTTACCTCAGCAGGAAGTTGAAGTCCCATGAGGTAAATTACGCCACCGTTGAAAAGGAGTGTTTAGCGGTGAAGTGGGCTCTAGATTCCCTTCGGTACTACCTGCTAGGTAGGCACTTTGACATGGTTACGGATCACGCTCCGTTAAAGTGGATGGCTCAAAACAAGGAAACAAATAGAAGAGTGAATAGGTGGTTCCTGGCCCTCCAGGAATTCAACTTCACAGTAAAGCATCGCCCTGGCGTTCAAATGGGGAATGTGGATGCTTTGTCTCGAGTACATGAATGCCTGATTGCTGGTGTTCCAACCCCGAGGTTAAAACAAGAGGGGGGGGGTATGTGACAGCAGGAAGGTAAAGTCACCTGGTTGCATCCAGGGGGGTAGATATATTTCGCCCAGATTCAGGCTTTACGCCGACTTATACAACTAGGTGGAGAGTTGTATAAGGCTAGTGGGCTCATGGATGACTCATACCTCTAGGGAGAGTGTGGGGCGTCGTGCAGACAGAGATGAGGAGACCAGCTGAACCTTGTCAGCTCATTTAGGCCTCTATAAGAACTCCCAGCTTCATTAGATGTGAGCTCATGCCTGGAACCAGACCTGTGTGGACTGTCTAGGGAGAGTGAACCCCTGTGCGGTGAGACAAAGCCTGTGTGGCTATTTGCTTGGACATTTAAAACCAGGGACTTAGGGACTAGGACAGCACTAGGCTGATCCCAGTTGTTAGTTAGGAAACCTGTATGTTTAGTCAGAGGTCAACTTGACCAGGATTTATTTTGGTTATGTTTCTTTTGCTTTGCTGTGTTTTGTCACTGTAAATAGAAAATAAACCGCACCTTTTTTGATTTTGAAAACCACAACCTCCGTTTGCTGGGCCTGTTTTGTGTGGGGAGCCCATCCCGGGGGTCACACACACCCGCTGCCGAGCTAACCCCCTCACAGTATATATATATATATATATATATATATATATATATTGTAACCTGGGGGACCGGTAGTAGGTACAAAAACTCCCTGGGATGAGCAGGCACAGATACCAAGTCCATTGGATCAGTGAAAACAGTGTTGTTTATTGGTGCTATATACAAAGTCTAATGACAGGTGCTGTACAGTGTGCTGAAAACAAACAGAAGAAAAAATAGCTAAACAAAAGCCTAGCCGTGTCTCGGCTCTAACTACACAGTATGTACAGGCCCTCACTACCAGGCTGGACAAGCCTAACGCTTGTCAGCTTCCACATTCACAGGGTAACAAGTTTTACCAACCTTCTTGCTCTCACAAACCAACGTTGTCTGTGTTTCCCAGGCTGAGCAAAGGCTGTCTGCTCAGGTGAGCTTTTAATTAACCTGTGGGAGAGAACCAACACCTGAACTGGACCCTGGCTCAGAGATCCCTGAATGTATATGAGAGGAGCCTGGGAGATGTATAAACCCCGAATAGGACTTTCCCAGGCTCTCTCTGGGATGCTCTGTCACACATCCTCCCCCCTTGTTTCAACCCCAGGGTTGGAACACCTGTAGCCCAACAGGAGTGAACACGGGAGAGGGCATCTACATTCCCCATCTCAACACCTGGCCTGTGTTTTACTGTAAAGGCGTAGTCTTGTAGGGCCAAAAACCACCGGTTCACCCGCCTATTAGTCTCCTTCTTTTGGGCCATCCATTTCAGGGGAGCATGGTCAGTTATCAACTCAAACTGGCGCCCCAACAAGTAGTACCTGAGCGCGTCCACGGCCCACTTTATGGCCAGACACTCCTTTTCAATGACTGCGTACTTCTTTTCAGGGTCATTGAGCTTTCTGCTTAAGTACACCACAGGGTGTTCTTCCCCATTGTGTACCTGTGAAAGTACTGCCCCGATACCCACATCAGATGCATCCGTCTGGACCAAAAAGTTTTTGGAGAAATCGGGGGAGTATAGGATTGGCTGTGCACAAAGAGCCTTCTTCAGTACTTGAAAAGACTCTTCTGCTACTGGAGACCATTTCACCATTACGGAGGCTTTCCCTTTTGTAAGGTCTGTCAGTGGGGCAGCTATAGTTGCGAAATTTGGGATGAATCTTCTATAGTACCCCGCAATGCCAAGAAAGGCCCTGACCTGCTTCTTGTTTGCAGGACGTGGCCACTCCTGGATGGCTTCTATTTTATTCACCTGGGGCTTTATGACACCCCGGCCAATAGTGTAGCCCAAATACCTGGCTTCCTCTAGCCCAATGGCACATTTTTTGGGGTTTGCCGTAAACCCTTCTTTGAAAAGGGAATCCAGGACAGCCTGGACACGGGGCAAGTGAGACTCCCAGTCAGTGCTATGCACCACTATGTCGTCCAGATAGGCTGCAGCATACTGTCGGTGAGGTCTTAGGGTCCTGTCCATAGCCCTCTGAAATGTTGCAGGGGCATTTTGTAACCCAAAAGGCATTTTCTTATACTGAAACGACCCCTCCGGGGTCACAAATGCAGTCTTTTCTTTGGCCCTACCAGTCAGGGGTATTTGCCAATATCCTTTGGTCAAGTCCAAAGTGGTCAGATAACGGGCCTTGCCAAGTCGGTCTATAAGCTCGTCTACCCTGGGCATTGGGTATGTGTCAAACTTTGTTACCGCATTAAGCTTCCTGAAGTCGTTACAAAACCTCCAAGTGCCATCCGGTTTTGGGACTAATACAATGGGGCTAGACCAGTCACTATTGGATTCCTCAATAACATCTAGCTCCAACATCCTTTTAACTTCCTCACTGATGTCCTTTCTTCTAGCTTCGGGAATTCGGTATGGTTTGAGCTTGACACGGACCCCAGGTTCAGTAACAATATCATGCTGAACTGCTGAAGTCGTGCCCGGCAACTCTGAAAATTTCTCTTTATTCCTTATCAGGAACTCTCTAGCTTCCTGTTTCTGGGAACATGACAGGGTGTCTGGAATCGTGACCTCAGGGATCAGAGGGAATTCAGTACCCTTAAGGGTTACCGGGAGAGACCTGGCAGTTAATGCCAGTCTATCCTTCCAGGGCTTTAACAGGTTTATGTGGTAAATCTGTTCGGGCTTCCTTTTACCTGGTTGATACACCTTGTAATTGACCTCCCCAACTCTTTCAATTACTTCAAAGGGTCCCTGCCACTTAGCCAGGAATTTGCTCTCAACAGTGGGAACTAACATGAGGACCCGGTCACCAGGTGAGAAAACACGAAGTTGGGCCCCCCTGTTGTATATCCTTTGTTGGGCTGCTTGGGCCTGCAGTACATGTTCTTTTACCACCGGCATGATTGCTGCAATCCTGTCCTGCATTTGAGCGATATGCTCAATGACACTTTTGTGAGGTGTCTGCTCCCCCTCCCAAGTTTCCTTGGCTATGTCTAAGAGTCCCCGAGGGTGTCTCCCATAAAGCAGCTCAAATGGAGAGTACCCCGTAGAGGACTGGGGAACTTCCCTGATGGCGAACATCAAGTAAGGTATCAGGAAGTCCCAGTTTTTCCCCTCCTTATCAACAACCTTTTTTAACATACTCTTTAATGTCTTATTGAAGCGTTCCACCAAGCCATCCGTTTGAGGATGGTACACTGAGGTACGCAACTGCGTCACCTTAAATAACTTGCAGAGCTCCCTAGTTATTCATGACATGAATGGGGTACCTTGGTCTGTAAGGACTTCTTTCGGGATGCCAACCCGACTGAACACCATAAACAGCTCTTTGGCAATGTTTTTAGCAGATGCAGTGCGTAAGGGAACGGCCTCGGGGTAACGGGTAGCGTAATCCATGATCACGAGGATATGTTGATGACCGCGGGCAGATTTGGGGAGTGGACCCACCAGGTCCATGGCAATCCTTTCAAAGGGCACTTCAATAATGGGCAAGGGCACTAACGGACTTCAAAAGTGGGGTTGGGGGGCTGACATCTGACATATAGGACAGGATTGACAATAATTCTCGATATTTTTCCATATCCCAGGCCAGTAAAACCTGCGCAACACCCTTTCAGTGGTTTTCTCAACCCCTAAATGGCCTCCTAGCAAATGCCCATGGGCAAGTTCCAACACCACCCGTCTGTATAGCTTAGGGACTACCAACTGTTCAACCACTTCATCATTAGTTTTACATACACGATACAGTAAATCCTCATTGCTGCAGAAATATGGAAAACAGGGCCCGTCCCCCGGTTCGACAGGTACCCCATCAACCACCACCACATTTTCCCAGGCCCTGGCAAGGGTAGGGTCTTTTCTCTGTTCCGTACCAAAATTTTCCTTGTGCACATTTAGATCGGTAAACTCTAACGTAGGCTCAGATTCAGCAGACGGCTGTCCAGCTCTACTGGTTGTGGGGACTTCTTCAGGCTCCCCCAGCTCTCCTGCCATAACTGAGAAAGGATCACCCGGAGAGCCCTGAGAGGAGTCCCCTAAACTCACAAGGTCAGTAATGGCCATGAGTTCTGGCTCTGCGACTGAGTTAGGTACTGCGACTGGGTCGGGACAATCCCACAGTTCCCAAAACTTAGGGAAGTCCCTACCAATGATAGCCTCGTGCACCAAGTGGGGCACCAGTCCGACCGAATGGGTCACCGTACCTAAGCCAGTTTTAAACTGAACAGTGGCTATTGGATACTCGCGGGTATCCCCATGTACACAGATCACAGCAACTTTTTTTGCATGAAAATTCACAGTTTCAACCATCTCAGCTGTAACCAAAGTAACTAGACTTCCTGAGTCCAGCAAGGCCGTAATAGGCTTATTATTAATAGTCACTTGACACATGTGTTTTCCCACATTTGGCACTGCAGCGCATGAAACGGCAGCAAACATAGACTGCCTTCTAAAAGATAGATCACACTGCATTGGTTCATCTGTTAATGGACAGTTTGCTGCAACATGTCCCAGTTCTTGGCAACGAAAACACCTGATGTTTCCCCAATCTGGTTTGCTGACAGGCAGTGGCTTCCCTTGCTTGGGCCGCCAAACTTCAGTCCTGGCACCAAAATTCCTCCCCCCTATTTCCTTGCCATGCTTACCACCCACTTCCCCTGGAACAGTCTTACCGGTTGCCTGGGGAGACCGTGGTTTTGGATGGAAAGTCCGTGCGGCTGTAGGGGTGGTGACCAGGTTCTCTGCAGCAAAGTACCTCTCAACGAGCTCCACCAGGTTGTCTGCTGACTTGGGGTCTCCTTGACTCACCCACTTCTGCAGGGGAATTGGCAGTGACCTCAGGAATTGGTCCATGACCACACGCTCCACTATTTGTGGCGCAGACAGGGACTCCGGCTGTAGCCATTTCCGCACCAGGTGGATCAGATCAAACATCTGCGATCTTGGGGGCCTCTTTTCTTGGAAGAACCAGCTGTGGACCCGCTGAGCTCGAACAGCCAAGGTAACGCCAAGTCGTGCCAGGATTTCCCGCTTGACCTTCTCATAATCTCCCGCTTCTGCTGACTCCAGATCATAGTAGGCCTTCTGCGCTTCTCCAGAAAGTAAGGGGGCGATCAGTCCTGCCCACTGGGTTTGGGGCCAACCTTCCCTCTCAGCGGTCCGTTCAAATGTTAGTAGGAAAGCCTCTGGATCATCATCTGCCGTCATCTTTGAAAGAAAGCGACCCACATGGATGGTTGGGGGCTTGTCTCCAATATCCTTCATTATCGCAGGTGACCCCTGTGCTAGCGTCTCCAAAACCTCAGTAAGGGTTTTCCTATCCGCTTTTGCAGCAGTGGCAAGCTGTTCAAACAGCCTCTGCGATTGCTCCTGTACAGCACCAATCTGTTGGAACAGCACCTTGGTTTGCTCCTGTGCGATAGCGTTGGCTTGCTGTTGTGCAGCGTTTGCTTGCCGCAATTCAGCGTTAGTTTGCTGTTGTGTAGCGTTTGCTTGCTGCCATGCAGCGTTAGTTTGCTGTTGTGCAGCATTTGCTTGCTGCAATGCGGCATTTGCCAACACCATTTGTTTGAGGAGGTCCTCCATGTTGTCACTTTAGGTACTGGCCTTTTAAGTAGTAACTTACTACAGCTGGTCGCAGCCTCCACCATATGTAACCTGGGGGACCGGTAGTAGGTACAAAAACTCCCTGGGATGAGCAGGCACAGATACCAAGTCCATTGGATCAGTGAAAACAGTGTTGTTTATTGGTGCTATATACAAAGTCTAATGACAGGTGCTGTACAGTGTGCTGAAAACAAACAGAAGAAAAAATAGCTAAACAAAAGCCTAGCCGTGTCTCGGCTCTAACTACACAGTATGTACAGGCCCTCACTACCAGGCTGGACAAGCCTAACGCTTGTCAGCTTCCACATTCACAGGGTAACAAGTTTTACCAACCTTCTTGCTCTCACAAACCAACGTTGTCTGTGTTTCCCAGGCTGAGCAAAGGCTGTCTGCTCAGGTGAGCTTTTAATTAACCTGTGGGAGAGAACCAACACCTGAACTGGACCCTGGCTCAGAGATCCCTGAATGTATATGAGAGGAGCCTGGGAGATGTATAAACCCCGAATAGGACTTTCCCAGGCTCTCTCTGGGATGCTCTGTCACAATATATATATATATGTGTATATATATTGCTTTGCTACAAAAACTGTGGTACTTCCTGTGTGGGAGGGGTTATATAGAGGGTGACTTCCTGTTTTAGGTTGCCAGTGTCCAATCATCTAGAGGTGGCATAAAACCCACATAGTAATTACTATGGCTGCTCTGTGTCCCGTGATGTACTCCAAGAAAAGGGTTTTTAGGTAAGCTGTTATAAAAATCCTATTATCAATAAGTCTCCATCAGGTGGCAATCTTCCAGGGGGTCGATGGTGAGCAAGCCGCTACGTGTGGATGTGATGTAAGGGGCTTGGTACCAGGAAGTTGACCAGGGGAACATCAGAAAGAGCCAACAGAAGCATCAGAGTGTGTATATCACATGAATGAGAGCCACTGTGGACAGCAAGGAAGTGTTGAAGGCCCACAAAATGGCCGCGATGATGTCATGTGTGGTGTCTATGGGCGTGGTTATGCATTTCGGAGTGTGGCCCCCTTTGTAAAAAGATCAAGATTTGCCCTGCGTGTGTGTTGATTTTCTTGTTTTGAAGGGGCCCACTAAGCAGATCCCTAGCTCATTGGTACCCCTATTCAGCAGATCCCCAGCTCAGCAGTACTCCCAGCTCTGCTGATGCCCCACTCAGTAGTATCCCCCGCTTTGTTGATCCTCTGCTCTGCTGATCCTCTGCTCAGTAGTAAACCCCAAGCTCTGCTGATCCCCTGCTCAGTAGTAACCTCCAGCTCTGCTGATTCAGCACTCAGTAGTATCCCCAGCTTTGTTGATCCCCTGCTCAGTAGTAAGCGGATACTCTGCTGCTCAGTCCTCTCTCTGGTCCCTGTTTACCTTCCACTATAGTGTTCCTATGTTGGTCACCATGTGTGCTATCTGCTAGTTAGCTTTGTCAGACTTCTGTGGAGGCTTTGGAGATGTGTTGAAGCACCAAGAAAGTGACATAGGGTATAATTTTTGAAGCAAATACAACATGTGAACAGGACTGTATGGTAACCATTTTATTTAGTGACAGGTGCTTTGGTTAGCATTCAGAGCACCTGAACCACTTCCCGCCCACAGTACATCATATGACGTCCTGGGCTTTGATTGGGGATATCTGAGTGATGCCGGCAGGTGCAGGCATCATTTAGATATAAAAAAAAATCTACCGGCGATTCCCTGCACGTAAAAACAACCATAGCGGCATTGTTTTTACAGGCGGTGGGAGGGGACGCCCCCCCTTCTGCCACCCTCCGCTGCTTCTAATGGCCCAACCGTGCGATCAGCGAGCTGCAGAAGAAATACGCCGGCGGAGGAAGTTCAGAAAAAGAAAATGTCTTTCTGGACAGCCGCACTCAAAACAAAAAGTTGCCTTTATTGTAAAATCAAACCAGCATTACAAATCACAGCAGCCAGGACACCTGACGCATTTCACACTATTTCTAGTGTTTAATCATAGCTGACTAGCACAAAAAATAATTTCAAATAAATATCAATCCTTGAATACCATGTGATCAAAGGGAGTGGCGAATTGTGTTTAATTAGCACATATGTGATTAAGGTGTGTGATTCGAAACCCTTGTGAACATAATATGAGGGAAAAAGGCAAAATAGCCAGTGAAAATAAAGAGGTGTATGTGAAAATATAGTAATAAATGAAATAAGAATGAGTATAAAAAAAACTAATAAGTAATTGAAATGAAAGGACTCATATATTATGCATGTGTAGGTATACATATATAAGTATAAGTCAGGGGAAACTAGTGTGCGTGCATGTCCATGCAAATGTAGATACATTAAGCATGACGTGTGAACCCTGAATATATATCAAAAATCGTGTGAATAAATAGATTATGTGTATATATAATCTACTACGCAACCATAATGAATCCAAAACCGTGCAAGATGTGTATTGAAAAAAAGAGAGAGAGAAACCATGGTGAATGACCGGTGTGTGTAAAAAAGTGTATACTAACATGTGCTGACAAAAAGCATAAATCTATTATAATAGTGTAGGTAAAAATTAGTTAATTAAAATATATTAATTAGAATACATTTCTTGTATTATATGGTATATATAAACGTGTTGAAATGTAGATGATAAACATACAATTAATTAACCACTTAAGCCCCGGACCATTTGGTAGCTAAAGGACCAGAGGTGATTTCAGAATTTTGCACTGCGCTGCTTTAACTGTAAATTGTGCGGACATGCAATGTTGTACCCAAACGAAATTTGCGTCCTTTTCTTCCCACAAATAGAGATTTCTTTTAATGGTATTTGATTGCCTCTGCGATTTTTATTTTTTGCGATATAAACGGAAAAATACCGAAAATTTTGAAAAAAAATGATATTTTCTACTTTTTGTTATAAGAAAAATCGAATAAACTCAATTTTAGTCATACATTTAGGCCAAAATGTATTCAGCCACATGTCTTTAGTAAAAAAAATGTCAATAAGCGTATATTTATTGGTTTGCGCAAAAGTTATAGCGTTTACAAACTAGGGTACATTTTCTGGAATTTACACAGCTTTAAATTTATGACTGCCTATCTCATTTCTTGAGGTGCTAAAATGGCAGGGCAGTACAAACCCCCCCCAAATGACCCCATTTTGGAAAGTAGACACCCCAAGAAAATTGCTGAGAGGCATGTTGAGCCCATTGAATATTTTTTTTTTTTTGTCCCAAGTGATTGAATAATGACAAAAAAAAAGAAAAAATTACAAAAAGTTGTCACTAAATGATATATTGCTCACACATGCCATGGTTATATGTGGAATTGCACCCCAAAATACATTCTGCTGCTTCTCCTGAGTACGGGGATACCACATGTGTGGGACTTTTTAGGAGCCTAGCCACGTACGGGACCCCGGAAACCAAGCACCGCCTTCAGGATTTCTAAGGGCGCAAATTTTTGATTTCACTCCTCACTACCTATCACAGTTTAGAAGGCCATAAAATGCCAAAATAGCACGAAACCCCCCCAAATGACCCCATTTTGGAAAGTAGACACCCCAAGCTATTTACTGAGAGGCATGTTGGGTTCATGGAATATTTTATATTTTGCCACAAGTTGCGGGAATATGACAAACTTTTTTTTTTTTTGCACAAAGTTGTCACTAAATGATATATTGCTCACACATGCCATGGGCATATGTGAAATTACACCCGAAAATACATTCTGTTGCTTCTCCTGAGTACGGGGATACCACATGTGTGGGACTTTTTGGGAGCCTAGCCGCGTACGGGACCCCAAAAACCAAGCACCGCCTTCAAGGTTTCTAAGGGCATAAATTTTTGATTTCACTCCTCACTACCTATCACAGTTTTGAAGGCCATAAAATGCCAAGATAGCCCAAAACCCCCACAAATGACCCCATTTTGGAAAGTAGACACCCCAAGCTATTTGCTGAGAGGCATGGTGAGTATTTTACAGCTCTCATTTGTTTTTGAAAATGAAGAAAGACATTTTTGAAAATTTAAAAAAAAATGTCTTTCTTCATTTTCAAAAACAAATGAGAGCTGTAAAATACTCACCATGCCTCTCAGCAAATAGCTTGGGGTGTCTACTTTCCAAAATGGGGTAATTTGGGGGGTTTTGTGCCATCTGGGCATTCCATGGCCTCCGAAACTGTGATAGGCAGTGAGGAGTGAAATCAAAAATTTACACCCATAGAAATCCTGAAGGCGGTGCTTTGTTTTCGGGGTCCTGTACGCGGCTAGGCTCCCAAAATGTCTCACACATGTGGTATCCCCGTACTCAGGAGAAGAAACAGAATGTTTTTTGGGGTGCAATTCCACATATAACCATGGCATGTTTGAGCAATATATAATTTAGTGGCAACTTTTTGTACATTTTATTATTCAATGGGCTCAACATGCCTCTCAGCAAATAGCTTGAGGTTTCTACTTTCCAAAATGGGGTCATTTGGGGGGGTTTTGAACTGTCTTGGCATTTTATGCACAACATTAGGAAGCACATCATCCACTCTTCTAACCACTTGAAGACAAAGCCCTTTCTGACACTTTTTGTTTACATGAAAAAAAATTGTTTTTTTGCAAGAAAATTATGTTGAACCCCCAAACATTATATATATTTTTAAAGCAAAGGCCCTACAGATTAAAATAGTGGGTGTTGCATTTTTTTTTCCACACAGTATTTGCGCAGCGATTTTTCAAACGCATTTTTTGGGGGGAAAACACACTTTTTTTTATTTTTAATGCACTAAAAAACACTATATTGCCCAAATGTTTGATGAAATAAAAAAGATGATCTTAGGCCGAGTACATGGATACCAAACACGACATGCTTTAAAATTGCGCACAAACGCGCAGCGGCGACAAACTACATTCATTTTTAAAAGCATTTAAAAGCCTTTACAGGTTACCACGTTAGATTTACAGAGGAGGTCTACTGCTAAAATTACTGCCCTCGATCTGACCTACGCGGTGATACCTCACATGCATGATGCAATTGCTGTTTACATATGACGCTAGACCGACGCTTGCGTTCGCCTTTGCGCAAGAGCAGGGGGGTACAGCGGTGCTTTTTTTTTTTTTTTTTATTTATTTTGCTTTTTTATTTTATTTTTAAACTGTTCCTTCCATATTTTTTTTTTTTACCATTTTTATTGTTATCTCAGGGAATGTAAATATCCCCTATGATAAGAATAAGTAGTGACAGGTACTCTTTTTTTAAAAAAAATTGGGGGGTTAGACCCTAGATCTTTCCTCTGCCCTCAAAGCATCTGACCACACCAAGATCGGTGTGATAAAAAGCTTTCCCAATTTCCCAATGGCGCTGTTTATATCCGGGGGGGGGCATTCCCTCCCACTGCTTGTAAAAGCAGTCTAGAGGCTAATTATCTGCTAGAATTGCTTTTACATGACAGCCGGCCACTGGCTGAAAAGAATGATACCTAAACCTGCAGTCATCATTCTGGTATAAACATTCAAAGTCCAGCAACATACCAGTACGTTGCTGGTCCTTGTTGGACATGTATTGTAATCTTTTTTTTCATGCAGCCTGTTGGCTGAACGAAAAAAAGAGATTGATCGGTGGGTATGCCCACCATTAGAATACCTCCCTTCATCCACCCACTTCTAATGATGTGCATACATGCACCATTTATATATGCCGAAGCATGGGGGCATCCTCCCGCAAAAAAGTTATGCCGCGTACACACGGTCGGACTTTTCCACGGGCAAGCCTTCGCCGGAATTTCGACCGTATGTACGCGGCATAAAAGGTTATGCTGACACAGACGAGTCTCTGCTCTCACACCTCACCCCTACACCCGATATTAGGTAACCCACTTTTTGAACCGGGGGTGAGGGATGGGAGATTATGTGCCCTGAGAGAAACAGGCCTATATCAAGCTTCCCATTTTAGCGAGGCGGGTCGGTGGAAAACATTATCAGAGCTCACAGACCCGTCGGGCGAGTACCGCTTGGACTTTCTGAGAGCCGGACAGCTCTGCCATTTCTTAGGGACCATCCCCCCACCTTCTCCTATGAGCCAACCCCTCACGACGCTGGAGGAGTTGTGCTCTGATTCAGGCTTGTTACCACATACCCTATCCCTAACACATGACCTCCTAATTACACCAAGGGATGACTACCGGCTTCCGAGCCTCACTGGATGGGAAAGAGACCTACACTGCACATTTTCCACCAAAAAGAAACAGCAAATTCTCACATTCACGCACAAATCCTCTATATGTACCAAAATCCAGGAGACCAATTATAAAATCCTTACGGGGTGGTATAGGACCCCAGCTCTTCTTAGCAAACTTTCCCCAACAACTTCAGACCTTTGCTGGCGCTGTCTAACAGAAAGAGGCACAATGCTACATATCTTCTGGTCCTGCCCTCGACTCCGGAATTTCTGGACCGAGGTTAGGCGGATAACTCAAAAGTTCACGGAACGAGTGATCCCAGATGACCCGGCTTTCTTTCTCTTACACGCAAACGACACCCCCACGCGCGTTTACAAGAAATCAGTGGTGCGCCACTTACTAGACGCGGCGAAAGCCTGCATTCCACTCCGTTGGAAGACACCTCACCCGCCGACCATTGCAATGTGGCTACAAAAAGTAGACGACATTAATAAACTAGAAGACCTTATCCTCACTAGTCAGGATAGACAGGAGACATTCTCAAAAACCTGGCAACTCTGGAATTTTTTTACCTACTCAGATGAGGGTCAGGCTCTCAGGGGTGGTGTTGCTCCGGCCTGATTGTCTTGAGCTGATCAGCGAGCAGTACCGGTGGATCCTCATAATGACTGGTCTTTTTGTCCCCGCGGTGGATGCAGGTGTCAGTGTTCATGAACCCCCAACACCCCATTAACCCCCTCCCTCTCTTTTTCTGCTACCCCCCCTTTTTTTTTTTGCAATCTGCACTATTTCTTTTCTTTCCTGATACTATTTGTTTCTGTTTTCTATAAAAGTATGGGGACTGGGGCCGTGGTGGCCCAAGTTAGTCTCCAGGTCTGGGTTGAGACCCTTCTGGATGCGGGAAGTTGCATTTGAAACGTATAAGTGTGATGTTATTGATAGCGGAACTAAAGTCCGCGACATATAAACCCTGTACATGCAGTCCGGTAGGATATTGTTCCTACAATAGATATGCGCTGACTGTTACTTATTAAGCTGTCATGCTTTTCTTCTTGTGTATGCCTGTATTCCTGCCATTACTTGTAATGTAATGTCATGGGGGCCCGCGCGGACCCTTTTCCCTGTTTATAAATAAAAAGTAAAAAAAAAAGATAAATAGATCTGCTCTGCAACTGAATGGTGTATCTGCTAAGCAAATGATGGTTAACATTAAAACAAAATAACATTACAGTACAACAGTAAGACCTTACCATACCTGCAAAGCAAATACCAAAACAAAACCTAGTAAAAAATAAAACATTTTTTTAACGCAACCTGTGCCTAAAATATATATATGCCGAAGCATGGGGGCATCCTCCCGCAAAAAAGTTATGCCGCGTACACACGGTCGGACTTTTCCATGGGCAAGCCTCCGTCGGAATTTCGACCGTATGTACGCGGCATTAGGAGCAAAATCGCTCCTCCGCCCCTGCTGCCCCCATGCTTCGGCATATATGCTCTTTTTTTTAAACTGTGGTGGTGAAATCACCTCCTACAGCGTTGGAGTCACGGCTTTATGTATCGTGGGAGCAACCGCTGTTGCTGTCAAGATAAATAGATCTGCTCTGCAACTGAATGGTGTACCTGCTAAGCAAATGATGGTTAACATTAAAACTAGGGATGTCCCAATACCGATACTAGTATCGGTATCGGTACCGATACCAGGCATTTCCCGAGTACTTGTACTCGGGGAAAATGCTCCGATGCTTCAGCCGATACTTGGGCAGTCAGTGATGATCGGTGCGGCGGGGGGAGTTACAAGCACCGATCACCGCTGTATAGATTTCAATACAGCCCGACAGCTTCTCCCGACCCCCCCCCTTCTTTTCAGCGGTTTTAGTGAAATCTATACAGCGGTGATCGGTGCTTGTAACTCCCCCCAAAGCCGCACCGATCACCGCTGACTGTCCCTGTATCCTCCTCCAGTTCCCCCATCCATGCTGCTCTCCCCCGTGCGCTCCGTGTCCCCCCCCCATCATGCTGCTGATGTCTTCCGTTATTCCGCTCTCCCCCGTGCGCTCCGTGTTCCCCCCCTCCATGCTGCTGATGTCCTTCATCTTTCTGCTCTTCCCCCCCCGTGCTCCGTGTCCCCCCCCCCCTCCTCGCTGCTGCTGTCCTCAGCTCTGTGCCCCCCTCCATATCCTCCTCCGCTTCCCTCTGTCAGGATGGAGAGCGGAGGTAGGAGCCGCTAAACCCAGCTCCTACCTTTTCCGAATGTACAGAGTCAGTGACTGACTCTGTCCATTCATATAACTGAAACATCGTAACCTGTGTGTTTACGATGCTTCAGTTTATGAATGGAGAGGAGCCGTTGTTTCCTCTGCATTCATTTTCAGTGCAGCTGAGAAAGGGACTGGGGAATCTGTTTCCCTAGTCCCTTTCTCTGTCTCAAAGGGGAGATGTCAGAGGTCTGTTAAGACCCCTGATATCTCACCAAAGCCCCCCAACAGGGCTAGAAATAAAAAAAAACATTGCGATAAATAATAAAACATTAATTGTAAAAAATAAAAAAATAAATACACTGAGATCATCCCCCACCCACCCCAACAAAGCATTGTAAAAAAACATGGCAAAAAATAGTAAAAAAAAAAAAAAATAGTAAAAAAATAAATAAAAAAATACTGACACATAGAAAAAAGTATCGGTATTCGGTATCAGCGAGTACTTGAAAAAAAGTATCGGTACTTGTACTCGGTCTTAAAGTGGTATCGGGACAACCCTAAAACAAAATAACATTACAGAACAACAGTAAGACCTTACCATACCATACCTGCAAAGCAAATACCAAAACAAAACCTAGTAAAAAATAAAACATTTTTTTAACGCAACCTGTGCCTAAAATATATATATGCCGAAGCATGGGGCATCCTCCCGCAAAAAAGTTATGCCGCGTACACACGGTCGGACTTTTCCACGGGCAAGCCTCCGTCGGAATTTCGACCGTATGTACGCGGCATTAGGAGCAAAATCGCTCCTCCGCCCCTGCTGCCCCCATGCTTCGGCATATATGCTCTTTTTTTTAAACTGTGGTGGTGAAATCACCTCCTACAGCACTGGAGTCACGGCTTTATGTATCGTGGGAGCAAACGCTGTTGCTGTCAAGATAAATAATTCCGCGCTGCAGTTGAATGGCGCACCTGAAAACAAAAAATTACATACCTGAAAAGCAAGCATGATAAAACATTGCAGAATAGAATACAGTAAAAAAGAGCAGAACAATAGAGAGAAAATGGAGAGAGAGAGAGAACAATAAAACGACAACTATTTTTGGTTTTTTTATTTTATATTTTTTTTGTGTTTTGTTTTTTATGTTTTGTTTTTTCTTTTTTACACTTTTTTTTGTAACTTTAACAACTGTAATGGTTCGGGTCTCTCAAAATGTAATGGCATCTTGGGAGACCCTGTGTAAGTGTGTCCTAGTCTGTGAAATGCTGTACCCTACGCTAAAACTTCACTTTTGAGTGGTAGCGTTCAAAACATTCACCAAGGCAAAGACCAGGTTTGTCAGGACAGAGTGGACAAAAAACACGGGTGTCACGCCTAAATCCGCGCTTGCTACAGACACGACATCTTTTTTGGGGGGTTCGTTGGGTAGGGGTACTCTCGAGGGCATACGGATAATGCCTCTCATGCAGCCGGCTTACTGCATTTGGTTGGGGATGGTGAGGTGCAGAACCGCCTGGATATAGGAGTTCTGTGACTATCTCATTCTGGAATTTTAGAAGAGATAACGTCCCGCCTGAAGCTCTGTATAGCACATGAGCGTTCAGCAAAGCCAATGGGAATAAGGATAGAGACACTTTTTTGTACCAGCGTCTCGCCTTACGGTCAATTAGATACGGCGCCAACAACTGGTCGTTGAGGTCCACCCCTCCCATATTTTTGTTATATTCGTGGACACAGAGGGGTTTCTCCACAACACCAGTCGCCGTACGAATTTGGACTGTCGTGTCTGCATGAAGGGAGGTAAGAAGGAAAACATTCTTATTGTCCCTCCACTTCATAGCGAGCAAGTTATTACACTTCAAGCAGGCTCTCTCCCCCAGCCTAAGACGGCATCTACAAGCCGCTGGGGAAAGCCCCGGCGATTAGGTCGCACGGTGCCACATGCTCCAATCTGATGATCAAACAAGTGACTAAACAGTGGCACGCTCGTGTAATAATTGTCCACATACAAGTGGTACCCCTTTCCAAATAAGGGTGACACCAAGTTCCACACTATCTTGCCAGCGCTCCCTATGTAATCCGGGCAGTTGACCGGCTCAACCTGACTGTCTTTTCCCTCATAAACCGTAAAGCTCCATACATAGCCTGTTGCCCTGTCACAGAACTTATAGAGCTTGACCCCGTATCTGGCACGCTTGCTGGGAAGGTACTGCTTGAAAGCCAAGCGGCCAGAAAATTTAATCAGGGACTCATCAACGCAGACAACTTGATCGGGAATAAACAAGGCTGCAAAACGTTCGTTGAAGTGGTTTATGAGGGGCCGAATTTTATAGAGCCGGTCGTATTCAGGGTCTCCACGTGGACGACAAAGTTCATTGTCGTTGAAGTGCATGAACCGCAAAATCTGCTCGTATCGTTTCCTGGGCATGGAGGCAGAGAACACGGGCATGTGGTCAATTGGGTGCGTGGACCAATAAGCACGCAATGACGGGAATTTATGTGTGCCCATGTTGAGGGAAAGGCCCAGAAAGGTCTTAAGTTCGGAAACCGTAATTGGTTTCCAATCTTTGGCAATGGAAGGCAACTGGGGGTTAGCGGCAATGAATTGACCAGCATATAAATTACTCTGGTCCACAATAGATCTATAGAGATCTTCCGTGAAAAACAGTGAATAAAAATCAATTGGCATAAAATCAGCTGTTTCCACCTGAATACCGGGTTGGGCAGTGAATGGGGGAAGTACGGGTTCTGCAGAAGTGGTGGGGACCCAATCAGGATAGGCGAATTCTGCAGGAAGGGCACTATGGGCACGACGGGCCTGCCTTTGTCTTCTTGGTGGCAGCGGGACACTACTTGTGCTTGCCACCTCGCCAGCTTGAACTGCACTTATGGGACTCGCCACGTCACCACGTGATACTGCAGTGCTGGATGTACGCCCAGGCTGTACTAGGCCGCTGGTGCTTGCCAATTCACCAGAAGGAATAGCGGCGCTAGTACTACTCTGCTCCATGATACGAGAGCCCTGCGGTTCTTGCTCCTCAACAACCTCAGAAGATCGGGATCGGGTACGCCTGACCTTAGCAGGGACCTCAACTTCGTCGTCAGAGCTATCTGACGAGGAGCCGCTGACTTCACTGTCTTCTACGGGAAGGTATTCTGAGCCTGAATCTGACAGATGCGTGACCTCCTCTTCACTATCTGTCATGCTCAGAATCTCGTAGGCCTCTTTACTAGTGTACCTTCGTCTTGCCATTTTGGGCTCTAAATTTAGGGGTACACTAGTAAGATTCACAGGAAAAAAAAGCACCTGACTGTCAGCAAATGTATCAAACGCTACCAAAAAACTGTTAGCGATCGCAGGGATCAGGACTGTCTCTGTGAACGCTGCAGTTATGTGTGTTGTGTTTGGTAAGTGACAGTGATCGATCGATACTGCACTTGGGTGGGGTGGGCTGGGCTGGGCTGGGCTGGGCTGGGCTGGGCGGAGGGGCTAAACGCAGGTGCTAGCAGATATCTGGGCTGATCCCGCTAACACTGCGTTTTTGGGAACCCTAAACCGCTGGGGACGCTAGTATAGATCTGTTCAGATACTATACCACTAAGGGAGGTGTATGCTTTGCGCGTGGGTGTTAGCGTTACTGGCACTAACCTGACGCTGCCTGGGGCGACGCAGACCCTCTCTGGCGCTAAAACCTAATTGATATCAGCCGCTGGGCGATCAGGGGGTTAAACCTTTATTGGGTTATATACGGCGGATGCCCTGATGCTATAAAAAGCAAACTAACCAACCAGCGTCACCCGTAAAACTTATATGGTGATCACTGGTGAAAGGGTTAACTAGGGGCAATCAGGGGGTTAAAACCTTTATTAGGTTATATATGGGGGTACCCGCCACTATATAAAAACCTGACGGGTAACCTAAATAACTAACCGGCTAACCAGTGTCACCAGTAAAACTTATACAGTGATCACTGGTGAAAGGGTTAACTCTAGGGGCAATCAGGGGGTTAAAATAATATTTCGGGGTACCTGACGCTATAAAAACCTGCGGCGAAACTAAAAATAAATAACTGGCTATCTAGGGCACCACCGTCACTAAAATAGGATTTTTATAACAGCTTACCTGTAAAATCCTTTTCTTGGAGTACATCACGGGACACAGAGCGACATAGTCATTACTAATGGGTTATATAGATACCGTCAGGTGCTGGCACTGGCAACTTCCAAAACCGGAAGTACCCTCCCCTATATAAGCCCCTCCCATCCGGGAGCACCTCAGTTTTGTAGCAAAGCAATAAGTGTCCCCAAAGAGGGGCGGGAGCTCTGTGTCCCGTGATGTACTCCAAGAAAAGGATTTTACAGGTAAGCTGTTATAAAAATCCTATTTTCTTTCTCGTACATCACGGGACACAGAGCGACATAGTCATTACTAATGGGATGTCCTAAAGCAATGCCCAATGAGGGGGGGGGATACACCATACATAAGCTGAGCGCTATCAGACATGAGGATCTTTTGCGGCCTGCAACACACTGCGCCCAAAGGCGACATCCTCCTGACTTCTAACGTCCACCTGGTAGAACCTAGTAAACGTGTGTACTGAAGACCATGTTGCGGCCTTACAGATTTGAGCCAGGGAGGCCTGGTGATGCACTGCCCATGAAGTTCCAACTGCTCTCGTGGAGTGCGCTCTAACTTTGAACGGAGGCGGTCTCCTTCTCAAGCCATAGGCTTGTATTATGACCTGTCGAATCCACTTGGCTAAAGTAGATTTTGACGCTGCCTGACCCTTTCTGGGGCCTTCCGGCAGAATAAACAAAGTATCCGTTCTGCGAATCTGAGCAGTGGCTTTTAGATAAGCTTTAACTGCTCTTACTACATCCAAAGAATGCAATAACTTGTCCTCTACCGAAGTAGGTTTGGGGAAAAAAGAAGGAAGAACCACATCTTGGTTCAAATGAAACCTCGATACCACCTTAGGAAGAAAGGCTGGATGAGGACGTAACACTACTCTATCCTTATGGATAACCAGATATGGCTCCTTACAGGACATAGCTGCTAATTCCGACACTCTTTTAGCCGAACAAATGGCTACTAGAAAAATCAATTTCCTGGTGAGAAGCACCAAAGAAATATGCTGTAATGGTTCAAATGGTTGTTTCTGTAGAACCGACAGAACCAAGTTTAGATCCCATGGACATATGGGAATATTAACCGGAGGACTAATACGCATCACCCCTTGTATAAAGGCTTTGACTAGTGAATGCGAAGCCAAGGGCCTTTGAAAAAATATTGACAAGGCCGAAATCTGACCCTTGATAGTACTCAAGGCAAGCTTCCTATCTACAGCCCATTGTAGGAAGTCCAGAATCCTACCTATTACGTATTTACGTGGATGCCATTTCTTGGCCTCACACCAGGCGATGTACGCCTTCCAGATTCTATAGTAGATCTGCCTGGATACCGGCTTCCTGGCATTGATCATGGTAGATACCACAGCATTAGAGAGCCCTCTCTTTTTTAGAATGTGGGCTTCAATAGCCAGGCCGTCAAACCTAGGGCTGGTAAGGAAGGGTGGTATATCGGTCCTTGCGAAAGCAGGTCCGGACGATGTGGGAGGGTCCAAGGACTCCCCACAGACATTTTTACAATCTCCGCGTACCATGCTCTTCGGGCCCACGCTGGAGCCACCAGAATCACTGGTTTCTTTTCTACCCTGATTCTGCGGAGTAATCGAGGTAACAATTGTGGCGGTGGGAATGCATATATCAGCTTGAACTGATCCCAAGGGAACACTAGGGCATCCGAGCCGCAAGCTAGGGGATCCCTTGCCCAAGAGACAAACCTGTCCACTTTTGTGTTGAATCTGGATGCTAGCAGATCTACATCCGGTGTTCCCCACCGCTGACATATTGTCCGGAAAACCTCGGGATGAAGGGACCATTCCCCTGGGCATAATTGTTGGCGACTTAGAAAGTCCGCCTTCCAATTCTCCACTCCTGGAATGAATACCGCAGATATGGCTGGGACATATCTTTCTGCCCATCTCAGGATGTAATTTACTTCCCTTTGGGCTGCACGACTCCTGGTGCCCCCCTGACGATTGATATATGCCACTGCTGTGGCATTGTCTGATTGAATTCTGACAGGGGACCCTTGGAGTTTGGATGTCCATGCTACTAGGGCATACCGGGCTGCTCGTATCTCTAAGAGATTGATGAGCAGGGCCTTTTCCGCATCCGACCATCTGCCCTGGAGAGACCATTGCTCCAGTACTGCTCCCCAGCCTATAAGGCTGGCATCTGTGGTGACCACCTTCCAGGAAATCGGACTGAAGGATTTCCCTCTTTCCAGATTCTGGGGAACCAACCACCAGCGGAGGCTCTTGCGAACGGAAGGGGACAAGGACATTGGTAAGTCCAGAGCCTGAACTTTTTTGTTCCAGGCTGACAGTATGGCCCTTTGCAAATTCCTTGAATGGAATTGACCGTAGGGTACTGCTTCGAATGATGCCACCATTTTTCCCAGCAGCCTCATGCACAGGCGTATGGATGGCTGTCTTTTTGAACCCACTAAGTGGATCAAATCTCTCAAAGACGACCCCTTTTCTTGAGGCAAGAAATTTTTTCTCTGGTCTGAATCCAGCCTTAGCCCCAAGTATTCCAGACTTTTGACTGGTTTTAGGGCTGACTTGTCTCGGTTGATAATCCAACCGTGATATTCCAGATACTTGATTGTCTCGTGAACAACCACTTCTAGTTTTTCCACTGAGTGGTCTATCAGCAACAAGTCGTCTAGATATGCCATTATCGTTACACCTCGTGTCCTTAGATTGGCCAATAATGGGGCCAGAATTTTTGTGAACACTCGTGGTGCTGTGGCCAGACCGAAGGGTAAGGCTCTGAACTGAAAATGGCGCCCTTCTACCGCAAAGCGTAGAAATTTTTGGTGGGCTGGAGAGATGGGAATGTGCAAATAAGCATCTTTGATGTCGATCGAGGCTAACCATTCCTCCCCTTGTAGGGCAGTGGCCACCGACCGGATCGACTCCATCCGGAAAGTCCTGATATGTAGGAATTTGTTTAGCCCTTTTAGATTTAATATGGGCCTCACGTCCCCGTTTGGCTTCGGGACTGTAAAGAGGTTTGAGTAAAACCCGAACCCCCATTCTTCCAGGGGAACCTCTATAATTACTGCTTGGAGCAATAATTGTTCTAGTGCCAACAGGGGGGATCCTCTCTTCTGGGGATCCCTTGGCACGTTTGACCTTATAAAGCGGGAAGGAGGGGAGTTTTTTAACTCCAATTTGTATCCCAGATTTACTGCGGAGAGCACCCATCTGTCTCTGATCGTGTCCCGCCAGGTCTCTGTGAACAACTGAAGTCTTCCCCCCACCCGATTGAGTGGGGGCAACCCTTCATGCATTTGACTTTGGGGGAGGTTTTGTACCTCTCCTGCTCCAGGGCTTCTTGTTACCCTGCAATTGTCCCTGATTTTTACCTCCGGGATTTGACCGAGGAGGCCGTCGGAACTGTTTCACAGCCGATGTCCTAGGGACTGGAGAAGCAGGCCTCTTAAAAGAGGGACCTCTAACTCTATTTTTAACCGGCAAAAGTGTACTTTTACCGCTGGAAATTCTCTGGATTTATTTGTCCAGGTCTTCCCCAAATAAGCGTTCACCATGAAATGGGAAGCTGACCAGCAATTTTTTACAGGGAGCTTCAGCAGACCAGTTTTTGAGCCATAGAAGCCTGCGCATATGTACTACAGACAGCGTAAGGCGGGAGGCCTGATGGATTGAATCCTTTATAGCGTCCACCGCAAAGCATAAGGCTCTAGGTAGATCGGCTAGGGCAAGAGCCTGCTGATCTGGCAAGTCCCTTAAGACCTGCTTCAACTGATCCTTCACTGCTTGGCAGACCCCAATAGCTGCCACTGCTGGTTGTGTCACCAATCCTGCTGTAGAAAAAGCAGATTTTAATAAGGACTCCAATTTTTTATCTATTGGGTCCTTGAACATTTGGACATTATCCACTGGACATGTCAGTGATTTATTCACACAAGAGATGGCTGCGTCCACTGTAGGGACCCTCCATTTTCTGATGAACTTATCCTCCATGGGATAGACCACCGGAAATCTCTTGGGGGGAGTAAATATTTTATCAGGATGCTCCCAATCCTGGTAAATGAGCCCTTCCAGTAAAGGATGGATCGGAAAGGAACAAACAGTCTGGGGAGCTTTTAGCGACCCCAACGAGGAGACAGAAGTGGATGATGGCTCCGCAAGGGGCATTTTAAATGCTGATCGGACCATATTAGTCAGGGACTGAACCCATAACCTTTCAGCATGTGATGCTGAGAATGGCTCGACCTCATCCTGATCCCCTTCAGGTAGGTCGATCCCTGTATGGGACTGTTGCTCTGTTAACAGGCACTCTGAGGGAGGAGACGGAGATCGGGCGCTTTTTTCCTGTGACAGGGAAGCAGCGATCAATGCTGACAATCTCTCTTCCAGCCCTCCCAGAGCTGAGGAAAAAACCTCCTCTGTTACATACACAGGAGCAGGTGAACTGAGGACAGCCACAGTACCAGGTACTCCTGAGGGTGCTCTACGGTCACTAACCTCTGATTCTTCAGGGGAGACTGGTGCAGCCGAAGCATGCCCAAGATCCTCAGAGCCCGATGGAGACCCCCTATGCTTCCTGGAGTTTCTAGTCCCGGAGTTTTTAGACGGCATTATTCCTAAGCCCAAAGCTGAGGTATTCCAGCCGAAATACACCACTTACTGACAATAGTCTAGCATAAATGCTGCTATAAGAAACAGTTGGTGTCTACTAATGTGCCTTTCTAGGGGATGCCTGCATCAACCGCTTGCTGTATGCCTTTTTTAAATGTTGCCAGCTCTGTCTCTGCACTCCATAGCCAGCTCACAACACAACTTTGTGGTTTTTAACATGCTGGGACGCCCGCACATGCGCAGAAGCGCTGCGGCGCGCACAGAGCGTCATCCCCCAGGCTCCTCCCCCTTTTCTGGCTCACCTCTATATATAGAGGCGCGTGCACGCGCACGCGCGCGGCCACGTGCGCCTTCGGCGCTAATTTCGAAAATGGAAACTAGGGACAAGAGCCAGGGCCCCTCTTTGCCGCAGGCCGGGGGATGGACGAGCATTGCAACATGGCAGAGGAAGCAGTTTCCCATAAGAGAACTCACCATCTGCCTGGACTTGCTCTGATGAAAAGAAACTAGTCCACATGACAAGAAACGTTCCACAGCGGCCTCTAGTGGACAAACACAGGTACCGCAGTCTAATATATTAAATATATATATATATAAAAAAATATATATATTTTTTTCTTGACCACTATTAAAATTATTTATTTTTTTTAGTAGTTACAGGCATGCACAGATATTAGCGGGAATACCGTTAGGTAACAGACAGAAAGACAAATTAGGCTTGGGGGTCCCCCAATAGAACCAAGTTCCTGGGGGCCCCCACTTACCTGTTCCCCGCCGCAGGACTTTGTTTGGTCCACAAAAGCCCAAACTTCACCTATCACGGCAGGCATTGTAATCAAACCTTCAGGGACCGGGTTCCCAAGGATTCCACTCCCCTGGACCTGTATAGCACCCTGCACAGAAAACATCTTGGTCGTGGGTATGACCAGAGCTCTGGATCCCAGGGTCCAGCTCTCCTAAGAGAAGCATTACAGGCAAAACCTTGCTCTTCTCTGCAAGGCCCGGGTACCGACCGTTTAGCTATGAAGCTTTTTTGGTCGGATCCGGAATAGCTTACTGAGGCCCAAAAGAACCTGTACGCAAGCTCAGTGAAAAACACATGTTTCTTCTTGGCCAACACCTTAGACACTGGCAAAAAACTGAGGTGCTCCCGGATGGGAGGGGCTTATATAGGGGAGGGTACTTCCGGTTTTGGAAGTTGCCAGTGCCAGCACCTGACGGTATCTATATAACCCATTAGTAATGACTATGTCGCTCTGTGTCCCGTGATGTACGAGAAAGAAATACAGTGATCGGAAATACGATCGCTTAGTGACGCTGGTGTTAGGGGGTGAAAGGGTTACCTGGGGGGCGATCAAGGGGATAAACCTTTATTAGGGGGGGTTAGGGGGCTACCCTGGACCTAAAGGGGCCTAAACCTAACTGCCCTGCAACTTTTTACTGTCACAAATGACACTGATTGCAGTGATCAGTAAAAAAATTACCACTGCAAACGGTGCACTATGACTGGTGGTACTGGGGGTGATCTGGGGGGTGACTGGGGGGTGTAAGTGTGCCTACGTGTACTGGTGTCAGTGGGCTGTTGGTGCACTTACTGTGAGTAGAGTTGAGCGGGTAGCTGGATATTCGGGTCCGGCGGGTTCGGCCGAACTTCGGAAAAAAGTTCGGATTCGGGACCGAACTTTAACCCGAACCCGGACCCGGACCCGGACCCCATTGAAGTCAATGGGGACCCGGACTTCTGACGACTAAAAAGGCTCTAAAAAAGTAATGGAAAGGGCTAGAGGACTGCAAATGGCAGCAAAATGTTGTTAAGAACATGGCAAGTGCTCTGCAAACAAATGTGGATAGGAAATAACTTAAAAGAACATAAAAAAAATTAAAAAATAAAAAAATATGCTGGAGGCCCCCTTTTCAGCAGAAGAGGTACAGGAAGTCATTAAGAACCTCAGAAACTCAACGGCACAATGCCACACATATGGTGGGAATGCCCCAGAATACGCCCTTTCTGGAATAAATTATTTAATTTAATGGATAAGCTAGTGGGAAAATAAAATACTTTGAAATAAAAATGTAGCGGGGTGCTAAATTTAAGGAAAGTGTTTGAGTGGTAAATAGGCTCAAATACCCTAATTCTGTAGGATTCATGGACCATTTTGTCCTCGGGGGACAGTATTGGTGTGCAGTTCCCTGCGGCCTACAGGTGGCGCCTTTTGTGTCCCCTCTTGGCAGTAGTACAGCGGGGCGGGGAACCTGCTGTGCATGCCGGGAGAGCATATAAAAGAGGCAGACCTTTGGCCTGGGGGCTGATGTCCAGTGGGGTCCGCGCCCAGGTGCCTTCGGCCTGGGTGCATGTGTTCCTGTTCCATCTCGGGCACCTTTAGCCCGGGGTGAGGTACTATCCTGGAGTTCTTGCTGCCCTGGGTATGGAGGCCTAGGGGCGGGAGTAAAGCCTGGAGTCCAGAGCCGCCTCGTGTAGGGGACCCTGTTCCAGGGAAGGGAGGATCATTCTGATGGACCGATGCGGGAGTCACGGTGAAGGAATGGTCTGTTGACTCCCTGGAGAGATGTCTTCCCCTTGATATGGGCTAGGTTCGTAGAAGGAGAAGCTCAAGGTCACCTTGACTGTATCAGAGGCCTTATTCAACCGGCCCGTGGCAGGGGCCTTATACACCCTGGTCTGTGGCTGAGACCAAAGTTCTCCAGGCCCGTGGCAGGGGCCTTGTACACCCGGTCTGTGGCAGAGACCAACCTCAATGTCTGTGGCAGAGACCGTGCGCCAAAAACTGTTTGAGAAACCTAAGCAGTGAAGTGAATGTGCTACGTTTGTGCCTGGACCTCCTCCACACCTTAAGCTGTCCTGTTTCTTTGCTCTAACCTTTTCTATCTGAGTACAGTTTATTTTGCCATGAGAGAATAAGAGTTGGAGTTTCAGCTGGTGTGGACATTGACTTTACTGGCAATTAAAGGACTTGCCTCTACCTACAGTAGAGGTGAGAATCATCCTCTGGAGGAGTTTTGACTCCGGCTGTGGACACGGCCCGTCAAGTACACCGCTCAACCTCTTTATATAGGATGATACGGGCTGGTAGTGCGGTGTGCCTTTCTCCCTCCTGCGAAGAGCCAACAACATAAAGGCTAGTAAGCGGGAAAGGATCTGTGCGCTACAAAAAAATAAAATAAAAATTTTAATCTTGGCCTAGCAGGACGAGGTCCATATGGAGTAGGAGGTTGAGGTGGCGGTGGATGTGGCTGTGTAGGTGGAAGCGGCGGTGGAGGAGGACGAGGTAGCCAACACTGGTTCAAAAATACAACAATGGCTGGGTAAGGCCGGTGATGTGTCGAATTCTGTCCCCTGTCGAATAGTGTCCGCCCTGTACTGCGCTTGCTGAGTATGTAGGACAAGGGGATTTCAAAAATCTCCCAAGACTAACGGCGCCTGCGTGTTGAGTTCAGGTGAAGGCCACACCATCCGTGGTTCAAGCCGAGCCAAGCAAGGCCGCGATCGAAGCGAGCCCGTGAGGGGCCCTGTTACTATGTGCTACCGTATGTCCTCTTGGATGGTGGGGCTTGAACCTGCACTCACAGCGCAGGCGCCGTTCATCTTCGGAGATTTTGTGAATCTCCTTGTCCTCTGTACTGCGCAAGCGCTGCGCCTGCGCAGTACGGGCCGGGCACAATCCGATGGCCGGACAGTTTTTGTCACAACACCGGTATACATGTCTATTCTGCACAAGGTACGGACAAGTCCTGTGGGATCCATGCCTGGTTCATTTTAATGAACGTGAGCTTGTCCACATTGGCTCTGGACAGGCGGCTGCGCTTGTCTGTGATAACGCCCCCTGCCGTGCTAAATACACGTTCAGATAATACACTGGCTGCAGGGCAGGCCAGCACCTCCAAGGCATAAACGGCAAGCTCAGGCCATGTGCCCAATTTGGAGACCCAGAAGTTAAAGGGGGCAGACCCGTCATCCAGTACGTGTAGGCCTGTGGACACATACTGCTCAACCATGTTGGTGAAATGCTGCCTCCTGCTAAGACGTTCCATCTCAGCTGGTGGTGCTGGTTGTTGTGGCGTGCTGACAAAGCTTTTCCACATTTCGGCCATGCTAACCCTGCCTTCTGAGGTGCTGCCGGTGCCCCGGCTGCGTTGGCGACCTCTTCCTCCTCCTCTGCCTTCGCCTTGTGCTTCCACCGTACGCCCGCTGTCAGGTGGGAATGCCACCAGCAGCGCGTCTACCAGCGTGCGCTTGTACTCGCGCATCTTACGATCCCGCTCCAGTGAGGGAATTAAGGACGGTACGTTGTCCTTGTAACGGGGATCCAGCAGGGGGGCCACCCAGTAATCAGCACCAGTTAAAATGTGGGCAACTCGGCTGTCGTTGCGGAAACACTGCAGCATGTAATCGCTCATGTGTGCCAGGCTGCCCAGAGGCAAAGAAAAGCTGTCCTCTGTGGGAGGTGTATCGTCTGTGTCCTCTGTATCCCCCCAGCCACGCACCAGTAATGGCCACGAGCTGGTCTGAGTGCCACCCTGCTGTGAACATGGCTCCTCCTCCTCCTCCTCCTCCTCCTCCTCCTCCTCCATCTCCTCCTCCACCTCGTCATCCTCCAGAACTGTGCCCTTTCTGCCGGACAATTGTGTACCTGGCGTTTGTTGGTGCAGGAACCCACCCTCGTAGCCACTTGTGAAAGACTGCCCTGAAAGCCTTTGAAATGATCCCGCTTCCTCCTCCTCCTCCTCATCCTCCTGTGCCACATCCTCTTCCATCATCGCACGAAGCGTTTTTTCAAGGAGGCATAGAACTGGGATAGTAACGCTGAGAACGGCGTCATTGGCACTGGCCATGTTGGTGGAGTACTCGAAACAGCGCAACAAGGCACACAGGTCTCGCATGGAGGCCCAGTTATTGGTGGTGAAGTGGTGCTGTTCCGCAGAGCGACTCACGCGTGATTGCTGCAGCTGAAACTCCACTATTGCCTGCTGCTGCTCGCACAGTCTGGCCAGCATGTGCAAGGTGGAGTTCCACCTTGTGGGCACGTCACATATGAGGCGGTGAGCTGGAAGGCCGAAGTTACGCTGCAGCGCTGACAGGCGAGCAGCAGCAGGGTGAGAACGCCGAAAGTGCGCACACACAGCCCGCACTTTCTGCAGCAGCTCTGGCATATTGGGGTAATTTTTAAGGAACCTCTGGACCACCAAGTTCAGCACATGCGCCAGGCAAGGGATGTGCGTCAAACCGGCTAGACCCAGAGCTGCTACGAGATTTCGCCCATTATCGCACACCACCAGGCCGGGCTTGAGGCTCACTGACAGCAACCACTCATCGGTCTGTTGTTCCATGTCCCTCCACAACTCCTGCGCGGTGTGGGGATTTTCCCCCAAACAGGAAAGTTTTAAAACTGCCTGCTGTCGTTTACCCCTGGCTGTGCTGAAGTTGGTGGTGAAGGTGTTACGCTGAATGGATGAGGAGGCGGTAGAGGATGAGGAAGCGGAGAAGGAGGAGTTAGCAACAGGAGGCAAACTGAAGCGCCCTGCAATCCTCGGTGGTGGAAGGACATGCGCCAAACCGCTATCTGCCTCAGGCCCAGCAGCCACTGCATTTACCCAGTGTGCTGTTAGGGAGATATAACGTCCCTGACCGTGCTTACTGGTCCACGCATCCGTAGTTAGGTGGACCTTGCCACAGATGGCGTTGCGCAGTGCACACCTGATTTTGTCCCCCACCTGGTTGTGCAGGGAAGGGATGGCTCGCCTGGAAAAGTAGTGGCGGCTGGGCACGACGTACTGCGGGACAGCCAATGCCATCAGGCTTTTAAAACTCTGCGTCTCCACCAGACGGAATGACAGCATTTCAAAGGCCAGGAATTTTGAAATGCTGGCATTCAGGGCCAGGGATCGCGGGTGGCTAGGGGGGTACTTCCTCTTCCGCTCCAATGTTTGGGAGATAGAGAGCTGAACGCTTCCATGGGACATTGTGGAGATGGTCGGTGACCCAGGTGGTAGTGTTGCTGGCAGATCCTCTGTTTGCGGGGTGACAGGTGCCACTGTCACTACAGAGGTGGATGAAGAGGCCGAGACTGCAGCAGAAGAGGAAGCAGGAGGAGCCAGAGACCTTTCTTGGTTTCTGAGGTGTCTACTCCACTGCAGCTCGTGCTTTGCACTTAGATGCCTGGTCATGCAGCTTATGCTCAGGTTGAGAACGTTTATGCCTCGCTTCAGGCTCTGATTGCACAGCGTGCAAACCACTCGTGTCTTGTCATCAACACACTGTGTGAAGAACTGCCACGCTAGGGAAGTCCTTGGACCTGGCTTTGGTGTGCTCGGTCCCTTGCTGCGTTGGGCAGTAGCAGATGTACTGTCTAGGGGACGAATGCTCCGTTTTTGCACCCTGCTCCCTCTTCTGCTGTGCTGGTGGCTCTGTGCGACCACCGCCTCTTCCTCCGAACTACACTGGTCACCTGTATAACGTTGATTCCATGTGGGGTCGAGGACCTCATCGTCCTCCACATCATCTTCCACCCAGTCTTCACCCCTGCCCTCCATGTCTGTCTGCACAATTGCGAAAGCAGCAGCAGTTGGCACCTGTGTTTCGTCATCATCCGAGACGTGCTGCGATGGTCCTCCCATGTACCCATCATGAAACATAAGTGGTTGGGCATCGGTGCACTCAATCTCTTCCACTTCTGGGGCAGGGCTAGGTGGATGGCCCTGGGAAACCCTGCTAACAGAGTCATCGAAAAGCAGAAGAGACTGCTGCATGATTTGGGGCTCAGACTGCTTGGCTGATTTGCAAGGGGGTGAGGTGAAAGACTGATGGACATGGGCTTCAGGTGCCAACTCTGATCTTTCAGCAGAAGAGTGGGTGGGAGACAATGTGAAGGAACCCGAGGCACTGTCAGCAACCCAATCTACTATCGCCTGTACTTGTCCTGGCCTAAACATTGGTACAGCCTCATTAGGCGTGACAAAATACCGCCGCAGGCTCGGTCGCCTAATCGCACCTGAGGAAGGTGTTTCACTTGTGCGTGTAGCTGGCACAGATCCACCACGTCCTCTCCCTGCAACAGGAGCTCCACCAGCAGCACCACGACCGGGGCCACCACGTCCCTTTGACCTTCCCCTCATATTTTCCAAATTTAGGATCTTGCCCTAAATGGCGTTTTTTGGAAGACCACAACACACCCACAGTACGTAATGGCTGAAACGCACAGCTACAGAACTGCAGAGAATGCTATTCAAAAAAAAAAGGTTGTTTTTTTTAGTATAGCACAGTACAAGGAAAATATATATAAATTGTTTTTTTACACACACCTCCAGATGTGTATTTCACACTGCAAAATATTTTCTGTGGCCCTAAATGGCGTTTTTTGCCAGACCACAACACACCCACAGCACGTAACCGCTGAATCGCACAGCTACAGAAAATGCTATTCAAAAAAAAAGGTTGTTTTTTTTAGTATAGGACAGTACAAGGAAAATATATAGAAATTGTTTATTTTACACACCTCCACATGTGTATTTCACACTGCAAAATATTTTCTGTGGCCCTAAATGGCGTTTTTTGAAAGAGCACAACACAACCACAGTATTTAACCACTGAATCGCACAGCTATAGAAGTGCAGAGAATGCTATTCAAAAAAAATGTTGTTTTTTTTAGTATAGCACTGTACAATATATAGAAATTGTTTATTTTACACACCTCCACATGTGTATTTCACACTGCAAAATATTTTCTGTGGCCCTAAATGGCGTTTTTTGAAAGAGCACAACACAACCACAGTATATAACCGCTGAATCGCACAGCTGCAGAGAATGCTATTCAAAAAAAAGTTTTTTTTTTTTTTTTAGTATAGCATAGTACAAGAAAAATATATAGAAATTGGTTATTTCACACAACTAGAGATATACACTGCAAAATATTTTTTTTGCCCAAAAATAGGTCTTTTTTGCGCACAACAAAGTGCCTTTTTTTTTTTGCAACAGCACAATAAAGTGCCTTTTTTTTTTTTTGGGGCCCAAAAATGGGTCTTTTTAGCAAAAGACCAATAAAGTGCCTTTTTTTTTTTTTTTTTTTTTTATGACCAAAATAGGTCTTTTAGCAAGAGCACAATACAGCCACAGTATGGAATAGGTGTATCACTCAACATAATGCAGTGCTGGTGCACTGAGCTTGCAACACAAACAGATAAACCTATGCAGATCGCTGAGCTATTATATCTCTCAATCTGGACTCCTATCTAAATCTCTCTCCCTGAAAGCACAAACAGGATCCTGCCCCTACACTACACTACACTACACTACACTGTCTCCCTATCTTTTATATCAGTAGATTGCAGAATCAGGACTAACTCCTATTCTCTCCCTCACAGCAACAGCAGCCAGGATCCTTTCCCTACACTGTCTAAAAGCAGAGTGACGATCTGTGCTGTGTGCCTCTTTCTTATATAGAAGCTGGTCACATGCTGGGTCACATGTTGCACTGACCAATTACAGCCATGCCATTAGTAGGCATGGCTATGATGGCTTCTAAGGGCACACCAGCTAATCAAATGGTGATTGGCTGGCCCCTGAAGCATTTCTAACTGCGCCATTAAATTCCCGAATCCGAACCCGAACCCGGACTTTCGCGCAAAGTCCAGGTTCGGGTTCGGGTTCGGGAAGAAGCTAAAGTTCGGTACGGACCCGAACTTTACAGTTCGGGTCCGCTCAACACTAACTGTGAGATGTCTTCACTCCTCGCGCCGGATCGAAAAGACCGACACGAGGAGAGATGACATCACTTCCTCTGCCTGTGTTTACATTACACAGGCAGAGGAAGGTTTTCATTCGCCGGGAGCGATCGCGAGCGGGTGGCCGGAATCGAACGGCCGTCCCCTCATCCCGGATCGCTCCTGAACACTTAACCACCGCTCACTGTAAAGAAGGGGGGTCCGATCGGACCCCCCAACTATACAAAGGCGATCACGTACATATACGTGATTGTGCCTGTCGGTGCCATTCTGCCGACGTATATTTACAGTGGGCGGTCGTTAAGTGGTTAATAAGATTTAAACAGATAATGTAGTAGGGCACTCTTGGTCAAATCATAAAGCACCACATCCTATTTAAATTGAACACTGAAGAAGAGGGGGGGCAATGGGTATACTCAATACCCTGGGATTTTTTGAAAGAACGGTGCTTGATAGAGATAGACACAGAGATCAAATCTTAAAAAAGATTATAATTTATTACATAACATAAAAAAGATATACATAAAACCATCCTTGTAGATGTGTGGCTCAATAATCAAAAGATGCAATTCGCTGCTAAGTTACCACTCAACTAGTTTCGCTCCGAACGGAGCTTCCTCAGGAGTAATTGAAACAATAGCAGATTATACTGAAAGTACAAAATACATGTGATTAGCACATAGAATGGTTCAAAATTACATGCATAAGCAGTAAACATTAGTTAAACTTGTTGACGGGTATCACCACATCAATGATCACAATATTTTTAAGGGAGAAATATTAAACAAGCATATTGAATCATGGCCCATACTGAGCGACATGCATACATAAACATACGTATGCACTCACCAATTTGCAACATCGGGGAATCATAGGTAGAAAAAGGATTCTCTCAAAGCCACAGTTTTTTTGGGAAACTGCATTTTTCACAGGTTTACTCAACCGATTGACAGAATTCAATGACCCAACCAATAGTGTTTGCAACCATAGGGGTAAAGAGCAAGGTGGAATAAATACCTGTAACAACATAGAGTATATATATACAGGTTTGCACATATATATATACAACTGGGGGTTTATTGAAATCATTTAATAGATGAGGGAAAAAGCCTCTTACCTTGAAAAATTTAAATTTGAGGTCAAGAAATCAAAGATGATATGCCAATGGGATATTGAAACTCATTGCAAAACCAATGTTGCTCAAAAAGAGAGGACAGGTTGGGCTGAAATATTCCAATAGGTGATGGAGAGGCTCAGATGAGTGAACTTCCCCCTATGCGGCTGGAACAAAGTCAAAGACTCACTGTCAGCTATAAACAGAAAAAATAACAAGAGAAGAGGACATGATAAATATCGCCGGCCGCTGCGAGGACAAAAATCATCACAACGAGGGGAGAACTGTCCATGCAGAATCATACCTTGATGAATGTACACGGCGAGAAATCATCCGTCTGGTAATGACACGTCCCACTCACCAAGTTGGCGAGGGAACCCGGCAGACTGTCGGCGGCTGGAGCCGCACTTCAAATACCCCCGCCGCGGTGGCGTCTGACTTCATCGCCGCGGTGCGGACGTCTAATTGGTCGGTCAATGCATGACGCGCGCCGTCCCTTGATTGGACTAGCGCAAGCGTCATTGGAGCAGCACAGGACGTGGCGCGTCACACGTCCAAAGGCGTGTGTACTGGCCGCTTCCGTGCTGCTGAGGTCAGCCGCGCCATCTTGGAAGTGGGAAAACAAAACCAAAATTACCGAAGTAAAGTGGGAAAGAATGTTGAAAATAAGGAGTGGAAAATGCAGATGGAAAACAAGGCTGACTGGGGCATTGATCAGCCATTAAAGGGGCAACCTGTTAGACACTCGATTGGCATAACGAGTCAAGTCAACATGGGGGCCCCCCGGGCGTCCGTATGGTTGCACTAAGGTGGGTCACAGAATAAACCTGGCAATCAAAGAGTGCCACGTGGAGTCTTCTCGACTGATATAAATAAAAAAAGGAGTATGAATATATGTATGTCTGGTAAACATATTGAATCGTAATCCAATTGCCATTCCTCAAAATAAAGTGAAATCAAAACAGAATCGGAATGGTATTATTGTTATTCAAAACATTGTGTAGTTTTTACAATGCTAAGAGATAGATGCAAATCTAGGTGAGATTGGAGAAGCGCAGGATGGGTCATGAAAAACATAATATTTAGAAAACATATATTCACTGTGGCGTCACAAAACCTGTGACAACTATTTTGAAAATAAACATACAACGTTCACATTCAACGTTCATATAACATATTGAATTATATGTTAATAGTATACAGTGTGAATAAATAAAATATGCATTAATATCTGAAAACTGCAAGGTGAAATAAGACAAAGAAAGAAAAAAGGAAGGATGAGGATATGATATGAGAAGGAAAGAAGATGAGTCAATGTATAAGGAGTATTGGCTTCAACAGAGCCCTATAAAAAAGGCTTGAAGCTAAAGGCATCATTTAAGCCCGGATGCCTAAGGGCCGACAGTCTATGGATCCACCTAGCCTCTTTTTGGAGCAGAATCTTATCAAAATTACCCCCTCTATCTCCTGGGGGAATATGTTCTAATGCGGAAAAGTGCATTACTGCACTGTCAAATTGGTGAAACAAACCTACATGCCTGCTTATTGGTGTTTCCATTTTTTTTCTTTTTAATCAGAGAAACATGATCTCGGATACGGTGGAAAAATGGCCTTTTGGTCTTTCCAACATAAAAGGCATCACATTGGCATTGCATAAGATATACTATGCCAATGGAATTGCAGGTGACAGAGAACATAGGTCTGTGTATATGTCCATCAGTGAGAGTGACAGTAGATGAGGAATGCAAAAATCTGCAATATTTGCATTTGTGACAAGGCCTCGTACCCCTAAAGATGATGGCACTAGGTGATGATGAAGAAAAATGACTATGAACCAGAGTGTTTCGTAGGGATCGAGCTCTCCTATAGGTAATCTCTGGGTAAGGTTTAATGAATTTAGAGATTTGATCATCACTGGTTAATAGGTAGCAATATTTTTGTAAAATATGGCGCACTTGTCGATGTTGGTTTGAATATTTAGTTATTAAACGTATACCTGGGTCAGACTTGGCTTTCTTGGGACCATGCAAAAGAGCAATTCTGTCTTGTTTCTTAGTTCTGGCATACGCTTTTTTTAAGGCATTTATTACTGTAGCCTCGTTCTAGGAAACGGGCTCTAAGCAGTCTAGCCTCGTGTTCGAAATCTTTTTGACTGCTACAGTTCCGACGCAGTCTAAGATATTGCCCATAGGGCACACTGGAAATCAGAGATTTGGGATGGGCACTCCCCGCATGTAGCAGGGAGTTTCCAGCCGAAGTTTTGCGGAAAAGAGAAGTACTGATGGTGCCGTCAATTTTTGCACTAATTTTAAGGTCCAAAAAAGTCAAATCAGTTTGACTTGTTTCAAAAGTGAACTTGAGATTAAATCTGTTGGCCCTTAGGCAATCAAGGAAGGTGGTGAGGGCATCTCTGGGGCCGGTCCATATGAAAAAAATATCATCAATGAATCGTCGCCATATTGGAATGAATTCCAAATAGTTTTGCAAATCTTCTTTGAAAAAGAGTTCTCTCTCCCACCCCCCCAGATACAAGTTAGCATAAGAGGGGGCACACTTGGTCCCCATTGCCACCCCCTGTATCTGGAGGTAGTGGGAGTCTCCAAACAAAAAAATATTGTTTGATAAAATAAATTCCAAAAGATTCAGAATAAACATAATATAGGCCCGAGAGATGCCCCTATCCTCTGTGATGAAGCCCTCCACAACTCTCACACCAAGATGGTGTGGTATGGAGTTATAAAGGACCTCAACATCGAGTGCCACCAACCATGATCCTTTAGGCAGAGAGATGCCATCCAAAGTCCTGAGAAGATCAGTTGTGTCTTGTAAATATGATACCAGTCCTTCCACATGTGGTCTGAGAAAGTCATCGACCAATTGACTGTCAATCTCCGTCAGGGAGCCATTGCTGGACACAATGGGACGTCCCTGAGGAGAGGACAGGCTCTTGTGAACCTTCGGTAGTGCGTAAAGAGTAGGGGTTCTAGGATTTGCGACGTTGAGAAACTCCCAGGTTTTTTTGGTAATTAATCCCTCATGATAGGCATTACCGATTAGATGTTTGTAACGTTCAGTGACTATATGGAGATGAGCACTTGACACAGGCACCAGATGCACTTCCTATGCTCAAAACTCACGGTTTTTTCAAGGCACGGAATGGTAAGACAGCCACTAAATCTTCCCCTTCCCAGCGCACCACTTCGTCTCGGGCACCTATCACCACCAGGGCAACCGCAGCCAAGAACTCTTCAACCACTGCGACGGTATACTCCGTTCAACCACCAAGCACCCCCATTCCCATCACGTCTCTCTCTTCCTCACTCATGGCACAGGTAAGCAATCCACTAATTTCTTGCTTCCCTAACCAGGCGGATCTTCGGTCGGCCCAAACAGTTCCATCACTGGCACCAGACCAAAGGAAGCAGTCAAATACAGATCCACTGAATCCAAAACCACCAAAATTGAACTCGAGATAATAAATTTGTCATTGTACGTTTTGACTCCAGACCAGATTTCAATTTTGAAACTGGGTCTTAATTTTTGCCCAACCCATCAAATTGATAAGTTTGAACTTATCAAAGATTTAAATCTATTTTCTAGGAAATTATTATTTCGAGTTCTTTATGACAAACCCAAAAATCTACCACAGACTACCACTCCGGCTAACCCTCTATGGCAGGAAATGAGTATTGAGGATATAAAAGCTCTTGAAGAACTTATGGAGCTATGGGAGGAAGGAAACATTGACCTCACTGACCTAGATGAGGCAATGGCTCTAGAGGGACAGTGTGCGGCTGTCCCGTCCCCCCTAGCTCCGTCCTCCTCTAATCCTCCACTAACCAGATCTGTTCCGAGAGAATATAAGCCAAAGTCCAATTTATTCCCACTATTGCAGGGAAATCCGAATATTTGGGCTTTCACAAAACAGGTAACTCAGGAAATTGACCAGTCTAACTGGAAATCACAGGCTGAATCTAATCTTAGTGATTCTCAACGTGACGCACTGCGATCCCTACAGCTCAATAAAGAGATTATCATTAAGCCCTCCGATAAGGGGGGCAATCTGGTAGTCATGAATTGTCGTGACTATGAGCAAATGGTCATGAATTTATTGACCAATAAAGATTGGTACCGCAAGGTGTAAAGTGCTCATCTCCATATAGTCACTGAACGTTACAAACATCTAATCGGTAATGCCTATCATGAGGGATTAATTACCAAAAAAACCTGGGAGTTTCTCAACGTCGCAAATCCTAGAACCCCTACTCTTTACGCACTACCGAAGGTTCACAAGAGCCTGTCCTCTCCTCCGGGACGCCCCATTGTGTCCGGCAATGGCTCCCTGACGGAGACTGACAGTCAATTGGTCGATGACTTTCTCAGACCACATGTGGAAGGACTGGTATCATATTTACAAGACACAACTGATCTTCTCAGGACTTTGGATGGCATCTCTCTGCCTAAAGGATCATGGTTGGTGGCACTCGATGTTGAGGCCCTTTATAACTCCATACCACACCATCTTGGTGTGAGAGTTGTGGAGGGCTTCATCACAGAGGATAGGGGCATCTCTCGGGCCTATATTATGTTTATTCTGAATCTTTTGGAATTTATTTTATCAAACAATATTTTTTTGTTTGGAGACTCCCACTACCTCCAGATACAGGGGGTGGCAATGGGGACCAAGTGTGCCCCCTCTTATGCTAACTTGTATCTGGGGGGTGGGAGAGAGAACTCTTTTTCAGAGAAGATTTGCAAAACTATTTGGAATTCATTCCAATATGGCGACGATTCATTGATGATATTTTTTTCATATGGACCGGCCCCAGAGATGCCCTCACCACCTTCCTTGATTGCCTAAGGACCAACAGATTTAATCTCAAGTTCACTTTTGAAACAAGTCAAACTGATTTGACTTTTTTGGACCTTAAAATTAGTGCAAAAATTGACGGCACCATCAGTACTTCTCTTTTCCGCAAAACTTCGGCTGGAAACTCCCTGCTACATGCGGGGAGTGCCCATCCCAAATCTCTGATTTCCAGTGTGCCCTATGGGCAATATCTTAGACTGCGTCGGAACTGTAGCAGTCAAAAAGATTTCGAACACGAGGCTAGACTGCTTAGAGCCCGTTTCCTAGAACGAGGCTACAGTAATAAATGCCTTAAAAAAGCGTATGCCAGAACTAAGAAACAAGACGGAATTGCTCTTTTGCATGGTCCCAAGAAAGCCAAGTCTGACCCAGGTATACGTTTAATAACTAAATATTCAAACCAACATCGACAAGTGCGCCATATTTTACAAAAATATTGGTACCTATTAACCAGTGATGATCAAATCTCTAAATTCATTAAACCTTACCCAGAGATTACCTATAGGAGAGCTCGATCCCTACGAAACACTCTGGTTCATAGTCATTTTTCTTCATCATCACCTAGTGCCATCCTCTTTAGGGGTACGAGGCCTTGTCACAAATGCAAATATTGCAGATTTTTGCATTCCTCATCTACTGTCACTCTCCCTGATGGACATATACACAGACCTATGTTCTCTGTCACCTGCAATTCCATTGGCATAGTATATCTTATGCAATGCCAATGTGATGCCTTTTATGTTGGAAAGACCAAAAGGCCATTTTTCCACCGTATCCGAGATCATGTTTCTCTGATTAAAAAGAAAAAAAATGGAAACACCAATAAGCAGGCATGTAGGTTTGTTTCACCAATTTGACAGTGCAGTAATGCACTTTTCCGCATTAGAACATATTCCCCCAGGAGATAGAGGGGGTAATTTTGATAAGATTCTGCTCCAAAAAGAGGCTAGGTGGATCCATAGACTGTCGGCCCTTAGGCATCCGGGCTTAAATGATGCCTTTAGCTTCAAGCCTTTTTTATAGGGCTCTGTTGAAGCCAATACTCCTTATACATTGACTCATCTTCTTTCCTTCTCATATCATTTCCTCATCCTTCCTTTTTTCTTTCTTTGTCTTATTTCACCTTGCAGTTTTCAGATATTAATGCATATTTTATTTATTCACACTGTATACTATAACATATAATTCAATATGTTATATGAACGTTGAATGTGAACGTTGTCTGTTTATTTTCAAAATAGTTGTCACAGGTTTTGTGACGCCACAGTGAATATATGTTTTCTAAATATTATGTTTTTCATGACCCATCCTGCGCTTCTCCAATCTCACCTAGATTTGCATCTATCTCTTAGCATTGTAAAAACTACACAATGTTTTGAATAACAATAATACCATTTCGATTCTGTTTTGATTTCACTTTATTTTGAGGAATGGCAATTGGATTACGATTCAATATGTTTACCAGACATACATATATTCATACTCCTTTTTTTATTTATATCAGTCGAGAAGACTCCACGTGGCACTCTTTGATTGCCAGGTTTATTCTGTGACCCACCTTAGTGCAACCATACGGACGCCCGGGGGGCCCCCATGTTGACTTGATTCGTTATGCCAATCGAGTGTCTAACAGGTTGCCCCTTTAATGGCTGATCAATGCCCCAGTCAGCCTTGTTTTCCATCTGCATTTTCCACTCCTTATTTTCAATATTCTTTCCCACTTTACTTCGGTAATTTTGGTTTTGTTTTCCCACTTCCAAGATGGCGCAGCTGACCTCAGCAGCACGGAAGCGGCCAGTACACACGCCTTTGGACGTGTGACGCGCCACGTCCTGTGCTGCTCCAATGACGCTTGCGCTAGTCCAATCAAGGGACGGCGCGCGTCATGCATTGACCGACCAATTAGACGTCCGCACCGCGGCGATGAAGTCAGACGCCGCCGCATCGGGGGTATTTGAAGTGCGGCTCCAGCCGCCGACAGTCTGCCGGGTTCCCTTGCCAACTTGGTGGGTGGGACGTGTCCTTACCAGCCGGATGATTTCTCGCCGTGTACATTCATCAAGGTATGATTCTGCATGGACAGTTCTCCCCTCGTTGTGATGATTTTTGTCCTCGCAGCGGCCGGCGATATTTATCATGTCCTCTTCTCTTGTTATTTTTTCTGTTTATAGCTGACAGTGAGTCTTTGACTTTGTTCCAGCCGCATAGGGGGAAGTTCACTCATCTGAGCCTCTCCATCTCCTATTGGAATATTTCAGCCCAACCTGTCCTCTCTTTTTGAGCAACATTGGTTTTGCAATGAGTTTCAATATCCCATTGGCATATCATCTTTGATTTCTTGACCTTAAATTTAAATTTTTCAAGGTAAGAGGCTTTTTCCCTCATCTATTAAATGATTTCTATAAACCCCCAGTTGTATATATATGTGCAAACCTGTATATATATACTCTATGTTGTTACAGGTATTTATTCCACCTTGCTCTTTACCCCTATGGTTGCAAACACTATTGGTTGGGTCATTGAATTCTGTCAATCGGTTGAGTAAACCTGTGAAAAATGCAGTTTCCCAAAAAAACTGTGGCTTTGAGAGAATCCTTTTTCTACCTATGATTCCCCGATGTTGCAAATTGGTGAGTGCATATGTATGTTTATGTATGCATGTCGCTCAGTATGGGCCATGATTCAATATGCTTGTTTAATATTTCTCCCTTAAAAATATTGTGATCATTGATGTGGTGATACCCGTCAACAAGTTTAACTAATGTTTACTGCTTATGCATGTAATTTTGAACCATTCTATGTGCTAATCACATGTATTTTGTACTTTCAGTATAATCTGCTATTGTTTCAATTACTCCTGAGGAAGCTCCGTTCGGAGCGAAACTAGTTGAGTGGTAACTTAGCAGCGAATTGCATCTTTTGATTATTGAGCCACACATCTACAAGGATGGTTTTATGTATATCTTTTTTATGTTATGTAATAAATTATAATCTTTTTTAAGATTTGATCTCTGTGTCTATCTCTATCAAGCACCGTTCTTTCAAAAAATCCCAGGGTATTGAGTATACCCATTGCCCCCCCCCCCCCCTCTTCTTCAAGATTTAAACAGAGCTCCAAAAATATTCCGGGACATCTGAAATATTGAATTTCTGTGAGCAGTAGAGTGATAACAACTGAAAGGGCTGCTAATTGTGTAAGTAAATGAATAAAAATAGTAGTAATAGTGAATAATATAGCAGTTAAAGTGGTTGTAAACCCTTTTGGACTACTTCTACCTATAGGTAAGCCTAGAATAATGCCGCGTACACACGACCGCTTTTAATGACGAGAACAAACTGAAAATTTATTACCAAATACTTACCGTAGTTTTCCTTTCCTGATGGACTCCATGGCAGCCTACGTGTGGGTTAACCCCGCCTCCTCTCCAATGCTATAGGACCCCATACCCATAAAAGTAAGCTCACCTCTCAGCACTGTGTTCCGTAACTAGCCGACTCTTGGACACTTACTTTCTTTTATTAATATTTTCTTTCAGGGTGGGAACACCGTCTGCCATGGAGTCCATCAGGAAAAGAAAAATTACAGTAAGTATTTGGTAATAAATTTTCCGTTTTCCTGACTGACTCCATGGCAGCCTACGTGTGGGAAATAACTAGCCAGACCACACGGGTGGGTATGCTGAACAAAAAAGCTTTAATTTGTCCTGTCAACCGACAGGATTCTTAACCCAAAATTAACAGACGACAATGATGCCGGTTCAATGCAGTAATGGGCCATAAATGTATTGATAGAGGCCCACGAGGCCGCTTTACAAATGACATCTGGAGCCACATGTTGGGCTGCCGCCCAGGAAGCTGCCATCCCTCTCGTGGAGTGTGCCGTCACCGCCTGTGGAGGAGCCAAGCCCTTAGCCCTGTATGCTTGCTGGATTGTTTGGACGATCCTTGATGCAATTGTTCTGGTTGATGCTTTCTTCCCTCTGTTGTTTCCAGAATGTAGAACAAACCGATGATCAGATCGTCTGAAGGAAGAAGTAATTTGTAGATACTCCTTTTAGGATTTCACCCATATCCAGGGGATGAGTTTCACTGGAATCTGGAGTCTTAAATATAGGTAGAACAATTTCTCGATTTTCGTGAAATACCGAAGACACCTTTGGATTTAAACCCAACATGGGTATAAGGACTACTCGATCCGGAAAAAATGTTAGAAAAGGTTCTTCATGACCTAGAGACCCGATCTCAGAGACCCTCTTAGCCGAGGTGATGGCTACTAAGAAGGCTACTTTTGCTGAAAAGTCCTTAATGGAGGATGGGGAGGGCCCCGACATACTGAGTCCAGTCAGAGAATCCAGAACGAGTGGAAGATCCCACTTGGCAAATCTTGGTTTTCTTTGGGGCTTAATTCTTGATGCCCCCCGAAAGAATTGTCTGACTAAGGGATGGACTGCCCATGAGACTCCAGAGAAGGCCGACAAGGCCGAAACTTGTACTCTTAGAGAGCTAACAGATAAGGGTAAGTCTAGTCCTGTTTGCAGAAAACTAAGAACATCCTGAACTCCTGGATTTTTGAAGGAGGGGAAACCAAGGCCTGTTTGGCCAGTAAGGAGCCACTACTGTTATTTCGGCTGATTCCGCTTGAAGTCTCCTCAGGAATTTGAGGATTATCGGGATCGGGGGAAAAGCGTATGCCCGCCTGAACCTCCATCTGTCCGTCAGGGCTGCAAGGGCCCCGAGAATAGAACTTCACAGTTTTGTGATTGTAGGGGGAAGCGAATAGGTCCACTTCGGGATTGACTCCCAGAGACAGAATCCAGTTGAAGGACTGTTCATGGAGGGACCACTCGTTGTCTAGACGAGTTCGAGAGAGGAAGTCTGCCTGGGAGTTCTGGACTCCCGGAATGAAAACTGCCGAAATATTGGCCAGGTTTTTCTGGGCCCATGTTATTATAGGCTCGACCTCTAGAAGGAGAGTAGAACTCCGAGTCCCCCCTTGCCTCTTCACATTCGACACTGCTGTTGTGTTGTCCATCCTTAACAATACCGACTCTCCTTTCAGGAACTGGGAGAAAAATTGGAGGGTGCACCAGGCCGCCCTAAACTCTAGGACGTTTGAGCCTGGGTTGTGAAGACGAGCATCCCATCTGCCCTGAGCTAGGTTCTGACCACAGAGAGCCCCCCAGCCTGAGCCGCTGGCGTCGGTCGTGACTGTAACCCAGGAGATGGGGGCAATGGAGTGACAATTTTGCAAATTCTTGAGTTGGAGCCACCAGAAGAGGCTGTTTCTCATTTTTGCGGATATGTGGATGAGTTGACTCTTGTCCCCTGACTTCCACTGCCGGAGGAATCCTGACTGAAAAGGGCGTAACCTCCATAGAGCCCATTTGACCATTGTGCCGATAATTCTTAGGCATTGTGATGCTTTCAGATGAGGAGCATCCAAAGCACGAGAAATCCTCTTCCGAATCACCGGAATCTTCTCTGCCGGGAGGGAGATGGTGTTCTCCACTGTGTTGAACAGAGCCCCTAAGTAAATTAAGTTTTTTGGGCTGGATCCAGGTGGCTTTTTTCTAAGTTTAGAAGCCATCCAAAGCTGGAAAGGGTTGAGATCACTTGTTCTCTGTGCACCATAAGCCGTTCTCTGTTTTGAGACAGAACTAGGAGATCGTCTAAATAATGGTAAAGACGCACACCTTTTAGCCTGATGAGGGCCACTACGGCCAAGAGGACCTTGGTGAAAACTCGAGGAGAAGTTGTCAAACCGAACGGTAGGCAGATGAATTGAAGATGTTCTTGCCCGAATTGGAACCGGAGGTACTTTAAAAAGTCCTTTGCCACTGGTACATGGAAATAGGCATCTTTCAGGTCTATCGAAATCATCCAGTCGCCTGGTTGAATGGCTTGCTGGATTGTTGACAGAGTTTCCATTTTGAATTTTCCGTGCCTTATGAACCTGTTCAGGTACGTCAGATCTATTACCGGGCGCCAGGCATCGCTTTTCTTTTGGACTAGGAAAAGGGGGGAGTATAGTCCTTGGAATTGTTCTTCCTCTGGGACACGTACTACTGCTCCCTGGGTTTTCAGCAGGTCTACGTAGGACAGTAAGGCCTGTTTTTGTTCTTCCATACTTGGAAGTAGGGTTGAGATAAATCTGGGGGGAGGAATGCTGGAGAAGGACCATGCGTGACCTGACGACACTGTCCTGATGACCCAGAAGTATGAGATTGAGGCCACCCACACGTGCCGGAAGAGGAGCAGGCGTGCCCCTACCCGACCCGCCTGGGCGGGCAAAATCTCAAAAGGATTTAGCCTGATCGCGACCACTGGACGCTTGGTTGTTTGCTGGCTTGCGGAAGGACGCTTGGCCTCTGCTCCAGTTTCTTCTGAAGTCCCGGCCAGGTCTATAGGAGCGTGCTTCTCTTGAGCGCTCCGGACTGCGTCTTCTGAACTGGGGCCTTCTTCGATTCTGTGGACGCCTGTCCTGTGGAAGAAAGCCAGATTTTCCGCCTGTGGCCTTTGCTATGGCGTCATCTAGTTTATTACCAAACAGGGATGATCCTTCGAAGGGAATCTTGCACCATGTTTGCTTAGAAGACGGGTCAGCCTGACAAGGGCGTAGCCATAGGGCACGTTTAGCTGTAACTGAGGATAGCATAATCCTGGACAGTAGATGGATCAGATCAACTGATGCTTCACCCAAGAAGGCCACTGCTAGTTTTAGCTCTGCTGCTGCTGAGTTATTTGCCAGATCTTCTGAAACACCTTTGAGAAATGAATCTACATTCTCAGTCCATGCCTCCATAGCCTTAGATACGGCTGCCAAGGCTAGAGCGGGTTTACAAGCTGTCCCAGCAAGACCGTAAATTCTTTTAAGGTCCTGATCCATTCTTCTGTCAAGACTGTCCTTAAAGGAGACTGTGTCTTCAAGAGGGAGCGTGATGTGTTTAGCCAGACGCATTACCGCTGCGTCCACAGGAGGAATATTCTCCAGGTATTTCACCTCTTCTGCCTTGAATGGATACATTCTGGAGGCCTTATTTGTCATTGAGGACTTCCTGTCCACTTTGCTCCACTCTTCATCAAAGATGCCCTTTAGTTCGGCTAAAAGCGGAAAGCTTGGGCGCTCTTTCCCCAGGCGTTTGAAAAACTTTTTCTGTTTAGCTGGGGGAGTAGAAGGGTCTTCCCACATAAGGGCCTCTTTGACCGCTTTAATGAGCGGAGTAACTTGAGAGAAATCAAATTCCACACTTTCTTCATCACTCTCTAATTCTCCTTCCGAAGGAAGAGGCGAGGATGCGTAGGGCTGGGAAGGACCTGGAACTTCACGGACCACATCAGCCGGGGAGCCAGATCGAATAGTGCTGGACTGGCTTTGTGCGTGGGAAGCATCCATCTCCTTAAGAGAACGTTGCACCACCTGTTTTACTAGAGACTCGATCCGTTTGTCTTCTGTCTCTTTTTCCCCAACCGCATGGGCATAGCAATGGCTGCATAATGATTTGCCCTCTGGGACTCATGAGCCGCATCCCCAGCAGGCTCTCCGATCAGAATAACTGTCCTGGCGGTGGGAGCGGTGTCTGGAGGAGGAATGGGAACTTCTCCTCTGGTGAGATGCATACAGGGAATCACGTCTGTGTTTTGATTTTGATGAATGCTGCGGCATGGCAAGGTCTGAGTCGAGATGAAGATCTGCGGAAGGGTTAAAAAAGGAAAAAAGGGGGATTGGGGAAAAGAGATAAGCAACAATACTTGCGACTGAACCCCACGCCCTCCCCTCTCCTGCACATACCTTGTGCGTGAGGGCTGGCCACATGTAAGCAGTGAATTGTCCATAACTTCTGGACTAAGGAGTCACAATAGAGACAGGTCGACCAAAAAAAAAAACCTACAGTTTTTATACAAAAAAAATAAATTGGTAACTTGCCCTTTAAGGAAAGTGCACTATATAATAAGCGATATATGTTGAAAAGACACATTATGTACATATACACCTATATGTATAACCAAAGACTATGATTGGAACAGACAAAAAACAAATCCGCACTGCCTTTAAGTCTTTTAAATAGTGCACTGACCTGATTGAGAGACAAGAGCCTCAGCAGGGAGATCCAAGTAGCCTCTGCTCGCCTGTCAGGGGAGATCCCAAAATGACACAGGCGAGCCTAGCTTTTAAATTCCCCGCCCGTGACATCACCGCTGTCATACAGCTCACCTGCGTGTAGGAGGATCTCCCATCTGCGCCTGTGCGGCCGCCTAGCGACCCGCTGGACCGCGCATGCGCAAACCAAGCCTCGCTCTGGAAACGGGCACTGCGCATGCGCGAATGGCGGCGGCACCCGAGAATTGGGTCACCGCTGTGGGCTGGAACGCAGAGCGTTCCAGCCGCCATTGGGGAGAGCAGGGGCATGTTTTAACAAACAAACAGACAACAAATATAACAAAGATGCGACTGCCATGGAGCATGGAAAAAATAAGTAGCAGACCTGCCAGCCGGGGGAATTCAGGGCACACCGCAGCAACTTCCATTCAAACCTTCATGGTTGCTGTAAGCTCTCCACCCGCCCATGGCTGGGTTCCGAGCTGCACCGCTAAAGGTGTGCCAATCATCCATCGATCCATCCATCCGGAAATCTGCACAGCCGTGCGTGCTTCAGGTCCATTGGAGGAGGACAAAAAAGGAACACAGTGCTGAGAGGTGAGCTTACATTTATGGGTATGGGGTCCTATAGCATTGGAGAGGAGGCGGGGTTAACCCACACGTAGGCTGCCATGGAGTCAGTCAGGAAATAAAAAAAATTTAAATGGTCAATAAAAATGATCGTGTGTGGGCTTTCCAGCAGTTTTCCCGACGAGAAAAACGCAGAGAATCACGACGAGAAAAATTGGAACATGCTCTAATTTTTCACGTTGTTTTTTACATCGTTGTTTTTCTCGTCATGAAAAACGGCCGTGTGTGGGCTTTAACGACGTGAAAATAAATGCTCATGCTCAGAATCAAGTATGAGACGGGAGCGCTCGTTCTGGTAAAACTAGCGTTCGTAATGGAGATAGCATATTTGTCACGCTGTAACGGACTGAAAAGCACGAGGCTGAAAAGCGCGAATCGTCGCTCAACAAACTTTACTAACATGAAGGGTGGCGCCCTCCGAATGGAACTTCCCCTTTATAGTGCCGTCGTACGTGTTGTATGTCACCGTGCTTTACTCGAACATTTTTTTCCACGATAGTGTGTAGGCAAGGCAGGCTTGAGAGGAAACACGAAAAATCACGTCGAGAAAAATTCAGTTTTTTTCAATGACATTAAAAACGGTCGTGTGTACGCGGCATAATGCTTACCTATAGGTAGTGGAAATATCTCCTAAACGTGCGCCGTTTAGGAGATATTTCACTTGTAGTCTGCCGAAAATCTTCACTGCACATGCGCTGGGAAGAAACAAAACTAAGTGCCGTTTCTTCCCCATCCTGTGCCGTGAATCGCGACTCCCGTGACGTCACGCGGCTCCTGCGAATCACAGAGTCGGAGTCCGCAGCCCGGAAGGAAGAGAAGACAGAAGATGGATGCTGCCTACTCTGGGGACATCGCTGGATTCTTTTGCAGGTAAGCCCATTATGCTTTTCATTTGCAGGCTTTTGCAGCGGGCTAAAGAGGAAGTAAAACCCATCAGGGTTTACTTCCTCTTTAAACATATTGTGCTGCGTTACAGACGCAAAGTGAAGTGGAATTCTAACGATTAAAGGAGATAAAGAGTCAAGCGGGTGATCACATACTCTATCAATGGATCTCCCAAAAAAATTATTTTGTTTTAACCAAAGTATATATATTGTAATGATGTATATGTTATTAGATATAAAGATAGATTTGTGTGTAGGCATGCTGATAAGTGGCCAAAGGAGACACCTCCATCAGCACACACATCTACAGTCACCATCACTAAACAGTGCATAGTACGTCCAGCGAGCTGCGTGGATATGATGACATATGTGTGTGTCTGCAGATGGATGGTTCCTACCACAAAACTCATTATTAAAATACTGTAGCGGGCATTTACTTTTTAGGGGTGTTATGTGCCTAAATTTAGGGGTTGGTCTGAGCTGGTAGCCAGGCTCAGATCATTTTGATTGCTAGGTATTTGCTTCTGCTTATGTGATGCTGCCTGGTGTATGGTTCCCTGTGGCCTGTGGGTGGCGCTGCCATGTCAGGTCAGGGTTGAGCCAGGGGTGGCATTGCTGGCCTTAGGGTGTTCTCTCTCTCGGCAGCGGTACAGTGGGCGTGGTCGGCCTGCTGTGCATGCCGGGAGAGGGTACATAAGGGGCAGACGCCATCTTATTGGGGGGTTGGAGTGGGAGTTGGAGCTGAGTGGAGTGGAGGAGCCGGAGGGGTGTGCCCCTCGGGGGTGCGGTGACTGGCCGAGAGGTCTCGGGCACCTTTGGCCCGAGACAGCAACGTTCCAGGTAGGCCCAGTACCTTTAACTGGGTCTACAATTCGCCCATTGGAGTCCCAGGGTGCCCGGGTGAGGGTACCCGCTCTGAACGTGATCAAGCCAGGAGAGGATCGGTCCCATTGAGGAGATGAGTAATAGAAGATTGCTGTCTCGGGAGAGGCCTGGTGACTAACCTGTAGAGTGCCCGTTGGCATTATCCTGTTCTTAAAAGTCTACAGAGGTTAGAGGATTTCCTGTGCCTGTCCCTGGAGGGGATAGGGTCACGGAACAGTTCGAGCTCCACACCGGCTGCTAGGACTGTGAGAGAGGACTATCCGGGTGAGCTAAACCCACTCGGGATCGAGTGGCGCCGAGGTTACTGGTTGTGCCTGGATCTAATCCCTCACACTATTCCTTCTTTTATCTATCTGTCTCTATCTACTACGCAGCAAAATAGCAAATAAACTCGCTCTTGGAGTTAAAGTTTCTGGACTTTGTTTTCTTTGGGGAAGAAATAGAGATTTGACCCCATACTCTGGGGAAGAGAACCAGTGGAGGAAGGTAACTCGCTGCAGGACCCAAAATTGTGAACACCGCTTAACCTCTTCAAACAGGAGGGGTACGGGCATATAGCACGGTGTGCCTTGACTTGCAAGTGAGCCAGGTGAGAAAAAGGTTTGTGTGCTACACGTGGGGGCTGGAGCCAGAGATTATGTACTTTGCAGCTACCCCTGAAGCTGGACTTTATGTTTTTCCCCGGTGTGATTCTGTGGAGGCCGACCATTTCGAAAAAAAAAGTGAACTGCATCACTTGTAAGAGAAATGGAGGTACAGGCCAAGACCTATGCTGGATTTCCTAACTGCGTAGTTCGTGGGCATGTCTGAAGTATAGAAAAGCCTGCGAGCTACGTGCAGAAAGAGAAGGAGGGGGAGGAGCCCCCGCCAACTTGTGTTGCATGTGGCAGTTTGGCGCCAAGGGACAGTACGAGCTGAACTAGTAAAGAAGCAACATGTCTTCCGCCCCATGGAGTTCTGTTTCATCTGGACCACGGATGTTCCCACCTGCCCTATCCATGGACGTTGTTTCTTTTGCTGCCCCCCTGACGGATACAGGGATTCGGCTCAAGCCTAGGGGCCGCTTCGCGCTTTATACGTGCAGGGATGCGGAGGCCCTGGGCATGCTCTGTCCTAAGTGCCAAGGACTGGCACTGCAACTTCGGCCTTTTGGAAGGTGTGCTACGTGTGGAGAGTTCCTTTTTGAGGTGGACCAGCCGACGGAGAAAACAAAGGGTTATCGGGTCAACTGCCTTACAGGAGTCGCTACTCTTGAAGAGGAAACCAGTGCTCCCACGGCCAAGCCCACGCGCACCGCTCCGACTGCCATGGATGTGGAGGATGAAGTTCCACCATTGCGGAGCTTGCAACGGAGGTCATCGCGGATGCTGTCTCCGTTACCACAGAGAACTCTCTCCCGCCCGCCAAGCGGAAGGTGGGATACGTAAAGGCCTCCCACGGCCGCGGTCAAAGCCTGCCCCAGCGCCTACCTGAACCGGATCTTGCAGCCGGAGGGACCTCCAGGAGATCCACGTTGGGGGAAGGTAAGGAGGCTGGGAGAAAAGGGACATTGACTTTGTTGGAGAGGGAAGGGAAGCCCACACCCCACGCTACAGGGGATGTGTGGACAACCAGCCCACAAAGACCCTCCATTTTCTCCTGCGTTCCAGTTGAAGACCTGCTTGTCTGACGTTCCCTCTGGCTTCAGATCCTGCTTGCTGAACTACTACCTTTTATCGCTGGCTCTTGGACATTGGCTTGGCCGACTACCCGATCCGGTTACTAAACTCTGGCTATGTTTTGACTACGCTTACTCTGTTTACCTTTTTATTTTTATTATTAAACAAGTGTGATTTAACTGTACTTCTGTCTCGGTCTGATTCATGTTTCCTGACTGTAGGCGAAGGCCATGAATTCAGAAGATGCAGCCAATCCACTTGTTAATAATATTTTTTCCAGATTGGATGACCTGGATCACCGCATGGATCAGTTTGTCACGGCGATACAGACGCTCCTGAGTCGCACGGCTCGCATAGAGTCTCCCACTGTGGCTGCTCCGGTAGTCTCTGTGCAGGCACCCACATTGAGTATTTACTCTTTAAGAGGTATGTCTGGTTCCGCACTGATCCAGTTCAGTGCAGAGGGTTTCTCAACCAGGTTGAGAAATACTTTGAGATGCTGCCCCAGGCGTTTCCCACGTACAGTGGGTTTCGTGATATCTTTGCATTCTGACAGAGCCTTGGCCTGGGCAAACACTCTATGGGAGACGCAAAAACCGGTGGTCCTGAGTTACCCAGAATTTGTGGCTTACTTCAAAAGGGTATTTGACGTTCCCGCAAGCTCCACTTCTGCTGCCAATTGCCTCATGTCCATCGAACAGAGTACGAGGACGGTTGCCGATTAAGCCATTGAATTTCGTACTCTGGCAGCAGAGGTTGCTTGGAACAATGAGGCCCTCGTGGCTGCTTTTTCTCATGGTCTCTCGGATAACATCAAGGATGAGATAGCAGCCCGAGATATACCCACTGAGCTGGAGAAGTTGATCACATTTGCCATCCTCATTGACTCCAGACTCAGAGAGAGACTCTCTCTTAACCACTTCCCGCCCAGTCAATAACAAATTGACGTCCGGGAAGTGGTTCTGTTATCCACACTGGACGTCATATGACGTCCTGCGGGATAACAGCCGCCGCGAGCCCGGGGGGAAGCACATCGCGGCGATCGGTGGAGCGGTGGGTCAGTCTGACCCACCGCTACACTGATCTCGGTAAAAAGCCTCCGTCGGAGGCTTTTTACCATGTGATCAGCCGTGTCGAATCACGGCTGATCAGGAAGTAAACAGGAAGAGCCGTTGATCGGCTCTTCCTCACTCGCGTCTGACAGACGCGAGTAGAGGAGAGCCGATCGGCGGCTCTCCTGACGGGGGGTTCGCGCTGATTGTTTATCAGCGCAGCCCCCCCTCGGATACCCACACTGGACCACCAGGGAAGCCCCCAAGGACCACCAGGGAAGCCCTAAGCATGTGGATGGCCCCCATGGCCATCCACATGTAGTAAAACTAAAAAAATATAAAAAATATGCCAATCAGTGCCCACACATGCGCACTGACTGGCACGATCATGCCAAGAAAATAATGTGTGGTGGCTGGCATTGCTAGGCAGCAGTGTCACCAGTGCCACCTACTAGTGTCCATCAGTGCCACCTATCAGTGCCCATCCATGCCCATCTGTGCCCATCTGTGCCCACCTATCAGTGCCCGTCCGTGCCACCTATCAGTGCCACCCATAAGTGCCCATCAGTGCCGCCTATGAGTGCCCATCAGTGCCGCCTATGAGTGCCCATCAGTGCCGCCTATGAGTGCCAATCAGTGCCGCCTATGAGTGCCCATCAGTGCCGCATACCAGTGCCACATATCAGTGCCCATCAGTGCCGCCTATCAGTGCCCATCATCAGTGCCACCTCATCAGTGCCACCTCATTGGTGCCACCTCATCGGTGCCCATCAGTGTCGCCTTATCAGTGCCCTTCAGTGCCGCCTTATCAGTGCCCGTCATTGAAGTAGAAAAGGTACTTATTTACAAAAAAATTAACAGAAACAAAGAAAAACATAGTTTTTTTAAAAATTTTCGCTTTTTTTTTATTTGTTGCGCAAAAAATAAAAATCGCAGAGGCGATCAAATACCACCGAAAGAGAGCTCTATTTGTGGGAACAAAATGATAAAAAATTTGTTTGGGTACAGTGTAGCATGACCGCGCAATTGTCATTCAAATTGCGACAGCGCTGAAAGCTCAAAATTGGCTTGGGCAGGAAGCTGTATAAGTGCATGGTATTGAAGTGGTTAAGGAGCGCTTGCGGAAGCCTCCTGTACATTTGTCTCCGAGCTTTGCAGTCCCACCCTTGCCTCCCTCACCTCCCATGCCTCCTGGTACCGAGCCGGTCTGTCAAGATGAACCCATGCACTTGGGCAACACACGCGTCTCTGCGGACAAGAGAGCCCTTAGGAGGAGGGAGAGATTGTCTTACCCGTCCTGTGAATGCCCGAACCTTGAGGTCCTGTCATGGACAGACCTTAGGTGGCGTTGTTTCGTCTCCAGTTTCCCAGAAGGATAAGCCCCTGGTTTTGGTTACCCTGTCGTGGGCTGAGTCATCCGTCGAGATACAGACTCTAATCGACTCCGGGGATGCAGGCCTATTCATTGATGCTGCCTTTATATCGAAGCACTCAATTCCGCTGCAGTTGCGTGACACTCCACTTGCCATTGAGACTCTACAGCCTGCCCATGTGACTCACAAGACTGTTCTGTTGTCCATGGCCGTAGGGGCTCTTCACCATGAGATAATCAAATTCCAAGTTATTTCCTCTACTAAGTTTCTGCTGGTTATTGGTTATCCTTGGTTACAGAGGCACAACCCCTCTTTTGATTGGCTCCATGCTGAGGTTATGTCCTGGTCTCCACAATGCAGTAAGAGATGCTTCCAGAAGGTAGCCAAGGTCCTGTGCACCTCTTTACTCTCCTCCCTGCTGGAGGAGTACAAAGATTTTAGCGATGTCTTTGACAAAGGACAAGCCAGTACTTTGCCTCCACACCGGTCGTACGATTGCGCAATTGACCTTCAACCTGGTGCCATACCCCCTCGTGGCCGGGTTTACCCTTTGTCGGTCTTGGAGGATAAGGCCTTGGAGGAGTATGTTGCAGATGCACTCTGTCGAGGTTTCATCCGCAAATCCTTGTCTCCTGCTGGTGCTGGTTTCTTTTTTGTGAAGAAGAGTGGTGAACTGAGGCCTTGCATGGACTATAGGGGTCTCAATCGTTGATTTTGTTGATTACGGAAATATTTGACCGCCTCAAGGGAGCAACGTTTTTCACAAAGCTTGATTTGAGAGGGGCATACAATCTCGTGATGTTTGAGGGCGACGATGGAAAACTGCCTTTAATACCAGAGCAGGTCATTACGAGTATCTCGTAATGCCTTTGGCCTCTGTAATGCTCCGGCAGTTTTCCAGGAGTTTATCAACGATGTCCTCCGAGATTTGTTGCAGTTATGTGTGGTGGTCTATCTCGATGATATCCTCATATTTTCCAAGTCCCTGGAGAGCCACCACACAGATAGGGATGAGCCGAACACCCCCTTGTTCGGTTCGCACCAGAACCTGCGAACGGACTGAAAGTTCGTGCAAACTTTAGAACCCTATTGAATACAATGGACGCGAACGTTCGAAATCAAAAGTGCTAATTATAACGGCTAATATGCAAGTTATTGTCCTAAAAAGGATTTGGGGACCCGGGTACATGTATCAATGCAAAAAGAAGTTTTAAAAACAGCCGTTTTTTCAGGAGCAGTGATTTTAATGATGCATAAAGTGAAAAAAAAAGTGAAATATTCCTTTAAATATCGTACCTGGGGGGTGTCTAAAGTATGCCTGTGAAGTGGCACGTGTTTCCCGTGTTTAGAACTGTCCCTGCACAAAATGACATTTCTAAAGGAAAAAAAGTCATTTAAAACTGCTTGCGGCTTTAATGTAATGTTTGGTCCCGGCAATATGGATGAAAATCATTGAGAAAAATGGCATGGGTACCCCCCCACCCCAGCCCACTACCTGCCCCTTTGGATCTTGTATGGATATTAAGGGGAACCCCGCACCCAAAATAAAAAAAGGCCCTATATACTCTGAACAGCAGTATACAGGCGGTGCAAACAAGACAGGGACTGTAGGTTTGTTCTTAAGTACAATCTGTTTGTAATTTGGAACAGGTACATTTTTAAGTGTAGCTCCAGCCAAAAAATCAATTTTTCAGCTTTTTGGAGAACATAGGGAAGGGTTATCACCCCTGTAACATTTGTTTTGCTGTCTGTACACCTGTTTAGAACATTTCACCTCACTTTCCGTCCCAATGACAAATGTTTTTGGAAAATTTGGGTTTTTTATTGAAACAAGGATTGGTGATAAAGCATCAGTAGAGAGGAGACACCTTTTTCCCATATTAACTCTTAAGCCCTGTACACACGATCGGATTTCCTATGGATTTTAAACCTATGGATTTTTCCATCGGAAATCCGATGAAGCTGACTTCCATCAGTCTTGCCTACACACCATCAGTCAAAAAACCGGTCGTCCCAAACGCCGTGATGTAAAACACTCCGACGAGCCAAGGAAAATTAAGTTCTATGCTTCTGAGCATGCGTCGACTTGATTCTGAGCATGCGTGGGTTTTTTATCCGTTTTTTTTCCATCGGATAAATTTAAAACATGTTCTATTTTTTAACACCGATGGAAAAAAGACCGATGGGGCCCATACACGATCGGTTTGTCCGATGAAAAAAAAAAGTCCATCAGACTGTTTTCATCGGTAAAACCGGTCGTGTGTACAGGGCTTTACAGGAGAGAATTTCCCTTCCTAGGGGTAGATTTCCTCTCACTTCCTGTTGTCTCCTTCCGTTTGCAAGTAGGAGTCGTTTGTAAGTTGGATGTTTGAAAGTAGGGGCCTGCCGTATATACTCTGCAGAAATTTGCCCCTTAGGTGTTGTTGGTGTTGCCACAACACTGTAAGCCCTCACAAATACTCTTGGTGGGCACTGGAACGCCCTGCTGTGAACTATTATATCAGGAATTGTAATTACATGCCATTTTTGAACAGTGGTAGGAAAAATTGGGCCTTTGGTGGTGGTGCTGGTGCCACAACACTGTAAGCCCTCACAGTTACTCTTAGTGGGCGCATGAATGGGCCCTGCTGTGAATTATTAGATCAAGAATTGTAATTGCATGCCCCTGTTGAACAGGGCCTGAAAAATTGGGCCTTTGGTGGTGGCAGTGGTGCTGGTGCCACAACACTAAGTCCTCACAGTTACTCTTGGTGGGCGCAGGAATGGGCCCTGCTGTGAATTATTAGATCAAGAATTGTAATTACATGCCCCTGTTAAACAGGGGCAGAAAAATTGGGCCTTAGGCACTGGTGCTGGTGCCACAACACTGCAACCCCTCACAGATACTGTACTTGGAGCGCAGCAATGAGCCCTGTTGCAAAGTATTGCATCAAACATTTTAATTACATGCCCCTGTTAAACGGGGGCAGAAAAATTGGGCCTTTGGTGGTGGTGGTGGTGTTGCCATAACACTGTAAGCCCTCACAGTTACTCTTGGTGGGCGCAGGATTGGGCCCTGCTGTGAATTATTAGATCAAGAATTGTAATTACATGCCCCTGTTAACCTTCCTAGCGGTATTCCCGAGTCTGGCTCGGGGTTAAATTTCAGCACCAAAAGCGGTAACCCCGAGCCAGACTCGGGCTGCGTCGCAGTGATCCAGGCAGAGTTACTTACCTTGTCCCCTGGATCCTGCGATGCTTCCTCCCTGTGTGATCGAGCCGTCATCTCGCTCGATTCACACACTGCGAATGCCGCCGAGCTCCGTTCCCTGCGACGTTACGACGCACGGGGACGGAGATCGGCGCCAAATTCAAAAAAGTTAAAACACAGTATACATACAGTACACTGTAATCTTACAGATTACAGTACTGCATGTAATAATTACACACCCCCATTGTCCCTAGTGGTCTGCCCAGTGTCCTGCATGCACTTTTATATAATAAAAACTTTTTTTTCTGCCTGGAAACTGGAGATTGTCCATAGCAACCAAAAAGTGTCCCTTTATGTCAAAAGTGGTTTTAGACCAGCTAAAAAACAGCGATAATAAATTAGAATCACTCGCAGAATTAAGCGATAGTGATTTGTGGGGAAATTCGTCATCAAACACTGAAAAACACTTTTATTATTATTATATTATTATTTGTTATAATTATTTTATAGTTATTTATTTTATTATAATGTATAATTTGGTTTTTTGAACTTTATCATACCCGGGATGTCTTCTAGACTCTTGTTTGGACAGATTTAAGTGAGTTATTCCTAAGAATTACAGGCCTACAATATAAAATGCCAAATTTCCATGCAGAATAATGGTACCGCTTTCAGCACCTAAAATCTGACAGAATCATACCGCCAGGGAGGTTAAACAGGGGCAGAAAAATTCGGCCTTAGGCACTGGTGCTGGTGCCACAACACTGCAACCCCTCACAGATACTGTACTTGGAGCACAGCAATGAGCCCTGCTGCAAAGCATTGCATCAAAAATTGTAAATACACGCCCCTGTTAAACAGGGGCTTAAAAATTGGGCCTTAGCCACTGGTGGCGGTGCCCAGAACCGAAATGTTCTTTCAAGCTATCAGCATGATTATTGAGGAGGAAGAGGATAGTCACTCAGCATAACAGGATAGTCACTCTGCATCAGCATAGGCAGTCTTGAAGGGATCTGACATTTAAAAGAAAATTATTCTGTTACATCAGCATCAGGTGCTTGGTAGCTGGTGGTGATCCAAGACTGATTCATTTTTATGAAGGTCAGTCGATCCACCGAATTGGTTGACAGGCGCACCCTGTGAGCGGTTACAAAGCCTCCAGCAGCACTGAATGTGCGTTCCGAAAGAACGCTGAATGCAGGACAGGCCAGTATCTCAATTGCATACTGTGCAAGCTCTGGCCAGTGATCCATCCTCAAGACCCAGTAACCCAGAGGATTTTCGGTGGGAAAGGTGTCCAAGTCTGATCTTGCCCCTAGGTATTCCTGCACCATGTAAACCAGACGCTGGCGATGGTTGCTGGAACCGATCATACCTTGGGCCTGCGGACTAAAAAATTGTCTGAACGCATCGGTCAGACGGCTACCTTCTCCAGAGTTCCTTCTTTGACTGACTGAAGCCTCAGCAACACGTTGTCCAGGACCAGGAATTTGTAACCTCCCAGTCTCTGGGAACGCGTTGCACAGACCTTTCTGCAAGGCCTCCCGAAGATGCCTCATCCTCTGCTCCCTCTGCGACGGCAAGATAAGGTCCCCAACCTTACCCTTGTAACGTGGATCAAGGAGGGTTGCCAGCCAGTAATGATCCCTCTCCTTAATCGCACGAATACGAGGATCCTTCCGCAGGCTTTGCAGGATCAGGGAGGCCATGCAACGTAGGTTTGCTGAGGCATTCGGCGCGGAGTCCTCTTGGTCACTGAGGACGACATGATCCGCAGCCACCTCCTCCCAGCCCTGTACAAGTCCATGGGTTTCTTGGGACTGTAATTGATCCCTTGAAGACTGCTGCTGATGCTGAGTGCTAGTCTCCACCTCCATGCTGACACAATCCTCCTCCTCGTCCTCTTCCTGTGTGATAGCCGGGCCAGCAGGAACACTGTCTGGATAAAGGAGGCCTTGAGAGGTTAGGAAGTCCTCTTCTTCCTGCCTCTGTTCTGCCTCAAGTGCCCTGTCCATTATTCCATGCAGTGTGTGCTCCAACAGGTGGACAAGAGGGACAGTGTCACTGATGCATGCACTGTCACTGCTCACCATCCTCGTGGCCTCCTCAAATGGTGCCAGAACAGTGCATGCATCCCTGATCATGGCCCACTGATGTGGGGGAAAAAATCCAAACTCCCCTGACACTGTCCTGGTGCCATATTGCAACAGATACTCATTGATGGCCCTCTGCTGCGTGTGCAGCCGCTGCAGCATGGCCAATGTAGAGTTCCACCTGGTGGGCATGTCACAGATTAGGCAGTTCTTGGGCAGGTTGTAATCCTTTTGCAGGTCAGACAGCCGAGCACTGGCATTATATGACCGGCGGAAATGCCCACAGAGTTTCCTGGCCTGCTTCAGGACCTCCTGTAAGCCCGGGTACCTGCCCAAGAACCGCTGCACCACCAAGTTAAGGACGTGAGCCAAACAGGGCACATGGGTCAGTTGTCCCTGTCGGAGGGCGGAGAGGAGGTTGGTGCCATTGTCGGAAACCACCTTTCCTGGCTTAAGCTGGCATGGCGTCAACCACCTCTGAGCCTGCAGAGCAGACAGAATCTCTGCCCCAGTGTGGCTCCTGTCCCCCAAGCACACCAGCTCAAGCACCGCATGGCATCTTTTTGCCTGTGTACTTGCGTAGCCCCTTGAATGCCTACGGAGCACCGCTGGTTCCGAGGACAAATCAGCAGAGGAAGAGGCCATGGAGGTAGAAGAAGAGGAGGGGGTGGAGGAGAGAGGTGTGTCAGAATCATTAGTAGTAACATTTGGGAGGCGTGGTGGCGGAACAACCTCCAACACTACTGCACCTTGTCCTGCATCCTTCCCAGCTGCCAGCAGAATCTCCCAATGCACCGTGAAAGATAGGTAACGTCCCTGTCCATGCCTGCTGGACCATGAGTCAGCGGTAATATGCACCTTACCGCTGACCGCTCTGTCCAGCGAGGCCAAGACATTGCCTTCCACATGCTGGTAGAGAGCCGGAATCGCCTTCCGTGAGAAAAAGTGGCGTTTGGGAACCTGCCACTGAGGAACCGCACATTCCACAAACTCACGGAAGGGGGCAGAGTCTACCAACTGAAAAGGCAGCAGCTGAAGTGCTAGCAATTTAGCCAAGCTAGCATTCAACCGCTGGGCATGTGGATGGCTGGGAGCAAACTTTTTTTCGGCGGTGCAGCAGCTGGGTCAGGGAAATTTGCCTGGTACAATCGGACGTCGGTGTACCGAAAGCAGATTGCCCGCAAGTACTTGGCTGTGACACACCTAATTCTACACCTTCATTCCTCTCAGTGCAGGTTTCTGAGAGGACTGAAGGTATAGTGGGGTTGAAAAGGCAGCAGTTGAAGTGCTAGCAATTTAGCCAAGCTAGCATTCAACCGCTGGGCATGTGGATGGCTGGGAGCAAACTTTTTTCGGAGGTGCAGCAGCTGGGTCAGGGAAATTTGCCTGGTACAATCGGACGTCGGTGTACCGAAAGCAGATTGCCTGCAAGTACTTGGCTGTGACACACCTAATTCTACTCCTTCATTCCTCTCGGTGCAGGTTTCTGAGAGGACTGAAGGTATAGTGGGGTTGCAAGGAGAGGTTCGCTTTGTTCTTTGGTGTGGGTCTTTTAGGTAAGCTTACCAACGGACTGAATGGCAGGTCGACATATGTCTGGTCAAGCACGTGGTGCCCAAGCGGCTGATGTTTTGGCCATGCGAGATACGCTTTAGACATATGTTGCAAATGGCAACGGTGCGATCTGCTGCACACGTCTGAAAAAAGGCCCACACCAAAGAACTTTTTGAATAACGCACAGAGACAGCAGCGCCCTGCACATTCGGAGCTTTGCGGTGTGATGCAGTCGGTGTGCTGCCCTTAAGCTGGCTCCTGGAGGGCATCCTGCCTCGTTGGAGATGTGCCTCCTTCTCCTCCCTCCTATTAGGCACCCACGTGAAGTCAGTGACCTCATCATCCCCTCCCTCCTCATCACTGGAGCCAATCTGGCAGTATGCTGCAGCTGGGGGAACATGAATGCCAGATAGCTGACCTTGTTGGGCACCCCTTCTCTCTGGGCTCACGTTACTACCCCCTCTCTCTGAGCTCACGTTACTGCCTTCCTCCAGCTGGGTTCCATCATCGGAGCCTTCAAAACGCTGGGCATCCTCCTGGAGCATGTACCCAACACTGTGCTCAAACAGTTCTGGGGACTCCTCAGGAGGACATGGTGGGGCTAGGGAAGGAGTGACTGATGCCATTGAGCCGAGGGAAGAGGCCGCTTTGGCAGCTGCTTTGCCAGACAAAGTACCCTGAGCCTGGGTGAGAGAGGATGAGGAGTTGGAGGACGGCTTGGTCATCCACTCTACCAAGTCTTGGGCATGTTGCGGCTCAACATGGCATGGTGCCAAAAAGGACAAGCGTGTCCCACGGCCACGTGCTGATGAGGATGCACCGTGTCCACGACCAGCAGCACTGTTGCCTCTAGACACAGAGCCTGCTTGCCCTCTTTTATTGCCTCATGACTGTCTGCCTCTCATTGTTTGCCTTCCAGACATACTAATGGCCTGCAGTGAGATGTAGCTGCACAAAGGTGGGATGTGTGTGTATATATATATATATATATATATATATTTGTCTGTACTGATAATGCAGCTATCAGAATCAACTGCCTGCTGTGGTGTTAGTATGGGAAAAGCAGCAATTGTTTTCAGTTAGTTTTAGGTGAAAACTGTGCAGAGGACACAGTACACTGAAAATACTTGCAGCTCTCTGCTTGTGGTTTTATTATGAGAACACCACTATAATAGTCACTAACTGTATTCAGGTAAGCTTTAGGTGAACGCTATGCAAAGCACACAGTACACTAAGTGAAACACTGACTGTCTGCAGCTAGCACAATCACCTGCCTGCCTGTCACAGTATAGAGACTAACTTTATTCTAGTGAGCTTTAGGTGAACGCTATGCAAAGCACACAGTAGTACACTAAGTGAAACACTGACTGCAGCTAGCACAATCACCTGCCTGCCTTTCACAGTATAGAGACTAACTGTATTCAGGTGAGCGTCAAGTGAACGCTATGCAAAGCACACAGTAGTACACTAAGTGAAACACTGACTGTCTGCCGCTAGCACCATCACCTGCCTGCCTGTCACAGTATAGAGACTAACAGGAACGGATCTAGCTAAACTCAATACAGTGTATAAATATATATACAACACCTAGGATGCATATATATACTTTACACGCTGTAACTGCAGCTAACTGACTCGCCTGCCTGCTCTATCTAACTCAATATAAATGACACTGTCTGTCTCTGTAAACTCTCTCTTTTCACAACTCCAACACACTACACAAGGCCGCAGAGCCGGCGGCCTTATATAGTGTGGGGCGTGTACTAAACCCCCTGAGCCATAATTGGCCAAAGCCACCCTGGCTTTGGCCAATTACGGCTCACTGTTCAGATGACGCTGTGATTGGCCAAGCATGCGGGTCATAGTGCATGCTTGGCCAATCAACAGCCAGCAATGCACTGCGATGCCGCAATGAATTATGGGCCGTGACGCGCCACTCGAATTTGGCGCGAACGGCCCATAATGTTCGATCTTCGTCGAAACGATCGAACAGCCGATGTTTCGAGTCGAACATGGGTTCGACTCGAACTCAAAGCTCATCCCTACACACAGATGTCTGTCGAGTGCTACTAAACCTAAGAGATAACAATCTCTATTGTAAGCTGGAAAAGTGTGAATTCCATCGGGAACAGGTCAAATTCCTGGGTTATGTAATTTCCACGGCTGGTTTTTCGATGGACCCAGAGAAACTTTCTGCTGTCCTACAGTGGCCTCGACCCGTGGGTTTACGTCCTTTGCAGCGATTTCTTGGCTTTTCCAACTATTATCGGAAGTTTATTCGTAACTTCTCGTCTCTGGTCAAGCCCCTGACTGATATGACCAGAAAGGACGGTAACCCACAGAGTTGGTCTCCAGAGTCCATTAAGGCTTTTGAGAGTCTTAAGGCTGCCTTTGTCTCTGCTCCTGTGTTGGCACATCCTGATCCTACGTTGCCTTTTATCCTTGAAGTTGATGCTTCTGAGACTGGAGTTGGCGCCCTTTTGTCTCAACATCCTAGCAATGACAGCGCTATGCATCCGTGTGGCTACTTTTCCAAGAAATTGTCACCTGCGGAGTGCAATTACGAGATTGGTGAAAGAGAGCTGTTCGCGATCATTTTAGCCCTGAAAGAATGGAGACATCTCCTCGAAGGTACCACTGTGTCGGTTCTCATTCTTACTGACCATAAAAATCTCACATTCTTGTCTGAGGCTAAGCGCCTCTCTCCCAGAAGGGCACGATGGGCTCTTTTCTTGTCGAGTTTTAATTACATTGTGTCATTCTTACCCGGTACTAAGAATGTAAGGGCTGACGCCTTGTCACAACAATTTTCCTCCACTTCCAAGATAGAGTCGGTTCCGGTTCCTGTGATTCCTCCTGATCGTATACTGGCTACGGTTCGCACCAGTCTCACTTCTCCTTTGGGAGACAAAATTCTTGCTGCTCAGTTCGATGCCCCTCTTGAGAAACCTTGTGACTGCTGCTTTGTTCTCAAAAGTCTCTGTACTGCCGTGCTCCAGACTTACCATTCTCCCAAGGCTGCTGGCCACCCTGGGAAGAATCAACTCTTTTGGGCCATTTCCCAACAATTTTGGTGGCCTAGTCTACGTGCTGATGAAACCGCCTTCGTAGCTGCCTGTTCCGTATGTGCTCAGAGTAAGACTCCACGACACCTTCCAGTGAGCCTCCTACAACCCATACCCAATGGAGAGAGGCCCTGGACCCACCTGTCTATGGATTTCATTGTGGAGTTACCCAACTCCCAGGGCAACACAGTTATCCTTATGGTGGTAGACTGGTTCTCGAAAATGTCCCACTGTATTCCACTTAAGAAGTTGCTTACGTCTAAGGAACTGGCTTCCATTTTTGCTCGGGAGATCTTTCGCTTACATGGCCTACCAAAGGTCATTGTCTCAGACAGGGGAAGTCAGTTTGTGTCCCGGTTCTGGCAAGCCTTTTGTGCACAGTTGGAAATTCAGCTTGCTTTCTCCTCTGCGTATCCCCCGTAGTCTAATGGGGCCGCAGAACGAGCCAATCAGTCCTTGGAGCAATTCCTGCATTGCTATATTTATGACCATCACAACAACTAGTCAGACCTCTTACCATGGGCGGAGTTTGCTCACAATAGCGCTCTGAATTCTGCTTCCCATTTGTCCCCGTTTATGGCAAACTATGGTTTCCAACCTTCCATGTTGCCTGACTCGTTTGTTCCTCAGAGTATTACTGCGTTAGAGGAACATCTCCGTGGTCTTCGTTCCACTTGGGTACAAGTCCAGGAGGCTTTGCGACAGGCTAACGAGAGGTACAGACTCCATGCTGACAGCAGATGCCTGCCTGCGCCTTCCTACCAGGTTGGGGACAGGGTCTGGCTGTCATCTCGCAACCTCCGACTTCGTGTTCCTTCTCTGAAGTTCGCACCTCGGTTTATTGGGCCTTTCCGTATAATTTGCAGGATAAACCCAGTGGCTTATGCGTTGGACCTTCCTTCCAGTATGCGTATCTCTAATGTGTTTCATGTCTCCTTATTGAAACCTTTGGTCTGCAACCGTCTTACCACCTCGGTGCCACGTCCTCACCCTATACAGGTTGAGAACCACGAGGAGTATGAAGTACAGTTCATTGTTGACTCCCGTAGGTTCTGTGGGCGCATACAGTACCTGGTCATTGGAAGGGTGTACGGTCCGGAGGAACGCTCTTGGGTCCCATCCTCGGACGTACATGCCCCTGTCCTCCTCTGTGATTTCCATAGACGTTTTCCCCTCAAGCCTGGTGGTCCTCCGAGGGGGAGAGGTCGTTGAGGAGGGGGTACTGTCAGGGCTGGGCTCAGCCCTTTCTTCTCTGTGCTGGCAGCTCAGCTGTCAGCTAATTGCCAGCTCCCATCTCTCCACAGTGATCCACCTGTTGATGATCCTGCTCGTCAGCTCTGCCTACTTAAGGACTTCCAGTTCATTTGCTCTTTGCCTTCGCCTGTGTTAACATCACTAGAGACTTTCTCCTGCGTTCCAGTTGAAGACCTGCTTGTCTGACGTTCCCTCTGGCTTCAGATCCTGCTTGCTGAACTACTACCTTTATCGCTGGCTCTTGCACATTGGCTTGGCCGACTACCCGATCCAGTTACTGAACTCTGGCTATGTTTTGACTACGCTTACTATTTTTGTAGTGTGATTTAACTGTACTTCTGTCTGTCTGATTCATGGTTCCTGACACCATGCCACATCAGTGCTTATCCATTCCACGTCAGTGCTCATCCATGCCACATTAGTGCTTATAGGTGCCACATCAGTTATCTTCCATGCTTTACCAGGAGTAGCAGAATGTATTTTTGCTATGTACATGCTATGTGTTAGAAATGTCTTATAAATGGACAACTTTGTGTAAAAAAAAAAAAAAATTGTTTTTATTTTCTTTCCACATTTTCCAAAAACTTGTGGGAAAAAATGACATGTTCAAAAGACTCATTATGCCTCCTAGATTATACGGTGGGGTGTTTGCTTTACAAAATGGGGTATTTTTTGGGGCGTTTCCATTGTTCTGGTGCTCCAGGGCATTCAAAAGTGTAAGAGGTAGTCAAGAAATTAAATGTGTAATTTTTGTCCCTAGAATGCCTGATGGTGCTTTCTTTATGTGGCCAGGCTGTGTAAAATTCTCACACATGGACTGTGTTTCCCCGAAAATAAGCCTGGGTCTTATATTAATTTTGGCAATCAAAAACACAGTAGGGCTTATTTTCGGGGTAGGGCTTGCCATTTAATGTGCTGTCTTCTTGCCCCCTCTCCCTCCCTGCCTGGCAGGAATCCCCAGTGCAAAGTGAATTAAAAGTGGTTGTAAACTCCAAGAATCCTTTCTATTACAGTAGAATATAATGAAAAAGGTGTGTGTTTCTGTTCAATTGTGTCACATACCTTCTTACAGCGCCGCTCGGCACTTCCATAGCCCGCCGGAGCTCTCTCCCACGATCAGAGCATTGCAGAGGGAGGGGGGCCGAGCACTGGCCTTGCAAGGCAGGTGCGAGGGGTGTGGGCCGCACCCGGGTGACACCCGCCAGAGGAGTGACACCGTCACCCATCACAGCGCTGGATCGAGAGAGGCACCGCGGCTCTCTCCTTTTCCTCCTTCCCCTGCGCACTCCTTTATCTCCTTTGCTCCCCGCAATGTTCGGGGAGGAGTAAGAATCGTGTTGTGAGGCAAACAGTGCCATAGCCCAGTGCACATCGCCCGGCACTGCAATCCGCCTATTGACACTCAGGCAGGTGGGGAGAGGTGCCGGCTGCCAATCACAACAAATACATTCCTCAGACCGACGGAGCCTAGTCTCCTCCTCCTCCACACTGACAGTATATCCACAACAGGAGGAGGAGCCTAGGAGGAGGAACGTCCATGTGGACAGAGCGCACTGATCTGAGGTCTGTGACTGTAGGGAGAGAGGAGTTATAGGGGGGATTACATTAGGGAGATTGCAGGGGGGGATTACATTAGGGAGATTTCAGGGGGGGATTACATTAGGGAGATTTCAGGGGGGGGATTACATTAGGGAGATTGCAGGGGGGGTTACATTAGGGGGATTACATTAGGGAGATTGCAGGGGGGGTTACATTAGGAGGAATACAGGGGGGTTACATTAGGGGGAATGCACAGGGGGGTTACATTAAGGGGATTACATTAGGGGGATTGCACAGGGGGGTTACATTAGGGGGAATGCACAGGGGGGTTACATTTAGGGGATTGCATTAGGGGGATTGCACAGGGGGGTTACATTAGGGGGATTGCACAGGGAGGTTACATTAGGGAGATTGCAGGGGGGGGGATTACATTAGGGAGATTGCAGGGGGGGATTACATTAGGGAGATTGCAGGGGGGGGTTACATTAGGGGGATTACATTAGGGAGATTGCAGGGGCGGTTACATTAGGAGGAATACAGGGGGTTACATTAGGGGGCATGCACAGGGGGGTTACATTAAGGGGATTACATTAGGGGGAATGCACAGGGGGTTACATTAGGGGGAATGCACAGGGGGGTTACATTAAGGGGATTACATTAGGGGATTGCACAGGGAGGTTACATTAGGGGGATTGCACAGGGGGTTAAATTAAGGGGATTGCACAGGGGGGGTTACATTAGGGGGAATGTACAGGGGGGTTACATTAAGGCAGTGGTTCTCAACTCCGGTCCTCGGGACCCACTAACAGGCCAGATTTTAAGTATTACCTTGGGGAGATGCAGACTAGAATACTGCAATCACTGAGCAGCAAATTATATCACCTGTGATGTATTTCAGTTATCTTGCAAACCTGGCCTGTTAGTGGGTCCTGAGGACAGGAGTTGAGAACCATTGCATTAGAGGGGGTTAAATTAGGGGGATTACATTAGGGGGATACATTAGGGTGATTGCAGGGGGGTTACAGTAGGGAGGTTGTACGGGGGGACTTGACAGTAGGGGGATTGCAGGGGGGTTCCATTAGGGGGATTACATGGGGGTTCCATTAGGGGGATTACACAGGGGGTGCTTCCATTAGGGGGATTACACAGGGGGAGAGCTGTGCTGATGCGCTAGCCAGCTCAGTGCCCCGGGTGGCTCAATGAATGAGGGGGGGGGGGGGTGACACCAAATTTTACAGCACCAGGTGACACCAACCCTAGTGACGCCACTGGGGCCGAGATCCCCCACTGACAGACAGGAGAACAAAAGATCAGATGAGCACCCCTCTACGCTTCCATAGCCTGCCGTGATCCAGCATTGCAGAGGGAGGGGGGCCGAGATCACCCACTGACAAGCAGGAGAAGAGGAGATCAGCTGAGTCTGTCTCGGCGCTTTCATAGCCTGCGGTGATCCGAGCATTGCAGAGGGAGGGGGAACGAGATCCCCCGCTGACAGGAATGGGAAGAGGAGGAGATCAGCTGAGCGCCGAGTAACGCTGTATACCGAAGGTATTTGACTACAGATTAGATTACAGAAACACACACACTAGGGCTTATTTTCGGGGTAGGGCTTATATTGCAGCCCTCCTTGAAAATCGGGGTAGGTCTTATTTTAGGAGTAGGTCTTACTTTCGGGGAAACACGGTAGTATCGCCATACTCAGGCAGAGTAGTAGAATGTATTTTGGGGGGGATTTTGTGGGGAAAAAATTGCAACTTCAAAAAACTCACCTTGCCTCATACTAAATATATTGGAAGGTCTACTTTCCAAAAAGGGGTTATTTTGGGGGGTATTTTATATACTTTTCTGGCTTGTTGGTATCTCAAGATATTAGATAGACTGTCAGTACATCAGGTGTGATCAATTATCAGAGATTGGCTTGTATACTCTATAACATTCACAAAGACCAAATAATATACACTGATTTGGGTTGTTTTTACCAAAGATATATAGCAGTATAAATTTTGGCCAAGATTTTTGAAGAGAAATTACTAATGTAAAATTTTATAACCGAAACGAAGAAAAATTACTTTTTTTTACAAAGTTTTCAGTCTTTTTTAATTTATAGCGCAAAAAAATAAAAAAAAACAATGGTTATTATCCACTTCAGCCCCAGAAGGATTTGCCCCCTTAATGGCCAAGCAATTTTTTGTGATACGGCACTGCATTGCTTTAACTGACAATTGCGCAGTCGTGCGACGCTGTACAAAATTGATCTAAAATCGAAAAAAATTAATTTCTTCCTCATACAATAGAAAAGAGACGTTTTTACTTGACTGGATCGCTATATAATTTGTATTCAAAATGACTTAAAGGTTAATGTTTAGAGGATTGTATGCCCAAAATGTTATATGAGTTTAAATAAAATATAAATAAACATGATTTTCCCAGTCGCTTGACTTCATATCTTTACAATTTACTGCCGTGTGCTTCATTTAAAGTCCCACTACCCGCTCTCCCCCTTTTTAACAAATAATTTCTACCTCAGTTTAGGCCAATATGTATTCTTCTACATATTTTTGGTAAAAAAATTGCTTATATTGATTGGTTTGCGTAAAAGTTATAGCGTCTACAAAATAGGGGATATATTTATGGCATTTTTATTATTATTAGGTTTTTTTTTACTAGTAATGGCGGTGATCTATGATTTTTAGCAGGACTGTGACATTGCAGCGGACAGATCAGGAACTTTTTTGGGACCATTGACATTTATACAGCGATCAGAGCTAAAAATAGCCACTGATTACTTTATAAATGTCATTGGCAGGGAATGGGTTAACACTAGGGGGTAATCAAGGGATTAAAATGTGTGTCCTTGGGAGTGATTCTAACTGTGGGAGGATGGAACTGCCTGGAGGAGGAGACTGATCGCTGTTCATACTTGGTATGAACAACAGATCTGTCTCCTCTCTCCTGACAAAACGGAGATCTGTCTGTTTACATTGACAGATCTCTGTTCTATCTCTCTCGGGAGCGATCGTGGATACCCAGCGGACATCATGGCCACTGAGCACACGCATTGGCTCCATCGTAGCGCAGTGGGCGAGCGCCCCCTAGTGGTCTTAAAGCGGCCGACGTACAGCTAAGGTGATTTGCCCAGGGGAGCCAACCTGCCACAGTATAACTGCGGTGGCTGGTCCTCTAGTGGTTAAATACCACCAAAAGAAAGCTCTATTTGTGTGGAAAAAAAAGAACAAAAATGTTATATGGGTATAGTGTTGCATGACTGAGTAATTGTCATTCAAAATGTGAGAGTACTGAAAGCTGAAAATAGGCCTGGTTAGGAAGGGGGTTTAAATGCGGCGGGCGGAGGACACTCTCGTTCTGGGAGGACGTCATATGATGTCCTCCCTTTAAAATGAGCTAGGAGGTGCGCGCCCGCCGCGTTCGCAAGGCCCCGGTGCGCGCCCGCCGCGTTCGCAAGGCCCCGGTGCGCGTGCCCGGCGGCCGCGATTGCCCGGGAAACGAGCAGGAAAGTGGATCTCTGTGTGTAAACACAGAGATCCACGTCCTGTGAGGGAGAGGGGACCGATGGTGTGTCCCTTGTACATAGGGACAACCATCGGTCACCTCCCCCAGTCAGTCCCCTCCCCCCACAGTAAGAACACTTTGAGGGAACATATTTAACCCCTTCCCGCCCCCTAGTGGTTAACCCCTTCCCTGCCAATCACATTTATACAGTAATCAATGCATTTTTATAGCAGGGATTGCTGTATAAATGTGAATGGTCCCAAAAATGTGTCAAAAGTGTCCGATGTGTCTGCCGCAATATCGCAGTCACAATAAAAAAATCGCAGATCGCCGCCATTACTAATAAAAAAAATGCTATAAATCTATCCCCTATTTTGTAGACGCTATAACTTTTGCGCAAACTAATCAATACGCGCTTATTGCCAAAAATATGTAGAAGAATACGTATCGGCCTAAACTGAGGAAAATTTTATTTAAAAAAAAAAAATGGGTATTTATTATAGCAAAAAGTAAAAAATAGTGTTTTTTTTCCAAACTGTACGCTCTTCTTTTGTTTATAGCGCAAAAAATTAAAACCGCAGAGGTGATCAAATACCACCAAAAGAAAGCTCTATTTGTGGGAAAAAAAGGACCAAATTTCGTTTGGGAGCCACGTCGCACGACCACGCAATTGTCATTCAAAGTGTGACAGCGCTGAAAATGGCTTGGGCAGGAAGGGGGTTTTCGTGGACAGTAGAGAAGTGGTTAAAGTGGTTGTTAAGCCACTCTAACCTGTATACACCCTCAGCATTGCCTCCTATTGTAGTATCCCTCTCTGTGTGTAAGTTATAAAAATAAATGCTGTAAATACCTAATTTCACTGCCGAGATTGCGATCACATGACTGGCCAGCTTTCGGAGGAGGAGGACGACGACTGGCTGGTCATGTGATTGCAATCTCAGCTCTTAAATCAGGTATTTACAGCATTTATATTTAGAAATCATTCACAGATCGGGACACTGCAATAGGAGGCAGTGCTGATGGTGTATACAGGTTAGTGTTATGAGAGCAGCAGGAGGGAGAGGGGCGGCACGCACGACAGAGGCACATAAACTGACCACGGTGTCAGGCTCAGCAGCCATGATACACATGGTCAGTTTACAGAGGGATGGGGAGAAACGGGCTGGATCAGACAGGTTTTTTTAGGTGTTACAGAGGGCCAAATGACACAGGACAAGCACTGTGTCATATAACATGCTTTAAAGAAGCAGGATCCATTATTTTTTTTGTTGGGGGGTGTTGACAAACGCTTTAAATTCATATAACAGTTTATTTTCTCAAAAAAACGCATTTGAAAAATTGCTGCACAAATTCAATGTGACATAAAAAGTTGTAACGACCACCATTTTTTTCTAGCAAAAACAATGATGATTTTTACATGTAGGACAGGAGTGAGTGCAAGAACTTGCCCGTTATAGAAGTGGTTAAAAAAGTGTGCCAAATATCGTGTAAACAAGCCCTAAAGTTGCTATCCTGGAAGTGCACGAAGGTGAAATTGGAGGCCTTCTGGCAGCATAGTTGGAGCATACCCTGTGTACATGAGGCCTTAGATTGCTGGGAATTGTTTAGCGCACAAGGCTGCACTTCTCTTCTGCCTGGAGACAGGCCTGAAATCTCATCCCCAGCCAGGAAGTAGTTAAACGAAGCGGCTTGCTGTTTCCCTGCGCACATTCCTGACACTACGAGCCAGCTGATCTCTCATCTGTCAGGCTTCACATGTTTTTATTTGCATAGCCCGCCCCCTTCAACGACGCGAACGTTTATGAGGAAGCCACTCCGCCCAACTCCGTTTCCGCCAATGATGCTCGAAGTTCACGGAAAGGGCGGAACTAGCAGCTCGGTCGCCCGCCAATCATTTCTATAACGGGAGCTCCTCCAGACTGCAATAAACGGAACTGGAAGGCCACGCCTTCTTCCGCTCGCTGAAGCCAATCAGCGTTAAGCAGGCTAGTAACGTCTGAAGCGTGTGATCATTGGTGGCTTAAGGTAAAGGACATTTTCTGCAGCAAATTGGAAGGGGTGCTTAAAAAATGTAATGAAGTAGGCGGGGCGCGTCGGGTGAGCAGCGGTGGTGGTAGGAATGGTGTTGTTAAGATGGCGGCGCTGAAGGAGGAGCGGAGTTACGGGCTGTCTTGTGGAAGGGTCGGAGGGAGGGTTTCTGTCTTCCACGTCAAGCTCACCGACAGCGCCCTACGGGCATTTGAGAGCTACCAGAACTGCCAGGTACATGGGGCAAGGAGCAGGAGTTGGGTGACCTCAGCTTGTGTGTGGAATGTGAGGCTGGGGGATGGGGTTCTAGTCCCTATTGGGGCTCTTCTCTTAATTGTCTGAGCCTCCTTCTAAGGCTGTGTGCCAATGCTCACTAGACACTGACCTGGCTGCCACCACCAAAGTGCCTCCAACTTCCAACTTATCCCCAGCTTCCTGTGCTGCTAGACACAATTCTATTCAGCCAAGGTCTATGGTAAGTGGTGTATGGCCCCATAATGCTGTATGGAGTGACCAGGCCGCCTTCTTTTCTTATGGAAATCCTTTGTACTACAGACCTGGTTATGTCGCTTACACTTTTGGTTGGGAAAACTAGGCGGTTGAGTCCGAGTTTTACCGCCACCCTTAAAGTATGGCCAAAGCTACTTTTTGTCTACATCTCCTGTAGGTCACAGTATTGCACTTCTTTCTACCCTCCTGTGACCGGTTTTTCAGCCGACAGAGGGCTGAAGTCAGCTGACATCACTCAGCAACTCCAAGCGCTGGAAAGATCCAGACTTTACAGTGGTTGTATGCCCTATTTTTACCTTTTTTATTATATGCTTACCTGTAGGTAAAATGAATATCTCCTAAACCTGTACGGCTTAGGAGATATTCACCTTGCGTGCAGCCGATGATGTCAGTGGTGAATGCGATCTGAAGGTTCGGCGGATGCTACCGGACCTTGCCACAAAGAAGACTCCCTCTCGCATGCGTGGGGGTGGTGTCATCGCGGCTTCGGCCTCCCACAGTGCCGGAGCCGCAAACCCAGAAGACACCCCCAGGGGAAAATGTCGGCTCCCTCGGCGGTGACCGGGATCCGAAGCCGACGCCTCAATCAAAGGTATTTTTATAATGAGCAAGTATGCGGTGCACACTAGCTTATTATGCCTTTGCCTTACAGGTTTTTTTTTTTTTGTGCGGGTATACAACCCTTTTTAAAGAGAACTATGGGAATTTGTTTTCATTTTGGATGAATACTTACCTGGGTGGATGCAGCATCGGCCCCCTGCCGGCTCTAAGGCTGAGAACTGATCAAACACTGCCAATCGCTCAGTTCTCATAGCTCCCTAAGCAGAGACTTAGTGACTGACTCATCGCTGTCTGCTCTGCGCCCCTCCACCACTCACTGGAGCTTTGGGCTGTGGAGGGAGTAACCGGCTCAGGCGCTCAACAGATTGTTGACCCAGGTGCCGGTCCAGGCATGTGGGCAGATCCCAACCATATGTTTGCAATTTTTCCTGAGCCTGAAGCGGTTCTGTGACTTCAGCCTACTGCGGGCTTTAGTCTGCTGAAAATGGGTCACAAGAGTGCAGAATAAATTGCACTCCTGTGATCTACAGGGGAAGTACAGCCAAACAAGCTTTGGCTGTACTTCAACTTTTTTAATGTTCAGGATCCACCCAGGTGCCTGACTGGCAGCTGGCACAGTCTCTCAGCATGCCGCTGAGAGCCTGAGCCGGCCACCTCCCACTTTACGGCCCGGCACTCTGGTGAGCGCTAAAGAGAGCGATGGCTGATAGTTGCCACTGTGCTCAGTGGACCCAAGAACTGAGCTATCGGCCATCTTTGTTCACTAATTTCTCAGTGTAGAGGCAGCAGGGGATCGATGTTGCTTCCAACTGAGTATAAATATTTATGTTCTTAAGTTCCTGCACTTTAAAGTGGAAAAAATGCATTGTACAACAGACTGTGAGCAGGCAGGCTATTAACCCAGAAGAGACATGTTGTGTCTCTTATGCAATAAAATACACCTTCATACCTGCTTGCAGTTGTCTGGAATGTAAATGGGGCTGCAGATCAGCTCACATCACCGGCATGGTCCCTGTGTGCTCGGATGATTGCATCCCTTGCAGGCCAGTGAAGAGGCACAAAGACCGGCACATGGGTAGAAGATGGAGAGGGAGGAGGTAAGTATACTGACTTTATTCCCCTTTAAAAAGGAAGCAAACCCTGATGGGTTTTACTTCCTCTTTGTTTCCCTGCAAAGGTAAAGCATAATGGCTACTATGCATGGCATAGTAGCCCATTATGTGTCACTTGCCTGAAACCGAAGCCTGCGATGTCCCCGCTGCCTGGAAGCGTCCATCTTCAGCCCTCTTCCTTCCAGGGCCGGCCGGAGTCGCTTGACGGCATGACCCCATCTAGAAACTGCACAGCGTGCCCTTTCTGAAGTGCGCATGCGCCGAAGACATCGCCGTATGGGGAATTGTAAATATCTCAAACCGTGGAGGTTTAGGAGATATTTCCAGCACCTACAGGTAAGCCTTAATCTAGGCTTACCTGTAGGTGAAAGTGGTTGTACAGGGTGTACAACCACTTTAATAGAGAAGTATGGACAAAACTCTATATATTTTTTTTTTTTGGACTATACTTCTCTTGTGGGTCACAAGCGTGTACTTGTGCTTTCCTGTGACCCAGAATCAACTAAAGCCCACTGTCAGCTGAGGTCACAGGGCTTCTCCAGGCTCTGGGAGGATCCCTACCATGTTGTCGGTATCCACCCAGCTGTGTGATTTGACAGTTTGCTCCTACTCTCAGCACACTGCTGAGATCTGAAACCAGCTGCGCCTGGTACTCCAGTGAGCTCTGGAGGAGCAGAGACGGGTGACTGACAGTCATCGCTCTCCACAGACCAAGAATTGAGCAATCAGTTCTTGGGCTTGGAGCTAGCAGAGGACAGCTGCAGCATTGAAGCGAGTATGTATGTGTGTTGTTGTGTTTTTTTTTTTTTTCTTTACCCCAATCCTCACCTTTTAATCCGCAAAAGTAGCTGGGTGGGTTTGTTCACATGCGGCAATGCTTTGTGGACGCTGCAAAAATTGTATCCACTATTGACCGTAGTACCGCCACTTAATCAAAACACATTAAATAGGGCTGAGCCGCAAACCATGCGTAATGTACGCAGGTTTAAACGGGTGTTATAGAAACAACGTATCCCCTCCTTACTGCCTGTCAAATGCCTCTGAAAAGTGTAAACATGGCCTTTAAATAGTTGACTTTAAATTGTAGTGTATGTCTTCATCTTTGTTGCTGTTACTAAGCTTTGTAAACAAAATGTACCTCCCCACCCTTCCAGCAAATTGCTGTTCAATTTATTAAAGCTAAATTATCCAAATGCCCTCGTCCTCAAGTACCCCCAACAGAGATCATGTTTTCAGGATTTCCTTCACTTTACACAGCTGGTTTAAATCCACGTCATTGACTTGGTATTTAAAGGGGGTTGTAAAGATTTTTTTTTTCTTTTAATAAATTGTATTTGATAAACATGGTATACACACCTGCTCTGTGCACAGAGCAGCCCTGGTCCTCTTCTTCTGGGGTGCCTTGCCGGTGCTCCTAGCTCCTCCCCTTCATTGGGTGCTCCCACGGAAAGCAGTTTTCCATGTGGGCACCCATGGGCTTGTGCACATTGCTGACTTGGGTAAGAAAAATGTGGGGGCAGCTACAGCAAAGGTTTTTCACCTTAAGGTGAAAATCCTTGGGACTTTACAACTACAACCACTTTAAGCCTGCTATCTTATCTAAGGGATCAAGAGATAAAAAGGGGTAGCCCCTGGAAGTTGCACATCTAAGATGTCTTGGAGAGGTGAATAAAGTGGCAACCTCAGCCTGGATTCCAACCAGGCCACGCCCCTAAGGGAAATTCCCAAAACATGGTCTTTTGGGGTTCTTGAGGAATAAGGTTGGGAAACGCTGCCCTAAATCCCTGGTCCCCCGAAGCACAAGCCTCCTAGTCTACTTGCTAAAGAGGACTGAGCGGGTCTTTTATTTTTCATCCTTGCAGCTTCTCTGCGGTTTTTGTGGGCGTTGGGTTTTGCTCAGTTGTCACTGCCCCTTGTTTAGTGAGCATGCCTGGGCGTGGGTGTGTGGGCTAGATGGCTCTTGCCTGTTTCACCTTTCGTCTTCCTGTCTTTTTACTGGTTGCTAGAATGCAGCCTCTTCCTATTAGGCTTCGTAATTATAAAAAAAAATATTCTGAAGCAAAGACTTGCAATCACTCTCTCTCCTCCCTACTATGTTTTCATTGGTGACTTGGTGTGCTGGTGGCCTTGCCACCATCTAGGGTTCTGGCAATGCAGCATTTTGTCTGCTAGGATGCTGGTGGCAACCAGACAATGACACTATGGTGGCCCAGCTGCCAGTAACACTGCATGTCCAATGTTATACATAACAAACCCTGCTGTGTTGCTAACTTATGCTTGAAAAAACTGTATAATTAACAAAATATATCATAAAAAACAAGTCTTTAACCACTTGTCGCCCACTGTCAATTGACGGCGGGCGGAGGACACTCTCGTTCTGGGAGGACGTCATATGACGTCCTCCCTTTAAAATGAGCTAGGAGGCGCGTGCCGCCCCCGCCGCGTTCCCAAGGCCCCGATGCGCGTGCCCGACGGCCGCGATTGCCGCCGGGCACCCGCGATTGCCCGGGAAACGAGCAGGAAAGTGGATCTCTGTGTGTAAACGCAGAGATCCACGTCCTGTGAGGGAGAGGAGACTGATGGGTGTGTCCCTTGTACATAGGGACAACCATCGGTCACCTCCCCCAGTCAGTCCCCTCCCCCCACAGTAAGAACATATTTAACCCCTTCCCGCCCCCTAGTGGTTAACCCCTTCCCTGCCAATCACATTTATACAGTAATCAATGCATTTTTATAGCAGGGATCGCTGTATAAATGTGAATGGTCCCAAAAATGTGTTAAGTGTGTCCGATGTGTCCGCCGCAATATCGCAGTCACAATAAAAATCGCAGATCGCCGCCATTACTAATAAAAAAAAAATGCTAGAAATCTATCCCCTATTTTGTAGACGCTATAACTTTTGCGCAAACCAATCAATACGCGCTTATTGCGATTTTTTTTTTTTTTTTTTTTTTTTTTTTTTTTTTTTACCAAAAATATGTAGAAGAATACGTATCGGCCTAAACTGAGGAAAATTTTATTTGGGGGGAAAAAAAAAAAAATGGGTATTTATTATAGCAAAAAGTAAATAGTGTTTTTTTTTTTCCAAACTGGACGCTCTTCTTTTGTTTATAGCGCAAAAAATAAAAACCGCAGAGGTGATCAAATACCACCAAAAGAAAGCTCTATTTGTGGTAAAAAAAAGGACGCAAATTTCGTTAGGGAGCCACATCGCACGACCGCGCAATTGTCATTCAAAATGTGACAGCGCTGAAAGCTGAAAAATGGCTTGGGCAGGAAGGGGGTTTTCGTGCACAGTAGGGAACTGGTTAAAAAAAACTAGTGCAGATTCTTAATTTAAAGTGGTTGTAAACCTGTCATTGAATCTGAGCAAAGCACATATATCTGTAGTGTTTGCGTATCTCTTCAAAGCTCTAAGTGTCGTTTCTCTCTGGTGCTTTATTCCTTTATCAGCATGAGTCACTTGTGAGTGTTTTCCTGACACATGAGATACATTTATTTTGGCAGGGGAGCTAAGAAGGCAGCTTAGCTTGTCTATTCAGAACACAGTTCTTCTGCTGTTTGGAGGGGGGTGTGTGTCTTTCCCCTACAGATGAAGAAAGATTTTTAAACTTTTCTGCCATTTTGAAGGGGTGTAGAGAGACTGTGTCGGAGGATTTGTGTCATCTCTGTATCATCTGAGTCTGTTCACTTCACTGGGTATATGTAAGTTTACAACCACTGTAAGTGTTCAGACAAAAGTCACAATGATAGCCTGTATTTGCCCATGGATTACTTTTCAAAGGCACCAGTGCTACCACCAACACGTAGATTGCTTGCTCGCCCAAAAAAATTGGATTTATACTTGCCTTGCCCCCATCTTTTGCATTGAGGAGCATGATGTCACAGTCCGTTCTGGAAAATTCCTCAGGAATTTGGAGTAAACAGTCCATTGCAAGAGTGTCTGTTCACAAGATTTTTGCTGCTCTGTATTTCCCAGGAGTCGGACATCTTTCTTGTCTAGGTGACACATGTAAAACAAGGAGGTGATGCGAGTATAAACTTGTTTTACACCTGCTAATAGTAGGTGATTTGTGATAGGTGGGGGCTGGACAGTGTAAGCTGACTTTGCATTTTACTGCAAGATTCCCTTTCAAGAATTATCTCTGTAGTTGGATACCAGTTGCCAGAGTCCTTCATATTTGCTGCTGTGCTGCAGAGTTTTTTTTTTTCTAAAAAGAGGGGGGGGGGGCTGATTTTGCTGACTACTTACTGTGAATATTGGTTGTCTGGATATCGTCAGTTTCACTGAAGTTATAAGCCTGTGAATGTACAGCAAGAAAAGTCGAACTCCTGATCTTCACACTTGTTCTGGGTCAGTGGCACTTGTTCAAACTGTACAAGTGCCACTGTGATCCAGTAGTTTGAAAAGCTATCAGATATATTGATTATTTCTTGTTTAGTTGCTAGTGTGTATGGCAAGCTGCCTATTTACCTCATAAACTCCAGGTGAGTTTGAGGTAAAGTCCAGAATGTTGAAGTGTAAACTTTGATGCATGGTTCATGGTGAATCTTTTAATGTTTGTTTTTAGATGGCAGTTGGCAAACTACTTGAAGGACCAAAAACTCTTTTGGCCCTATGTCTCCTGTGTCACGGAGTGCACTTTGTTCTGCTTTCCTGTGACACAGATTCACCTGTCTTTGTCGGCTGATGTTACTCAGCCAGTCCTGACTGTGGAGGAATCCACCCAGATGTCTGAGTGGCAGCTGGCTGAGCCTCTCGCGGAGAACCTGAGCCAGCCGCTCCGGCCTCCAGTGGGGGCTGGAGGGATAGGTCAGACTGACGGTCGCCACTCTCTGCTCACTAAAGACTGAACTGAGAGATCAGTGGTCTTTGATCACTCAGTGTAGAGGTGGCAGGGGACAGATGCAGCTTTGGACTGAGTATGTGTGTTGTTGGGAAATCACACACTTCTCTTTAAAGCGTTCCGCCTGCAACAAAAAGTCAGCAGCTACAAATACTGCAGCTGCTGACTTTTGAAATAGGGACACTTGCCTGTCCAGAGCGCCTGCGATGTCCTCACCCAAGCCGACCCATCCCTCTGCTCCGGGTGGAGGCGCTGGCATCTTAAGTAAGGGAATCGGGGAAGTGAAGCCTTGCAGCTTCACAGCCTGTTTCCCTACTGCGCATGCGTGAGTCGCTCTGTGCGTTCTGACTGGGACCAGTAGACAGTGGGGGGAATGGAGGAGGGGCCGGACATGGCGTAGATTAGACAGGTATCTGCTCCCTCTCTCCCTCTACCCCCTGAAAGGTGCCAAATGTGACACTGGAGGGGGACCGGATCAGCGGAAGTTCCATTTTCGTATGTTCAGTAAACCTGATGGAAAAACCACACCGATTTACCTTGAGACATGAGTTCACGTCAGTTTTTATGTGCATTTCAGGGAGTTTCTATGCACGTTGACTTTTTTTTTATTTTTTATGAACAGACTTGGCCTTACATCCTGTGTCGTTTATCTGTCCGTCTCATTTGTGCCCACCATTCTGTCCCCATCCATCAAGGTGTCCCCCCCCCCCCGCCATTCTGTCGGCCTCATCTGTGCTGCCATTCTGTCCCCTGCCATCAGTGCCCGGCAACATTCAAGGGGGAAACAGACCTATCAGAGTGGTAGCATTATCTGAGCTGGGATCCGATGTGAGGGAAAGTAGGTGGGCCATATAAACACGAGTACTTCTCTGCTTTCCCTCCCACTTCCTGTCATGTGGGGTCATGCAGAGTGAGGCTGTTGGTTTTTACTTCACAGTTCCGCACTGGAACAGACAAATGTATTTAATGCTGCGTATTCCTGCACCGCTCCGCACAGGACATCATACCTGCGTTTTGGTGTAAACAAGACACATGGGTTGATTTACTAAGGCAAATTCTCTGTGTACTTGGAAGTGCAGTCACTGGAGATCTGAAGGGATGATCTGAAATGAGGGGAAGCTCTGCTGATTTCTGTCATCTAATCATGTGCAAGTAAAAATGCTGTTTTATTTTCCTTGCCTGTTCCCCTCAGATTTGCAGCGACTGCACTTGTAGTGCACAGTGGATTTGCCTTTAGTAAATAAACCCCATAGAAAACAATTTGCTTTCTGTGTGTCTTGCAGAGACCTGCGATTTTGCGGTCTATGCAGATGGTGTGAACAAGCCCTTAGACATAAGTCTAAATCTCCCTTGCCTCTGAAGCCCAATCCATGTTGGGATTGCGCTCCAGACAGGCGGCGAGGAAGCAATGCAACGCCTCCTCGGGCTGTTTTAACCTCATGTTTGCTAACAAATGTGCCACAACTGTGTGCATTGCAGGCGTTTGCTGGGCTTTCCTATTGACTTAAATGTGTAGTTTCAAGTTTCCTGCGGGTGTGAAACAAAGCACCATGTAAACGCCCCCTTTCCCTGCCTATTGCAGCTTAATGGGGGTGATTTCGCGCAGCAAAAACGCTGCTCAACTGCATTTTTGCTGTCTCTAAACCCACCACCACATTTCTAAATGAGGCCATAAATTTTCTTTCTGAAGTCTTTTGAGACAAACGAGCGCTCTACAGCTCCTTTGTCAACCGCGCAGGTTGTGAACTTGTAGTTGTGCACCCACTGACTGGTTTTACCATTGATGAGGAGAAAAATACTGGATACAGAGTTGACTCAATTGTGATGCTGTTTACCCCTGCAGGGGTACATCCTTCTGGTGAGTGTGGACCTGAAGGGGGGGCATGTGTGGATTTTTCACCTAATTTTCACTGATGATATTTTCCACTCAAGCACAAGTTCCTTTTTGCGTGTGATCACTTATGGGAATTTATGAACTTTGATTTTCTGTGGAGATTTTTGGTTCTCTGTTGAATACTTTTTTACCACATGGACTCATCTTCTTTTGCACTACAAGCACGTTGAGCACTCTAATTTAAGTGATTTATGTTTGCAACCTACACTATTTAATTGTGTTTTTTTATAGATGGGTTTTGCAATTTAAAGAGACACTTTTTATTCAATTTTATACAATTATTAATTAAATTGTGTAAATAAATTAAATATAACACACATTAGACTAGGCAGCGCCATTTTCACCCCCCTGTTCCCCCAACTATATACACACTGATCTAGGGCTGGGAAAAAAATCGATTTTAATCTTGAATCGAGTTTTGAGCTCAAATCGATTCAGTTTTGAAGAAAATCGATTTCTTTAGATTTTTTTTTTTTTTTCCTTCAAAGTTTCCGTAGCAGGACTGCAGGGGGCGTATCCAGAATGGCACTGGGCAGCGTTACCCCAATTACATCTACTCGCTGCAGCCGCCGTCTGCCTACCTGATCAGCGTGTCATGCAGACAGACGGCGGCCATTGCAGTGTTCAAAAGCCGCGCCTCCCGAGTCCTCGTCGTCTGTGATAGGCGGAGCACTCAATTTCACAGAAGGCAGTATTCAGCCTATCACGGACATCCTCTCATCCTCGTCTGTGTTATGAGGATGACCATGATAGGCGGAACACTGAATGCTGGGAAATTGAGTGTTCCGCCTATCACAGACGAGGAGGAGGCGCGGCTTTTGAATACTGGAATGGCCACCGGTGTAGCAGTAAAATCCGTATACCATGAAAATCTGCATCAGGTACGGGCACAGTGAGGCATTGGGCACAGTGAGGCATGGACACAGTTCAATTCAACTAAGAGTAACCTCAGGATTTTTTGTTTTATTAGCTAAATCCAAATACAGTATTAATAATTTGGATGTTTAACAATCTTTGTTGCACACTGCAAAAAACAACAAAAGGTCACAAGCGCTAAATTGGTGGATAAAGAAAAAAATATAATGGATGATAATAATAATAATAATAATAAGAAAAAAATCCCAAATATTTTGGGAAGTACAAAGTATCCAAAAGGGGGAAAAAACAGGATCCAGCGCAGCAAGAAAAAAATCCGTACCCAGAAGTACAAAATACACAACATGCACACAATATAATCCAGCGCTCATGGAACATACATTATTAACTATTGAAAACTCTTGAAGAATTGATAAAAAAGCTTAGTCCATTAATCACAAAGAGAGGGATCCAATCCCAAATGTGCAGAGGGCAAATGAATCTTAACTCTCCAGTTGCCAGTGGTGACAAACTTGTTAAACTTGCAGTGACATCCGTGGAGCAAGGAGGGGTTAAAAAAGTCAAAACAAAGCCTGTGGCATGATCTCCGTGTGAGCACAGTACCTTGAATGATGGACAACAGGCAGACCAGCGTGTGGAGGGCCCTCCAACCCAAAAGGATGCAGAGCCAGGATCGCAGCAAGGCTGGGACAGAAGGAATCACACACAGAGTTTCAAGAGTTTTCAATAGTTAATAATGTATGTTCCATGAGCGCTGGATTATATTGTGTGTTTGTTGCACACTGACTTTGCAGTTAGAGAAAGGGTTTGCCTTTGCAATTTTGTTTGTTGATGCACTTTAATTAATATAATAAAAAAAAAAAATCGAATCGTAAATCGAGTTTTTTATAAAAAAATCGCAGATTTTTTTTGGGGGGAAAATCGCCCAGCCCTACACTGATCCCACATCCGTGGGATCTGGTTGGGCAGCAATTTGAAAAAGGAACTGATGTCAGGTCATTGCTTCTCGGTTACCAGAGCCAATCCAGGCTTTGTACGGCTATCCGACCGTCGCTCGGGTCTCCCGGTTGGCACGGGAGAGCCTGAGCAAGGGGTGGGGTATGATCCCTTCCGCTGCTTGTAATGGCGATCGATCGGCTAGTCAGCTGCTATATTACAAGAGAGATGCCCGCCTGCTCTAAACGGTACCGGGGTGATGCCTGCGGCTTCATTCATTATCTCTGTAAAACCCATGAAGGTCCAGCGACATATGGGTACATCGCTGGTTGGGAAGTGGTTAAACAACTGAGATTTGTGGTTTTGTATTCCAGTGAAGGGTTGTTGGTGTGTTTATTTTTTTTTATTTTTTTTATATTCTAGTTGTGGACATTCAATTTTCAAAGCCAGGTTGAGAAGAAAGACCATATAAAATGTTGGTCTAAATCTGGTGTCTTTTGAAGTGCACTAGTATTTCAAAAAGGTCTTTCAACATTTCATTGCCAAGATTTAAAACTACCATATATAAGATATGACTGCGATAATATATTTCTACTAGTGAGTGAACCTGCCCTCTAAGAATAAAGCATATAAATCCTTTCTCTTTCGTTCATTGACGTACACAGCAACTTAAATCTTGACCTTTTGGGTTATATCGCCACCTTCGGGAGAGAACTAGGCAGAACATGTTAAAACAGCAAAACCCAGGGGGCGGTCCTACTGGCTATAACCCCTCACACTGCATCCAGCAGCTCCAGTTGTTTCTGCCTAGTGTAGAAGGACCTGGCTCCCGGTGGGGACCATTTGGTCCTGGAGATTTTTTTTTCTTCTGCTTTTTGATCTACTATCAACAGCCGGGCTGGATAATATAGATCCTGGTAGTCTCCCTAGCCCTGCCATTGAGCGTGAGCAGGCCTTAGCTACGCGCTGGGTCAGCCACGACATGCCCCGTCTGATCCAGGGGTGGCCGGTGAGCTATATGCTCTGGGGCACACATATGACCAGGCTACTGCTGTCCGTGTCAGTGTGCCGTGGCCGACAGCCACCCTGTACTGCTCGGGTGATGGGTCTGTCCGGAATGCGTCCAGCAGTCCCCACAGGAGGGGTAAGTATGGTTCCACCTGTCTCGGCAGGACGGCGCAGCTGGGCATTTCCTGAGAGGTCGAATTGGGGGTCTCTCATTCTCCTCTCCCTGTCCTTTTTCCCTCCTCCCCGTACTTGGGCCGCTGCGTGACTGAACGAGGGTCTTCCGGGGGGCTCAGTGTCTGGGGAGGGGGGTCCGCTGTTCTCTTCCCTATTTTTGGACATAGTGGGGTGTTCTGGTGTGCTACATTGTGAGAGGCCACCGCGCGGACGGTCAGTGTTGTCGTCGTACCATTTTCCTGTGGGTTTTAGTCAGGAACATTCGGCGGCCATTTTCCTGTAGCCTTAGTCAGGAAGTCCGGCGGCCATCTTTCCGGAGCCCTCAGGCGTTTTTTTTTGCTAAGGCGGCCGGCGGCCATTTTCTCGTAGACTCTGCTGGTTTTTGCTTCTAACGCTGACTATCCTTCTGGAACGGCGCAAATTGAACAGAACACCTCATGAGGGAGAGTGGACGGCAGCACAGCGCAGTACCTGGGCCAGCGTGGTGAGTTCTGCGGGGGGGGGGGGGCCCTCAGTCTGTGGCAGCTAGGAGGGTGGACTTTTAGTGTAACTGGCTTGCAGTCCCTAACGGGTGTCAGGCGAGTGTGGGTCAGCATGGCGTCAGAAGCTGGCGCTTCCTCCCCCAGACATACCTGTGGTGGCAACCGGCTCCCGTGCACCTGCGGTGCCTATGGACGCTTTGTCGGCGGTCCTGGAGTCTTTTGTTGCCAGGGTGGAAGCGGCGTGCGGGCACAAGGGGGGTAAAAAAAATGCCCCCCCACCGTTTTCTGGGGAAAGCTCTGATTCAGACTCCGGCCCCTGTTCTGAATTTTCAGAGGATGCGGACCAGGACAGTGAGGATGATTCTGTGTCCGGGTCAGCGCAGGAAAGGGCGCTTGTAGTAGCACTTATCACAGTGGTGCGGGATACCCTAAAAATGGAGGATACGGCGGGGGCATCTACAGAGGTGTCGGTCCCTTTTGGGTCTCACAAGCCAGCCCGCACGGCTAAGGTGTTTCCCTACCTGACCTATTTTGATAAATTTATCTACAAAGAATGGGAACGCCCGCAGCGGGCCTTTTCGGTCCCAAAACGCATGGCGGTGCGTTACCCCTTTTGAGGATTTTGTGAATTTTCTGCCCCGATTGTTGACCCCCCCCTGGTATCCAGGTTAAATAAGGTAACCACGATTCCGGTGAAGGGGAAGCCTGCCTTTAAGGACCCTGCCGATGGGAGGGCCGAGGCGGTTGTCCGGTCCATGTTTACGGTGGTGGGGTCAGCATTGCGGCCAGTGTTGGCCAAGGCCCTGGTGTCCCAGACACTTACTGAATGGGCAAAATTGTTGCACCGTGAGTTGGAAAAGCAACAGGCTTCCCCGATCTGCGTGGAACTGGCAGACCAATTGGTGCATGGCCTTAAGTATGTCTGCGATGCGGCCTTAGATACGGCCCCCTTGCTTTCTAGAGCCTCAGTATCTGCTGTGGTGCTAAGTCGCCTGATTTGGCTAAAATGCTGGTCTGCGGACTAGGCATCTAAGAAGACTCTGGTAGATTTGCCCTTCCAGGTGGAGAGGCTCTTTGGAGCCTCGCTGGATGACATTATTAAAAATGTTACTGGGGGTAAGAGTATGTTGCTCCCACAATCCAGAAAAGGTTAGAAGCCTTGCCGTAGGCCAGGACCTTCCTTCTCCGCTCAGAAGCAGGTTTTTTTTTTGTCCGCTCAGGGCGGCGGGTAAGCGCCCCCAGACCAACAAGGTGTCCACTGAGGGACAGGAGCGTCCCTGGTTTCGCAAGCCAAACAAGCCTGCGAACAAATCCACGACAGCATGAAGGTTTGCCCCCGCCCGACTCTCGGGTGTGGGATCGCCTTCGGGAGTTTGCAGCTCGGGGGACCTCCCTGCTTTCCGACCAGTGGGTCTGCGAAGTGGTTTCATCTGGATACAAGATAGTTTCTCTTGTCCACCAAACAGGTTTTTCCCTCCAAACCTTCATCTTCTCCCGGCTTGGGGGCAGTGCAGGACCTGCTGCTGCGCGGGGTGATAGTGCCGGTACTGTCACAGGATATGTTTCAGGGATTCTACTCCAATTTGTTTGTAGTCCCAAAGGAGGAAGGGGTCTGTCCGATTCTGGACCTCAAGGCCCTCAACAGATTTGTAAAGGTGAAAAGATTCAGGATGGAATCAGTTCGCTCTGTGGTCGCTGCACTCATCCGGGGGATTTTCTGGTGTCCCTGGACATCAAGGACACATACAGGTCCTTCTCAAAAAATTAGCATATTGTGATAAAGTTCATTATTTTCTGTAATGTACTGATAAACATTAGACTTTCATATATTTTAGATTCATTACACACAACTGAAGTAGTTCAAGCCTTTTCTTGTTTTAATATTGATGATTTTGGCATACAGCTCATGACAACCCAAAATTCCTATCTCAAAAAATTAGCATATTTCATCCGACCAATAAAAGAAAAGTGTGTTTAATACAAAAAAAGTCAACCTTCAAATAATTATGTTCAGTTATGCACTCAATACTTGGTCGGGAATCCTTTTGCAGAAATGACTGCTTCAATGCGGTGTGGCATGGAGGCAACCAGCCTGTGGCACTGCTGAGGTGTTATGGAGGCCCAGGATGCTTCGATAGCGGCCTTAAGCTCATCCAGAGTTTTGGGTCTTGCGTCTCAACTTTCTCTTCCCAATATCCCACAGATTCTCTATGGGGTTCAGGTCAGGAGAGTTGGCAGGCCAATTGAGCACAGTAATACCATGGTCAGTAAACCATTTACCAGTGGTTTTGGCACTGTGAGCAGGTGCCAGGTCGTGCTGAAAAATGAAATCTTCATCTCCATAAAGCTTTTCAGCAGATGGAAGCATGAAGTGCTCCAAAATCTCCTGATAGCTAGCTGCATTGACCCTGCCCTTGATAAAACACAGTGGACCAACACCAGCAGCTGACATGGCACCCCAGACCATCACTGACTGTGGGTACTTGACACTGGACTTCAGGCATTTTGGCATTTCCCTCTCCCCAGTCTTCCTCCAGACTCTGGCACCTTGATTTCCGAATGACATACAAAATTTGCTTTCATCCGAAAAAAGTACTTTGGACCACTGAGCAACAGTCCAGTGCTGCTTCTCTGTAGCCCAGGTCAGGCGCTTCTGCCGCTGTTTCTGGTTCAAAAGTGGCTTGACCTGGGGAATGCGGCACCTGTAGCCCATTTCCTGCACACGCCTGTTCACGGTGGCTCTGGATGTTTCTACTCCAGACTCAGTCCACTGCTTCCGCAGGTCCTCCAAGGTCTGGAATCGGTCCTTCTCCACAATCTTCTTCAGGGTCCGGTCACCTCTTCTCGTTGTGCAGCGTTTTCTGCCACACTTTTTCCTTCCCACAGACTTCCCACTGAGGTGCCTTGATACAGCACTCTGGGAACAGCCTATTCGTTCAGAAATTTCTTTCTGTGTCTTACCCTCTTGCTTGAGGGTGTCAATGATGGCCTTCTGGACAGCAGTCAGGTCGGCAGTCTTACCCATGATTGCGGTTTTGAGTAATGAACCAGGCTGGGAGTTTTTAAAAGCCTCAGGAATCTTTTGCAGGTGTTTAGAGTTAATTAGTTGATTCAGATGATTAGGTTAATAGCTCGTTTAGAGAACCTTTTCATGATATGCTAATTTTTTGAGATAGGAATTTTGGGTTATCATGAGCTGTATGCCAAAATCATCAATATTAAAACAAGAAAAGGCTTGAACTACTTCAGTTGTGTGTAATGAATCTAAAATATATGAAAGTCTAATGTTTATCAGTACATTACAGAAAATAATGAACTTTATCACAATATGCAAATTTTTTGAGAAGGACCTGTACTTGCATGTCCCCAAATGCATCAGGCATCAAAGATTTCTGCGGTTTGCAGTCGGAGACGAGCACTACCAATTTGTAGCTCTCCCTTTTTGGCCTGGCGTCGGCACCAAGGTGCTTGCCCCGATTCTGGCTTTGCTGAGACAGCGAGGAATCGCAATCGTGGGCTACCTAGATGACCTCCTTCTGAGGGCAGCTTCAGCCTCAGAATTGGAGGAGGATGTGGCTCTTCGGGAGTTTGGGTTCTGAACCTCCAGATGTTGATGTTGGTACCGACTCAACGTCTGGAGTACCTGGGCTTGATTCTGGACTCCTCAGAGGCAAGGGTCTTTCTCCCTTCGGACAAGCTTCACTCTTCAGGCTGCGGTGCTGCGGTGCAGCTGTTGACGTCCCGCAAGTGGTCGCTGCATTTTTGCATGCGAGTCCTGGGTCTCATGGTGGCCACTTTCGAGGCGGTACCGTATGCTCAATTCCACACTCAAGTCTTGCAAAAGGAGATTCTGTCCAAATGGGACAAGTCTCCGTTGTCTCTGGATTGTTGGACTCGGTTGAGCCACGTAGTCAGGGAATCCCTGGTCTGGTGGCTGAGGTCTCCGGCCCGCCCTTCCTTCCTTCCTTCCTTCCTTCCTTCCACATGGTCGCAGAGGCTGCAGGGACGTCCAATCAGACAATGCCACGGCGGTGGCGTATGTCAACCATCAATGAGGCACGAGGAGCCCGGCTGCAGCATTGGAGGTCACTCGCATCCTGCGGTGGGCAGAGCGGCGCATGCCGGCTCTGTCGGCCGTGTACATTCCGTGCGTAGTAAACTGGCAGACTACCTAAGTCGCCAGATGCTGGACCTAGGGGAATGGTCGCTACATCCGGAAGTCTTTCGACTTCTTTGCCTGAGATGGGGCACGCCAGATGTGGATCTCCTGGCCTCTCGACTCAATCGGAAGGTGCTTAGGTTTGTGGCCAGGTCCAAGTACCCATGGGCGGACGCGGCAGACGTGTTGGTGGCTCCTTGGGGGCATTATCGGCTGTTTTATGCCTCCTCCCTCGTCTGCTTCGCAGAGTGGAGACCCAGGGGATCCCGATGATTCTAATTGCCCCAGATTGGCCTTGGCGTCCCTGGTAAGCCGACATAGTGTGAATGGTGGCGGATGTTCCTTGGCGACTGCCGATGCAAGAGGACCTTCTGTCACAGGGCCCTATACTTCATCCTGCTTTACAGTCGCTGGCTTTAACGGCGTGGCTGTTGAAAGTCAGGTGCTAAGGGACCGAGGTCTGTCAGACTCGGTCCTCTTCACTATGATGAGGGTGCCAAGGTCCTCTTCACTATGAGGAGGGTGCCAAGGTCCTCTTCACTATGAGGAGGGTGCCAAGGTCCTCTTCACTATGAGGAGGGTGCCAAGGTCCTCTTCACTATGAGGAGGGTGCCAAGGTCCTCTTCACTATGAGGAGGGTGCCAAGGTCCTCTTCACTATGAGGAGGGTGCCAAGGTCCTCTTCACTATGAGGAGGGTGCCAAGGTCCTCTTCACTATGAGGAGGGTGCCAAGGTCCTCTTCACTATGAGGAGGGTGCCAAGGTCCTCTTCACTATGAGGAGGGTGCCAAGGTCCTCTTCACTATGAGGAGGGTGCCAAGGTCCTCTTCACTATGAGGAGGGTGCCAAGGTCCTCTTCACTATGAGGAGGGTGCCAAGGTCCTCTTCACTATGAGGAGGGTGCCAAGGTCCTCTTCACTATGAGGAGGGTGCCAAGGTCCTCTTCACTATGAGGAGGGTGCCAAGGTCCTCTTCACTATGAGGAGGGTGCCAAAGTCGTCTTCTCTGAAGATTTTATCATCGGACATGGAAGGCCTACATCTCTGTGTGAGGAGATGGGGGTGGCGTCCGCGTACGTATTCGGTTTCCAGGATTGTGCTGTTTTTACAGCGGGGAGTGGATCAAAAACTTGCCTTAAGCACCATTAAGGGGCAGCTATCAGCCTTGGCTGTCTTCCTTCAATGACCCTTGGCGGCTCATTCTTTGGCGAGTACATTTGTGCAAGGGGTTCGACATGTGGCCCTTCCGGTTCGGCGACCGCTGCCTCCTGTGGGATTTGAATCTGGTGCTCATGGTTCTTCAGAAACCGCCGTTTGAAAACATTAGGGAGATCCCCTTATTAACACTCTCTCAGAAGGTAGCCTTTCTGGTGGCTATTACATCTGCCAGGAGGGTTTCTGAGTTGGCCCCCTTGTCTTGCAAATCTCCCTACCTGATCCTCCACGGGGATAAGGCGGTGCTACGCCCGCAGCCTTCATTTCTTCCTAAGGTTGTTTTGGCGTTTTCATCTAAATGAGGACATTGTTCCGTACTTGTGTCCTCGGCCGTCGCATCCTAAGGAGGTTGCTTTGCATTCCTTGGACGTGGTCTGGGCTCTGCGGGTGTATCTGTCTGCTATGGCTCCGTTCCGGAGGTCAGACTCACTCTGTGTTCGGACTGTCGATGACTGGTCCGAAGAAGGGCCTGGCGGTCTCGTTGGCCACCATTTCTCGGTGGATCAGACAGATCGTGATCCAGGCTTATGCCTTAAAAGGGCGGGCGCCTCCCTTTCCTGTCACGGCACATTCGACCAGGGCAATTGGTGCCTCCTGGGCTTTCCGACATCAAGTGTCCGTTTCCCAGGTATAAGGCGGCGACCTGGTCGTCCGTTCACACTTGCACTCATATCAACCTTGTAAAATTTTGAATCTGTGGATGCTTCCTTTGGCCGCAAGGTTTTGCAGGCGGCTGTTTAAGGTTGCAACTCCTCTGTTGAGGAGCTCTGGTTGTTATAAGTTTGTGTGTGTGTGTGTGTGTGTGTGTGTGTGTGTGTTTTTTTTTTTTTTTTTTCACACTGCTTGGACGTCCCTAAGGTCAAGATTTAAGTTGCTGTGTCCGTCAATGAATGAAAGAGAAAATATGATTTTTGTACTCACCGTAAAATCCTTTTTCTCTGAAGAGACTGACGAAGCACCCACCCCTCCTTTTTCTTTTTGTACTGCTTTTTGACAAACTGAGCTGCTGGATGCAGTGTGAGGGGTTATAGCCAGTAGTACTGCCCCCTGGGCAGTACTGTACAGTTTTGCTGTTTTAACATGTTCTGCCTAGTCCTCTCCTGAAGGTGGCGATATAACCCTAAGGTCAAGATTTAAGTTGCTGTGTCCGTCAATGAACTTCAGAGAAAAGGATTTTACGGTGAGTACAAAAATCCTATTTACTCTTTTGTCCATGGACCGACACAGCTTCTCTATTGACAAAGTGGGTATTATCCGTTAATTAGGAGTGACTAGGCAGAAAAACTTGTAAAAAGTGTTGCATCACACCTTCTACAGTACCGCCCAGGGGGCGGACCCTCTGGGTATACCCTCTCAGTCTGCACATCGCAGATCAGTTTTTTTCTGTCTAGCAAGGAGTAGGACATGGCTCCCTTCGGGCTCATTGGTCCGGGGAAAAAAGATATATATATTTTTTATTTTTTTGCTACATTTGTTGTTTCCTGCGATCTTCGATCAACTGCCGACTGGGTGACAGGCTGGATCCTCGATCCTTGTAGTCTCCCCAGTTTCGGCCATCGAGCGTGTGCCGACCCTAGCTACGCGCTGGGTTTTCCACGACATGCCCGTCGCTCCACGGGTGGCCGGTGAGCCTACGCTCCAGGGCCTGCATCGGACCGCTCAGCTTCGGCTGACCTTACGGCCGAGTCGCAGCAGCCTGGCCGGTGAGCTTACGCTCCAAGGCTTGCATCGGACCGCTCAGCTTCGGCTGACCTTACGGCCGAGTCGCAGCAGCCTGTCCGGTGAGCGTCATGCTCCAGGGCATACATATGATCGTCCCTTCTGGGTCCAATCACAGCATGCCTGGCCAACAGTCACCTTCCGTGCGCGGACGATGATCTGTTTGGAATGTCTTCCAGCAGAATACATGCAGGATAGGTAAGTAAAACTCCCCTGCCTCGGCTGGGTGATTTAGCTGGACATTCCTGGAGAGATCAAGTAAGTGGTTGTGGCCCCTTTCTTCCCTCTCTCCCTGCCTTTCCCTCCTCCCTGGGCTTCTAGCTAAAGGTTGCTGGGTGCTGGGGGTCACCTAGGGGGTCCCACTGGAGCGGGGCTGGCTGTAACTAACATTTAAAAGAAATGTCATTTTTGCTTACCTGTGTTTCTGTGTCTCCATGCTGTCGGCGGCCATTTTGAGGTGGTCCATGCCAAGTTTGGCCTCTTGTAACTGCCTGGCGGCCATCTTCCTGTAGTTCGGCCACACCCACTGGCCCCTATCAGGTGATCGGCGGCCATGTTTGTCCACCCTGTATGCAGATATTGCCGTTCGGCGGCCATCTTTTTTGTGGGCTATGGCTGCCTGACCTCTATCTTCTGTCGGCGGCCATTTTCTTAGAGCCCACATTATCTTCCATACAGACGGTTTTGGCAACCATTTTGCGAGAGCCTCCGGCCTCTAGGGTGCATTACACTGGCACGAAAATTCACACAGGAAGTGCTGATAAAAGAAGCAGACTGACACAGCAGCAAGGGGACAGCATCATAGGCGCAGCATAGCAGTACCTATCCAGGGTGGTGAGTCCTCTGGGTAACCCAGCATCTCTGCAGCGCAGGAGGGTGGCCTATTGATATCTTGCCTGGAGCCCTGTGAGTGTCAGCGTGTGGTCAGCATGGCATCTGAGCCAGATGTCTTCTCCCCTGAAACACCAGATTTAGCAGCTGGTGTCCCTGAGGTGTCTATGGACGCTATGTCGGCAATCCTAGAGGCGTTTGCTGCCAGGGTGGAAGCAGCACACGGGAATACAGGGGGTAATAAACGCCCCCGTCCCCTGCAATCTTCTGGGGATATTTCTGATGCAGAACCAGGTCCAGCTACGGCTCATGGCCCAGATTCTGATGCATCAGAGACTGCAGACCGTGACCGATCGGACAGTGAGGAGGACTCCAAGTCCAGGTCAGTACGCGAGACGGCTTTGGTATCTGACCTTATTACTGCAGTGCGGGATACGCTAAAGTTGGAAAGGACTGAAGAAGTAGCAGATACTCCAGTCCCCTTTGGGTTTCGTAAACCTGCCCGCACTGCTAAGGTGTTCCCTTGTGTGTCTTATTTTGACAAACTCTTATACAAGGAATGGGAGAACCCACTGAGGGTCTTTACAGCCCCAAAGAGGTTTGCAGTACGGTACCCCTTTGAGGAGAGTTTTCTGAAGATATGGACCTCTCCCCCTATAGTGGACCCTTCGGTGTCCAGACTTAATAGAGCCACCACTATTCCAGTAGAAGGGGCTCCTGTTTTCAAGGACCCTGTGGATAAGAAGGCTGAAGCACTCGCTCGCTACCTATACTCAGTGGTAGGCTCAGCAGTACGCCCGGCATTGGCGGGGGCCCTAGTGTCTCAGACACTTACTGAATGGGCAAAATTGCTACTCCAGGGGTTAAAGGAGCAAGATGCTCCTCCTAATGAGATAACTTTGGCCGACCAGTTGGTCCAGGGCCTTAAGTTTGTCTGCGAGTCAGACATGGATACTATTCCCCTGCTGTCAAGAGCTTCGGTTTATGCAGTAGCAATACGCCGCCTGATCTGGCTAAAGGGCTGGTCTGCGGACCAGACTTCCAAGAAAGCCCTATTGGATCTGCCTTTTAAGGGCGACAGACTTTTTGGGGCTTCTCTGGATGACATCATCAAGGATGCCACAGGAGGTAAAAGCACTTTGCTTCCCCAAACTAGCAAGGGTAAGGGACCACGCCAAGGGCAAGGGCCCTCCTTTACTGCACGTAAGCGGTTTTTTTCGCCCCCTTAAGGCGACAGGGAAAAGACCCCAGGCCGATAAAGCGCCTGCCCAAGGACAAAAGCGTCCTTGGTCCCGCAGACCCAACAAACCTGCGGACAAATCTGCGTCCACATGAAGGTCCGCCCCCACCCAGCTCTCGGGTGGGGGGGACGTCTTCGCAAATTCGCGACTCAGTGGACTGCTCTAGTCTCCGACAGGTGGGTTTGCGAAGTAATCTCCTCAGGCTACAAGATAGAATTTCTCTCTTGTCCACCAGACAGATTCATCACCTCCAATCTCCAGCTACTACCGACCCGTCGGGAGGCCCTGTATGGGGCGGTCCAGGGTCTACTGGAACGCGGGGTAGTTATTCCAGTTCCAGAACAGGAACGGGGTCAGGGTTTTTACTCAAATCTGTTCATTGTGCCAAAGGAGGGGGTTCGTCCAATCTTGGATCTCAGAGCCCTCAATTGCTTTGTGAAGGTACAAAGATTTCGGATGGAGTCGGTTCGATCCGTAATCACGGCTCTCCATCCGGGGGACTTTCTGGCCTCCTTGGACATCAAGGACGCATACCTGCATGTCCCCATATACTCCAGACACCAGAGGTTTCTGCGATTTGCTATCGGGAAGAACCACTACCAGTTTGTGGCCCTCCCGTTTGGCCTTGCCTCAGCACCCAGTACGTTCACCAAGGTGCTCGCTCCGATTCTGGCACTTCTAAGACAGCGGGGTATCGCTATCACAGGTTACTTGGACGACCTTCTGCTGAAGGGCCCTTCAAGCTCAGAATTAGAGGTAAGCGTGTCCATTACCTGTCAGACTCTTCGAGACTGTGGTTGGATACTAAACACGCAAAAGTCAGTATTGGTGCCCACTCAACGCCTAGTGTACCTGGGGTTGATTCTGGATTCCTCAGAGGCAAAGGTATTCCTCCCTGTGGAGAAGTTGCAGACCCTCCGGGCTGCAGTACGGCAGCTGACTTCCAGGAATTGGTCGTCACTCCGTTTTTGCATGCGAGTGTTGGGCCTCATGGTAGCCTCCTTCGAGGCGGTCCCATATGCTCAATACCACACTCGAGTGTTACAGAGGGAAGTTCTGTCCAGATGGAACAGATGCCCTTCATCTCTGGATTATCAAGTCCGAGTGAGCCACCTAGTCAGGAGATCCCTGGTATGGTGGCTGACAGCACCGGCTCTAATGGCCGGGAAGTCATTTCTTCCGGTTTACTGGATAGTGATCACGACGGACGCCAGCCTTACAGGTTGGGGGGGAGTCTGGGGTGTCCAGTCGGCGCAAGGTCGCTGGACCCCAGAGGAAGCCCTCCTGCCGATCAATGTCCTGGAGATCCGGGCGATCAAGCTGTGCCTCTTCAAATGGTCTCAGACTGCAAGGGCGTCCAGTCAGGATCCAGTCAGACAACGCCACAGCAGTGGCATATGTCAATCATCAAGGAGGAACAAGAAGCTCAGCTGCAGCATCGGAGATCGCTCGCATCCTGAAGTGGGCAGAGAGGAGCGTACCGGCACTGTCGGCCGTGTACATTCCGGGTGTGGAAAACTGGCAGGCGGACTACCTGAGCCGCCAGATGCTGGACCAGGGAGAATGGTCCTTACACCCGGAGGTGTTCCAACTCCTCTGCCAAAGATGGGGCACACCAGACGTAGATCTTCTGGCTTCCCGACTCAATCGGAAGGTATTGAGGTTTGTGGCCCGGTCAAGAGACCCATGGGCAGACGCAACGGACGCGTTGGTAGCATCGTGGGGCCAGTATCGGCTAATCTGTGCCTTCCCTCCCTTAAGGCTTCTTCCTCTTCTGCTCCGCAGAGTGGAGGCAGAGGGAATTCCAATGATCCTAATCGCTCCAGATTGGCCTCAGCGTCCTTGGTACGCCGATCTAGTACGTCTGGTAGCAGACGTCCCCTGGCGCCTACCACTACGGAAGGACCTGCTGTCGCAAGGTCCCATATTCCATCCTGCTTTACAGTCATTGGCTTTAACGGCATGGCTGTTGAGAACCAGGTACTGAGAGACCGGGGCCTGTCAGACTCAGTAATTTCTACTATGAGAAGTGCTCGGAAACCGTCCTCTAGGAAGGTCTATCACCGCACTTGGAGGGCCTACATCTCCATGTGTGAGGAAATGAAATGGCATCCGCGTACCTATTTGGTTTCCAGAATCCTGCTGTTTTTACAGCATGGGGTAGACCAAAGGCTTGCCCTAAGTACGATTAAGGGACAGATATCTGCCCTGGCTGTCTTTTTTCAGCGACCCCTGGCGACTCACTCTCTCGTGAGTACATTTGTGCAGGGGGTTCGACATGTGGCCCCTCCGGTCCGCCCCCCGTTACCTCCGTGGGACTTGAACCTGGTCCTCTCGGTGCTTCAGAAGGCACCGTTTGAGAATATTAGAGATATTCCCCTGTTGACACTTTCTCAGAAGGTGGTCTTTTTGGTGGCTGTTACGTCAGTTAGACGAGTCTCTGAGCTGGCAGCCTTGTCCTGCAAGGCTCCCTATTTGATTTTCCACAAGGATAAGGTGGTGCTGCGGCCGCAGCCTTCCTTTCTTCCGAAGGTCGTTTCGGCTTTTCATCTCAACGAAGACATTGTACTTCCATCCTTGTGTCCTCAGCCGTCGAATCCTAAGGAGTCGGCGTTGCATTCCTTGGACGTTGTCCGAGCTTTGAGAGTATACATATCTGCTACTTCCCTGTTCCGGAAGTCAGACTTACTGTTTGTTTCGGTGGCTGGTCCCAAGAAGGGCCAAGCAGTCTCATCGGCCACCATCTCTAGGTGGATCCGACAGATAGTAATCCAGGCTTACGCCTTAAAGGGTCAGGCGCCCCCCTTTCCTGTCACGGCGCATTCGACCAGGGCAATAGGTGCCTCTTGGGCTTTCCGACATCAAGCGTCTGTTTCCCAACTATGTAAAGCGGCGACTTGGTCGTCCGCTCACACTTTCACAAAATTCTACAAAGTTGATGTAGGTGCATCTTCGGATGCCTCTTTCGGCCGCAAGGTTTTGCAGGCGGCTGTTTAGAGTTGCAACTCCTCCGTTGGAGGAGTGCTGTTTTGTGTTTTGGGGTGAAGTTTGTTTTTATGCTGTTACCACCCCTCGTTTTTTCTCTGACACTGCTTTGGGACGTCCCACTTTGTCAATAGAGAAGCTGTGTCGGTCCATGGACGAAAGAGTAAATAGGATTTTTTACTCACCGTAAAATCCTTTTCTCTGAGTCCATGGACCGACACAGCACCCACCCCTCCTTTTAAGTTTGTACTGCTTTTTGACGAACTGATCTGCGATGTGCAGACTGAGAGGGTATACCCAGAGGGTCCGCCCCCTGGGCGGTACTGTAGAAGGTGTGATGCAACACTTTTTACAAGTTTTTCTGCCTAGTCACTCCTAATTAACGGATAATACCCACTTTGTCAATAGAGAAGCTGTGTCGGTCCATGGACTCAGAGAAAAGGATTTTACGGTGAGTAAAAAATCCTATTTTTTCAGTTTTGATATGGAATGTCTTTTATAAAACATTTGTGTAGAAATTCACCAACTGAAAGTGTATGTACATCTGTTCTGTGTGAATGGGGCAAAAAAGGAATGTTATTGGGCAATTTTCTGTCTTGGTTGAATGTTTCATTTATTGTAGCAATTGCCACATTTGACCACTAGATGTCAGCACATATCATAGGAATTGCCTATGATACTTTGCACCATCTAGTGGGCAAATGAAATATTTTAAGCATTAAAATATATGTGAACCCTTACCTTTTTTGTAAGACAGGGGTGTCCAAACTTTTTATCAAAGAGGGCCAGATTTGATGAAGTGAACATGCGTGAGGGCCGACTTTTTGTCAGACTGAATTTTAATGGTTCAAAAAATGTCAAAGTATGCTCGTCCGAGCACTTATACACTGCCCAACAAAAATTCTCTTGCCTTTGTGGCTGTGTGGTGAATAAATGAGCTTGGCATAGATAAATATATTCTCTTTTGTGGCCCCCGCGCACCGCTCATGACTAAAAATTAGCTTGGGCGTGTTATTTGGCTATACCGTAATTTATCGGCGTATAGCACGCACTAGAGCTGCAACTAACGATTATTTTGTCTGTTGACTAATCTATCGATTATTTCTTCGCTATATTGCGACTAACGATCATTTTTATTTCATTTTTTTTTTTTACTTAATCTAGTGTGTTCTTTTTGTGATTAGCTAATTAATCCTTTGGATAACTTTACAAAAAATAAGTACAACTTCTAATATAATATAATTCGACTTTTATTAAATTTTTTCCAAAAACTACTGTGTGGTTGAAGTTTTTACAGTATACAAAATAAAGTGGCAAAAAAAAAATGTGAAACAACACTTTAGCATCAGGCATGAAAATGCCATATAAATTCTGCCTAACACTTTGCAAAAGAGGCATCCACGTCATCTCCCCAACTGTAATATCCACAATCTCCCCCACAGAAATTAAGCCGGCCAGATCAGATCCACGAGCAGTGAGGGGTGATGACGTCAGCGCGCACTTAGGCAGCCGCCGCCGCCGGGTGTACCAAGATGGCCGGAGCTAGGCCGAAGCTGCGGCCTTTCCTAAGGTCGAGGCCGCGGAGTGATTAGTCTACGCCTTTCACGCACGTCGCCGTATTTTCGTAGTCGACGTTGACGAGTCGTGGCAGCTCTAGCACGCACCTTCACTTTAAGACCCCTTTAACACTGAGGGCGTAGTGTGTGTGTGTGTGTGTGTGTGTGTGTGTGTGTGTGTGTGTGTGTGTGTGTGTGTGTGTGTGTGTGTGTGTGTGTGTGTGTGTGTGTGTGTGTGTGTGTGTGTGTGTGTTTGTTTTTTTTTCTCCATATATCCAAATTACCAGTGAGGCCGTTTGAAACTGGAATGCGGGCAGGACTTTGGACATGCCTGTTGTAAGACAACCTGTGTGTGTGTGTATATATATTCGGGCCAAAACAACTAATCGATTATGAAAATGGTTGTTAGCTATTCTCATATTCGATTAGTTGAACTGCATACAGAATGCATTATTTGTTTACATGTCAGGTATTGCAGTGCAGCACACATCTCAGTACACCATTCATACATGTATGTATGTGCCTGAGAACTTGTGAATGTGTGAGGAGCAATGCCTTATGGGACATGTAGTCCTGGGCAGGAAGTGAGTGGTTCTAATGGCAGAAGTTTTTTTTTTACCTTGCTGTAGGGGCTCTCTATATTACACTTTACACTTTGCAGCTTGCTATTGGGGCACTCTGAAGGCAGGAGGAGCCAGAAGTGTCCGTCGGGGACCAGAGATGAGTAGAATCAGGGCTACTCTGTGCAAAACCATTACACAGAGCAGGTAAGTATAACTAACTTTTTTGTTTTAAAAAGCACTTTAAAGACTGTGCAGGATAGATCAGCATCTGAACCCAGAGAAGGTGGAGGCTGATAGACTGGAGGTAATATAAGGCATTCTTATTACATTTTAAAGTAAACTTTTACCAGTATTGTGCATTACATTTAAAATGATTTCCATGAAAAAGTCTCAGCTTTTAGTACTATTTTAATAATCCTAAAAGATTTACCGTATATACTCGAGTATAAGCCGAGATTTTCAGCCCTTTTTTTGGGCTGAAAGACCCCCCCTCGGCTTATACTCGAGTCAGCGAAATTTTACATTGGAAATAGTACCTGGAAAAAAAGTTGCGGCTGCGGCGTCCATCGTTCAAATCCCGCGGTCTCTTCCTGGTCCCTTCCGTGATAGGCGGAGAGTGTCTGATGAGAATCGCCTATCACGAACGTTCTCTTATCCTCAGTTTCCCAGAAGACGTCTGTGATTGGCAGAACACCCAAACACAGTGTCTGCTGGGAAACTGAGGATGAGAGAACGTTTGTGATAGGCGGAGAGTGTCTGATGAGAATATCGCCTATCACGGAAGGAACCAGGAAGAGACCGCGGGATTTGAACGATGGACGCCACAGCCGCAATTTTTTTTCAGATACTATTTCCAATGTAAAATTGGAACAGTGAGGAGAGGGAACAGTGAGGAGAGGGAACAGTGAGGAGAGGGAACAGTGAGGAGAGGGAACAGTGAGGAGAGGGAACAGTGAGGAGAGGGAACAGTGAGGAGAGGGAACAGTGAGGAGAGGGAACAGTGAGGAGAGGGAACAGTGAGGAGAGGGAACAGTGAGGAGAGGGAACAGTGAGGAGAGGGAACAGTGAGGAGAGGGAACAGTGAGGAGAGGGAACAGTGAGGAGAGGGAACAGTGAGGAGAGGGAACAGTGAGGAGAGGGAACAGTGAGGAGAGGGAACAGTGAGGAGAGGGAACAGTGAGGAGAGGGAACAGTGAGGAGAGGGAACAGTGAGGAGAGGGAACAGTGAGGAGAGGGAACAGTGAGGAGAGGGAACAGTGAGGAGAGGGAACAGTGAGGAGAGGGAACAGTGAGGAGAGGGAACAGTGAGGAGAGGGAACAGTGAGGAGAGGGAACAGTGAGGAGAGGGAACAGTGAGGAGAGGGAACAGTGAGGAGAGGGAACAGTGAGGAGAGGGAACAGTGAGGAGAGGGAACAGTGAGGAGAGGGAACAGTGAGGAGAGGGAACAGTGAGGAGAGGGAACAGTGAGGAGAGGGAACAGTGAGGAGAGGGAACAGTGAGGAGAGGGAACAGTGAGGAGAGGGAACAGTGAGGAGAGGGAACAGTGAGGAGAGGGAACAGTGAGGAGAGGGAACAGTGAGGAGAGGGAACAGTGAGGAGAGGGAACAGTGAGGAGAGGGAACAGTGAGGAGAGGGAACAGTGAGGAGAGGGAACAGTGAGGAGAGGGAACAGTGAGGAGAGGGAACAGTGAGGAGAGGGAACAGTGAGGAGAGGGAACAGTGAGGAGAGGGAACAGTGAGGAGAGGGAACAGTGAGGAGAGGGAACAGTGAGGAGAGGGAACAGTGAGGAGAGGGAACAGTGAGGAGAGGGAACAGTGAGGAGAGGGAACAGTGAGGAGAGGGAACAGTGAGGAGAGGGAACAGTGAGGAGAGGGAACAGTGAGGAGAGGGAACAGTGAGGAGAGGGAACAGTGAGGAGAGGGAACAGTGAGGAGAGGGAACAGTGAGGAGAGGGAACAGTGAGGAGAGGGAACAGTGAGGAGAGGGAACAGTGAGGAGAGGGAACAGTGAGGAGAGGGAACAGTGAGGAGAGGGAACAGTGAGGAGAGGGAACAGTGAGGAGAGGGAACAGTGAGGAGAGGGAACAGTGAGGAGAGGGAACAGTGAGGAGAGGGAACAGTGAGGAGAGGGAACAGTGAGGAGAGGGAACAGTGAGGAGAGGGAACAGTGAGGAGAGGGAACAGTGAGGAGAGGGAACAGTGAGGAGAGGGAACAGTGAGGAGAGGGAACAGTGAGGAGAGGGAACAGTGAGGAGAGGGAACAGTGAGGAGAGGGAACAGTGAGGAGAGGGAACAGTGAGGAGAGGGAACAGTGAGGAGAGGGAACAGTGAGGAGAGGGAACAGTGAGGAGAGGGAACAGTGAGGAGAGGGAACAGTGAGGAGAGGGAACAGTGAGGAGAGGGAACAGTGAGGAGAGGGAACAGTGAGGGTTGACCCTCGGCTTATACTCGAGTCAGTAAGTTTTCCCAGTTTTTTTGTGGCAACATTAGGTACGTCGGCTTATACTCGAGTATATGCGGTCTATCCCCTTTTTACCCTTCATATAGCTTCATGTCTGACTCCTAGTTAAAATGCCCATATATCCTACTTCTGGGTGTATTTAGTGTGTGTGAGATAGAGAGATAGAGAGATATCTCTATTTTTACTTTCACTGTTTCACAGTATAAATGAACCCCTTACATTAGCGATTTATCTGCTCTTTTATTTGTACTATAAAGAACACATTTTAGTTTTTTTTAGTTTTTTTTTTTTTTTTTTTTTTTTTTAACCCCATCATTTTTTTGGTGATTTTTGCAGAAACACACTACAGTTCATGTAACATGGTTTCCTATGGGACACGTCCACATCTATGCTTTTTTTTTCAGCCGCTGAGTATTTGGAAAAGGTCATGGATTTTTTTAACGCAAAACTGCCTCCTTTTTTTTTTTTTTTTTTTTTTTTTTTTTAGGAAGACATTGTTTTTGTATGGCCAACATAAGTGACAGCAGGCGCAGGTAGCTTTTATCAAGCCACCTGCCTATGACAAGGGAGTCTGTCATACATATTACATTTTCTTTAACCACTTAAGCCCCGGACCAATACGCAGCATAAAGACCAGGCCCCTTTTTGCGATTCGGCACTCAGTCTCTTTAACTGACAATTGCGCGGTCGTGCGACGTGGCTCCCAAACAAAATTGGCATCCTTTTTTTCCCCACAAATAGAGCTTTCTTTTGGTGGTATTTGATCAACCCTGCGGTTTTTATTTTTTGCGATATAACCAAAAATAGAGCGACAATTTTGATTAAATATCTAAAAAAAATAATTCTCAGTTTAGGCCGATACGTATTCTTTTTGGTAAAAAAAAAAAATCGCAATCGGCGTTTGGTTTGCGCAAAAATTATAGCGTTTACAAAATAGGGGATAGTTTTTAAGGCATTTTTATAAATTTTTTTTTTTTTACTAGTAATGGCGGCGATCGGGGTTTTTTTTTCCCCAGTGACTGCGACATTATGGCGGACACTTGACACCTTTTTGGGACCATTGTCATTTTTACAGCGACCAGTGCAATAAAAATGCACTGGTTACTGTAAAAATTACACTGGCAGTGAAGGGGTTAACCACTAAGACGGCCTCCCGGCATTGTAGAGCCACCTTGCGGCCGTATATAGTCGTACGGCGGGCGCGAGGTGGTCAAAGTAGTTTATGCACTACTTTGGGCCGCCTTTCATGCAACTTGAGGGTCACAGGTTTCAATGTTGCCCTCCAAAACTTGCATGAATGTTGTACCGGATTGTTTTACATGCAACATGGGGTCTAAATTTGCAGAGGGGCAACAAGTCACATCCAAGTCGCACCCATTCAAAGATTCACTCCAAAGTAGTGTGACTTTGAAATCATACAAGTGTGAATGGAGCCTTGGCCTTTAAGTCCTACACAATAAACCTTTTACCCATCCACGAAGTTGTTTTTGACATTTAAATAATTGTGTAAAAACATGGTGATCCGACAAGTGGGCTCCTTTGTATATACTGATGGATGCAAGTCCACTTGACCAAAAACTACATTACTATTACATTGGTAAGTACTGTTAAATGCATTTGAAAATCTTAAGAGGGTTATTAACCACTTGTCAACCGCCGCACGAACATTTGTCGACAGAATGGCACAGACAGGCAAATGGATGTACAGGTACGTCCCTTTAAATTTGCCGCCGTGGACTCTGTCCGCCGGTGTCCCGTGATCATGTCACGGAGCTGAAGAACGGGGAGATGTCAGTGTAAACACATATCCCTGTTCTTCCTAGTGACGTGTCGCTGATCGTATGCTCCCTCTGATCGGGAGCAGCGATCAGTGATGTCACACGTAGCCACGCCCCCTAACAGTATCACTCCCTAGGACACAACCCCTTCCTAGCCCCCTGGGGGTTAACCCTTTCACTGCCAGTCACATTTACACAGTAAAAGGTGCATTTTTATAGCACTGATCGCTGTATCAATGTGAGTGGTGCCGATGTGTCCGCCATAATGTCAGTCACAAATTAATAAAAATGCCATAAAACTATCCCCTATTTTGTAGACGCTGTAACTTTTGTGCAAACCAATCAAACGCTTATTGCGTTTTCTTCTATTTTTGGTAAAAAAAAAAAAAAAAAAAAATACATATCGGCCTAAACTGAGGAAAAATGTGTTTCTTTTTCTTTTTTTGGGGGGGGGAAATTTATTCTAGTAAAAAATATTGCCTTTTTTTCAAAATTGTCGCTCTATTTGTTTATAGCGCAAAAAATAAGAGGTGATCAAATGCAACCAAAAGTAAGCTCTATTTGTGGGGGGAAAAAAAGGACGCCAATTTTGTTTGGAAGCCATGTCGCATGACCACGCAATTGTCAGTTAAAGCGACGCAGTGCCGAATCGCAAAAAGTACTCTGGTCTTTGGCCAGCCAAATGGTCCGGGGCTTAAGTGGTTAACGGCAAATGGACACACAAGTTGAAGATTTAGCGGTTGGCTGTTTTGGCTATGTTATTAAACTAGCTAGCTTCTACCTGGAACATAATTTTCAGGGGTGTGGAAATAAAATAAAAAAAAACTACTTGTCCAAGGGACTAAATTGAGGTCCCAATCTTGTCCATTACATTCTACTAGTCCTGAATTAAAAATAAATACATTTCCTGATGGTTTTCAAAATCTTTTAATAATATCTGATTTGTATCTCTGTATAAATACAGAGGTTTGTTGGAGAACCTTAGTGAACAAACCTCATCATGAAGGCTAAGGAACACGCCAGACAGAACAGGGATAAAGTTGTGGAGAAGTTTAAGGCTGGGTTTGCATGACAGGCAAGTGTGACAGGCTGTCAATGGAGCCGGTTCACACAAGTCTGGGATGGCTGCAGTCCGGATTGCAGAATGGTCTTGTGCGTTTAGGTCTAGCTCAGCTGCAAATTCAGGCAAAAATTCGGACCTGAACCGGTGAACAAACATGCACTGAACCCATGGCCGCACATATGTAAATCCAGCCTAAAGTGGGGGTTAGGTTATAAAAAAAATAAAAAAAAAAAATTAATATCCCAAGCTTTGAACATCTCACAGAGCGCTGTTAAATGCATCATCCAAAAAATACAGAGTATGGCACAACTGCAAACCTACCAAGACATGGCTGTTCACCTAAACTGACAGGCCAGACAAGGAGAGCAATTGTCAGAGAAGCAGCCACGAGGCCCGTGGTAACTCTTGAGGAGCTGCAGAGATCCACAGCTCAGGTGGGAGAATCTGTCCACAGGACAACTATTAGTTGTGCAATGCACAAATCTGACCTTTTTATGGAAGCGTGTCAAGAAGAAAGCCATTGTTGAAAGAAAGCCATAAGAAGTCTCATTTGCGAGAAGCCACGTGGGGGACACCGCAAACGTGGAAGAAGGTGCTCTGGTCAGATGAGACCAAAATTTAACTTTTTGGCCTAAAAGCAAAACGCTATGTGTGGCGGAAAACTAACACAGCACATCACACTATCCCCACGTGAAACATGGTGGTGATGGCATCATGTTTATAGGGATGCTTTTCTTCAGCAGGGAAGCTGGTCAGAGTTGATGGGAACATGGAGCCAAATAGAGGGCAATCTTAGAAGAAAACCTGTTGGAATCTGCAAAAGACTTGAGACTGAGGCGGAGATTCACCCTCCAGCAGGACAATGACCCTAAACATACAGCCAGAGCTACAATGGAATGGTTCAGGGATCTCCAAACTACGGCCTTCCAGCTATTATTGACCTACGCGTCCCATGAGGCATTGTAAAACTGACATTCAGACATGGCTAGGCATGATGGGAATTGTTCCTGAACAACTGGAGGGCCATAGTTTGGAGACCCCTGGACTTTAGATCAAAGCTTAATTATGTGTTAGAGTAGCCCAAAGTCCAGAACTAAATACAATTGAGAATCCGTGGCAAGACTTTAATATTGCTGTTCATACACTCCCCATCCAATCTGACCGAGCTTGAGCCAATTTTCAAAGAAGAATGGGCAAAAATCTCTCTTTTAGAAATGCAAAGCTGGTAGAGACCTTCCCAAAAAGACTTGCAGCTGTAATTGCAGCAAAAAGTGGTTCTACAAACCAGGGGGCTGAATACAAATGCACGCCACACTTTTCACATATATATTTGTAAAAAAATATGAAAACCATTTTATCATTTTCCTTCCACTTCACAATTATGTGCCACTTTGTGTTGGTCTATCACATAAAGTCCCAATAAAATACATTTAGCTGTTTGGTTGTTACATGACAATGTGGAACATTTCAAGGGAGCATAAATACTTTTTCAAGGCACTGTACATAATATTGTATGTAGTATTGTACTACACACTATTGCATATTATTGTAGATCATATCTAAGTTTGCCCCATATGTGTCTCGTTTTAACAAAAGCTCCAAGTTTTTTTTTTTTGTTTTTTGTTTTTTTGTTTTTTTTTTTAAATGCACAGTGCCCCTGTTTCATCAGATTTGGCAACTCGCCAGAATGTGTAACGGAAGTGACGCTTTGTCGCCGCCATCTTGCTACACCCTGCTCTCCTCCATAGTAAGGATACCCTGAGAAGGGGAAAGTGGACATCTTGTTACACCCACCGGAGTTTTGCATTTTACACTACTTTTTAACAGTAAAGTGAGTTTATATAGTGGAATACAGTACTTAGAAGTCCTTCTGACTGGTTACATGTTGAATTTTAAAAGCAACGCAAAGCCTGCTAATCTGACAAGTTCGCTGCTTTTAAAATTCAACATGTAACCAGTCAGACGGACTTGTAAGTACTGTATTTCACTATATTAACTCACTTTACTGTTAAAAATAAGCAAAACTCTGGTGGGTGTAACAAGGTGTCCGCTTTCCCCCTTCTCAGTGTATCCTTACGATGGAGTGTAGTAAGATGGCGGCGCCGGAATATCACTTCTGTTACACATTCAGACGGGTCACCTAATATGACGAAATACCCCTACACTGCCCATTCAAGAAAATACTCTACAATGTACACTCAAATACCATGTGTAATTTGTTTGTGTTTTATAGGGGTTTATTTACTAAAGGCAAATCTGCTTTGCACTTGGAATTGCAGTCGCTGTAGATCTGAGGGGGACATGCAAGGAAAATAAACAGCATTTTTGCTTGTACATGATTGGGTCATAAAATCGGCAGATATTCCCCTTAGATTTACAGCAACTGCCCTTCCAATTGCACTTGTAGTGCAAAGTGTATTTGCCTTTAGTAAATCAACCCCATAGTGTGCTGGTAAGGTGTTGGGGTGCCCTCAAGAACAAATTGTACGTTAATGCACCAACATAAAAAAAAATTAGTGTTTGTGCATTCCAGCAGTGTAAATCCAGCCTTTATTACAAGACCCCTCCTGTGTTTGGGGCTTGTTTTTGTAATTACGTTTGGCCAACTGGACAAATTCACATTACTAGAAGTAATGAGGACCCTTGCTGCAAAAAAATAAAAAAAATAAAAATCTCCTAATCTGACATGGTCCAGTCCATGAAACCTAAAAGCTACTATATTCACTGCTGTTCTCAACTAGTGTAGCTACATGCAGATAGTGAACTAGCACATATGACATACACTTATCCAGTCACTGAAAATAACATGGAATAATCAAACGCTTTCAAAAATAAAACTAGCCTCAACTTTACAGCATGTTTTTTCAAGAAAACCAACACTTGATAGTATTCATTGGTCTACCATTGCTATCCAGCTAAAATTGCTGCTGTGCTAAAATAATATAGTTCACTCAATTTACACCAATCTGAGCCCTGTGTAATATCAGACAGAACAAAAACGCACATATCAAGTTTGTAGGGTGCTTCCTGGAGCCTGCGCTGTGTAACTTCCTTGTTGCTTCCTGCATCAAATTTCCAAGGCAAGTTCATTTTGTGGCTGAGATGAAGTATATTACTCCTTTTTTTTGGGATAGAGAAATTATGGTCATTCCCCCTTTATGCTAATTGAGGGTACTTTAAAAAAAGGTCAGAATAAAAGTATGGGGCCTGCCATTGGCAACTAATAGAATATAGAATGTAATGAATCACCTTCAGGTCACACAGATGTGTTGTGTGACCATCAGATGTTTTATAGCTCACAAAGGGAGGTGCAGGAAAGGTTCACCTGTCAGATTTAAAGCATTTATACTGTCAGCATCAGCTCTCAAGGTCAGGAAGTAATGAAGGCAAACAGATAGGAACAACCAGTCCTTGTCCTACGCATTTCATGTGATGCATGTCAAGTGTTTTTTTCACGGAGCCAGTTGTATTTAATAACCATTGGCATAGCTTTGGATATGTTTAAACACAATCCACCATCTGTGTTCAGTCACAAAGGTAGGCACTTTAAGTTTGTAGTTTTCATTTAGCTTTCATTTCCTGACAGCAGGTATTTCTGAATGCATAGCTAAGAAATTACACAGAAAATGTTGTAGCCATACGCTGATAAACACCAGACCAGACAATGCATGCATGCTTGGGATTTATTTATGAAGTGCTAAATGTGACGTATATGCACACATTCACTGTATCAAGCAAAATTGTCGAACCACAATTTTATTTATACCCAGAGGAGTTCAGAAACATTAGCATTAATTTTATAAATTTTTATAAAAAATATATCAAGCCTTAAAGATTATTAAAATATTTATTTATTTATGTATATATCTCCCTATCGCAGTGTTTCTCAACTCCAGTCCTCAAGGTGCACCAACAGGTCAGGTTTTCAGGATTTCCCTCAGATGAAACAGCTGTGGTAATTATCAAGGCAGTGAAACTGATCAAATTATCTGTGCAAACTAATGGAAATCCTGAAAACATGACCTGTTGGTGCGTCTTGAGGCCTGGAGTTGAGAAACACTGCTCTATCTATTGTATAAGCTGAGTTTTTCAGCACTTTTTCTTTTTTTTTTTTGTGCTGAAAATGTAACCCTCGGCTTATACTCGTCGCTTATTTGCGCCTAATCTCCCGGATTTGAGGACCCGGTACCGGGCGGCCGTAGGTCCCCTGGACTCCAAACTTGGCACACGTATAGCCCCAGTGCTCCTCTACAAGTGTTGCTGTGTGGGGGACCTACGGCCGGGGAGCACCAATTTTTCAAAGCCGGGCACCCCTTCCATATACTCCCATGTTAAACGGAAGTCTAGTCATGGGCACAGTGAGGCATGCAGATGGACACCCTAGGCTTATACTCGAGTCAATACGTTTCCCAGTTTTTTTTGTGGTAAAATTAGATGCCTCGGCTTATACTCAAGTATATACGGTATATATTTTAAAAAAAATGGAATCAGAAAGTTTTATTAAACCACTTCCAATGTACATTGCCAGATCATAGTTATCGTTCCACCAGCAAAATTTATAGGCATATTACTTGAGGTCACAGTTCTTCAAATCATATTCATTAATTTAGTGCATTCGATACTGAGCAACGAAAGCATGGCAGAATCGCCCTGTAGGGCATTGCAGAAGTCTGGTCATTACCATCTCCCTGGGGCTCAGTCCAGGTGTATCCAGCCATAGTGACTATATTCTTTCAAACCTACCCGGGCTCCCCTTATGTTAATAAATATATTGTTCCATAATAAGAGTGTTCCCCATGTGCGTTTTATCCATGAGGAAACAGAGTTTTCGAGCCTGAAATGGCGCCCAAGAGAATGCAATTCTGACCATCTCCTCAGGGATCTCCTCTTCCAAAACTCCCAAACTGGGTCTAAAGGCACATTAGTTTGAAACACACGATGGAGCTTTGGGCATCGCCAGAGGAGATGGACAAGGTCCCCAGTGTGCTGACTGCTCCTACCACACAAGGTCTGCCATTCTGCTCATTTTATGAAGCTTTTTCCGAGTGTAATTTACTCCAAGTACAATATATAATTGTGATACTTTTTGTGCAACATTTAAAGAGCAGGTAGAAATGGATTGCAGGGCCTCCTCCCACTGATCTCCCGTGAGTGGCCCCAGGTCCCTTTCCCATAGGGGCACACCCCATTAAAGGCAGTGTCCCTAAGTGTTGTGTTAGTAACATTTGATAGCATTGTGATATAATCCCCTTCGTTTCAGTGCTAGACTGTAATAAATGAAACATGGGCATAGAAGACATAACCCAGTCCCCCGCATCCCCCTGCGTGCCCAGGGCATGCCTGAGCTGAAGATGGGAGTAAAACAATGTGGGGGGGTAATTTAAATCTGTTTTGTAGTTCGGGGAATGACATCAGCTTGCCATTGCAAAATATATGGGACAGAAGAGTCACACCAAAGGTGCGCCACCTGGGCCCCTGCACTTGGCCAGCTCTACATATGAGAGGTTACCCCAAATCGGACTGTATTCAGAGATGTATAACTCCAGGGGAAGCAACTGAGTATTTCTTTCAGATCTGTGCAATAAGCCGTTGTGAACTTTGCTTCCATGTATCAGCATCCTCCTTTTTAAAGTGATGTTTAAAGTCTCTTGTTTGTTTTGATTTTTCTTTAAAAATAAGAAACATGTTATACTTAGGCCCCATGCACACGAGACGCTGTTATTTGCTGTTGAACGCGCGTTCAGAGGCAGTTGGACGCTTTTTTCAACTGCTCCTGAACCCATTCAATGTTATCCTATGTGTCCATGCACACACTCTCGTTTTTTGGCGTTTACAAGCAGTTGCGTTTAACCTCGTTTTTCCAGAAGCAAAAAAATGGGTTCAGACGCAAAAGTTTTCCACGTTTCAGACGCTAAACGCGGTACCGGCGTTTTGCCGCGTTTGCGTTTATAAGCGTTTTTAAAGGTAACCTATTTTTTAACATTCGAAATCTCAAAAATGATGGCAAATGATGAAAAACTATTAAAAAATATAAAAGAAAACTAATTGCTTACATTGCATTGTGGACAATCCACAACTTGTGGCAGGTAACGTGGCAAGTGGACAATCAACTTGTGTCAGGTGATGTGGCCAGGTGACGTGGCCAGGTGACGTGGCAAGTGGACAATCCACAGCTTGTGGCAGGTGACGTGCCAGGTAACGTGGCCAGGTGACGTGGCCAGGTGACGTGGCAAGTGGACAATCCACAACTTGTGGCAGGTGACGTGGCCAGGTGACGTGGCAGGTGATGTGGCAAGTGGACAATTCACAACTTGTGGCAGGTGATGTGGCAGGTAATGTGGGCAGGTAACGTGGCTAGGTGACGTGGCAGGTGACGTGGCAAGTGGACAATTTACAACTTGTGGCAGGTGACGTGGCCAGGTGACGTGGCACGTGATGTGGCCAGGTGACATGGCAAGTGGACAATCCACAACTTGTGGCAGGTGACGTGGCAAGTGGACAATCCACAACTTGTGGCAGGTAACGTGGCCAGGTGACGTGGCCAGGTAACGTGGCAAGTGGACAATCCACAACTTGTGGCAGGTGACGTGGCACGTGATGTGGCCAGGTGACGTGGCAAGTGGACAATCCACAACTTGTGCCAGGTGACGTGGCCAGGTGACGTGGCCAGGTGACGTGGCAAGTGGACAATCCACAACTTGTGGCAGATGATGTGGCAAGTGATACGCTAAATACAAGTACACTGCTGCTCTCTCAGCTGCTGCTACTCACTCTGGTCTCACAAACTGTCCGAAATGGTTAAAATTTACTGTTTTTTTGAGCTTAGGGAGGGTCTATGATGAAACGCTTATAAACGCAAACGCGGTTAAACGCCGCTAAACGCGGCCGCAAACGCGGCAAAACGCGCGTTTATAAACGCCGGTTTCAGCGTTTAAAAACGTGTGTTCAGCAGAGTTTGCACCTGCGTCTCGTGTGCATGGGGCCTTACCTGCTCTGTGAAATGGTTTTGCATAGAGTAGCCCAGATCCTCTTCTCGGGTCCCTCTTTGGTGCTCCTGGTCCCTCCCTCCCATTGTGTGCCCCCATAGCAAACCGCTTGCTATGGGGGCAGCCGAGCCGCAGTTCCCTGTGTCCATTTAGACATGGAGCTGCAGTTCAGCCCTGCCTCCTCCTCCCTTCTGATTGGCTCCAGCTGCTGTCAGTCAGTTAGCCAATGGCGCCACTACTGTATCTCAGCCAATCGGGAGGGAGAGTCCCGGATGGCCGAGGCACTCGTGCACGTCACTGGATAGAGAGGGAGCTCAGGAAGGTTTTTTTTTTTTTAGATTAATAAATAGAATGCATTAAGATAAAAAAAAAAAAAGCCTTGTGCCTTTACAACCACTTTCAAGGAGGGTCACTGCTGCTCTATCTATGTTTTGGGGTATCTGCCCCATTCTGTAGTTTTCAGCTGGCAGCCTGTAATAGGTGGACCAGCTGGTCCCTCCCCACAGCTGTGCTCTCTGCACTGGCTATTTACAGAACAAGGATGTCACAGATATTTTTAACTGGGTTTGCAAACATATTTGGTGCACACATTGGGTTTATATCCTTTTGTGGCTAGTGTGAAAAAGATTAAAGTTGCATTTTAAAGCGGAGTTCCAAGTTTTTGTTTTTAAGTCAGCAGCTACAAATACTGCAGCTGCTGACTTTTAAAATAAGGACACTTGCCTGTCCAGGGTGCCCGCGATGTCCTCACCTGAAGCCGATCTGTCCCTCGACTCTCTGGTGGAGGCGCCGCCATCATCGGTAAGGGAATCATGAAGTGAAGCCTTGCGGCTTCAACTACTGGTTACCTACTGCGCATGCACGAATTGCGCTGCGTGATCCCACTGGTCCCTGCTGTCTTCTGGGACCTGTGCGTCTCCCAGAAGACAGCGGGGGGGACGGAAAAGGCACCGGAAGTGGCGTAGATACCCATGGGTGGCTTCGCTATCTACGCCCGGAAGTGGGAGCAAAATACCTGCATTAGACACAGGTATCTGCTACCCCCCCTCCCCTTGAAAGGTGCCAAATGTGACACCGGAGGGGGATTCCGAAAAGCAGTAGATTTTGTTTTTGGGTGTAACTCCGCTTTAAAAAAATATTATTTTTCTTTTGATTGTTCTTTGTAAAATAAGTTGCCTCATGATTATCCTAGGTCTGGATTACTGCTCTGTAAGGTAGAAATTCCAGTTCCATTCAAGCTGGAATGTACAGCCATCACTGTACTTCAAGTGTTGCAGGGTGTCTCTCTAAAAAAAAAAAATTGACTTTGCACCTGGAGTTTAACTTTAAAAGAAATAAACTAACTTGATTTAGAACATAGATTTACCAATCTTTATATAAATCAACATGTTGTTTTCCATTTTTGTGAGCCAAAGATAACTAGATATATGCAGTATTTCCACAATATAATTAACTCGTCATATTGAGGTAAAAGACACATTAGGATCAAAACTTTAACACTTTTAACTCAATTCTTCGTTGAATATATATTTTTTGGGTTATTTTTAGATCAATTTCAAAAAGGGAGGGGGAAAAAAAAGTGTTAAATGTCAACATCACACAAGTGATCCAAACAGAAGTGAAAGCAAAATATTGCAAAGTGGTAACTGATGAATGAAGTCAAAGAGTAAACGCCAAGGGGTGCGGAATGGGCAGGAAGAAGGAAATTGAGGGGGTGGGTAGAAAAAAAGGATAGGGAGGAAGGAAGTAGATACAGTATTCAATGACATTTCTGCTGAGTACTTGGCAATCGCAGCACCTACAAGTCGAGTATCTGGTCTGTGGGATCTTTTGTGAGTACAGGTCACCCAGCTCCCACTTCCTGCTCTCGTTGCCTAGGCGGCGACTCCTCTCCCCCTCCCTCTGCAATCTTCTGGGGGCACGTCACCGGTACCAGAAGATTGCCTGGCCACTAAGAGCGCAGTGTGACTCACGCATGTGCACGCGGCTGTAAAGCTGCAAGCTGTCACAGCTGGGTGCTCACACATGCAATGCTGGTGCTGCAGAGAGGTGTGGGAGAGAAGCGAGGCTTCGGGCAGCCGCATCGCTGCACTGTGGGACAGACGAATGTTTAAGTTAGCAACTGCACTTTTTGTAGCTGCTGGCTTTTAACCACTTAAGCCCCGGACCATTTGGTAGCTAAAGGACCAGAGGTGAATTCAGAATTTTGCACTGCGCTGCTTTAACTGTAAATTGTGTGGACATGCAATGTTGTACCCAAACGAAATTTGCGTCCTTTTCTTCCCACAAATAGAGCTTTCTTTTAATGGTATTTGATTGCCTCTGCGATTTTTATTTTTTGCGATATAAACGGAAAAAGACCGAAAATTTTGAAAAAAAATGATATTTTCTACTTTTTGTTATAAGAAAAATCGAATAAACTCAATTGTAGTCATACATTTAGGCCAAAATGTATTCAGCCACATGTCTTTAGTAAAAAAAATGTCAATAAGCGTATATTTATCGGTTTGCGCAAAAGTTATAGCGTTTACAAACTAGGGTACATTTTCTGGAATTTACACAGCTTTTAATTTATGACTGCCTATCTCATTTCTTGAGGTGCTAAAATGACAGGGCAGTACAAAACCCCCCCAAATGACCCCATTTTAGAAAGTAGACACCCCAAGGAAATTGCTGAGAGGCATGTTGAGCCCATTGAATATTTTTTTTTTTTTGTCCCAAGTGATTGAATAATGACAAAAAAAATACAAAAAGTTGTCACTAAATGATATATTGCTCACACATGCCATGGTTATATGTGGAATTGCATCCCAAAATACATTCTGCTGCTTCTCCTGAGTACGGGGATACCACGTGTGGGACTTTTTAGGAGCCTAGCCACGTACGGGACCCCGGAAACCAAGCACCGCCTCCAGGATTTCTAAGGGCGCAAATTTTTGATTTCACTCCTCACTACCTATCACAGTTTTGAAGGCCATAAAATGCCAAAATAGCACAAAACCCCCCCAAATGACCCCATTTTGGAAAGTAGACACCCCAAGCTGTTTGCTGAGAGGCATGGTGAGTATTTTACAGCTCATTTGTTTTTGAAAATGAAGAAAGAACATTTTTTTTTTTCTTTTTTTTTTAAATTTTCAAAACTTTGTGACAAAGCGAGATCTGCAAAATACTCACAATACCTCTCAGCAAATAGCTTGGGGTGTCTACTTTCCAAAATGGGGTCATTTGGGGGGGTTTTGTGCCATCTGGGCATTCCATGGCCTCCGAAACTGTGATAGGCAGTGAGAAGTGAAATCAAAAATTGACACCCTTAGAAAGCCTGAAGGCGGTGCTTGGTTTTTGGGGTCCCGTACGCGGCTAGGCTCCCAAAAAGTCTCGCATGTGGTATCCCAGTACTCAGGAGAAGCAACAGAATGTATTTTGGGGTGTAATTCCACATATGCCCATGGCATGTTTGAGCAATATATCATTTAGTGACAACTTTGTGCAAAAAATAAATAAAAAATTGTCTTTTTTCCGCAACTTGTGTCAACATATAAAATATTCCATGGACTCGACATGCCTCTCAGTATATAGCTTGGGGTGTCTACTTTACAAAATGGGGTCATTTGGGGGGGTTTTGAACTGTTCTGGCATTTTATACACAACATTAGGAAGCTTACATCCACTCTTCTAACCACTTGAAGACAAAGCCCTTTTTGACACTTTTTGTTTACATGAAAACATATTTTTTTTTGCAAGAAAATTATGTTGAACCCCCAAACATTATATATATTTTTAAAGCAAAGGCCCTACAGAATAAAATGGTGGGTGTTGCATTTTTTTTTTCTACACAGTATTTGCGCAGCGATTTTTCAAACGCATTTTTTGGGGGAAAAAATACACTTTTTTTAATTTTAATGCACTAAAACACACTATATTGCCCAAATGTTTGATGAAATAAAAAAGATGATCTTAGGCCGAGTACATAGATACCAAACACGACATGCTTTAAAATTTCGCACAAACGCGCATTGGCGACAAACTACATACATTTTTAAAAGCATTTACAGGTTACCCCGTTAGATTTACAGAGGAGGTCTACTGCTAAAATTACTGCCCTCGATCTGACCTTCACGGTGATACCTCACATGCATGGTGCAATTGCTGTTTACATATGACGCCAGACCGACGCTTGCGTTCGCCATTGGGCAAGAGCAGGGCAGGACAGGGGTGCTTTTTTTTTTTTTTTTTTTAAACTGTTGCTTCCATATTTATTTATTTTTATCACTTTTATTGTTATCTCAGGGAATGTAAATATCCCCTATGATAGCAATAGGTAATGACAGGTACTCTTTTTTTGAAAAAACTGGGGTCTATTGGACCCTAGATCTTTCCTCTGCCCTCAAAGCATCTGACCACACCAAGATCGGTGTGATAAAATGCTTTCCCAATTTCCCAATGGCGCTTTTTATATCCGGGGGGGGACATTCCCTCCCACTGCTTGTAAAAGCAGTCCAGAGGCTAATTAGCCACTAGGATTGCTTTTACATGAAAGCCGGCCGCTGGCTGAAAAGAATGATACCAAGATGATACCTAAACCCACAGGCATCATTCTGGTATAAACATTCAAAGTCCAGCAACATACCAGTACGTTGCTGGTCCTTGTTGGACATGTATTGTAATCTTTTTTTTCATGCAGCCTGTTGGCTGAACGAAAAAAAAAGATTGATCGGTGGGTATGCCCACCACTAGAATACCGCCCTTCATCCACCCACTTCTAATGATGGGCATACATGCACCATTTATATATGCCGAAGCATGGGGGCATCTTCTCGCAAAAGTTATGCCGCGTACACATGGTCAGACTTTTCCACGGGCAAGCCTCCGTCGGAATTTCGACCGTATGTACGCGGCATTAGGAGCAAAATCACTCCTCCGCTCCTGCTGCCCCAATGCTTCGGCATATATGCTTTTTTTTTTTTTTAACTGTGGTGGTGAAATTACCTCCTACAGCACTGGAGTCGCAGGGATCAGGCCTGTCTCTGCGAACGCTGCAGTTATGTGTGTTGTGTTTTGCAAGTGACAGTGATCGATCGATACTGCACTTCGGTGGCCTGGGCTGGACGGAGGGGCAAAACGCAGGTGCTAGCAGGTATCTGGGCTGATCCCGCTAACACTGCGTTTTTGGGAACCCTAAACTGCTGGGGACGCTAGTATAGATCTGATCAGATATTGATCTGTTCAGATACTATACCACTAAGGGGGGTGTATGCTTCACGCGTGGGTGTTAGCGTTACTGGCACTAACCTGACGCTGCCTGGGGTGTGACTCAGACCCTCTCTGACGCTAAAACCTAATTGATATCACCCGCCGGGCGATCAGGGGGTTAAACCTTTATTGGGTTATATACGGCGGGTGCCCTGACACTATAAAAAGCAAACTAACTAACCAGCGTCACCCGTAACACTTATATGATCACTGGTGAAAGGGTTAACTAGGGCCAATTAGGGGGTTAAAACCTTTATTAGGGTAATATATGGGGGTACCTGACGCTATATAAAAACCTGACGACGAACCTAAAAAAAAATTACTGGCTACCTATCGGCATCACCGACACAAAGAGAACGATCATAAAAACGATTGCTTAGCGACAGTGGTGATAGGGGGTGAAAGGGTTACCTGGGGGGCGATCAGGGGGTTAAACCTTTATTAGATAATATATGGGGGTACCTGACGCTATAAAAACCTGCGGCGAACCTAAAAAAAATTACTGGCTACCGATTAGCATCACCGACGCTAAAACATCGATCAGAAAAATGATCGCATAGCCACGGCGGTGCTAGGGGGTGAAAGGGTTACCTGGGGGGTGATCAAGGGGGTTAAACCTTTATTAGGTAATATATTGGGGTACCCGACGCTATAAAAACCTGCGGCGAACCTAAAAAAAATTACTGGCTACCGATCAGCATCACCGACGCTAAGACATCGATCAGAAAAATGATTGCTTAGTGACAGTGGTGATAGGGCGTGAAAGGGTTATCTGGGGGGTGATCAGGGGGTTAAACCTTTATTAGGGGGGGTTAGGGGGCTACACTGGACCTAAGACTAAACTTTGGTGACACTTTTACAGTCACAAATGTCACTGATTGCAGTGATCACTAAATAAATGGTCACTGCAATCAGTGACACTGTGACTGGGGGCTGGGGGGGGGGCTGGGGGGTGTTTGGGGGGGGGCGATTTATGTGCCTATGTGTCCTGGTGTCAGTGTAGTGTTGTGTGTACTAACCTGGCATCTTCTCCTGTACGGCGCTCGGTATATGTGAGCGCCCCAGGAGAGATGACATCACTTCCTCCTGCCTGGCAGGCAGGGGAAGCTCTCTCATTTGCCGGGAGCGATCGAGAGGGGGTGGCCGGAATCGAACGGCCGTCCCCTCATGCCGGATTGCTCCCGAAGGTAAAACGACCGCTCACTGTAAAGAAGGGGGGTCCGATCGGACCCCCCAACTATACAAAGGCAATCACGTATATATACGTGATTGTGCCTGTCGGTGCCATTCTGCTGACGTATATTTACAGTGGGCGGTCGTTAAGTGGTTAATAAACTTGCAAACGATTGTAACTCTGCTTTTTCTTTCTCTAAGCATGGGAAACATAATGGTGCATTCATTGTCTGTTTGCTCCATCAATCATTTCAAACACATTACCTTTCTAAAAACATGCAGACTAAACAGTGCTTTTACTCGACTACTGACTTTTTGGCAAAAAGTAAAATTTTGCATCTACACTCACCCAAGCATCAAAACTCTCCAGATACAAATTATTATTTTGATTTTGGATAGAGAGGGGGGGAAAGAATTCCTTTTTTTTTTTTTTTGTCTGACCAAATTGTCATGATGAGCAAGTCTGTGCAAACTTTGTTCCTGCAAATTTTGCCTATTCTCGTCATAAATGCTCTAATTATGTAAAGTTGAATGGGAACGATTTTTGGACAGCTAGTTTCCAAGTATGCTGTAAATGAATGTAATCCTTGTTTGTGTATATGTTCTGTGTTTAAAGATTCACAAAGCATTAAAACAAAAAGCATCAGCATGACGAAGAGGGAAAAAACAAATACTGATTTTTAATAGACACTCTTCCTAGCCCAGGGATCCAGCAGTGTCTTCACCCGGGCCCGCTCTTTGCTAGTTTTCAGTTCCCAGCGCAAACTTCCATTGTGCTTCCCATCTTGTCATGCTGATGCTTTGGTTTTAATGCTTTGTGAATCTTTAACATGGAGCGGGTACCTGTTTAGAAATGGGTAAAAATAAATACACAGAGAGGAGGTGGGTGAGTGGAACTTCACATTTTAGGTCAAGTTCTGCTTTAAATTTTGAAAGGAGAGGTCAGCAGTGACGGCTATTGTATATTTCTTGTGGCAGAGTCACTTTTAAGGCCTCATGCCCACAAGCGTTTTTCCAGCCGCTTTTAGGAGCGTTTTTACAGCTTAAAAACCTCTGCATGTTCTATGGCATCATGCCCACACAGATGTTGAGGAGCTGTAAGTGGCATAGGCGTTTTTTAAGCTCCAAAAAAACCCCAGGACCAGTGCGTTCTAAGGCTCCAGCGCTAGAGCTGTAAAAACCGCCAGACGCCGGTAGAAGCTGTTGAACACGATTTAACGCTGTATGCAGAGTGTTAAGCCTCGTCAGGCATTTCTCTGCCTCTATTCTATTCAAATCAATGGGCTCCCATAGGGAACCATTGATTTTTTTTTGAAGTCCGATCAGGATGATCCGACCTTCAGTGTGAATTGTGTGCTGAGGATCTTGAAGGGGAAGCCTCCGCCAAACTGTAAAAAAAATGGCATGGGGCCCCCCCCAGGACAATACCAGACCCTTCGGTCTGGTATGGCTTTTAAGGGGAACCCCCAAGCCATTCTTTGGTCCCCCTCAAGATCCATACCAGGCCCTTATCCGAGCACACAGCCCGGCAGGTCAGGAAAGGGAGGGGGGATGTGAGTGCCCCACTCTCCTGGACCGTACCAGGACAAATGCCCTCAACATGGGGGGGTGCATTGGGGCAGGGGGGCCCTGCACCCCCCACCCCAAAGCACCTTGTCCCCATGTTGAGGACAAGGGCCTTTTCCCAACAACCCTGACCGGTGGTTTTCGGGTCTGCAGGCGGGGGGGTTTATCGGAATCTGGAAGCCCCCTTAACAAGGGAAGCCCCCTGAACCCGGCACACCCACCCTATGTGAATGAGTATACATTTACCCCTACACATTCATTTCAAAAATAACCCCAGTATACAGGTTTTTAAAGCCTTTTTTTTTATTAAGGCGGCTCCGGTGTCTTTTTGATTTCTGCCGGGGTCTTCTCCCTCCTGTTCTTCCGATGTTGATTCAACGCTATCTCCCGGTGTAATGTTGGGAACGCCGTGTGCCATGACTTATATTGGCATGGGGCAGGGGTCCGCCCCATCATGCCATGGGCTGTGACGTCACAAGGGGGCAGGGTTTCCAGATGACGTCAGCAGGATGCCCTGCACCATGCCAATAGAAGTCATGGCACACGGACCCAGCATTACTCCAGGAGATCGCGTTGAGTCAACATCGGAAAAAGACCTGGCAAAAGAGTGAGAAGACAGTGGAGGGAGAAGAACCGGCAGAGGGAGAAGACTTCGCCGGAGAGGGGAGAAGAAACTGGAAGAGACGCCGGAGCTGACTTAATAAAATACTTTAAAAACCTGTGTCGTGTTTTATTTTTGACACTTTTTTTGGGGTGAATGGGTAGGGTACAATGCACCCCCATACTCATTCACCTAGGGTGGGGGTCTAAAATCTGGTGCCCCCTTGTTAAAGCGGAGCTCTGCCGTAAAAAAAATAAATATTAAAAGCCAGCAGCTACAAATACTGCAGCTGCTGACTTTTAATAAATGGACACGTACCTGTCCTGGAGTCCAGTGGCGTCAGCAGCAGAAGATGAGCTGCCCCCACCGCGGTCAAACGCGAATTGACACCGATGCAAAACCGCTGATAACGTCGCGCTTTTAACCCTGGTTTTTTCCTGGTGTGGGTACTAGCTTTACAGCTTGTTTTTTATAACACACGTGGGCATGTGGCCTAAGATTTGGATGTGTTGCTGACAGCACTGAATACAATTCATTTACGATGCTGCACATATAAAAGTTCCAATAGTAAACTATTGAAGAACACTCATTTGCAATTTTATAAATATTCTTCAACAGGATTATGTTGTGATGTGCTGCAACACATTTGTGTCAGGGGTGCATTGGGGTGCCATTGAAAATCACTGGCAATGTGAGAAAAAAAAAAGTCCAGGCTTTTCTTAGGCCCCTTTCACACTGGGGCGGGCAGGAGCGGTGGCAGTATAGCAGCGCGATTTGCAGCGCTGCTATACCGTCGTCCTTACCGCGGTATGCGGTCGCTAGGGGGGTGAATTTAACCCCCGCTAGCGGCCGAAAAAGGGTTAATACCGCCCGCAAACCGCGGCTATTGCCGCGGTTTGCGGGCGGTATTACCGCGGTGTCCCATTGATTTCAATGGGCAGCCGCGGTAAAGGAGCGGTGAACACACCGCTCCTTTACCGCTGTAAAGAAGCGGCTAGCAGGACTTTTGGAGCGGTCCTGCTAGCGTACCGCTTCAGTGTGAAAGCCTTCGGGCTTTCACATTGCAGGCTACAGGGCAGGAATTTTTCATGCGGTATAATAGCGCTATTATTAACACTAAACCGCATGAAAAACACCCCAGTGTGAAAGGGGCCTTATTCTTGATTCACCCCTTGATCAATCGGTGATCTGGAACATGTAAAAAGCAGTGCAGCGCTGAAAGCTAAAATAAAAACAAAAAAACAATAAAACTATATCATTTGCATCAAAAGTCCAAAAAATATGTGGCAAGATGAGGTCAGAGGATGTTGAAGGGCAACAGAGGTGTAAGACTTGGGTAGTAAATGGGGTGCTTCAATCAATCACCATGCATCCAGACAAGTGTGTCTCCTCCACCACAAGTACAAACCGCTCACCTGAACATATGGACCTCTGAGCAAACAAGGTCAGTCGTGCTGTCCCTTAACTAGGGTAGTGGTAAGGTGTTGTCTTCACGTAAGGTCCTTCACTAAGACTCCTCAATCGATAGCTGGTCTCCAAATTCATACAAACACATACACGTGTGTGTATTTATATATATATATATATATATATATATATATATAAATGGATCATGTAAAAGTATCGTATAAAAGAACCAGGTAGGTATCTGTCCTGACATCACTATAAGCCCCCCCCGCCCGCACGCGTATCGTCCGTGGTGCAGGACTTCCTCAGCAGATCTGGAACATACCTATAGACCTTTCCCAGCACCTATTAAATGTGCATGTTTGTTCCAGGTTAGTGGCTCACCAAGTTGTACAGGAACACAAAAGGTGACATTCTTGAAGCATGATCCCATATGTTTTTCAGGAAAGTTTAGTTGTGGCCTCTGGTACTGGCATATAAATTCTGTAAATAACATGTTTCTACAATCCAAGCCACCTACGAGATAAACATTCGAGCAAGGTTGAATAAGATTCTCTGCTGCAAATCTGGGTCATTGGACTTTTTTTTTTTTTTTTCTAAATTTAAAGTAGAACTGTGAGTGCATATGGAGATGTGCTAATGTGTTGCCATATGGTAATATAAACATTTGCATTCTACAGAAAATGTGTAACTGTCACAAGAACAAATACAATATGTATGTAGATACAGCAGGCTGTCATTCTTGGCATGAGTGGCCTATTTTTGCCTTGAAGACAAAACTGGAAGTTAAAGCGGTTGTAAACCACTGCATTTCTTCTTTTTTTTTTTTTTTTTCGTTGTTTTACCTGCAAGGCAAAGGCATAAGTATGCATCGCAATACTAGCACATTATGTGAAACTTTCCTCAAAACGAAGCCTTCCAGCGATGCGATGTCACCACTGGATAAGGAGTCCATCTATACCTGGTCTTCCTTCCGGGTTTGCGGCTCCAGCTCTGTGATTGGCCAGAGCCGGGATTACGTCACTACTGCGTATGCGCTCGGGAGCTGCTGGTCACGGCACACTGCTCTGAAGAGGGCGGCCGTTTCTTCAGAGTGCATGTGCCGGTGAAGTAACTGGCTGGTAGGACAGTAAATCTCTCCTAAACGGTGCATTTTTAGGAGATATTTACACTACCTATAGGTGTACCTATATGTAAAACTTAGATGGAAGTTTACTTCCACTTTAAGAGCCCTTTCACACTGGTGCCACCCATAGCGTCAGCGGTAAAACGCCGCTATTTTACCGTCGGATTTGCGGCGCATTTCGGCCGTTGGCGGGGCGCTTTTAACCCCCGCTACAGCGGCGTATTGCCGGCGGTACTGCCCATTGATTTCAATGGGCAGGAGCAGTGAGTTCACTGCTCCTAATGCGCTCCAAAGAAGCTGCTGGCAGGACTTTTTCTGACGCCCTGCCAGCACACAGCTCCAGTGTGAAAGCCCTTGGGCTTTCACACTGGAGTGAATAGAGCAGCAGTTTAAGGGCGGATTGCAGGTGCTATTTTTAACGCTATAGCGCCTGCAAAACGCCCTCAGTGTAAAAGGGGTCTAAAAGAAATATCCTTTAAAGTGAGGGGTGATCCCCTTTTCTAGACAGTTGTCACCATAGCTGCTGTCCCCATTTTATCTTTTTCTGGTGACTACAATGATTTGGATTTTGTTTGTGGCATTGGTCATTGGGACAGTTAGAAAGGGTAAACCTATCCAAAAAGATGGCCACCCCCCCAACGTATAACTAGCCTTTGCAGAAAGAAGCACATGGAAGGGCAACACGCATCACAAACAAATCTACAGAGCTCACTACAGAACCTGCTCTCTATTTTCTCGTCGAGATTCTCGTTGGCATGTTTCTCGACGAGAAAAGTGAGTGTGTGTACACTTACCTGTCCTCCCTGAAGCCCGCGCATGTTCGAAATGAATTCGACGCATGCGCGGTAGCTTCCTAGGCATAGGTAGGGTATACCAAGATGGCGGCGACGGCATCGAATGTGACGAGCGCATGCTCGTCGTAGTCTATGACGTCACCGCGTACGCTCCATTCAAAGAACCGCGGTTTCTTTGAATCGAGCGTGTGTACACTCGGCCGGGACAAGTTTCTTGTCCAAGAATCTCGTCGAAAAAAACGACATGTTTTTTTCGACGAGAATCTCGGCCGTGTGTACCAGGCCTCGTACACACGACCGAGTTTCTCGGCAAGAACCAGCAAGCAACTTGCTGGCAGAGATGTCTTGCCGAGAAATTCGTTTGCGTGTATGGTTTCTCGTCAAGAAAACCGACAAGTAATCTCGTCGAGAAAATAGAGAACCTGCTCTCTATTGTCTCGTCGAGATTCTCGTCAGCCTGTTTCTCGACGAGAAAAGTGAGTGTGTACACACTTACCTGCCCTCCCGGAAGCCCGCGCATGTTCGAAATGAATTCGACGCATGCGCGGTAGCTTCCTAGACATAGGTAGGGTATACCAAGATGGCGGCGACGGCATCGAATGTGACGAGCGCATGCTCCTCGTAGTCGATGACGTCACCGCGTACGCTCCATTCAAAGAACCGCGGGTTCTTTGAATCGAGCGTCTGTACACTCGGCCGGGACAAGTTTCTTGTCCAAGGATCTCGTCGAAAAAAACTACGTGTTTTTTTCAACGAGAAACTCGGCCGTGTGTACGAGGCTTCATTCTGGAGCACATAGTTACATATATAGTTAGGTTGAAAAAAGACATAAGTCCATCTAGTTCAACCTTAAAAATAAATAAATAAAACCCCAGCAGACCATGGTCCAATTTGCTACAGCAGGGGAAAAAAAATCCCTTCCTGACCCGCCCCCCCCCAGAGGCAAACGGATTTTCCCTGGATCAACTTTACCTATAAATGTTAGTACCCAATTATATCATGTACATTTAGAAAAGAATCCAGGCCTTAAAGCAATCTACTGAGCTGGCCAACACCACCTCTGGAGGGAGTCATTTTCACAGCTCTTACTGTGAAGAAGCCTTTCCGTATTTGGAGGTGAAATCTCTCTTCCTCTAGACGTGAAGAGTGCCCCCTTGTTCTCTGTGTTGACCGTAAAGTGAATAACTCGGCACCAATTTCACTATATGGACCCCTTTATATATTTGTACATGTTGATTATATCCCCCCCCCCCTAATCTCCACTTCTCAAGAGAATAAATTCCGTTCCTCTAATCCATCCTCATAGCTGAGCTCCTCCATGCCCCTTATCAGTTTGGTTGCCCTTCTCTGCACTTTCTCCAGTTCCCTGATATCCTTTTTGTGAACTGGTGCCCAAAACTGAACTGCATATTCCAGATGAGGTCTCGCTAATGATTTGTACAGGGGCATAACGATATCTTTCTCTGGAGTCCATACCTCTCAATACAGTACAAAGGAACTTAGGTTGCTTTGGAAACGGCAGCTTGGCATTGCATGCTATTATTGAGCTTATGATCTACCAAAACCTCCCAGATCCTTCTCCACTAAAGATCCCCCAGTTGTATTCCCCCCCCCCCCCCTAGTATGGTATGATGCATGCATATTCTTAGCCCCCAAGTGCATAACTTTACATTTACCTCCATTAAGCCTCATCTGCCACATAGTCGCTCAATTAAAGAGTGCATTGAGGTCGCCTTGTAAATTGGAGACCTCCTGTAAGGACGTTATTCCACTGCACAGTTTGGTGTCATCTGCAAAGACTGATATGGTACTTTTAATCCCAGACCCTATATCATTTTATAAAGTTATTTAAAAAGTAAGGGTCCCAACACTGAACCTTGGGGTACACCACTGATAACCTTAGACCATTCAGAGTATGAATCATTAACTGCTACTCTCTCAATTCTTTCTTTTTAGCCAGTTTCCCATCCATTTACAAACCGGTATTTCCAAGCCACTTTACCTTGCATATTAGACGTGTGTGGGGAACCGTATCGAACGCTTTTGCAAAATCCAAGTATACCATGTTCACAGCCACCCCTCTGTCTAAGGTTTTACTTGCCTGTTCATAAAAATAAATCAGGTTTGTCTGACAACTTCTGTCTTTCATGAATCCATGCTGTCTGTTGCTTAAAATACTTTTTTCCAGCAAGAACTCATCTATGTGGTCTTTTATTAATCTCTCCAGTATCTTCCCAACTATAGAAGTTAACGAACATGTCTATAGTTACTTGGTAAAGACTTTGTTCCCTTTTTAAATATACGCACCACATTGGCCCTGCGCCAATCCAGTGGTACTATTCCAGTCATTGAGTCCCTAAAAAAAAAAAAAAAAAAAAAAAAAAAAAAAAAAATAAATTTTTTTTTATATACAATGGTTTTGAAATGACCGAGCTCAATTCTTTTAGGATTCGTGGGTGGATGATATCTGGTCCAAGTGCTTTATTCACCTTTTATTATGTCTAAATATTTCTGGACCATATCATTTTTGAGCCATTGAGGATCATTTGGGGCTGTGTCAATACCATCCCTATTATGGACTTGAGCTCCCCCATGCTCCTTTGTATACACAGAGCTGGAGAAAGTATTTAATAAATTTGCCTTCTCTTTGTCCCCAGTCACCCACTCTAAATTATTTTGTAAAGGGCCTACATGCTCAGACCTGACCTTTTTTACTATTAATATATTTTAGGACAAACCTCAAAAAATTCTTATCTTTTGCAATCTGCCCATTTTTCTCTTACCGTCCATGGACTGACACAGCCTCTTCATACTTGACAAGTTTATGTCCCTGCTCATAGGAGAAGACTAGGCAGAATGTTAAATGTTACAACATACATTCTAAAACCAGAGCTGAACAGCGCCGCCCAGGGGGGGGTCCCTTGGGACATAACCCTCCTACCTGCAGCCAGCAGCCCTCAGTTTTTTTCTGCCTAGCAGAGGAGAGGATGTGGCTCTCTTAGGAGCCAGTCTCCTGAAGATATTTTTTATTCCTTTAGGAATTTTATTTATTTTTGAGATCTTCTATCAACTGTCTGCTGGGCAACAGGTTGGGTACATTGGATATCCTCGTAGTCTTCCCTGTCCGACCATCGACCTTGCTGATCCTCACTTCGGCGTGAGACTCAATTCATGACATGCTCCATGACTTCAGGGGTGGCCGGTTGGCTTTTTATGCCCCGCGGTCTGCATAAGATTGAACAGTCCTGCTGTATCTTTTGCGGTGGACCGGGCCGACAGCTACTCAGTACCGAACTGTGATAGGTCTGTCAAACACACCAGCGGGTAAGTAGTATCTCCTGCCTTCGCAGGTGAGTACATGCTGTGTGTTCCTCTGTATGGGGGATTTTCCTGTCTCCCCCTTGTTGGTTGTTGCTCTCTGTCACCTTGCTCTGGCGCTGTGCTGTCTGGGGTTACCTGGGGGTCACTCTGTCCCGGGGGGGGGGGAGCTCATGGGTGTCCGCATGGAGCTGGTGGTGTTTTTTCACTGTTTTGGGCCTGTTCGGCGCCATGTTTTTTAAATGTTTTCCTATGTTTTACATTGGTGCGCATGGCGGCCATCTTGCCGTGGATTCTATGGCACAGGTACATTGTTGGGGACATTTTCTTGGAGCCGTGCGTGCTTTTCATGCTGTTTGACCTTTATCGCTGCTGGAACGGTGCGATTCTCCTCAGTCTCCTCACTGCTCATTCACGCTGTACAGCGCAGCACAGGCAGCGGAACCGAGCGGTCCTGACTGGGTTGGTGAGTCACCTGGGTAACCCCCCACAGTCAGCGCAGCCAGAGGGTGGACTTTTCTTTTATTTGGCAAAGTCTCAGGGGTGGCAGGTTATGGAGTCTGGCTCACCTGCTTCCCCATTTATGTCGGGGGCAACAGGCAGTGCTCCTTCGGTCCCCATGGACCAGTTGTCAGCAGTCCTGGAATCATTTATTGTCAGGATGGAAGCGGTGTGCAGTAGGGGAGTGCTGTGATTCAGATATGGGCCTAGCTGCCGCTCAGGACCCTAGCTCTGAATTTTTTGATGTCTTTGAACAGGACATTCCTTGTGAGGAAGACTCCTGCTCTGAGTCAGTACATGACAGGGCGCTTGTAAGCAAACTGATTGATACTTTGAGGGACACTCTCAAGCTGGATGCTGTGACTGAGAAACCTCAGGTGGAAGCTGTCTCCTTTTTTTTGGTTCTTTTAAAGCCAAGTCTTCTAAAAAAAAAAATCCTTATATGCCTTTCTTTGACCGGTTCATAGATCAGGTTTGGGAAAAGCCGCAGAAGACTTTTGCGCTCCCGCGGCGTCTGTCTGTTAGGTACCCCTTTTGTTTGATGAGGCCCTGGTTAAAAAATGGGCTTCTCCTCCGGTGTTCTTCCTCCAGAAACCATTGCACTGGCCCACCAACTGCTGCAGGGTCTAGTGTATGTGTGCGATGCCACTTTGGACGCTGCACCCTTAATATCTAGGGTCTCAGTGTCTGCAGTGGTGTTGCGTCGTCTTATCTGGTTAAAATGCTGGTCTGCTGACCTGGCCTCTAAGAAGCTCCTGACTGATTTGCCCTTTAAGGGCGGTAGGCTGTTTGGTGCTGCCCTGGATGACATTATTGAGGATGTCACGGGGGGGGAAAGAGCACCCTACTTCCTCAGACTACTAAGGGTAAGGAGCCCCGCCATAAGCCGGGTCCCTCCTTTCCAGCACAAAAAAGTTTTATTTGTCAGTCAAAGCCCACGGGGAAAACCTCCCAGACTGACAAAAATGCGGCTGGGGGACAGAAGCGTCCCTGGGTGCGTAAGCCAAACAAGCCGGCTGCCAAGCCCACCACCACATGAAGTCTTTCCCCCCGCCCGACTCCGGGGTGGGGGGACGACTTTGCAGGTTTACCTCCCGGATCTCCGACCGGTGGGTGTGCAAGGAGTTCCGCTCCTGGCCTCCAAACAGATTCTTTCCCTCAAATCTCCCTCTCCCTCCAGCGCGTCGGGTGGCCCTCTTAGGGGGCAGTGCAGGACTTGCTCAGGTGCAGAGTAATTGTGCCGGTACTGTCACAGGAGAGGTTTCAGGGATTTTATTTGAATCTGTTTGTGGTCCCAAAGAAGGACGGAGTCCGTCCAATCCTGGACCTCAAGGCCTTAAATGCCTTTGAAGGTTCAAAAATTCCGCATGGAATCCATTCGCACAGTGATTGCTGCGCTCCATCCTGGGGACTTTCTGGCGTCCTTGGACATCAAGGACGCCCACTTGCATGTCCCAATCTGCACAGGTCACTAGAAGTTTCTGCGCTTTGTGATAGGCGAAGTCCACTATCAATTTGTGGCCCTTCCCTTCGGCTTAGCGTCAGCACCGCGGGTTTTCACCAAGGTGCTTGCCCCGGTTCTGGCTTTGCTGAGACAGCCCACAATAGCAATGCCTCGCTGTCTGGACGATCTTCTTCTGAGAGCAGACACTGGCTCAGAATTAGAAAATGTGACGATAGTCAGTCAGACCCTCCGGGACTTCGGTTGGCTACCTACTGAACACTCAAGTCGGTCCTGGTTCTGACTCAGCGTCTGGAGTATCTAGGTTTGATCCTGGACTCCTCGGAAGCAAAGGTTTTCCTTCCCTTGGAAAAGTTAGACTCTTCAATCTGCGGTTCGGGTTCTGACGTCCCGAAAATGGTCGTCGATCCATTTCTGCATGAGGGTCCTGGGACTCATGGTGGCCTCCTTCGAGGCCGTTCCGTATGCCCAATCACACACTCGGGCCTTGCAGAAGGAGATCCTGTCCATCTGGGACAAGTCGCCGCTGTCGCTGGATCGTCAGATCCAGGTGAGTGAACCATTCAGGGCCTCTCTGATGTGGTGGTTGAGATCACCGGCACTTCAGTCCGGGAAGTCGTTCCGTCCTATCCAGTGGACGGTGATCACGACGGACGCCAGCCTTACGGGCTGGGGTGGAGTTTGAGGAGGTCTGTCAGCACAAGGACTTTAGACTCCGGCCGAATCCTGTCTACCGATCAATGTCCTGGAACTCCGGGCAATCAGACTGTGTGCCTCTCCTCGTGGTCAAGGAGACTGCAGGGACGCTCAGTCAGGATCCAGTTGGACAACGCCACTGTGGTGGCTTATGTCAACCATCAGGGGGGAACTCGGAGCTCAGCTGCCGCGTCCGAGGTCGCCCATATCCTAAGATGGGCGGAAATAAGCGTGCCGGCTCTGTTGGCCATTTACATTCCGGGAATAGACAACTGGCAGGCAGACTATCTGAGCCCCCAGACTTTGGACCAGGGAGAATGGTCATTTCATCCGGAGGTGTTTCAACTCCTTTTGCCGGCAGTGGGGCACGCCGGATGTGGACCTGTTGGCCTCTCGCCTCAATCGCAAGGTGTTGAGGTTTGTGGCCAGGCCCCGAGACCCCTGGGCAGACGCCTCAGATGCGTTAGTTGCCCCGTGGGGTCAGTATCGCCTGATATATGCTTACCCTCCGCTGCGGTTGCTTCCTCGCCTGCTTCGCAGGGTGGAGGCCGAGGGGATCCCAGTGATCCCCATCGCTCCAGATTGGCCACGGCATCATTGGTACGCTGATCTTGTGCGCCTCGTCGCGGACTTTCCTTGGCGATTGCCACTGAGGGAGGACCTTCTGTCTCAAGGTCCCGTACTTCATCCTGCTTTACAGTCGCTGGCTTTAACGGCATGGCTATTGAAAGCCAGGTGCTGAGGGATCGGGGTCTCTCGGAATCGGTCATTTTGACCATGCGGAGGGCACGGAAATCTTCCTCAAAGATATATCACTGTACCTGGAAGGCTTACATGGCTCTGTGCGAGGAGCTGGATTGGCGTCCACGGACGTACTTCGTTCCCAGGATCCTGCTGTTTTTACAGCGTGGTGTGACCCAAAAGCTTGCTCTAAGCACCATCAAGGGTCAGATTTCGGCCTTGGCTGTCTTCTTTCAACGACCGCTAGCGGGCCATTCCTTGATTAGCACCTTTTTGTGCAGGGGGTTCGCCATGTACTCCCCCCCCCCCCCCCCCTGTTAAACCACCTCTCCCTCCTTGGGATCTGAATTTGGTGCTTTCGGTTCTTCAGGAACCTTCATTTGAAAACGTCAGAGATATCCCTCTCCTTAACCTTGTCTCAGAAGGTGGCTTTCCTGGTAGCCATTACTTCTGTCAGACGGGTGTCTGAGTTGGCGGCATTGTCTTGCAAACTGCCTTACTTGGTCATCCATAAGGATAAGGCGGTGTTGCGTCCGCAGCCTTTTCTCCCGAAGTGGTTTCGGCCTTTCACCTTTAATGAGGACATTATTCATCCATCGCATCCCGGAGAGTTTGCGCTTCACGCTAGATGTGGTACGTGCCTTGCGGGTGTACCTGTTCGTGACTGCTCCCATTCGGAAGTCTGACTCGCTGTTTGTGTCTGGTCCACAAAAGGGTCATGCGGTGTCACCTGCCACCATTTCTAGGTGGATCAGGCAGACCGTCATACAGGCCTATGCCCTTAAGGGGCGGGCGCCTCCCTTTCTGGTTACGGCGTATTCCACCAGGGAAATTGGTGCTTCCTGGGCTTTCCGACATCCAGCGTCGGTTGCACGAGTGTGCAAGGCGGCGACCTGGTCGTCCGCACATGCCTTTTCAAAGTTTTACAAGGTTGATGTGGCTGGATCTTCTGATGCTTCCTTCGGCCGCAAGGTGTTGCAGGCCGCTGTTTTACGTTGCAACTCCTCCGTTGAGGAGCTCTTTTTGTTTGGAGTGAAGATTGGTTTTTCCTTTTTAATTCTGCTCCCATTCCTCTTCTTTGACACTGCTTTGGGATGTCCCACTTGTCAAGTATGAAGAGGCTGTGTCAGTCCATGGACGGTAAGAGAATTTTTGTACTCACCGTAAAATCCGTTTCTCTGACGTCCATGGACTGACACAGCACCCACCCTTCCTTCCTTTTAAGGTTTGTACTGCTTTTTTACGAACTGAGGGCTGCTGGCGGCAGGTAGGAGGGTTAGTGTTCCTTCATTTAATAGTGACAGTGTTCCTTCATTTTTATATTTGTTTTTAAAAGCTCTTTTCTTATTTATAGCCATTTTAACTTTGGCCGTGAGCCACATAGGTTTTTTTTTTTTTTTTTTTTACTTTTGCCCATGGAAATATACTTTGCAGTGAGTTCACATGGTCACTTTGAAGAATTCCCATTTTTGTTCTGTGTTCATCAATGCCAATATTTCCTCCCAGTCCAAGTCTTGGAGCATCCCTCAACCTTGGAAAAATTGTTCTTTTAAAGTTAAAGCGCAGTTCCACCCATTTAAAAGTCAGCAGCTACAAAAAGTATAGCTGCTGAATTTTAAAAATCGGGCACTCCCTTGTCCCATGGTCCAGTGATGCGGGTGTAGAAAACCTCGCTCCTCTCCCCCCGATGGCACCAGCATTCGAACTGTGGACACCCGGCTGTGGCTTCATAGCTGGGCGCGCACTGTGCATGCGCAAGCCACGCTGTGAACGGCCGGGCTATCTTCTGATGTTTAGTGATCATATTACTGCAGAGGAAAACATTTTTAAAGTTTGAACCTGTTGTGAAAGAAACTCCCAGAAGGAAGTCTCCTGTTGTGGCCATCATCACACGCTTCCCTATCAGGATTTCTTGTGATGTCAGCTCCATGGACCTTCTATGACCTGTAGTTCTTCTACTCTTCCACCCAGCTGAATACAACCACTTAATTTTACATGCGAGTGAATATTGCTATTAATAAATGTTACTTTGATATCTATCTCAGAGGCGCCCCTCTCCTTGTTTTTGTTTTAGCTCACTGGAAAACCGGCTTCTGGTCCTGTTGGTGACTGCCCTCCCCCATTAATACATTTGAGAGTACAACCTCTTTTTTTTACCGGCCTTGGACTATTCGGTACTTTTCTATCCATATACTGAGGTACTTGTACATTGCGCCTGTATTACTTGTACATTGCGCCTGTATTACCTGGTTTATACCTTTTGCCCTTCAACTGTTCCAGCAGTGCCATTACTTTCCGGGTAGTTAAAATCCCCCATTATCACTATCCCAGCCCTTTCCATCTGTGCAAGAAGTCTCCACCTCCTCATTACCATCGGCGGGTCTTTAACAAACTCTGATTAGCTTTGAACTACGCATATCTATATGCAGTTCCACCCATTATGCTTCATCCACATCACACTCTTCATCAATTGGGTCCTCATTCACACTTGCTTTGAGATCACTTCTCACATAGAGACTGCCACCGCCAACTTTCCTTTTTACCCTGTCTCTCCGAAAGGGTGCATAGCCAGGAATATTTAAAAGCCCAGTCATGAGGAATAAAGCCAAGATTCAGCAATGCCGATTCCCAGGGCTTTTTTTCCTCAGAGAAAAGGTGCAGGAACTCGCCCCCCTCCCCTAGGTCAGGCCTGTCTCCGCCCCCTAGAACCGCCCCTTGTCTCCACCCCTACACACCAAGCACCGCCCCCTGTAGAGAACTGGAAACTAAGTATATTTAGGGGAATATATAACAGATTTTTGTATGGAATTTGTTAAGAAAAAAAATGTACATAACATTAGAAATATCCAGTAACCAAAGTAATCTCAGAGGCACTTTCATATATCCCCATATTCAGCAAGAGACCACCCACATATATACACACACAGCAAGAGACAGCCCATATATATATATATATATATATATATATAATATATATATATGGCTCAAAATTTCAAGTCTTGAGCCACTAGCCAGGCCTCAAGGGTTACTCGCAAACCAGTTGCCCCGCCCAACCCCTACCATGCCCCGCCCCTAATTCTGCCATTAGGCCTGGTTCACACTGGGGCGACAAACGCTCCGACATTAGGAGCTCATGTCGCATGACGTGTGACAATCAATGAATCCCTATGAGAGCCGTCTTAACTGGTCCGACACAAGTCGGTCCGACATTAAAAATGCTCCCTGTACTACTTCTGTCCGACTTTGATCCTGCTTCAGCCCATTGACTATCATTGAAGTAGGATCAAAGTAGTATCCTGTTCATGAAAGTCGGATGGATGTCGGACCAATGTAGGACCAATGTAGGACCAATGTAGGACAGATGTCGCAGAGCAAAGTAGGATGAAAGTCGTGTCGTATAGTGTGAACCCAGCCTAAATCACGCCCTCATAAATTATCTCCTGAAATGACACTTAAATGTTTTATGCAGAATTAAGTTACAAAAATAAATATAAACAACTTTATCAGTTCCCCCTCAGCGCAGCCTCACCTGTGCCCACCATTGCAGCCTCACCTGTGCCCACTATTGGCCAGATCATGAAAGGAGGAAGAGGAGAGCTGCGGGATCACCGAGCGGTATAGCCCGCTGTAACAGCTTACATTGAACTTTCCTCTGCTCGCTCTCACACGGCCCCGCCTCCTCCTAACCCCGCGCCTGTAAAAGACAGAACACATCCCAGCATTGGACCCGCATTCTGTCTATTACAGGAGCTGGGTTAGGAGGAGGCTGGGCTGTGTGTGAGAGCGTGCAGAGTGGAGGAAAGTTTAATGTAATGCTGTTACAACGGGCTATACCGCTCGGTGATCCCGCGGGTCTCCACCTCCATGCTCTCTGCCACGGGGCGATCGCTGGGAGAACGGCTCCCGATCAACCCTCGCCCCCCCCCCCCCCCACTCCCAGGCAGCCCAGCTCCTCGCCAGACCTAATTTTCCACTCGCAAAATGCGAGTAGGCGAGTGGAAAATTTGAGGCGTGTGTGTTATAAATATAAATATAAATATATATATATATATAGATATAGATCTAATGTACCTGGAAATCTTTTTTTTTTAGCCTGGTGCTAACACAGGCACTTCAGTTTTATCACCATGAGTAACCCACAGGAGAGATGTAGAGACTTGTATATCCTTCATTATAAACAATTTTTTTGGCATGTAAAGTCTAGTGTTCATATGCACAAAATCTTGTGGCTAAAGGCCTCGGCAGATGAAGCTTCCTGTAAAAGAAGCCTTGCACATACATATATGCCCTTCTTTCTTCTTTCTTCTTTCAATCAATCATTTTTATTATTATTTAATCATAACACATCAAACATATACCGTATTTTTCGCACCATAAGACGCACCTAGGTTTTAGAGGAGGAAAACAAGAAGAAAAAAATTCTGAACCATGGTGTACTAAAATATTTTCCAGTGCCCATGAAATGCAGCCTGACCCTTGCCGTAGTAAACGCAGAGTGACCATTGCCATAGTAAATGCAGAGTGACCATTGCCACAAATGCAGCCTTACCTCTTCATCCTAACAGAAGACAGAGCAGCCCAAGCGGCCGAATGCTCTGTGAGGAACCAGCCGGAGGATCGCTCTGCGCCAATGGGGGGTTTGGAAGTCTGTCCCCCGCTCTCCTGCCTCTCTTCCGATGGTGGCAGGGGGGCGGTGCCAGCGACAGCGGGGGGCGGTTCCAGCGGCGTCATGGAACGGTGGCAGGGGGGGCGGGGCCTGTCATATATTCGCACTATAAGACGCAGGGACATTTTCCCCCATATTTCTGGGGGGAAAAAGTGCGTCTTATAGTCCGAAAAATAAGTTAAGTGTTCCGAGTAGGCTGGGAAATAAACCGGTACATAAAGAGCTAATCACTCCACTAAAATTAAGCTTCTCAGTTTTAGAACTCAACATTATTTCCCCAATCACCCTGTCGGCATATTTCCCAAACTGTGGCCCCCCTTCCCCCACTGGGCCTCACTAAAAAAACACTCCTGCCGACCATAGTGTGTAATCGACCATCAACCCTCTTTGCCTACTCGTCTACGATCTCTTCCTTATCCAGATCCGATTCTGTCTCCATAGCTATATCAATTAAACAAAATAAACAAAACAAACGAAACAACAAATAAAAAAAATAAAATAAAAAAAGGGAAAGAGGGACATGGGGAAAATGGGATATAATATGGGGCTAATTCCCAGAGGGGAGACCCTAAGTGCGCCCGCCCAACGCAATGAAAAGGATTGGGCTAACACCTCCAAACCTCCACCTTGGTTATTCTAATCCTTGTCGAGGAGAGTTCTTCCCTCCTCTGAAGCTAGGAAGTCATTCCAGGATAGCCGAGTCCTGGAATAGCGTTCCCGCTGATGACATGCAGAGAGCACCAGGTCTTAAACTTTACGAAACCATATTCCAATCGTCGGTGGCGCAGGTGATTTCCACTTCAAAGGGATACACGCCTTGGCGGCATCTAAAAGATGGCCAATGCTAGATTCTTTGTATTCTTTCCCTGATATTTGATTTGCATGTAAAAGAAAGAGAAAGCCGGATCTTCCGGTATCCTTTTGGTCTGAGCAGATTTGGAGAATTCGTCCGACCTCCATCCAAAAATTTCTCCACTTGGGACAGCTCCAGAAAATGTGTAACAACATAGTGCCTTTTATCTTTCTGACATCTCCAGCACAAGTCATAAGCATCAGGAAAGATTTTCTTTAATCTCACTGGTGTTCTATACCACCTGGTAAGAATCTTAGTTAGTTTCTTGTGTTTTTACACAGATTGAAGATTCATGCGTAAACTTAAATATGTGCTGTCGCTGTCCCAAGCTAATAGCTTCCCCCAGTTCACTTTCCCAATCCTGAACACATTTCAAGGAGTGGGTTTCAGGCAACATCGTCAATAATTCATAGCTAGCAGATAGCGTATGAGATGTTGTTCCTTCCTCTGCACATAATTTCTCAAATCTATTAAGGGGTCTATTCAACTGTCCCGGGGGTGGGAGGGTACTAAGAAAGTGAGTAATCTGTAAGGCATTCCAAAACCTTACTCTAAAATCACTCTTGTTCAGTTAACTCCATAATTGTCAAGCATGCTCCCGCCTTTATGTAGTTTGATGCTTGTATACACCCCTTATTCAGTAAGTGCCGAAAAGCTGCATCCTCATATCCCGGTACAAAAAGAGGATTCCCCAATATCGGATACAGGGGAGAAGAGGTGGGTGTTATACCTATAGTAGGGAACATCTTCAAACCTAGTTTGACCGAATTTCCTACTAAGGGATGTTTAGTCCCCTCCCTAGGGAGGAGGGGGAAACACCAGGGAGCTCTACCCAAGGGTACTGATATTTGGCCCTGTTCAATCTGTACCCAAAGTTTGGTGTCTGACTATTCCAATCAATAACTCTACTCAGATGTATTGCTTGATGGTATCTCTGCATATCTGGGACCGCTAGTCCTCCATTTCTTTTGGGGAGCATTAGTTGGTTTTGTTGTAACCGGGGATGCTTGTTTGCCCAGATAAAGTCAAAAATTAACTTCTGACTCTGTTTAAAGTAGATAGACGGAATGTGTACTGGTAATGCCTGTAATAGGTAGATAAATTTTAGGAAGAATACTCATCTTAATGATATTACAATGCCCTAACCATGTATAGAGGCCAGTATTCCACTTATTTAATAGTATATAATGGGGGAAAATTTAACTCTAAGATCTTGGCTATGTTCAGCGGGAGTAAAGTACCTAGATATGTTAACGCTTTTTTTAGTCCACTTACACTTGCGCAATCGACGTTTGTGATGGATTAACCCCAATTGCCTCTGACTTGTTGAAATTAATATGGAGATTAGAGAGCCGGCCATATTTCTCAAATTTCTTCATCAGATTAGGGATCATAATCCAAGGATTCATAAGGGAGAATAGCATATCTTCAGCATACGCCAAGATTTTACTTTCAATATTTCCTATATGTACTCCTGTAACATCCTGATTTAAACGCACAGTACACAGAAGCGGTTCCAATGACAGGGCGAAAGGGAGTGGCGACGGGGCACCCTTGACGTATCCCATTTGAAATTGGAAAGGTCTCCTGATAGTACACCGTTAGCCCGTACCTGGGCCGGCGGGCACGAATAGATGGAAGAAATCTATTGTAACATTCTACTTCCGAAACCTCCATGTCATAAGACTGCCAACATAAAACTCCAATTCACCCTGTCAAAGGCCTTCTCCGCGTCTGTGTTTAGGAAAACGCATTGCGTCTGAGTTGTATTCACTATCTGTAATTCATGACTTTTGTGGTATTCTCACGTGCTTCTCGTGTGGGAACAAATCCCACCTGGTCAAGATGTATCAGGTTTAGGATATATACTGTTGTATCCTATTTGCTAAGATTTTAGTAAAAAGCTTAAGATCAAGATTGAGCAGGGAGATCTGCCTATAGCTTCCACAGGAAGCTGGGTCTTTCCCCTCTTTTGGTATAACCGAGATATAGGCTAACGAAGTGTCTTTAGTTAGTGTTGCTGTTGACCCCAGTGCGTTAAATAATTTAAGCATGTATTGAGATAGGGATGGGAGCAATATTTTATAGTATTGGGCCGTCAGGCCATCCGACCCTGGTGCTTTACCCAATTTAATAGAACTTACCGCTCCCTGTAATTATTCTATAGTTATGGGTTTTTCAAGGTTATCCCTATCTTCCTCTGATAAGCAGGGCATAGCTGATGATGGGAGGTACGAGTCCATCTGGTCTTGAGTAGGAGGCTTCATCTGTATATTGTAAAGGGACTTATAAAATTCTTGAAATTCCCGTACTATTTCTTTTGGTTTCGTAACCTTAGATTGGCTAGCTGAAATAAGGTATGGGATATAATTCCTTAATTTCTGCTCACGTAAAGTCCTAGCAAGTAGTTTCCCACATTTATCCCCTGACTCGTATGAGAATCTCTTACAAGTCTGTAATGTCGCTATGGCTTTATAATAAAGAAGATCAGAAATTTTGTGTTAGTTTATTACCGAGATCTCTCTCTAGAGCGGGGGATCGTGCCTGTTTATGTTGAGTCTCCAATATGGCTAGTTCTTCGAGGAGTAGCTTTAACTGTTCTGTACGTTTCCTCTTAATCCTAGCCCTGTGTTTGTTTAGCACCCCGCGAATAACCGCCTTGTGTGCTTCCCAGATGATACCTGGATCACAATCTGGGGTATCATTTATACTAAAATAAAAATTAAATTCCTTAACATCCTCTAAGACAACTTTGTCCTGTAGGAGGTTTCATTCAATCTCCACTGATTTTGGCCTGGTCATCGTGGAGTCACACAAAGCGTATGTCAAAAATATCGGTGCGTGATCTGACCAAGTGATTGAACCTATTTTAGCCGTTCGCACCGAGTGTAATTGGGCATGTGGGACGAGAAAATAATCTATTTGCGATAGGGCTGGGAAAAAAATCGATTTTAATCTTGAATCGAGTTTTGAGCTCAAATCGATTCAGTTTTGAAGAAAATCGATTTTTTTAGATAATTTTTTTTTTTTTTTCAAAGTTTCCTTAGCAGGACTGCAGGGGGCATATCCGGAATGGCACTGGGCAGCGTTACCCCAATTACATCTACTCGCTGCAGCCGCCCTCTGCCTACCTGATCAGCGTGTCATGCAGACAGACGGCGGCCATTGCAGTGTTCAAAAGCCGCGCCTCCCGAGTCCTCGTCGTCTGTGATAGGCGGAACACTCAATTTCACAGCAGGCAGTATTCACCCTTTCACAGACATCCTCTCATCCTCGTCTGTGTTATGAGGATGACCATGATAGGTGGAACACTGAATGCTGGGAAATTGAGTGTTCCGCCTATCACAGACGAGGAGGAGGCACGGCTTTTGAATACTGGAATGGCCACCGGTGTAGCAGTAAAATCCGTATACCATGAAAATCTGCATCAGGTACGGGCACAGTGATTGAAGCACGGGCACAGTGAGGCACGGGCACAGTGAGGCACGGGCACAGTGAGGCACGGGCACAGTGAGGCACGGACACAGTGAGGCACGGACACAGTTCAATTCAACTAAGAGTAACCTCAGGATTTTTTGTTGTTTTATTAGCTAAATCCAAATACAGTATTAATAATTTGGATGTTTAACAATCTTTGTTGCACACTGCAAAAAACAACAAAAGGTCACAAGCGCTAAATTGGTGGATAAAGAAAAAAATATAATGGATGATAATAATAATAATAAGAAAAAAATCCCAAATATTTTGGGAAGTACAAAGTATCCAAAAGGGGGAAAAAACAGGATCCAGCGCAGCAAGAAAAAATCCGTACCCAGAAGTACAAAATACACAACATGCACACAATATAATCCAGCGCTCATGGAACATACATTATTAACTATTAAACTCTTGAAGAATTGATAAAAAAGCTTAGTCCATTAATCACAATAAAGAGAGGGATCCAATCCCAAATATGCAGAGGGCGAATCTTAACTCTCCAGTTGCCAGTGGTGACAAACTTGTTAAACTTGCAGTGACATCCGTGGAGCAAGGAGGGGTTAAAAAAGTCAAAACAAAGCCTGTGGCATGATCTCCGTGTGAGCACAGTACCTTGAATGATGGACAACAGGCAGACCAGCGTGTGGAGGGCCCTCCAACCCAAAAGGATGCAGAGCCAGGATCGCAGCAAGGCTGGGACAGAAGGAATCACACACAGAGTTTCAAGAGTTTAATAGTTAATAATGTATGTTCCATGAGCGCTGGAATATATTGTGTGTTTGTTGCACACTGACTTTGCAGTTAGAGAAAGGGTTTGCCTTTGCAATTTTGTTTGTTGATGCACTTTAATATAATTAAAAAAAAAAATCGAATCGAATCGTAAATCGAGTTTTTTATAAAAAAATCGCAGATTTTTTTGGGGGGGAAAATCGCCCAGCCCTAATTTGCGAGTACGATTTGTGGGGGGGTAGAATAAAAGGTGTAATCTTTCAGTGGGGTGGAGCAAACGCCAAATATCAATCAGTTGGCTTCTATGAAAGATTTGGGCAATGCGGTTACGTGTACTAAAAGATTGATGATAATCCAGAGGTGGTATCTTCTGTTGAAACTAATGATATATTTAAATCTCCTCCTAGGATCAAATGTCCTTCTGTAAACTCCATCAGACGCTTAAACACCTTGCCCAGAAAAGTCTCCTGGCGATCATTGGGAGCATATAATGTTGCTAGCGTTACTCCCACCTTGCCTTTCGCAAACAAAAACCGGCCTGCCGGATCCCTAACTGAATCTAGAAAAGACCATGGTATTCTCCCTGAGATGAGGATCGAAACCCCCCTCGACTTAGCTGTTTGGTTGAATAATATACCATTGGAAATGCATGACTCTTTAAAATTGGTATTTTATCATCTCTAAAAATGCGTCTCCTGTATAAATGCAACGTCCGATTCCAGACGCTGCAAATCATGTAGGAGCCATCCGTCTTTTCTCCGGCGTATTTAACCCTTTAGCATTGAGTGAGAGCACGTTCAAGGTCTCCATGTCTGGGGAGTGGGGGGATAGCCCCCCTTTTATCTAAAGCAAATAGCTATTCATTGCTATAAAACAGAACGCTCACCGGATAAACGGTGTTCGAGCGTCAATCTATTTGGGGGTATAGGCCAGAGATGGTCGGAGGTAGAGCTCTCCCAGTACCCCCACCCCTCCCGACTTCCCATGAACAAGAAGAAAAAAAAGAGGGGAAGAATGAAGAGAGGGGCAAACATTATCAGTAACTTCATAACTATTTATATTATTCCAATTTCTGACTAATATTAATACTAAATAAGGGAAATAACCTGTAGTTATAAATCCATATGTGGATCACCCTGCGATCCCCACCCTTATATAATACATCCCTACAGTGGAATCCCCATATTCTAAAGCAAATGCCCTCCTCTGGCTACCTCTCTCTCTTCTCCACCCCTCCCAGTTGCCAATTCTGACCAAAAGTTCTCCCCATTTCCCCAACTCCTCCATCGTCCCTGCTTACTTCCCCCGGAGGGGAAGCGTAAGGTGAATTGTGGTATAGTAGCCACCCCACACCACAATTCCCAGTATATAATACCCCCCAATATTTCCTTGATCTTAATTACATGCCACTGCTCCATCCAAGCCATCTAATCCCTCCCCCCCCCCCGGGCTCACTGCCCGAGGGGAAGCGATGGGAGAGGGGGGGCCCCCTATTGGAGGACAAAGACAAAAGAGAGCCCCCGCCATGGCCCTCAAAACATAAAAAAAAAAAAAAAAAATGTATACCCCAACACATATTGGATACCATGTGCCTAGTGAAACATGGTACCTTATTTGAATACCTTTTTTTTATTGTGTTTAAAACCAAATAAAAAAAAAAAGTGCTTAGAGCTGTGATCTCTCCAGCTGCTTTACTCAGAATGAATGCGTTTTGTGTATATTTCTGTTTCCACAGGAAAACAATAACCATTTATCTAAAAAAGTGATTCCTGTGTGATGCGTCCACAGTATAAAAAAAGTGAAAAAAACACAAAAAAACCCCTCTCTTCTTTTTGCAATCAATCATATTAGGAAGGGGACTCTAAAAGAGGAGCCCCTATAAATGTGTAATCCGTGTATACCACACTGTGTGCCGATAAAAAGAGTGAGGGGGTTTGGGAAATTCCCAATGGTGGGGTTCATCCGTCGGTTTCCCAACTCTTGAAGTATCAATAAAAAGGAGGGGAGCAAAACCATCCCACAAATGAAATGGGTACCCACATCCAACCCCTATGTGGGCACCCCTTCTTAATTTCAGAAATGGGGAGGGGGGAGGAAAAAACTGAAAAAACAAAACCCAACCCCAGGCTAGCTTCCTGCTGACACAAAAACATATAGAATATCAAAATAATAACCCCTCCAAACCACCCCCCCTCTAGCTGGAGGCTGTCTCTTTAAACCATCAACACTAGTTAGTTTAAGTGTCCATATTAATCTATTAAACCTCTACCCCAAGACTACCGCCAACATCTATAACTTGTAGCCTGGAGATTTCCCGAATGTCTTGATGTGGAAACCAGTTAAATAAAGTCACTCGCTGGGTTCCAAAGTTGCATCCACTAAGACTCCGTTATCATCTATCCTATCCTGAATTTCCAGGGTTAGGCCCCCCTCTTGGCTCTGGTCCCCCTCTGGGCGCTGGGATCCCCGTCTGGGCAATTGCTGTTGGCCTGTTTGAAATTTCCTCCAGTGTCTTTGTGTAGCTGAAGTTTCTGAGTGACCCCCTGTATATATAATGGGCGATAGCCAATTTTGGACCTTAATAGGTGGCTCTTCCAAAAAAACAAAGTTCCGGCAGGTCCACTGGTGTGCGTAGTGTAAATGAAGATGATGCTTTCCGGACCGTAACTGCCAGCGGGTACCCCCATCTATGAGTACCCCTTATCTCTAGCTAGGTTCAAAATCGGGCGCAGCCAAGTTCTACGCTGTAGAGTAGCCCTGGATAGGTCTGATAGGATTTTAATATGAGCTCCCTCATACTCAATGTCACCCATCTCCCATGCTGCCCTTAATATCTGCTCCTTCTGCTGATAGCTATATAGGCGGCACACTACATCTCTAGGTCTCGCAGGGTTTTTAGATCTGGGGCCCAGAGCTCTGTGTACTCTATCCAACTCTACTGTCATCTGAGGAAGCTTCATGACCCTCTGGAAAATTGCTCTTTCCAGAGGTCCTCTATGTCCAAGGGTTCTGGGAGATGCCGGAGCTGTAAATTGTTCCGACGGCTTCTGTCTTCTAAAACTTCCATATGGAGTTGCAAGTCCACCACTTTGTCTGCCTGTGCCAACTGTCTTTTTTCCATGGCCCCAACCCCGCCGTTTAAGAGACACCATAGCTCCCTCTTTCAGCAACCCTCTCCGTCAGTGCTTTAAGGTCTGTCATTATCCGCATTGATTTCCTGGCAGTGTGCCTCTTCCACTCGCAAGATCAAAGCCTCTATATCATGGCGCGTGGGAAGTGCATCTATGTCCTGGCGGGTGGGAAGTGCCTTCAGCAGGGTTCGGATATCTCCTTCCATAATCTCTGTCACTATCCTTCGGGCGGTCAGCGGCTCCCAGCATAGCAATCTGCCGCGGTGTCCCGATCTCCGTTCTGCTGTCTGACCCAGAAGGGAACGAAAGAGAGGTTGGTCTCGTCACTACGGTGTGATGTTCCCCTTTTGGCGTTTGCCCGTACTCGTGATGGTAGGGTAAAGTACTGCTGGATGTCTCCTTGGAGGTTACCGATGGGGGCTTTCTTTATTGCGGATCTAGTCCTGTATTTGCTGCCAGTATTCATGCCGCGGTATGGGCTATCAGTCAGCTGCTGCTAGTCGGGGTAAGCATGGAGGTCCCGGAGCTCTAGAGCAACGTGTCTTCATGCAGCCATGTCTGAACCACACCCTCCACATATGCCCTTTTTAAAGGAGGATGTTTCTTTGATGCACTCGACAACTTCATGAAAGCTGTCACAAGAGGAAAGGTCCCCCGGAAAACACTATCCAGGCTTCAACTTCTAAGACCAAATTTTGCCCTTCCTTTTGGCGCAAGACCTGAAACAAAATCTAACACGTCTACCCCAAAGCCCTCTTCCCAAGGAGAGAGTACCCTCACTTCTAAGACCAGAGAGACATCTCTTTGCTTTCTTTGGTTTTCAAATGTATACAAAATACTGGTAGCCTAAAATTCTACACCCTCACCGTTCTCTCAATCCAGCCAAAATCTGTAGGTCCTCCACTCACTTCTGTCACATTTCCTGGATATCCAAGCCAGCCAAGTCTGACCATGAAGACTCCCCCACTTTTGTGAGTGTAGGAGGGGGCATCTTTTGGTCTTTAACTACCTTAACTCAGGGGATTTGGAATTTTTGAGATATGGTACCCAGGTTAGGCCAACTCGGAAATATGCCCAATTTAGATCTGAAGGTTCTCTGCACCATTTTACAGGTCCAGAAGTTCCAAATGGAACCCAGTCTGTTATAATTGTGAAGGAATGCAGGAGAATTTTTAACCTTAATGCATATCGAGGATGTCCATTTGCATATTCCTATTTTTTTTTTCCCTGCATCAGCTGTTCTTACAGTTTGCAGCAGGTAAACAGCACTTAGTTTTTGGCTCTTCCCTTCCCTGAATTGTCAATGACCCCCACGGGCTTCCCCAGGGTAAGTGCGCCCCCCAATCCTTGTGCTGCTGCACTCTTAGGGAAGCCAGTATCCATATTCAGACCATCTCTTCTTGAAGGAGCACACTACCCATGACCTGGTGGTTAATGTGTGGCGGATGATGGAGGTCCTTCAGAGCTTTGGATCAGAATGGTTCCCATATGTCAGCGCCTGCATGTAAACACTCTGATCTGTCCCACTTTAATAGCAGGAATTCAATAGGGATGGAATATTTGTTATATGCTACTTTTGCCACCCAGAGATTTTTCCCATCACATTGACATGCTTGAGTACTGTCCATAACACTTACTTTTCCCCCAAACTTAGCCCTCGTTCACACCGATGGGATTTGACAGTTGCAATGGAACCGTTCATATCGCTGCGACTCATGACAGTGATTTATGGAAAAAGCTTCCTGTACTATTTTTTTTTTTTTTTTTTTCCGATTTCAGTGTGACTGGCATAGACTGTTATATGTAGTCGCAAGCTACAATAAAGTCAGTAGTGCAAAGTGCACTAAACTGCTGCTTTGAAATTGTGCTGAAGTAGTGTGGTTTTTTTTTTTTTTTTTTTTTTTTTTTTTTTTTTTTTTTAAAGCCGCACCAGGGCTAACCGTTTAAAAAACAGAAATTATAGGAATTTACCCTCGCAATGGAGCTGCAAGGGGATTAAATGCATGGGTCTAGGGAAGAGATGAAGAGATTCTTACCTTACAAGTTACAGCCAACTCCAACAATCCTCTTCAAGGGTGGTCTGTGGGAGGAGCTTTGGCATCACATGCAATACAGGGACATTTCGTGTGTGTGTGTTACCATGTGCTTGTGTGAAAAAGTATCCTATTCTCTTGACCTTGCTTTTTGAAATACCTGGTGATCGTGGCTGTCCCTTCTCTCCCATTTCAAACCATGCTCAGGGCATGGAAGCACAGCCGACCATGCTGTTTGCCTTCCAAGCCTCGTTCTGGATCCTCACTGCATGGCCGTTTCCCATTATTGCGGACACCGGACGGGAATCGTGAAGCTACAGTGTGGCTTGTCACAGGCTCTGGCGCTTCACTACTGTCATCCTTCCCTGGAATCTACACCCTGCAAAGCTGTGATCCCACCTCACCCTCTCTGGGCTTTGATGTGCTGCACTTTGTCAGCTATAAGAGGACTTGCTGCGACCTGCAGTTCCACCTCATCCTCCCTGGGATCTCATGTGCTGCATCCTCCAAGCCAGAAGCGGACTGGCTGTGACCTGTAGTCCCACCTCCTCAGCCCAGAGATGCACCCAAATTCAACTTTACTTATTTCTATGTGAGTGGATATGGTTTTTATAATAAATAGTTTGATATATACTTTGGCACACCCATTTCCTTACTTTTTTTGTCTGTACTCCAGTGGTCAGACCTTATTCTGACACACGAGTCACTAGACTAATGCCTTTAGATTTTTCAGAGAATGGTGTGAAAAAAATTATTTGCCACTTGGTCTTTTTTTTTTTTTTTTTTTCAACTCTAAATTTTATTATTTTTCCAGAAAAAAGAAAGACAAAGGGGAAAACGCATATAAAGTACGGTATATCTCCAATCACAATAGCTGATGATCACAAGTGGATAAATGACACAGTAATAACAGTAGTATCAATATAATGTGATGAGACATTCTGCATCTGTAGTTAACATCCACTATTGAAAACTGAGTTTAATGGAAATGGGATGTCACCACATCTTCGTAATCGTATGCCTGGTTGTACTGCTCAATCTCTGAGCACCAATATATCGGAGAGAAATCACAGAAACTAAACAGTGGAGAACATAAATTTCAGTGAAAATACAGAGAAAAAGAAGGGGGGGTAGTGAAGCAAAGAGGGAAAAGAGAAAGGAGGGGGGTAGGAGGAGTTTGGCCCAAGTGTGGAGGGTGGAATGTCTTTCGGTCTGTTATGTTCGCTAATCAAGTGGCTAGCTTAGCCACTCCATCAGAGAATATGAACATATTCCAAAGCATCCATGCCCATGAATGTTGCTCTTGTTTATTTTGGGCTGTACGGACTAAGTCCAATCTCCTGATCTCCTACACCCTGCGCAGCCACAACCCTACAGTCGGGGGTGAACTTTTCTTCCACAAAAGTGGGATGCAAGCTTTGGCTGCATTCAAGAAGTGTCGTACAATCGACTTTTTGTAGCTCCGTGACGGGATTGGAGTAGGATGAAGGCTGGATCATCACTTATCTTGTAATCCTGTGAATTTTTGAGTAACCGTTCGGACTGTCGTCCAGAAGTGCTGTAGCAGGGGGCAGGGCCAGAAGATATGGAGGAGTGTCCCTGTATCTGTCTTCATCTCCAGCATTTGTCTGGTGGCAGGGAAGTACTTGTACAGCCTACTGGGGGTGTATAGTACCATCTGGTCAGGATCTTATAGTTAAGTGCCTGTATCTTTGTGCAAATGGATGTTTTTAAGGAGAATCTGATAATCATTTTGTTTTTGAGCACTTGTAAACGAGCGCTGTAGGTCTGTTTCCCGTTTTTGTAAAAATGTCAGGTTGTTCCGCAGGGGAGTTAAGCAGATCATCTGTTTTGGATAATACTTGAGATAGAACTCCCTCTTCCCTACAGTAGTCTTCAAAAGTTGACAGGTCGCGGTTGAATTGTGCCGGGTTGGGGATCGAGTGAAGGAAGTGGTGCAGTCTTATTGCTTTCCAAAAAGACAGTTGCAATTGGCCACTTTCGTCAGTCAGGGAGTGAACCGAGGGCCAGTGATTGTCCACCAGGAAGTGTAAGGCCCCGTCTCTGCCAGTTAATGTGAGCGTCTCATATTCGGTTTGTTCCAACCTGGGAGGGAAGGCCGGATTACCCATTATCGGGTAAAGAGGGGAGTCGCTAGTGGAGAGAGAGGTTGCGAATATTGTAGATGCACCTACCCGGAGGGTCGTGCCTATTACCGGGTGTGACTTTAACTCTGGGGGCAACTGGTCAAAGCACCAGACCGCTCCTTTCAGTGTGGCCACGGACTGTGCTTGCTCCAGCTATATCCACAGTTTGTTTTTGCCATGCCAGTTCCAATCTATTATTCTGCCTAGGTGAACTGCCAAATAGTAATTCTTTATATCTGGAAAAGCTAGTCCTCCATAGTGTTTTGGTAGTGTTAAGTAGCGCCTACGCAGCCTAGGTTTTGAATTTGCCCAAATAAGCTTGACAAAAAGGGAGTGAACCTGTTTAAAATACTGGGGTGGGATCCTGACCGGGAGTGCTTGAAATAAATAAAATAATTTTGTGAGGATAGACATTTTGAGGAGATTTTACACCTACCAAACCAGGAGTGCAGGCCTTTGGTCCATTCCTCTAGAATTAATCTGGTTTTAGTCAGTAGGGGTGGGAAGTTGAGATCAAAGGTGTGTTTTTTAAGTCATTGGGGATCAGAGTTCCCAGGTATTTGAGGGAGGCATCCGACCATTTAAATCTGAACTGTGATTTCAGAGAGTTCAATCTACTTGATGGCATATTAATCCCCATAGCCGCTGATTTTATCAAAATTGATTTTTAGATTGGAGAGATTCCCATACCCATCGAATTCCCTAAAGAGGTTCAGCAAAGACACTACTGGATTAGTTGGAGGAAACATAAGATCATCAGCATAGGCAGAGATTTTGTATTGGGCTCCTCCTACTGTCACACCCGATATATCTGGGTTCGATCTTACCGTGCATAGGAAGGGTTCCAAGGCTAAGGCAGAGGAGGGCCGAGAGCGGGAAACCGTGTCTAGTGCCATTTGTTATGAGGAATGGATCCGTTAGGGTTCCGTTTGGCCTTAACCTGGGCTGTGGGTGTGGAATAGATGCTAAGAATCCACTGTAGCATTTTATGCCCTAAGCCGATCTGTTTAAGGACATGAAAACCCAGTTCACGCGATCAAACGCCTTTTCCGCGTCCGTGCTACGGAAGACGCAAGGGATTTTAGATGCGGTAACTGCATGAATGAGATTAAGCACCTTTGGTGGTGGTGTCCCTTGCCTCCCGGGCAGGGACAAACACCACCTGATCTAAGTGAATCATGTCTGGCATAAACTGGGACAATCTGTTGGCCAATATCTTTGTAAAGAGCTTGAGATCTACATTCAGCAGGGATATAGGTCTATAGCTACCACACACCGCTCGGTCTTTGCCTTCTTTCGGTATGAGGGATATATGTGCCCTTGGAGTGTCTCTAGGGAGAAGAGCCCCCTTGCCTAGTCCGTTAGACATCCTCACCATTTGGGGGCCCAGAAGTGGCAGTAGGGTTTGGTAGTATTGTACAATAAACCCGTCCAGGCCCGGAGCTTTGCCCGGTTTCATCCCTCCTACCGCTCGCTGCAGCTCCTCCATGGTAATGGGGTCGTCCAGTCCTGCCCTTACTTCAGTCGATAGTTGGGGAATCTGGGATGCCAAAATATAATCCTGAATCGTTGTGTTATTTGGGGGACTTACTGGGAGGTTATAGAGGGAAGAATAGTAATCTCTGGATTATTTTTCTATTTGGGTTGGCGTGGTCTTTTTTTTGTCCCGATGGGGCTATGATTTGGGGGCTGTATGTGGGGAGTCTGTGATTTCTGACCGCTTTGGCTAAGTTTCCCACATTTGTTTCCCGACTCGTAGGAGAGTTTTTGGCAGATATGTAATGCCGCTTTGGCTCTAAAGTGTAACAGATCTACTGTTTGCTTTCTGAGGGACGTCAGTTCTGCTTCTAACGAGACAACCAGTGTTCGTTTTGTGTTGTGATTCTATGTCCTGTATCTTGTAGGAGTTGGAGCAGTAATTGTTCTTTCTCTTTTGATGCGCGCACCATGTTTAATTAACACACCTCTTATCACAGTCTTGTGGGCCTCCCATAAAATACCCAGGTCACAACCTGCAGTGTCATTCGTTTGGAAGTAATGGTTTTGTTTGTTCGTGACATCCGTCAGAACTGCCAGTGTCTGCAGAAGGCTTGCATTTAACCTCCAAAATTTGGATCTGGTGGTCAGGGATGATGACAAACAATAGCGCATGGTGATGGGCGCATGGTCCGACCAAGTGATATTGCCTATCTCAATGTTGTGGATGCCACTTTGTCATCTATGTGGGTGGAAACTCATTTAATTAGAGCGGTTCGGAACAGGATGACCACTATTCTTGCAGTAGTAATGTGGAGAGGGGCAGCTCAGAATTTTTTTGAATCTTGAAGTAAATGAGTTTTCTGTAGCAGAAGACCACACCCAATTCCACTAATGTCAGCTGAGAACAGGAAATTGAGGCCACCAAGGCATAGGATTGCGAAACCTGGACGGCAAAATGCTGGCTCGAATAAATCTTTTTAAGCTACAGTGTTGTGATGGCAGGGCTAGAGTGTGGTGTGTATGATGCAAATCTAGTGGTGGTAATCTAATTGTAAGGAATGTTTTTTTAGGCCCCTTCATATCCATTAAACATCCCTTTGAGCACCACGTCATGTGAATTTCCTTGTCAATTTTTGTTTATTCTCCTTTTATTTTATTCAAAACAATCTGAATTTTACAGTTTGTGGTACATATTCAAAGGGTAACAAACTAATTACTTAAATTTGAAAAGAGACCAATAAAAATTCAAAAGCAATATTGCACTATATAAGCGTTCAATGTCATATAATTGAAATAAGACAAAGGTAGATTGACTGTCAGTCTGATTAAAAAAGATTAACAAATCCATAAAGCAAAAGTACATTTCAATGGGTCTAGGGAACGATCCTGTCTGTACCACATAACACTTTCCTATTTATCCGATCTTATGAAAAAGGAGTAAGTGAATAGAAGAAGGAAAGAAAAGGGGGGGGGGGAAATACAGCGGGAATAAAGGATAAATTTGATAGTGCAGTTTCAACCGAATGAAGGGCTAAATGAATTATTACCATGGCAATAGTAAAGTGTAAACAATGTTTGACCCAAGGTAACCAAAGTTTTTAATTTGCAGATCCGATCACTCTAAATTGCTTCCATTTTAGCATGAACAAGGGCTCTATTGGTTCTATGAATCGTTTTGGCTACAAACGGATTTTGAAATTTCAATGCCTTAGCTATGGTTCGTTTTGCGGCTGTTAAGAGCTGTAAAAGAAGGTGAAATTGATTCTGTGTAATTCCCTCTGGTTTTAGATTCACAAGAACTATAGCAGGATAAGGTGTTTGAAAGTTAAATCAAAAACTACCTTCAAAAATGTTTGGGCTATTGGACAATCCCACCATATATGGAGTTGGGTGCCAGGATCTGAACAGCTGCGAAAACAAGCTGCAGGGTAATCGAGAGCATGTTTCGCTATCCTAGCAGGAACTAAATGCCAACGAGAGAACACCCTTATAATTTTGTTTCCACAGCAACAACATTGGAGGAAGCAGATTTAGTGGCTAACCATTATCTGGACCATTCAGTATCATCGAATGAGCGGTTTAGATCTTGTTCTCATTTAGAAACCTAAGGAGAGGGGCTAGTATCAAAACTAGCTAGTATTGGTTTATAAAACGGTGTGCATTTCAACCATGACTTTTGTTTGGAGTTTCCCTTTACATGTGGGCCATGCATTACATCAGTGGTGAAGGGGGGTGCATTGTTTTTACCTCACAATTTTGTGTCATTTTAGTCAGACCTCTGTGACATTATTTCCCTTAATTTTATGTTTTTGTCATATGCTTGCTTTAAGGAATGTAACAGTAACTTCCCTGAACACATCTGTGTATATGACTAATGGAATTTGCCAGGAATTGTGAATCATTGTATTGAAATGAAAAACCTTGCGTCTTGCTTCCTAAACGTAAATACTGTGGAGTTTTGCAATGGCTAGAGTTACAGTATATGCAGGGAATGTTGAAATGCATTTCAATACACTTAAAGAATTTTCAATATACACATCTGAAAAGTTAGCCTGTTTTAAGTTTTTAGGTTAGGGAAATCTTCTTTTCATACCAAAATCTTTTCCTTTTGTTGAAGGGCACAGCAAAGACCTTTTTTTTTTTAAGATCTACATTTGTGTTATAGCAGCACGTTTGGGCAAAAAACAAAAGCTCAGCCTAGCAGCTCAGTTTATTTCCTAACCTATTTCCTCAAGTAAAGTTTTTAGATTTCTGATGGGGATCTTACTTCCTTGCAGGGGCTTTTTCCTTTTTGAGCTTTTTTCCAGACCTTTTTAGTCAACTGCTAAATGTGTGATAGCCTAGGTAGCTGCTTGAAGCCTCCCTTTTTTAACTATCAAGCTCATGCAGATCCCTGCTTGTACAGTCAGGTCCATAAATATTGGGACATCGACACAATTCTAATCTTTTTGGCTCTATACACCACCACAATGGATTTGAAATTAAACAGGATGTTCTTTAATTGCAGACTTTCAGCTTTAATTTGAGGGTATTTACATTCAAATCAGGTGAACGGTGTAGGAATTGCAACAGTTTCTATATGTACCTCCCACTTTTTAAGGGACCAAAAGTAATGGGACAGATTAACAATCATACTTTCACTTTTTAATACTTGCGTGCAAATCCTTTGCAGTCAATTACAGCCTGAAGTCTGGAACGCATAGACATCACCAGATGCTGGGTTTCATCCCTGGTGATGCTCTGCCAGGCCTCTACTGCAACTGTCTTCAGTTTCTGCTTGTTCTTGGGGTATTTTCCCTTCAGTTTTGTCTTCAGCAAGTGAAATGCATGCTCAATCAGATTCAGGTCAGGTGATTGACTTGTCCATTGCATAACATTCCACTTCTTTCCCTTAAACTCTTTGGTTGCTTTCGCAGTATGCTACGGGTCATTGTCCATCTGCACTGTGAAGCACCGTCCAATGAGTTCTGAAGCATTTGGCTGAATATGAGCAGATAATATTGCCCGAAACACTTCAGAATTCATCCTGCTGCTTTTGTCGGCAGTCACATCATCAATAAATACAAGAGAACCAGTTCCATTGGCAGCCATGCATGCCCATGCCATGACACTACCACCAACATGCTTCACTGATGAGGTGGTATGCTTTGGATCATGACCAGTTTCTTTCCTTCTCCATACTCTTCTCTTCCCATCACTCTGGTACAAGTTGATCTTGGTCTCATCTGTCCCTAGGATGCTGTTCCAGAACTGTGAAGGCTTTTTTAGATGTTTGGCAAACTCTAATCTGGCCTTCCTGTTTTTGAGGCTCACCAATGGTTTACATCTTGTGGTGAACCCTCTGTATTCACTCTGGTGAAGTCTTCTCTTGATTGTTGACTTTGACACACATACACCTACCTCCCAGGAGAGTGTTCTTGATCTGGCCAACTGTTGTGAAGGGTGTTTTCTTCACCAGAGAAAGAATTGTTCGGTCAAATGCCACAGTTGTTTTCCGTGGTCTTCCGGGTTTTTTGGTGTTGCTGAGCTCACCGGGTGCATTCTTTCTATTTAAGGATGTTCCAAACAGTGGGTTTGTTTTTTGTTTTTTCAGCCTAATGATGATGGCTTGCTTCACTGATGGTGACAGCTCTTTGGATCTCATATTGAGCGTTGACAGAAACCGATTCCAAATGTAAATAGCACACTTGAAATGAACTCTGGACCTTTTATCTGCTCCTTGTAAATGGGATAATGAGGAAATAACATGCATCTGGCCATGGAACAGCTGAGCAGCCAATTGTCCCATTACTTTTGGTCCCTTTAAAAAGTGGGAGGCACATATACAAACTGTTGTAATTCCTACATCGTTCACCTGATTTGGCTGTAAATACCCTCAAATTAAAGCTGAAAGTCTGCAGTTAAAGCACATCTTGTTCGTTTAATTTCAAATCCATTGTGGTGGTGTAAAGAGCCAAAAAAGATTAGAATTGTGTCGATGTCCCAATATATATTTATGGACCTGACTGTATGTGAGTTTGGCATTAAAACCCTATGTGGTATCCTAAGGTAGCTCTTGGGGAGACATGTATGATGGATTGACATGATTTCCCCCCAGGCAGATGGCACCCTCACTCCGGCGACAGTTGGCCTGCCATTGTGGATGGTGCCCTGAACACCTTTTTTGAAATTGTAAATATGGAGCCCCTCATTTTATCCTCACCCCCTGGGGCTGCAATTGGCTGGCTAATGGTAATGCCACCATCCAGCTGCCACATGGCATTTACTTGCCCCATGAGTCCTGCAGCTGCCATTGGTTGTATGTTTGCAGCCACTGTCAGGAGCCTAGGAAGCTCCGGCAGCAAATGCCGTCCTGGACAGACTGCCAACTGCTGACCTCGCCAGTGCACCTTCTGTGGATGCTGGAGTGCAGGTGGTCATTTTGGTGCACAGCAAGCTTCTGAGGGGGGGTTAAACAGACCTTTTTACTTCCCCCAAGTTAGCTTTGTGGTTGCACATGGGAGCAATGCAATTTTCTTCCCTGAGTAGCCAGGGCTTTGTCTGCCCGATGGTATGTCTGAATCGACCAGGGGGGGCTGGTCGTTCCACTGTTGTAGCGCTTGTGGGGTTTAATGTTTCTAACACTGTGTACTGCCTGTGGGGCACTGTCTTTTCCCACTCTTCTGCTGATACGCAGTCTTCCCCTTAAATTTTGAAGACCCCCTAGGCCTGTGATGACGAACCTTGGCACCCCAGAGGTTTTGGAACTATATTCCCCATGATGCTCATGCGTTCTGCAGTGTAGTTGAACATCATGGAAAATGTAGTTCCAAAAGATCTGGGGTGCCAAGGTTCGCCCTAGACCATCAGTTCTTATGGATGTTTTCACCAAGATGTTGAGCCTTAAAGGGAAATTGTTTCTGTAGTGGACCAACCTGTGTCCAGGGGAAGTTTAATGCAATCGACGCAAATGCGATGGCTTTTTTGGGAGGACTGGAAAGTCTATTATGAACTTTCTACTCTAATGCCGCATACACACGGTCGGACTTTTGACTGGGCAAAACTTTTCCGTCTGAAAAATAGAGAACCTGCTCTCTATCCAAGTCCGACGGGGAAAAGTCCGATGGGGGCATACACACGGTCGGAATATCCGATGAAAAGCTCCCATCGGAAATTCCGACCGTGTGTACGCGGCATAAGGGGTTTGCTTGTTTGGTGCAACACTGGACAATATATTGCACTTCATGGGAGATAACCGCTCCTTTCTGCTTCAGCATAAAAAGTAAGGTACCCTACTGCAAACGGCCATTCTTTTGCTTACGTTTTTAAATGTTTTTTTTTTACCCCAGGTTGTATTGGGCTAAAGCTTGAACCACTTCAGCCCTGTAAAGATTTACCCCCTTAATGACCAGGCCATTTTTTGTGATACGGCACTGCATCGCTTTAACTGACAATTGCACACGTCGTGCGACATTGTACCAAAATAAAACTGATGCCCCCCCCCCCACCAATAGTTTTTTTTATTTTTTGGTGGTATCTGATGATCACCTGACAAATTTTGAAAAAATATATTTTTTACGTTCTGCTATAAATGCATATCCCGAAAAAAAAAAAAAAAAATTATTCCTCAGTTTAGGCCAATATGTATTCTGCTAAATATTTTTGTTAAAAAAAAAATTGCAATACGCTTATATTGATTGGTTTGTGCAAACGTTACAAAAGCCTAAAAAATAGGGGAAAGATTTAGGGACTTTTTGTTTTTACTAGTAATGGCGGAGATTAGTGATTTTGTGGGACTGAGACATTGCGGTGGACAAATCTGACCCCAAGTGACACTTTTTGGTGACCAGTGACACCAATACAGTGATCAGTGCTATAAAAATGCATTGTTCGCTGTATAAATGACACTGGCAGGGAAGGGGTTAAGTGTTCCCTTGGCAGGTGTTTCTAACTTAAGGTGCTTGTGCTGTGTAGTTTGCCCCCCCCCCCCCCTCAACTTACCACGATTTATCATGGCTGCTGAGCTCTGACACTGGACAGTTTACGTGCCTCCATCTGCAGCCTTGCTCTGTCCTTCTCTGTACTCCTCTATTTGCAGTCTGCATTCTGGGAGTAGACAACCAGCAGACGATTAGTAATGCCAGTTCAACCTGCAGATTAAAGCACAAAGCCTTACTTGAAATGTTTTTCCCTTGCTGTAATCTATTTTGGTTCATTTCTATTTGGCCCTATTGAATTGCTAACAAATTTGACCACTCCAGGAACAGACCATTTCCTTACACGGTTCCTTTCTCCCTTGCATGGCATAACCCTCTTCTCTTCTGGGTTTTTTCAAGGCTGAACAATACTCGCCTTCTCTCCAGTAATGAAATGTCTGCGGGCACGCTCGCCAGCACCAACATCTTGACTTCTAGTTGGCTCTGTATATTCAACCATTTTGATTGACCTGGCAAGGCTGATGTAGCTCTGTTCATTAGTCTGACACACGGCATATGCTAAAATTGTACAATGAGCTGCTGCAAGGCTCCGCTGTGTGTGTGTGTGTGTGTTATATATAAATATATATAATTTATTAGTGCTCATAAGTTTACATACCCTGGCAGAATTTCAATTTATTTATTTTTTGCTCATTTTTCAGAGTATGAATAACCCAAAAACATTTCTTCCGCTCATGGTTAGTGTTTGGCTGAAGCCATTTTATTATCAATCAACTGTGTCTACTCTTTTTAAAAAATCATGGCAGCAGAAACTACCCAAATGAATCTGATTAACCACTTAAGGACCGCCGCACAACGATGTACGTCGACAGAATGGGACGTACAGGTACGTCCCCTTTAAGAACCTCTATGTGGGTTGCGCGGTGGCCTCGCGACCCGGCGCTCCATGCCCGCGGACCTGATCGCCGCCGGTGTCCCGCGACCGGGTCACAGCTGAAGAACGGGGAGAGGTAAGTGTAAACAAACCTTTCCCTGTTCTTCCTAGTGGCAGCGTCACTGATAGTCTGTTCCCTGTCATAGGGAACAGACTATCAGTGACGTCACATGCCAAGCCACGCCCCCCTTCAGTTAGAATCACTCATTAGGTCACACTTAACCCCTACAGCGCCACCTAGAGGTTAAACCCTTTACTGCAAGTGTAATTTTCACAGTAACCCGTGCATTTTTATAGCACTGATCGCTGTAAAAATGACAATGGTCCCAAAAATGTGTCAAAAGTGTCCGATGTGTCCGCCAAAATGTCGCAGTCACAATAAAAATCGCTGATCGCCGCCATTACTAGTAGAAAAAACAATTATTAATAAAAATGCCATAAAACTACCCCCTATTTTGTAGATACTATAACTTTTTTTGCGCAAACCAATCAAACGCTTATTGCGTGTTGTTTTTTTTTTTTTTTTTTTTTTTTTTTACCCAAAAATATGTAGAATACGTATCGGCCTAAACTGAGGAAAAAAATTTTTTTTTTAATATATTTTTTGGGGATATTTATTATAGCAAAAAGTAAATTCCTTTCTTTTTTTTTTTCAAAGTTGTCGCTCTATTGTTTATAGCGCAAAAAATAAAAACTGCAGAGGTGATCAAATGCCACCAAAAGAAAGCTCTATTTGTGGGGGAAAAAAGGACGTAAATTTTGTTTGGGAGCCACGTCGCACAACTGCGCAATTGCCAGTTAAACCTTTTAACCAGCCAAAATCTTCCCAGGCTGAAGTGGTTAAAAATTTACATACCCTGGTGATTTTGGTCTGATAACATGCACACAAGTTGACACAAAGGGGTTTGAATGGCTATTAGTTAACCATCCTCCCCTGTGATCTGTTTGCTTGTAATTAGTGTGTGCAAAAGGTCAATGGATTTCTGGACTCCTGACAGACCCTTGCATCTTTCATCCAGTGCTGCACTGACATTTCTGCATTCTGAGTCATGGGGAAAGCAAAAGAATTGCCAAAGGATCTGTGGGAAAAGGTAGTTGAAACAGGAAAGGGATATAAAAAGATATCCAAGGAATTGAGAATGCCAATCAGCAGTGTTCGAATTAGAGGTCAACCGATGTATGCCCAGTAACTAAAAAAAACAGTGGGTGGGATGTCGCATCTTGATTGATGGATTGTCCGCCTCCCATGAGGACACAGGCTGTAGTGGAAATCTCCTCCTACTTGAGTAATCAGGAATTGGGCAGACCCTGCAGTTTATCACGTGACTGATATACAGATCAGCCACAAAGGTATGTAGTGGCAGTATTTTAATGTGAAAAGATGATTTATAAGCTGTGGGCACGGGGGGAATGAACTAATAAGTAACACTTGAACAATACTTTATATAAGGATTAACTTTAATGAGATTTGAAAATTTAGGTCACATCGCTTGAAGTAAAGTTAGCTGAAACTAAATGATCAAATCATTCCAGCTAACTCATTAAAGGGGCTATAAAGGTTTAGTTTTTTTTTTTTTTTTTTTAATACCAAAAACATGTTATACTTCCTGTAGATTCGGATAGAAATTGGAACGGGACTTTAGATGAGACATGTCAAGGAGTGTAGATATCTAGTTGTTTACCGATTAAATAGATTTGATTTCATTTAATGTAATGTCACAAGTACCAAATCAATGGTCCATGGTATTAAAAATATATCAATAATATAGACTGAATGGCGTAATCATATAAACATACTTAATATAATTAATCACTGGACATGATGGTACAGTCAATACAAAATAAATCGGACAATAAACATGATTGATACAATTAGTACAAAGGTCAATACATAGAAGAATATAAAATGGGGATGCACCGTATGCGTTTTGGCGCCAAAACCGATACCGAAAATGAAAAATGCAAGATACCGAAACGGCACCGATACCGAAAGTGACTGTTTTTAAAAACAATTTTTATACAAGAGATGGTCAGACTGTGGACATGGTACAGGGAATCAATGTAGCCTCACCAGTGCCCATCATATGCAGCCTGCCTGGGCCTCACCAGTGCCCAGCAGCCTACCAGTGCATACCTCCCAACTTTTGAAGGTGAGAATGAGGGACATCTAGGGGGGAAATTGACCTGTGGCAAGCTTAGTGCGCCGGGGCGAAAAGTGGGTGTGGTGGCATAGTAAACTGTGTTGTCTGTAAACACAGTTTATTATGCTACAGTTGGGAATAGACAGAGTAAGTGATTTGTACAGATAACTTACTCTGTCATTTCAGGCAGGGAAGCCTTCCCTGCTCTCCAGCCTGACATATTCCCAACAGCAGCCGGTGGGAGAGAGGAAGGGGGAACCTGGCAGAGCTGAGGGGGGCGGGGCGGACAGGAGAATGGCAGGGTAAATAACAGCAGGGGGGACCAGAGAAGAGCACAGGGGGGGGGCGGAGAACAGTAGGGGGTTGGAGAAGAGGGGTGGGTGGGAGAGAGCAGAGAAGTCAGGAGCAGGAATGGGG